>OX465295.1:96662644-97862644 GCA_949987735.1 Leucophora obtusa
TAAATAAATAAATAAATAAATAAATAAATAAATAAATAAATAAATAAATAAATAAATAAATAAATAAATAAATAAATAAATAAATAAATAAATAAATAAATAAATAAATAAATAAATAAATAAATAAATAAATAAATAAATAAATAAATAAATAAATAAATAAATAAATAAATAAATAAATAAATAAATAAATAAATAAATAAATAAATAAATAAATAAATAAATAAATAAATAAATAAATAAATAAATAAATAAATAAATAAATAAATAAATAAATAAATAAATAAATAAATAAATAAATAAATAAATAAATAAATAAATAAATAAATAAATAAATAAATAAATAAATAAATAAATAAATAAATAAATAAATAAATAAATAAATAAATAAATAAATAAATAAATAAATAAATAAATAAATAAATAAATAAATAAATAAATAAATAAATAAATAAATAAATAAATAAATAAATAAATAAATAAATAAATAAATAAATAAATAAATAAATAAATAAATAAATAAATAAATAAATAAATAAATAAATAAATAAATAAATAAATAAATAAATAAATAAATAAATAAATAAATAAATAAATAAATAAATAAATAAATAAATAAATAAATAAATAAATAAATAAATAAATAAATAAATAAATAAATAAATAAATAAATAAATAAATAAATAAATAAATAAATAAATAAATAAATAAATAAATAAATAAATAAATAAATAAATAAATAAATAAATAAATAAATAAATAAATAAATAAATAAATAAATAAATAAATAAATAAATAAATAAATAAATAAATAAATAAATAAATAAATAAATAAATAAATAAATAAATAAATAAATAAATAAATAAATAAATAAATAAATAAATAAATAAATAAATAAATAAATAAATAAATAAATAAATAAATAAATAAATAAATAAATAAATAAATAAATAAATAAATAAATAAATAAATAAATAAATAAATAAATAAATAAATAAATAAATAAATAAATAAATAAATAAATAAATAAATAAATAAATAAATAAATAAATAAATAAATAAATAAATAAATAAATAAATAAATAAATAAATAAATAAATAAATAAATAAATAAATAAATAAATAAATAAATAAATAAATAAATAAATAAATAAATAAATAAATAAATAAATAAATAAATAAATAAATAAATAAATAAATAAATAAATAAATAAATAAATAAATAAATAAATAAATAAATAAATAAATAAATAAATAAATAAATAAATAAATAAATAAATAAATAAATAAATAAATAAATAAATAAATAAATAAATAAATAAATAAATAAATAAATAAATAAATAAATAAATAAATAAATAAATAAATAAATAAATAAATAAATAAATAAATAAATAAATAAATAAATAAATAAATAAATAAATAAATAAATAAATAAATAAATAAATAAATAAATAAATAAATAAATAAATAAATAAATAAATAAATAAATAAATAAATAAATAAATAAATAAATAAATAAATAAATAAATAAATAAATAAATAAATAAATAAATAAATAAATAAATAAATAAATAAATAAATAAATAAATAAATAAATAAATAAATAAATAAATAAATAAATAAATAAATAAATAAATAAATAAATAAATAAATAAATAAATAAATAAATAAATAAATAAATAAATAAATAAATAAATAAATAAATAAATAAATAAATAAATAAATAAATAAATAAATAAATAAATAAATAAATAAATAAATAAATAAATAAATAAATAAATAAATAAATAAATAAATAAATAAATAAATACATAAATAAATAAATAAATAAATAAATAAATAAATAAATAAATAAATAAATAAATAAATAGATAAATAAATAAATAAATAAATAAATAAGAACTTACCAAATCAATTACAATTTCACATTTCATTTTCTGTTTCTCATAAAAAAATATATTTGTAAACTTTTTTGACAACTTAAAATTAAATGAAATGTTACAGGGTAACCAAAATTTTATTGATTTCAACGAAAACAGTAGGTGTTCTTGATTATGCTAGTTATTTACATATTTCAACTATATCAACTATAGATTTTTTTAACTATCTAACTATGGAATTTTATCGGTGTAGAATACGAAACTGAAGTTGAAATTATTTTGTGGTATATAGAACCGGAGTTATTGCATGTCGTCATATGACGACGCTAGGAGAATATGTGTACAATTGTTACAAAAAACATCCAAAAAATTGTTAAGAGTAACATACACTCACAAAAGTTTGTCGGTAGAATCTACTGAAAATGACAGTTCAAACAAAGGTATACGTAGTTAAAACGGCGACAAAGGTATTTACCTTTAAATTACCAAAATTTTGTTATATTTAACTTTTGAAAAATTATTAACAAATGCATTAAAAATAATTACCAATGTCGTAAAATTAACTGATAAATTTTTACTACAAACATTTCAAAACAACTGACAATATCGGTAAAAACCAAGGTTGGTTACCGAAACGTATAACGGTAAGGGTTACGGTATCAGATTTCGTTTGTTTAGGTAACGGTAAAGGTAACGGTATTTAAGACTGTTTCGGTAACGGTATACCGTTATCGAAACAGCAATACCGGTACGTACCGGTATTAAAAATTATGTTAAAAACATATAAAAACAAGTAAAAACATGGCATATTTTTAATTTTAAGTACTGAAAATACAGATTTTAAGCTATAAGTTCAATACTGGTAGTTTTAATAAGTAAAATTATTATCTATAAATTTTTTGTAAAAAAAAACACTCAAGATTATAAAATAAAAAATAAAAAATTTTAATTTTTATATAAAATAATAAATACCGGTAAAATACCGGTAACTACTCATAAAAATAACGGTATCGGTAACGATAACGGTATTTATAAATTTTTTTTAGAGGTATCGATAACGGTAACGGTATTCAATTTGAAACGGTATTTTAGCGATAACGGTATTATAACGATAACGGTAACCAATCTTGGTAAAAACTATTGTTTTTTACAGTTAATTCTTTTTGTTTATAAAAGTATATTTTAATAAAAAAAAATTATGTTTTTTCTTTCGATTACAAAAATATGTGTTATTACTTCAGCCTATTTAAAATTCGAAGTAAAAATTCCAAACCGTTCTCCAGTTATTATGCTTTTATGCATTGGATATACAATACAAGTTTCTGATTTTTATTTGCAAACTAGAAATATATCAATAATAATAAATATAAACTAAACAAGAATTTTTAAAATTCAAAAAGTTCAACGAAATTTTTTATTTTTTAAATAACTACCAAAAATAACTGTTTACTATAAAATTACCCAGTCAGAAAAATACAAACGGGAAAGCGATGGCAAAGCACTTTAATAGGTGGTACAAGCACTGACAAAAAGTGCATTCCCATTCCCAATATGATAACATCATTAGACAAAAGGACCGGCTGTTCAAAAAGCGCCGGAAAAGCACTGGAGAAACAAAATTTTTGAACGTTGGCAAAACGCTGGCAAACCAATAAATAGGTGGTCTGGAAATATATTTTCAAAAATAAAATTTAAAAAAAGTTCATATGTATTTTTTTGGTCCTGCCGTTATTTGAACCCAGGCCATTAGATTGGCAGACGATTGCTCTACCCACTGAGCTGAGACTAGGGAATGCATCCCGGGATTTCCCGTCCCGGGATTCCCGGGAAATTAAGCATTTTTCAGTTCCCACATTCCCGGGAATTTGGACCGGGAATCCCGGGATTTCAAAAAATGCAATTTAAAATAATAAAGTTAATTATTTTAAATTTTCTTATGCAAAACTTTCCAACCTTTTGAAAATAGTAAACATTTTACATTAGGCTTGTTCGTTTACTTACTACAATTTGTTACTTTTACCACAACTGGAAAAATTCAAAGAGTAACCAAAACAATGATTGAGTAAAAGTACTAAGATTTTCGAGTTAACGAACACACTGATTAATTTGTGTACTTGATCAAACTTTTTAAGTTCCTTTCAGTGCCTCTTAAAACCACTGAAATAGTGTTTGTATAAAAAATTTTGAATCGGACTTATTCTGTACAGAATTAAAGACAAATTTGTCTATTGATTTTTAAAAATTTTCAAGTAAGTTAAAATTTGTTCCCATAATTTTTAAAATTTTTTCCAATTTTCTAAAATTATTTTCATTATTTTTTTTTTGACGGGGAAGCTTTTTAGTCTTAAAATTAGTTTTAGTTTATTCAATTTTTAAAAATATTTATATAATAAATTCTTATATAATTTCTAATATAAAATTAATTCTTTCTCACTACGAAAATTCCAAGACAACCCACCTGAGCTTTTTCACAATCATGAAAATTTGAGATCTTTAAGATATTTTATTTATAAAAATTTTTAAATTATTATAAAATATTTTTTAACTTATTTCCCTTGCGGGATCCCGGGAATTCAATATAAATTTCCCGCTTTCACGGGAAATCAAAAAGTGCGGGATATTGCATTCCCTAGCTGAGACATATAATACTTGATGGCTAAACACATAAATGAGTGATAATATCTGGACAACTACTGGCTGTGCTAAAACGCTAGCTAGGAGCTTTTCCACAAACAAAAAAATTGATTTTATAGAACAAAAAAAATTTTAAATTAAAAAAAATCCAAAAAAAAATTTTTCCTTGCAACTGGATTTGATCTCGGAACCTCCTGACTACAAACCTTTTTTAACGAAGCGTCAGCATTTTTATAAAATCATTGCTCTACCAGTGAATTGGTTTTTGTACCACTGGTAGCATTGGCTAGGTAGCACTGGATAACCACTGGTTGCAAACCATGGCATATCACTCTTAGACCATTCTTTGCCAGTGGTTTTTTTTATAAAGCACCGAAATTTTTGTAAAACAAATGCTGGAAAAACGCTTTTGCAAGCGCTGGCAAAGCGTCTCAAATGAGTGCTCTCCCAGACATTTATTTTCAAAACCATGGTTACCCTGATTGGGTACTGTTTTGGTAGTTGTTTATTATGATATTAAAAATAACTGTTTTAAACAACTGTTACGAAATTGCTGTACTTTTCTTTAGTTGTTTTCTTAAATAACCGTCATAAAAGTTGTTTTGCATTTTTATATAGAAGAACAACTGTAATTTCTGTTAAAAACAACAAATACTGATTACTACACAAACAACTCATGGGTGCTCTAGAATTGGGTTTTGACAAAAAAAATTTCCGACAAAAAGTAAGTATGAGGTTTGAAAACACTATATTTATGATAAAAAAATCGTATTTTTAAAAAAATCCTAGACGAATTTAAAAGTTATGAACATTTAAAGTTTTTGGTTTTAAAAAATTTGGCGCCTTTGGCAAGCTCTTGGAAAAACAACTGCTCAAAATAAATATTTTTTAAAAAGAACATAGTAGGTTTTATAGTACGTTAAATTTCCTTCAAAAAAATTTTCCTTAAAAAAATCGCACAACGAAATCAAAAGTTATGGTATTTTAAAATTTTTAATTAAAAAAAAATGCCTAGCTAGACCAGGCACTATCCACGGCTCTCATCTGAAAAACTGAACTGGTTTTAAGAGAGTTTCAATGTAAAATAACAAAAAACGTGAAAAAGTGGTATCTTTAATTAATTATTTTTATTGTTTTTAAGCAATTTTAATTAAATTGTAAAGTGCACTTGTGTTGTTTGATATGTTCTCTGCATTAGTTTTGTATAATTAGCACAAAATTTTGCTTATTAATATTAAAAAATACGCGTTAAAAAAAACACTAAAAACTGTTTCTCTTAAAACCAGTTTGCATATAAAATTAAAGAGATTTTTTAACAGCAGTTGAGGCTGGTGGATTGTCTTTAGTCTATATCATACATGGGCAAATGAGGCCCCACGGGCCGCATGCGGCCCGTCAACCAATTTCGTGCGGCCCTTCACTAATTTTAAAGCAATCAAATTTCTTTTTTTAAATTTTAAACAAAATTAAAAAAAAAAAATTAAATTAAATAAAGAAAAAGTAAAATCAGAATTAAAAAAAAAAATACTGAATATAGAAAACAGCGATAACAAAATAAACATTAAATGGAGCTTTAAAAAAATTTCAGCGGTCAACAAATATCGACTTTTTTGCACAGACTTCCTCTAAAACTTTTTAAAGTATTTTCGCCTCCTACGTACGAATTTTTAGTGAAAAATTCCTTCTTCTTTATTTAAACCTTAAGCCTGGGAAAAATATTTTATGGCTCAATATAAAATAACTTAGGAATCTCTTAGTTTTTTATAGGTTTGAATTCAAAAATATACCTTTCATTTAAGGAAATTTTTAAGGCCGTTCTACGGACTCCGTAAGGATCGCTAAAATTTACTTTTGGGAATTGCTCTTGAAGCACTTAAAATTGGTAAAACAGTTAGACACAATAAAATTTTATTCATAAATTTATAGAAATAAACCTGTGAAAATAACAAAACAATTGGTAATTTTTCTGCTATTTTTACAGGTTTATTATTTAAAAGTGACTTTGCAGAAAAATTTTTGCCGATTTTCGCTAAATATTAGCAAAATTAGAAGAGCAAAAAAAAACTGTTAAATATAATATAGTAATCCTGCTAAAATCAACAGAAATGTATGACGAAAAATAGTAGACTGCTGATTTCATAAAAATAGATTTTTATTCTCTCAAAACAATTAAAAATTAGAATTTTATTAATTTAGTTCGAGGCCAATTTCCTTATTATGAATTAACATAATAAGTACTTTTTTCAAAAACTGCTATTTTTCTTCATCAGGATACTCTCCTGACAAATACTTCACAGAGTTTTTGCTTTCAAAAACCTCTACACTTTCAGGAATGAAAAGACCATCGTTTCGGGGATTTTCCAGGCCCCCTTCATGAGGTTTCTTTAGAAAGTGGTGGCGGTAGTGCAATGCAATTTGAAGCATCAAAATCTCATATTAAATGTAGTCTGCTACGACAATTTTTTAAAAAATTTAAACCCAACATTTTAACAATTAAAAGTTTTCTTTGAGTTTGATAATTACAAATATACAGCAAAATTTGTTGATGATTCTAGCAGAGTAATTTTTTTATTTTAATTAACTAAAATTTAGCTGAAATATAACTAAAATTCTGTATATTAAACAGCTTTATTTTTGCTATTTTTATCTCATTAATATTTAGCAAAGAAAATCTGCTTCTTTCTGCAGTTTTTTATGCTAGGTAATTTTTAGCAGCATTAGCAAAACTTTTTACAGGCTTTTTTCTATTAGTGCACTTACTTGATCAACCAATCCACTTTTGACGGGATTATATCGCTTTCTAAAGTCTTGCAGGCGGCAGCCTTGAATTTTTATCCCGTTTTTAAAGCAAACAAATCCGATTTATCCCAATTTTTTAATATGTTATTCAACTTTTGAATATAGTTTTCATAATTTATTTTTTCTAGAGTTCCCAGCCAGCAAACGAGTCCAAAAAGGAATTAGAAAAGTGCTCAAAATATATTATTAAACTTTCACTTGTATGAAAGTGCTGCATTAAGAATGGCTTTTTTTTATTAAAAAATTACTCAAAAAAATATTTAAAAAAATTCTTAGGCTAAAAAATTTATTTTTGGAGTTGCTCACAAAATGTTCAAATTAATTTATATTTTTGAGTCGTTTCTGAATCACCTTTGGTTTAAAAATTTCCCTCAAATGTTTTTGCCTTTTATGATTCATTTTACTAAGACTAAATAAAAATAAATAAATAAAATAAATAAAAATAAAATAAATATGTGCGTTTTTGAATAATTTTTGATTTACAGAATAAGAACCATAAAAGTATCCAAATTTTTAGGGTAGGATATGAGTCTTGTGATTGAAATTTTAAAATTTAAGAATTAGCCCTGGTTTATGTATCATGAAAATGGTCTAAACGAAAGCAAAATAACGAAAATTTGTTTTTGTTTCCCATGTAATTTTGTCGAAAGTAACTGTCAATTTCTATCGTTAGACTTAGACAATGCCTTAATTTAATGCAATCAGAGCCTGAGAGGTTTGATATTTGTTATACATTTTCGATACGAAAATGTTGTTGACCTATGAGTTTTAAATATCATTTACATTCACATTTTCGATAAAAATTATATTTTTCCACGTTTTGTATCAAAATTATGTTCGCCACTTAATTCTTGTTACACATTCCAATAAATAAAACTAGGGATCAAAATCCTTTAAGTAAATTTAAAAATATTTAAAAATTGAAAACTATATTTTCGAAGAATAATTCGACAAAGTTTTTTGACTTCAGAGGGGTTACCGCGTAACTCGATTCGAATAAAAATTGTCGAATTCGTAAATTTTCTACCTTTCGTAAAAAGAAAAGTTTAAGCAAAAATCTTACTTTTTGAATTTTTATCAAGGTTGGTTACCGAAACGAATAACGGTAAGGGTAACGGTAACGGTATCAGATTTCGTTTGTTTAGGTAACGGTAAAGGTAACGGTAACGGTATTTAAGACTGTTTCGGTAACGGTATACCGTTATCGAAACAGCAATGCCGGTACGTACCGGTATTAAAAATTATGTTAAAAACATATAAAAACAAGTAAAAACATGGCATATTTTTAATTTTAAGTACTGAAAATACAGATTTTAAGCTATAAATTCAATACTGATAGTTTTAATAAGTAAAATTATTATCTATAATTTTTTTGTAAAAAAAAACACTCAAGATTATAAAATAAAAAATAAAAAATTGTAATTTTTATATAAAATAATAAATACCGGTAAAATACCGGTAACTACCCATAAAAATAACGGTATCGGTAACAATAACGGTATTTATAATTTTTTTTAGAGGTATCGATAACGGTAACGGTATTCAATTTGAAACGGTATTTTAGCGATAACGGTATTATAACGATAACGGTAACCAACCTTGATTTTTATGTGTAGTGTAAAGTTTTACGATAAAAATAAATTAAAAAGTAGAATCTTTATACAAAATTATATTTTTAACAATATTTGCAAGATTAACGAATTCGAAAATTTTTCGAATCGAGTTATGCGGTTACCCCCCAGATTCGTATTAAGAAATGCAATATATTTGTATCCAAAATCATAAAAATATAAAAGATTTTGAGGTACTTCTCCGCAATATTGACTCATAAAGTATTTCCCTGCGTGAGGGAATAAAAAAAGAAAGACCCACAACTCGAAGGCTATTCAGTGGACCTTTTTTGACTTTAGATCCGGGCTTAGGAAACCAAAATACTCAAAAAAAGGTTTTAGCAGAAGGCTGTACAAAAAAATAATTTTTGTCGAGTAATGTATTAATTGGTGCGGCCCTCAGTAAGTTTGTGAAATCCCAAATTTGGCCCTTCAAGCCATTTATGTGCCCATACCTGGTCTATATAGTCTTTGGCTAGACACGTTATGATCGCACATGATTATTTACGTACACAAAAAATTAGCAAATACGAAAAAAGAATTGTTGAGTTTAATTTAGTTTACATTTAAAGTAATTACGCCTTCTTATACCAGTTTTCGCGTACTGGTATTTTTTTTTTTATTTTGGATCAAAAGATTCAAACCCATAATTTTTTTATTACAATATAATCTGAATTCAACTTGATCTGGTATTTTATTGTTTCAATTAAAAGTTCCGATAAAATTGTGTTTATTTAAGCATATGCATCATTGGCGGACTTAGGCCGGTCTGGGGTGGGCAAAGCCCACCCTAGACTGCTTTTTGCCCACCCCAGAATTTTAAAAAAATCTACATATAATTCTTGTATCTATGCAAAAAGAATCACATCTCAAAAAACCAAACGATATCGTTTCGAATTCGTAACGATATCATTTCGATGATACGTTTGTCCGAGAATGATATCATTAACGATTCATAAGTAATAGGTACTGTGAAGAAAAATGCACATTCGTTAATGATATCGTTTTTTTATGAAATAACGATATCGTTATGATATCGAAAATATCAGACAATGCGATTATATTTTCGCCATATTGCTAAATTTTTGTCATTTTTTTATCACTATTCGATGGAAATATGATATCATTAACGATATCGAAATAAAGAAGTATATATGATATCTTTAACGATTAAATTAGAACAAGCAAAGGTGACTTTTTCAGAAAATTTATTGTTATTTTTAAAAATTATGATATCATTACGAGTTCTTATTTTTGTATCGTAAACGATAGCAAATATGATAAATAATATGAATTCGTTAACGATACTGTATCGTTTTATTTTTTATTGGGATATTATTATTATTATTTTAAATATCAATTAATCCTGTGTTTTTGGGAAAATGTCTACTGGAAGTTAATTTGTTGGAATCTAAGGGTCATTTTATAGTCAGAACTAAGATCGATTTTTGTCCCAAATATTTATTAAATAAGGAATGTTGCTTGGAAAATATAGCAGAAACTTTTTTGATGAGATAAATATCTAAGATTTAATAATTTTTTAAAGAAATAATTAGTTAATATCTAACAAGGAAGTTACTTCAAACCATGGATGGTAACCGAAACGATGCGGTTATCGGTAAGGGTAACGCTATTTTAGATTATTTCGGTAACGGTATTTTAAGGGTAACGCTATTTCATTTATTTCGGTATTGATATTTTAAGGATAACGTTTTTTAGTTATTTCGGTAACGGTATTTTAAGGATAACGGTTTTTTGTTTATTTCGGTAACTGCATTTTAAGGTTAGCGGTATTTCAGTTATTTCGGTAACGGTATTTTAAGGATAACGTTAGTCGGTTATTTCAATGCATCCCGCAATTTTTTTTACAAAAACCAAATGAGATTAAAAACAAAACCAATTTATCAACTTAATTTACGAAAAATGCTAAATAACCACGTGCAATTACCAAAAGCGGAGGGGGTCAAGGGAAATTATTTCCAAATGCCAACCTCACCCACAGTCCACCTTGGACATGGTGTCCCCTGTTAACGCTGACGAGGCTCTGACGACCGAGTATGGGCGGTATAACCCGGTTCCCACTGCAATCGGACTATGTGCCGGAACGATTCGGATGTATTCGAATCTTCGAATTTATCCGAGCAAGGATTGCCACTCCGGCTTTAAATGAGAATTATTAACTACAAATTCTTATTTTAAAGCCGTTACAACAACAACAACAACCAAAAGCGGAAAATTAAAATTTCGGTAACGGTATTTTAAGGGTATTGATATTTCATTTATTTCGGTAACGGTATTTTAAGGGTATTGATATTTCATTTATTTCGGTATTGGTATTTTAAGGATAACGGTATTTCAGTTATTTCGGTAACGGTATTTTAAGGATAACGGTAATTCGCTTATTTCGGTTACGATATTTTAGGGGGTAACGGTAGTCAGTTGAAAGGGTTTTGAATCGATACACTGAACCAAAAGTCGTAAGTGGAATCAACATAAAAATTTTGTTACTTTTTGATGAAACGAATTGTTAAAACAATATATTTTTTATTCAAATTAATGTGTGTTTTTTTTTTAAATCAACTACTTTTTTTTTAAATGAACATACTTATTTCCGTCAATAATTCTCTACAAAACAATTGTTGTTTTGATAATTTTTTTTGTCCATTTTTTAACAAAATTTAATATGTTAACTCTAAAAAATTTTGTAAAAAGGCTGCAACGTTAATTTGATATAATTTTTCTTCAATTTGAAAAAAGAGTATTTAATCTGTGGAAAAAAGTTTAGTGAGGTTAGTTTTGTCGCGTCATTACTCGTGCTAGCATGCGTATTTGTAATTGTCGGAAATATCAATAAATTGACATTAAGTGTTTTTGTTTTTAAAAGTATAGATAATTAACAAATTCAGTGATTTAAAGTGAATTGCTAATTGAAGATTTATTAATTTTAATTCAATTAAATCGTACATTAAAATTTCTGTCATTAATTTTGATATTATTATCTATCTTTTTGTTATTTTGTTTAAGGCAAACTATTAATGAAAGTTATATAATGTATTTGAATTATTAATTTAAATAAAGTTATATGTTTTTGTATATAAAATGGTACATGTGTTTTAAATAAAGAGTTTTTAGTATATACTATATTATAATTTCAATTTTATATTTCATTATTTTTTATATTTTATCAAATTCATTATAAAAGAGATATTGTATGTATATTGCTTAAAAAAATTTTAAATTGGTGAAATATAAAAATAATGAAATATAAGTTAAAAAATTAATAATAAATCGATAAAAAATTAATTAATTAAATAAAATGCATTGTTGAATTTAATACAATGCATTGGAAAAACAACAAAATCATTATGCAATTTAATTAAATATAATTGTTAAGACAACTAATTTTTGTTAATACATTTGACGATATTTTGTCAAAATAATACCACATAAAATAGTTAAACGTCAAAATATAAATCTACTAAACAATGCGTTAAATTGATGGACAGGTTTTGTTAGTTGTATAGTGATCACCCATTCATCAATTTAATATGGATTTTAGTTGATTTCACAGCTGTTTTTGGTTCAGTGTAAGGGTATTTTAGCGCTATTGCCTGCCAACCTTGCTTCAAACTAAACACTACTATTTTGATGAAATTTCAATACGTTGTAGAAACAAATCTAACAGTTTTTGACCACCTCGATTAATTAAGTGGTTAAAATATGGGGTTAGAGTGGGTTCGAAATGGGACTAAAAAATAAGACAGGTTGATCTTAGATTTCTCTTATCTATCAATTATCTAAATTTCATACTAATCGGAGAATATAGCTTGGAATATATTCCTTGTACGGGGGTTTCGGGTTTCTTCAAAAAAATAGGTGCACTTTTCAGAGTTTTCTATAAAAATATTATTGAATTATTAGATTTTAATAGAAGTGACGGAGTCATTTTTAAAAGTTTTTTTTGTATGGAAAAATTGTAAGTATAATGTCGAAAGTGTTTATTAAGATTAAGAGTCTGAGAATGGGTAAATAAACAGCCAAACTTAAATGGGTCCCTTGCCCACCCCAGAAAAATGGTCTAGGTACGCCAATGATATGCATTTTTGTCTATGCTTGAGTATATAAAAAAATTAATTCCCACGTAAAATACAGAAAAATGTTATGCACTATTTGTGTGGGCAATACAAAACAACTCCGTAAGATATCTCTTCAAATGTCACAAGATATGGAAGAGTTCTTTATTCCTAACTTTAACTTCCCTATTAAAAAAATTAATGAGGTACAACATGCAATCATATCTTTTTCTACTGTTGCCCGAAACAAAATTTGATCCGAAAAATGGTGGATCATGCCGTATTCATTTATATGCACCGTGGATCTAATATGATGAAATACGATCCGAAAATGGGTTTATCTGATTATATAGAATTGGATGTGACATAATGACGACCAAAAACTAATTTCAATAGAATGGACGATTTAATGCAATATGAGCGAACTTTCAAGGAAGTATTTTTGTCTAATGGTATCAAATAAAATGTGACTTTATTGTACTAAATCTAATTATATATAGTAAGATAAACCCATTTTTCGGATCGTATTTCATTATATTAGATCCAAGGTGTATCTAAATTAATACAGTACGACCCACCACTTTTCGGATCAAATTGTAGTTGAGGCTATACCAAAAAAAGATACGTTTGTATTTTATAACATCTAACTTTTTTTACTCGGGTTATCAAATATAATGTTTCCTATATATATATATGTGATTCTTGTCGCAAACAAATCCTTAAAAGAAAAAAAATCTTTTTCTGCAATGTCATATAAAATTTATCAGAGGTAAAGATTGTATGTGTTACATTTGCTCAAATGCACAGTGTACAGAATTTTAGTTAAATAAAATTAAAGAAAGTAGGAAGACCTTCGAAAAAACTTACACCAAATCCAAAAAAGGCGGTGCTTTGTACTGGCTGCTTAAGCCCATTGTGTAGAATAAAATCCCACAAATGCAATAAACAAACTAAAGTTAGAAACGTTCTAAGTGTGACTGGAGCAAAAATGCTGGAACAAATATCCTCTAAAACGATAACAGAAAAATCATTAGCTAGCAATAGCTTATTATAAGTATCTTTAGAGAATAATCGTGGAAGACGTCCTATAAAAGTCTCTCTTGCTAGCACTTCTGAAAATTCTGAAGTTGGTAAACGATTAACTGCATACGATATTTCAGTTTTAAAATCTACACATAATTTTAGTAATAAAAAAACCTTGAAAATTACATCACTTTTAAGAAAAGCTGTAGGTAATAAATCTATTGAAATAAATATAAATAAGCTACAAAAAAGTCATATATTTGTAGAAGGATTTATAAACAAAATAAAGCAAGAATATGCTATCAAAATGAAGTTCTTCAGTTTAAAGTTGGTGCTGATGGTGGTGGAGATTTTTTAAAAATATGTTTCAATATTTATAAAGATACTAAAAATCAACAATCAAAATCAGAGTTAAAAAGCTGTTTATTTTAGCCATTGCTCCCGACGTTCAGGAAAATTATGAAAATATGGCAATTCTATTTGAAAAGTTAAATTTATCAAGCCAAACGTTACCTGTTCACTCCAAACGACTTTGTAGTGAACAGGATTCCGAATCTGTTCACTCAGACTTCAAGATGGTTTGGAACAGGTTTAAACGAACAACTAGTGATCAACATTACGGAAAATGGCTACAAAGAGCAGTTTGTGAGTATAATTCGAATCATATTTAAGTTTTATTATATGTACACCCTGCGGGAAATGAAGGGTCGATTGATCCAAAGTGACAAATCTGTGACAGGGACATAGGGGACAGGTTACAAAACTGATGTAAACCAAAATTTCGATGTATCAAAAAGTGGTAATTGCAGCAAAATATTTTTTTTTTTATTAATTTTGTTTTATTTTCCAAGTACAATACATTTCAAAGTAATGTTGGTCTCAGCGCCATAAAGGCATTATTGAGACTAGTTGGCAATATATATAAGCGTACCGATTATAATTCACATTTTCATATAAGTATATCATTTACGTTATAAAAAGAAATAAAAAAAAAAAAGCAAAAGAAAAACATATGTATATAAATGTATATTTTACAATATAAAAAGTAAATTACTTTACAAAAAAAGTGTTTCCAAGTTCTCAATTAAATATTTCTTAAGATTAGTTTTAAAAAAAGATATTCTATCTATAGATTTTAGATTCATTGGCAATTTATTATACTCAAAACCACCCATGTATTCAATACGTTGCTTAGTTGTTTTCAATGTGCATCTTGTTGTTCTTAGATTTTGTTGACTCCTTGTGTTGAAAGAAGATTGATTCTGGACAAGGTATGATAACCTATATTATGCAATGACTTAAATACATACATTAATAGATGATAAATGTATAATCCATGGATCGGCAAAATTGATCGTGACTATTGAAATGGAGGCCAAACATTAACTGGTTCATTTTGGATATGTCATATAACTGGAGAAAAAGTATCATACCATCAAATTGACAAAATTAACTAGTAGCGTTACAGTTGAAGTAGTGATATAACACAGAACAGGTGCAGTATATTTAGATGTGTATAAAAAATGGCGATGGTACCGTAAAACCCTATCCCGTGACTGTTACAAAGTTCACATACTACTTAACTTTGTGGCCACAGAAATGATGACATAATACTAAACTACGAGTAGTTCAAAAATATTGTTCGGATACGAGTATGCATAATAGAGTGTCAATGACAAGCAAAAAAAAAACTGTTCAGTGACTGACTGAAAGGCTGTACAAACCTTTTGGATTTATTCGCAAACACTTGGGGTATGTTATATCCAAAAAGTCAGTATTTTTTATAGGATATTTTGATTGCCGGTTCCTTTCTCTAATCGTTGGTTAAAATGTTTTATAATACCGATATTACCATTATGAAATAGAGGAAAGTATTCTAAAATATCACTAGGGAAGCTTAAATCACTAAGGGGTCAAAATGACCCATTCTACTAAAATAGGTATATCACATCTGTATTTGCAAAAATTAATTAAAGAGAAGATTAAATTTATGTTTTTTTAAAAAGATTAATGGAACAGTTTTTTAAATATGCTATTCTCAATTTTATAGAAATAACTAAAAACTAGCTCAAAAAGCCCAAAATGACCCGAAGACCAGTTTTGAATTCAGGAATAGTCTGTGTAAATTTCGTGCCTATTTTTTTATATGTAAACTTAACAGGGTTTTACTTAAAATCTGTACCCAGATTCTATAATACGATAGACGATTATCGTACACTTTTCGAAGTTTAATAACTACCATATTACATAAAATTTTTAAAATATTGTAAAAAATTTGGTGAAAGACAGCAATTTTGCATCACATATTTCAACATTTTTGTGAGTAACATCTTTAAAATGTTAGAAATTTAACATTGAAAAGTTGAAGTTAATAGTCAGTTTTTTACAGAATCCCTAGCATGTTGCAAAAACAATCACGTCAGTTAAGATTGTTTTTACGTGAAAAAAATCACTCGAACTCTAAAGGCCTCAAATCGTAAATAAAACTGAGAAACTGAATAATTTTTACTTTTATAAGAAAGACACCATCCAAACAAACTGCATAAGATGAAAATTTCGGCAAAATCGGAGTTCTCTTCAACATTGAGATTGGTTAAAGGGATTTTGTGTTTGAGATAGCAGTGGTTTTATGTTTTATTTGAAACGCCTATGAGTGACATTATGTGTGGAATATGACACCGTTTAAATGAACGCCGCGGCTTCGCCAGGGAGCGCACAACCGATATGCCCAATTAAATTTGAGCAAAGGCACGGGTTAGGCAGACATCGGTTGTTTGTGACTTATTGGCATAGACAAGCAACTTCATGAAACCTCAGAAGAACAAGTCTAAAGCGGTCAAACCGCACGATTTCGGTGACTAGTTCAAGTCGCTTCTGTGTGAGATAACCATGCCCTCAAATCGGTAGTGCAGAATGTCCAGGTCGCTTCAGCTATGTGGCACGTAGCGCCGCCTGTTGGAACCACATGTCGTTCACATCCATATCATCCAATTTCGGCCAAAGAAATCATCATAATATGATAATTACCTGTAAAAAGGAGATAACGATAGGAATTTTCTAATTGAGAAATAAATTGCTCATGTATTAGTTAATTCTGATTCTTCCGATTACAAAACATTCATGTTGTAGGTTATGATTGACAAGACTTCAATTAGCCACACTCATCGATGTATCGACCATGGTAGATGGTTGCCGGTTTTTCATATAGAGGCAATTTAAAGATTAAAAATACTTTGCTCAATTCACATATAAACTTCTTTTTGTAAATGAACGATAAAAAAATTTAATTTCATATTCGTCACGGGTATAAAATTGTTCAGAATTTATACAGAAATCCTGAAAAGAAACTTTAAATTTTTAGGGACCTATAAACGTCATTCCATTTTACCGAAATTTGGTCCGTATGTATATACGACTTGTTGCGTGCACTCGGAGGAAAAAGACGTTTTTGTATGTTTGGAGGTAATTATATGTATGTTTACAAACTACCATATATGTATTTGGAGTATGCTTCCAATTATATTGTTTTTATAGTTACTATACATATATTTCCCGGTAAACATGGGTTTGTTTGTAAATTAGTCATATTTTGTCATCTAAGAATACATATTTTTGCATTTTTAACTTTATAATAATTATATTTGTAGGATACAATTAACATATATTTTGGAAAACGACGAATTTCTATTCTTGATACATATAAAGTTGTATGTAGCCATTATAACTTTTGTAGTTGGTAATAATCGTTTAGTTTAGCTAAACTGCATCTAGTCACAAAATTTAGTGATATTTTTCCTTTATTAATTAAATAAAATAAATTAGTATAAATAAAACATAAAATTGTGTTAAAAAAAAAAAAAAAAATATTTAATTGTGTATATTACAATATTAACTTATTATGTATAAGAGTTTTTAATTAATATTTGTTAATAAAAATAAATAAAAAATAAATGAAGAGATTGTAGTTATTGTTTTTCAATGAAAGATTTGTATTAGATGTAAAATTCAATGTGATTTATAATATATTTAGTTATTAAATAATCGCCAAACAGTAGATGTATTTTTCTGTTTTTCCATTAAAATATAGAGAAATTTGGAGAGTAGAATAAATACGCCTATTGCTTGGCATATATTAATAATTGCTTTATAACTAAATATATTATTTATATATAGTATTTGCATGGAAACATAATTTGTTTATGACACACATATTATATGTTTGCTGCCAAACATATGTATATTTGTCGATAGCGTCATTTCATTTCATCCAAACATTTATATATTTACAGGCAAACATAATATATTTGCATGCAAATATATATTGTTTCTTATTTAACAGTTTCTCCAAATATATATAATATATATTACCAGCAAAAATATGTTTGGGACAGGCCGTTTTTTTTTTCAGCGTGCACACAAGGATACATGGACAGATAGATAGACTGACGGAAGGACATCGCCAAATCGACTCAAAACGCGATTCTGAATAAATCGGTACACTAATAGGTTGGTCTAGGTCCAATATTTTTTGGTGTTACAAACAGCAGTATAAACTAATTTTTACCCTATCGAAGTAGTGGTGTATGGTGTAACTAGTATTTCTTAACTTTTACGTTAAAATTTATATGTATACTTTCATATATGTAATTGTTAGAATATTGTTCTACCTCAAGTCCAAATTCGAATATGATATTTTGAAACAACAAATAAAATCTAATATTACAATATTATCGTATTCGAATTTGGATTTGAGGTAGAACAATATTCTAACTAAATATATGAAAATCTATTTAGAAAGTCCGAAAAAATAATTTTTGAATTTTTAATGGAAAAATTAAAATAATTTATATGTATAGCTTATAAACTTAACTAAATTGAATTGTATAGTGAGTTAATAGGGGGTTTCATATAAACGCGTATTCTACTCGTCAACGGTGTAAACTTGGTATGTTTATGAGTTTAATATCAAACTCCATACATGAAAAATATGTTTATATTTATAAAAGGTTTACATGTAATTTACGAGTTTATATGAAAACCCTTAATACTATTTTTTTAAAATAATTTTTTTGTGACTTAGTGATGTTTTGAAAACAGATTCGGTGACTTGTTGTCAGAGCTTTGAAGAATTAATTCCTTTTTGAATGAATTCACTACCAATCGAATTCAATTTTCTCTACAATTGAATGAATTCCTTTTCTTAAGTAATTCACTGAATTCGTTCAACTGAATGCGTTCATCAAACAACAAATTCAAAGAATTAATTCAATTGCAATAGTTCTTTTTATTAAATCAAATGAATTAATTCACCGGTGAACGCGTTCAATTTTATAAATCGAACGGAAAAAAAGTGAATTAATTCCTTACTGAATTAATTCACTACTGAATTCGTTCAATTTCATTTTCGTTCAGTGAATTAAAAAAAATAAAATTACGTTCAGTGAATTAAAAAAAAAAATAATAAGTTCACTGAATTGAAAAAAAATAAAATAAGTTCACTGAATTGAAAAAAAATAAAATAAGTTCACTGAATTCAAAGCCTGTTTTCTGCCGTTCAGTAGAAGAAAACAATAATGTACAAATAAAATTTTTAAATAAGCAATTTTACAGCGTGTGCTAGTAAAAATTAACAAATTAGAAACCGGATGCTGTTTACCAACCTACATGATTCAAAAATAAAGCCTTTTACTATTAAAAATAAAAACTTTACAGATATAGATAAATTTGGAAAAAAAATATAACTATATAACTAGTTTGAAAAATTAATAGTTATATTTTTTTCCAAATTTATCTATATCTGTAAAGTTTTTATTTTTAATAGTAAAAGGATTTATTTTTGAATCATGTAGGTTGATAAACAGCATCCGGTTTCTATTTTGTTTATTTTTACTAGCACACGCTGTAAAATTGCTTATTTAAAAAATTTATTTGTAGATTATTGTTTTCTTCTACTGAACGGCAGAAAACAGGCTTTGAATTCAGTGAACTTATTTTATTTTTTTTCAATTCAGTGAACTTATTTTATTTTTTTTTCAATTCAGTGAACTTATTATTTTTTTTTTTTAATTCACTGAACGTAATTTTATTTTTTTTTAATTCACTGAACGTAATTTTATTTTTTTTAATTCAGTGAACGAAAATGAAATTGAACGAATTCAGTAGTGAATTAATTCAATAAGGAATTAATTCACCAGTGAATTAATTCATTTGATTTAATAAAAAGAACTATTGCAATTGAATTAATTCGTAACAAAATAAATCGAACGAAAGCAAATATGAATTAATTCCATTCAATATATATTGCTTAGTGAATTAATTCATCGAATTTTTAATTCAGAATTGAAAAATTGAATTAAGGAATTAATTCTTCAAAGCTCTGCTTGTTGTTTTACGTAAGTTCAGTGACTGGATCCTTCTGGGTTCTTCCAGCACCCGTACTTATTATGACACATGGTGAATAATAAGTAATAAGACATATTACACGTTAATTAGTTTCAATTAGTCCTGCGACTTGTTAACTTAGAGCAGTATAGTGATATGTCACGAAACTATTATTTTGTATTAGTTCAGCAACAACACACATATTGACTAATGTGTGACTAGTTTTTTAACAAATATTTTTCTTTAGTTCTGTGATATGTGCGCTTAAACCAGTCACGTGTTATTTTATTTCGCACTAGTCTCGGTACATATCACATAATGTCTAACATGAGACTACTTCCGTATTAGATAATTTTAACTTGTTATATTGCATACTCTCTTAAACCAGTAGTGTGATATGTTATAATCGACAAGCTTTGCGACAAGTCACAAGTAGCTCAAAAGGAGGAAATTGCCTCCTCCTATGACAAGCCCATGTTAAAGTTGCCGGTTACTTTCATATAAAAAAACCGAATCGAGGACCGGTAACTCCCACAAAGTTCCAGTCACGTGACCAGCTCTGTGACTGATCCATTTCCCGTAGGGCAGTGTATTTTAAATAAAATAAAAAATAAATATAAAATTTTAAAAATGTGTGTATCAATTTAATAAGTTTAAATGGGGGGTTTAAATGGGGGGTTTAGTAGTTGGTTTAATTTCAGATTTGGACGACACATTCATGCAGATTTCATCTCCGAAGGATATTTTGTACCTAGCAAAAATTTTTTTAATTCTGTTTATTTAATTGAAAATTGCTTGCTTTTACTACAGTATTATTTTTAATTTTAATTTTTTGAAAAATATTTATTTTAGTAGTTGTTTTTCCAAGAGTTTGCCAAAGGCGCCAAATTTTTTAAAACCAAAAACTTTAAAATGGTCATAACTTTTAAATTCGTCCCAGGATTTTTTTAAAAATGCGTTTTTTTTAATCATAAATATAGTGTTTTCAAACCCCATACTCACTTTTTGTGGGAATTTTTTTTGTCAAAACCCAATTCTAGAGCTAAGACCCATTTTTGTAGCTATTATAGTTTTCGAGATATACAAAAAATAACCTCGTAACAAAGCAAAAAATTAGAAAAATTATGTCATTTTTTAAAATTTTAGATATTGCATAACTTTTGAAAAAAAATTTGTAATTTGTTTCCTTGGGCAAAACTTCGTTATATGATGAAAGAAAAGTTCTGACCAAAATTCATCAAAATCGAAGGCGTCGAGTCCAACCATTGGTCGATTTGAGATGGAATATAGTCACATATTACCTGAGAGACCCTACTATCGAATCCCAGCTCGGGCACAAACATTTTTTTTTTTACTTTTTTAACTCAATTTAATTTACTTGTAAATATTTGTTTTACAGATTTTAAAAAAATTAACCCATTTTCTGCCAACAGCACCTGAAAGTTATGTTTAGTACAACTTGGGATTAATAATATTTTAATATGTAATTATACATTGCCATATATAACCCCACACATAATTATATATGTGACTGAGGTACTATTATCGAATCCCAGCTCGGGCACAAACAATTTTTTTTAACTCAATTTGATTTAGTTATAAATTTTTTTTTACAGATCTTAAAAAGATTAAACAATTTTGTGTCAACAGCATCTGCACACAAAAAAATATTAGCTTAAATCATCTAATTAAAGATTTGTTTAAAATAAAATTGTTTTTAAATAAATCTTTAATTGAATCAATTAAATCTTTGAATTCTTTAATTGATTCAATTCATCGTACACAATTTTTAGTAATTGATAGTATCATTTGCATGGTAGGTGCAAAAACAGAGAAAATAGTAATTGTCTGGAACAATTTGAAAATTAAACCTGGTTTTTACTTTTTTGTGTGTGCAAATTATGTTTTCAATTAATAGTATTTTAAATATATTATTAGGTATCGTAATATATAAAAAATTAATTAAAGTTCTGAATTTGAGTTCTTCCAGAGCGAAAATGATTTTTTTTGTAATATTTCTACATACAATTTTGGCAATATTCTTATTTTTTACTCCGACTTTTTTTTAATACCAACAAAAGAACTTGTGAAAAAGTGTTGTATTTTTTTCCAATGGATTGCTAAGCTTATACATGTCATACCTTATTTAAACATTTATATTACCTTTTCAACAACATGTATATTGTTCTTATACCATTATTAATTTCGCAAATACAGACTAGTGTTATTTAGACTTTTCAGCCATATAAATCGGTCATAGACCCTTCAAGAAACATTTTTTTTTATCTCTTCACCAAAAAAATTCCGCGAGTGGAAAAAATTAAAATTTTTTTTTTTCAAGAATGTTATTAATTTATTTTTTCTAAGTCATCTATATTTATAAATTTATATAATTATATACAACTCAGTAACACGAACAATGTTATCTCATATAGTCAGTCATTTTGTATAGCAGTATGTGGCTGAGTGAGTTAAGTGATCGACTACAACGCCAGCAATCTTGGTTCGAATCCTGCCGACGGCGGTTTTTTTTTAATGCAATAAATATTTTTAAAATAATAAATATTTTTTTTAAATTTTTTGGGTTATTTTTAAAATTTTATTAAAATTTAAATAATTCCAAATATATCATAGGATAAATTTTGATCTCAAATTATCCAATTCGATCTGCCAAATTTAATCCTGCCATATATTTGAGGGATCTGCTTGGATATTACTGGATACCCCAATTTTGAGATGAACTCGGATAAGATTAAATGTCGATTTATATCAAATGAGATATGACTACATATGCTAGATATAATGTTTTTTTGATGGGTAAGCATTAAACTTTGCTGTATGAAATTGTTTTATAGTCACTAGATTATGAATTTAAATAAAACACACTTAAAAAATTGCAAAATAATGGCGGAAAGGTGCAAAAATTTAATTAAAAAACTTAATCAGCGATTTACATTCTGCAAACAAATATGTTGATGCAAAAATTTTCTTTTTTTTAATTTTTTTTTCGCGATTTTCTTTTGCAACTAGCCACCAAACTTTGTTTCATGAAATTTTAAAAAACCGAACTTAAAACATTTTGGAAAATAATCGCGGAACGTGAAAAAAGGCTTTATGGTGCAAAAATTAAATTAAAAAACTTAGTCAGGGATTTACATTCTGCAAACAAATATGTTGATGTATAAATTTTCCTTTTTGCATAATCTTTCTTCCCGATTAATTTCGCGATTTTTTTTTGCAACAAGCCCCAAAACTTTGTTTTATGATATGGGTACTATAGTCCCTAGATAACAAATTTTAAAAAACCGAACTTAAAAATTTGCAAAATAATGGCGGAACGCGAAAAAAGGCTTTATGGTGCAAAAATTAAATTAAAAAACTTAATCAGGTATTTACATTCTGCAAAAAAATATGTTGATGCAAAAATTTTCTTTTTTGTAAATTTGTTTTCGCGATTTTTTTTGCAACTAGCCACCAAACTTTGTTTCATGAAATGGGTATTATAGTCCCTAGATTACAAATTTTAAAAAACCGAACTTAAAAAAATAGCAAAATAATGGCGGGACGACAAAAATTTAATTAAAACGCTTAATCAGCGATCTACATTCTGCAAATAAATATATTGATGCAGAAATTTTCCTTATTGCAAATTTGTTTCCGCGATTTCTTTTTGTTTTGCAACTATTTTACGAAATGGGTATTATAGTCCTTGGGTTATGAATTTCAAAAAACCGCACTTAAAAAATTGCAAAATAATGGCGGAATGCGAAAGAAGGCTTTGTGGTGCAGAAAATAATATAAAAGACTTAATTGGCGATTAACTTTCTGCAAATGAATATGTTAATGCAAATATTTTCCCTTTTGAAATGCTGTATTTAATATCTACTCCCTAAATTCATAAACGCTTTGTAAAATTGTAGGAGGTTTATTGAACAAATTTTATATGAAAATGACATTTTGTGAACCTGCTATAACTTTAAAAAGGGGGTAATATTTAAAGCGGTAAATATTTAATATTTAATATTTTTATTCTTTGTAATTTACTTGTAAAAATTGTATCATCTTTCTTTGATTTGAAAATAATTTAAACAGAAAGTGATATTAATTTATGATCTAGAGTCAAACTAAAAAGAACATTCATTTACTTAAAAATAAGAGATCAACTAAATATTCCTCCATTCATCTTTAAACACATTGACACGGTGCAAAAATATAATTTAAATAATATACATTTAAATTTAAATTTAACGGTTCGTTGTAATTCAAAAATCTGTGGTTATCATACCCAGAGTTGAATATAATCAGCTGAGATATCTTAAGAATTAAGGTTCAAAGCAAAATAGAGTAATAATAACAAAGGATAAAAATGGCATTGTTAAATTTCGTTGATGTTAGTCTAAGTTGAGTTGTTGATACGAAACTCGATTTTCTTTCAGCGGTCACATAAGTAGACAACATTAAAAATATTAGCCCACACAAGACGAAATACACTGATGATGGCTTTGTAGCGAAAGCCGAAAATACGTATTCTGTATTTACTTGTAAAATTGTGTCATCTTTCTTTGATTTGAAAATAATTTAAACAGAAAGTGATATTAATTTATGATCTAGAGTCAAACTAAAAAGAACATTCATTTACTTAAAAATAAGAGATCAACTAAATATTCCTCCATTCATCGTAAATATTTAATTTTAATTTTTTTTTTAAACAAGCCAAAAGAGTTTTCAAATTTACTTGAAAAGAGCTTACATTTCCATAATTCTCGATTTATTTTTTGGAAAAGAACCTTTTTTTTTGTGAAGCTCTTTTTAATTTTTTGAGCGTAATCATTGAGCTCGCTTGTTTTAAAAAATTGAGGAAGCTATATTTTTTTAGCTACTTACATTTTTACATAAGAGCGAGCTAACATTTTTTGGCTCGTTTTAAAAAAAGAGCGAGCTATTTTTGGGCTCGCTCTTTTTTTAAGAAGAGCAAGAGCCCGAGCGAGCGAGCTTTTCCATCCCTGATTAAAAATACAGAAAATATGCTTTAAATTTAACGCTGGTAGTTTTAATATCTAAAATTATTATCTATAAACTTTTTTGTAAAAACAACTCAAGATTATTATACAAATATTAAAAAGAGTAATTTTTTTTAAAAATTAATAAATACCGGTAAAATACCGGTAACTACCAATAAAAATAACGGTATCGGTAACGATAACGGTATTTAAATTTTTTTTAGAGGTATTGGTAACGAAATTCAATTTGAAACGGTATTTTAGCGATAATGTTATTATAGCGATAACGGCATCTAACCTTGGTTCGGAGTTATCAAACAAACCATTGACATAATATAATCCTTGAAAAAAAAGAGCATCCACTTGTAAATTTAACATATTTTCAGTAGAAAAGTATGCTTGTGCGTTATGCTCATTAAAGAATTAAGGGTTGAAATATGTCTTACATGATAGACGCTACCATTAATATTGTTATGTGTAAGTGCTAAAATGATCGGGTTATGTCTTTCGTTTCTACATCACTTTTAGTTCCAAAAATCTATGAAAAACTACAAAATTTAAACTAAAGCTCTGGATACCAAAATAATCAGTCAGTGTGTTCGTTTACTCTAATTTCTTACTACTTTTACTACAACTGGAAAGTTTTGTTTACTTTTTGTATTGAATTTTTCCAGCTGTAGTAAAATTAGTAACTTGTAGTAAGTAAACGAACACGCTTAGTATGTTCGTTTACGAACACGCTTAATAATACGATCCATTTAGCACTTACACACAATATTAGTATTACTGATATATACCGATCACGCAGGACTGCAACTAATAATTTCTCAAATTGTGGATGTGCCCTTCAAAAAATATAAAATTTTAAGTTCTTCACGCAAAGACATAGAGAGATTACTTATTATTGTCATATATTCCTTATTTCTGCAGGCACACTAATAAATTTGATCCTATTTTTTTCATTTATTTGTCAGTTGTTATATCGTATGCTGATATCAAAAGATTTTCAGTTGCATTGAATCTGAACTTGCAAAAATTCAAAATCTCTGGAATTACTCTTTATTGAAAAAACAGAGTGAGAGATTTTGGAGCGCTACCAGTTATTCCTAATTGGGAGCACCTATTTTTTAACAGGAAGGAGATTTCCTAACATCAAAACTATTATCCACCAAGAGTTGAAAACTTTTAAAAGTGACAAGCAAAATTAGGGTAGTTTTTATTTGAGTAGAGTTTAAATATTAAAATTTAAGATGTCCGTCTGGTTAAATCCGTTGTCTCCAAAATGCCTGTATCATCAAAAATATTGTTACGATTTCACCTTTTAAAAACGTTGGCTTTTTTCCTTAAAATAAACCGGATTCTTTTCTATTGCAACAAAAATAATAAATCCCATTGCTGTCACCAACTGTTACGTTTTACCTTATAAATACTTTCGATTATTTCCTTTAGATAAACCGGGTTGGTGCTTTGCAATTTAAACAACGCACACTCTTTTGTTTATTTTGAGCTTATACACTTATTAATTTAACACTTTATTACTTTACAAATGCATAACACACTCACAAGTTTACCAACGATTGACAGGTGTAGTAAATCTCGTTTCTCGAGATATTTTCTTCCAAAATTTCAGAATATTCTGTACTAGACTAATCCAATTTCGTAACACTGCCGCCAACTTAAACCTTTTCGTCCCGAATAGACACAGATGTTGCTTTTCCATTGGCTAGTCTCCCAGGTGTACCACCTTCATTTTATATCTTGAGCTATTGTATTCTATAAACCAAGTCATTCAGCCTCTTGACTACTTTATAAGGGCTGTCCCAATGAGTTTGTAGTTTAGGTAAAAATCCGTTATTACGCACCACTATTTATACTCATCAATCGTCAAGTGTATGTAGATGCAGACACGTTTTAGAAAAATTTGTAGTGATTTTGATGATTTTTAGAATTTAATTGATTTCTCGTTGAATGTTATTAAACGCAATATTATTTTTTTAAATACATAAAAATTAATATGATTTGTAATTGTAATATTTTTATACCTCAGTTTGTAAGGATTTACTCCAAAGACTAAATAGGAGTTTCTCTTTTGTGGCTCTAGAAGTTGCCCGATCTTCATCTAGAAGTTTCTCATTTGTAGTTTCCTGGACCTCATCTAGATATTTATCATTTTTAGCTCTAACTTTATCTAGAAGTTTCTCATTTGTGTCTATAGAAGTTCCCTTATCTTCATCTAGAGGTTTCTTATTTGTGCCTCTAAGAGTTTCCAGAACTTCATCTAGTTTCTCACTTGTAGCTCTAGAAGTTTCCTGAAGTTTCTCATTATCTACTCTAAAAGTTTCCTGAAATATCTTATTATCTGCTTTAATCTCTCCATTTCTCTAGAAGTATTGTTCATTTTTTCCATCATAGCGGTGAACATTGCTTTAATGTCCGTACTGCTTGCCGCTGAACGGGTACATACCTCCATTTCTTCTGCTGTCAGCAGCTCCAACTTACTCAATTCTTGCTTGAGCTGTTCCTCTTTGAGCTCTTCAAACTTTATGGCTTTTAGTTATTTTTATTTTGCAATCCGACTTCGACACCAATTGTTAAGATTTTACCTTTTAAAAACGTTGGTTTATTTCCTTTAAATAGACCGGGTTCTTTTTTATTGCAGTCAAAATAACCAATCCCACTGCTGTCACCAATTGTTACGTTTTACCGTAAAAAAAAGCGCTCGTTTATCTCCTTCAGATAAACCGAGTTGGTGCTCTTTGCAATTTAACACTTTACAATTGTATAACACACACACAAGTTTACCAACGATTTACTAAAGCCCGACTAAATTGCACAGTCGCTAATAATCATCTGACTAACTAAATCTTATACAGCATCTTTATATAGTGCAAAGGCCGTGGGTTAAGAACATACTGGAAAATCGCAGTGCTACTCAAACCAATTAACATCATACTTAAATGTAGTGTTACCAGATTGACAGGTTTAGTAAATCCCGTTTCTTAGGATATTTTTCTTCTAAAATTCCAGAATTTTCTGTACTAGACTAATCCAATTTCGTAACAATATTCACGTTAAAATTTAACCTAAAGTTAAATTTAAAATTTATGTTTTCAACAAAAGCAAATGTGTCAGTTAAGGTCACAGTTAGTAGCTAACAGGACATTGTGTCAATAGGGCTTATAGTTAAATACGAGTAACTTCATACAGTTTACTTAACAAAACAGGACTGATACATATTTCTGTTCCTTTTTATTTTTATTTATTTTAATTAATTTTGTTTAATAAATTATGTTATTAATATTCTTTGTTTATATTCAATCATACAAATATATAATTATTTATATAGCTATTTATAAAATCTCTACAAAATCTTAAGTAAAGTGCTCTTTATATGGTTTTATTGTATATTTTCAAAAACTTTGTTATAAATAAATTCATTATCATTTAAAACTTTAAACGTTGCGGTGCTTTATGGGGGACTGGTTTCTGTAGAACGCATTAACAATTAAAAGAAATATATTGATAATAAAACGTATCTTTACAAAATCGAAATGATTTAAAAATAAAAATTAAACCACAAAATATATAAAATATTAAAATCAAATAATAAGTGTTATTTTTTAATTCATAGAATGTTTAGCTTTAAAATTAAATTAAATTTAAATTATAGTTTTTATATTTTTGTAGTGATTTGTGTCAGTAAAGGTAAATGTTTAAAAGTTCAAGTTGTGTAAACAAACAAAAGGAAAAAAAATATAAAAAACGCGCATTTTTTGTATACGATTTTTAAATATGTGTATTCGATTATCAATATTATAAGTTACATATCATTAACATACACTAAAACAAGTATTTTAAATTAACGAAAAAATTCCACATTTTCTTTACTCCCGGAAGAAAATGTAATTTATTAGAAATTATTTAAAAATAAAAAAGTGTTAAGTGCTTAATTGCACAAAGTAACAATAACATTTAAATGCAAAAACAAACAAAGCTCAAACATATGTCCAAAACGGGTTCAGAAATAGTTGTTAAAGTGCTTTACAACCCAGCAAAAAATAGGCATGCTTTTAGAAGTGCTAGAAGCACGTTTTTCTCCTCTTTGCTAAAAAGCAATACAAGAAGGCAGAGTTTTTGATGTTATTGTATTTTTGTAGTAATTTATTGCTTCTAAGGTCGGCTAACTTATCTAAAAGAATGCTTATTTCAACACTATTTACAGTTATTTTTATGAAAATGTTACTCTTGATTAAGGTAGTAAAGTTGGTCTTTAACCTTAACCACGAATAAAATTGGCATTTAATTGACGCTGGATAGTCTTAAATTGAGCGTACTTTAAGATAAGTTAGCAATAAAAGAAGTTGCTTCCAAAAATGCAGTAAAAAGTAGCACTTCATTTATTGCGGATATGTGACATGATTTTTATTCGCGTTGTCCCACTTACATAGAAGCAATAAATTAAAAGAAAAAACTCTGTCTTCTTTTATTGCAATTCTGGAGGGGAGAGAAGACAGCAGCGCTAAAAAATTCGCTTCTTGTTCTGCATTACTTCTGAAATCGTACCTATTCTTTGTTGGGAACAAAACAAGATATGATTGAGAAAGCAAGTGATATTTTTGTTTGGAAAATGTGAAAGAATTTTAAATATTTTACTTTGTTAATTTAAATGCTAATATCCAATTATTTGTTATTCGTTAAGGGCATCTATATGATCTATAAATTAGCTTACAAAAATTAAAAAAGAAATGGAAACATTTTCATATTCTGATTCACACAAAATCTTTTATTATGTATTTCGGAAAATATACTGCTGACTTGATAAATGCATTGAATTCTGTTTCTATTGGAAAATAACTACCTATTTTATACACATAAATATATATGCAGTTTTTCATGTTTGTTAGTGCATTTTTTAACAACCGTTGTAAGTGGATATTTCGCATGTTTTTCTTTTTTAGCTGCATTTATTAGGCGCATATTTAAATTTTTTAAGTGAATGAAATTCCTTGCCCTATTGATAACTTTTTAAAAAGTTTTACGTAGATCAATCAATTTGTAAAATAAATATCTTGCAACATCTCGTTGAGTCATCTAAATGATGGACATCTTTGGTACACTCAAAAAAAGTCAGTAAAGTTAGCAAAAAATGCTGTTGTGTCAGCAAATTTTCGTGTTTGCAAAAAGTTAGTAATTTCAGAAAAAGCTGACAATTTAAGTCTAAAATGTATGTTTTGTGATTCTTTTGAACATTATTCAGAAAACTTTGTAAAATATAAAAATTTTCCGACTTCCACATTAGTACACTTAATATAATATATTATATATATGGGGTAAAACGGGGTAAAAAAAATATTTTCCAAGTGCCATGTCACCGATTTTGATGAAATTTGGTGGAAAGTAAGTCCATGCCAAGAAAAGCTTAACCCGAAAGTTGGAGCTTTTTTTGAGCTTTTTTCTGGGGTTTATAAGCTTTCAAAGAAATCAGGAGCCTTTTTTTTATTTTCAAATAACTTTAAAATGGAATAATCTACACTTTTGAAATTTTCCAAAAATATTCACAACAAAATTGTGTTTTTAAAAATTTTTTTTTAAAAAAATTAGGTTGAATATTTTTTGGAAAAAAAGTGCAATTTTTCAAAAAATTAAGTGTAGCAAAAAACACCCATCCTTCGATTTTTTTTAAAAAAATATATGTTAAAGCGGCATTTGTTCCAAACATTTTGCGGGGTAGGGCACATTGATGGGGTAAAAAATGAGGGAGTTATAGCCAATTTTGTGATGCAACCTCACAAAATTGTAAAAAATTTAAAATTTAGTTTTCAAGTTTATATGTATAATATATTGCGTTTATTATTTAATTCGTATACTATTGTAAAAGTGTCATAGTTTATTATTAATATATATTTATATTAAACTAAATAAATTAAAATCTAACTACTTTCAACTCTAAACTATTTGATGTGGTTTTGACTTTCAGCTCATAATCATTTATAGCAGCTATATGATGGATACCAAGCGTACCTTTTACTGTTTTACAGGTTTCAAACCGAGACTTTAAATAGTCTGCAGACTCCTCATAATCTTTTTTAGAGCAACAGAAGACTTTATAACTTTTTGCATGCTTCTTTGCCCACTCGAAAAGCTTTTCCGCAGTCAAAATTTCATCTTTCGTACCTTTCTGTAGGCAATATCGTCTAGCTGTACGTTTTAGTGTGCCCCCAACACCATCACAAGCACCTTTTCCGTGCGCGGTAGCAAAAAAATTCCATTCTGCTGCTATGGAAAATTCTTTGCTGTGATTCATCAAATTTATGAAGTTTTTTTTATTTTTATATTGCTGTGGTGCTCCGTCAGAAAAGTATTTTATTGATTTAGTGGATGTGAAGTTATTCTTTAAGTCTTCAATAAGTTTTCGTTGAAACATATAAACTGCAATTGTGTCATGCTCCAAACAATCAGATATGCCAACGTACGAAATATGGTCAACTTTGGATGTTTCCTGATTCCTGTAATAAATTACAATCGGATGAATTGTCGCTTGATTATTGTTCCAGTGAAAACCTTGAACTGCTTCTTGAACAACGAATGCAAAGTTTTCTGAAAAATCTAGCGTCACCAAAAATTCACCATTTTGTAGGTTTTTTTTACAATCTTTAAAATACTGGGCTTGTTCTGTAGCGACAAAATCATGATAAAGTAATTTTGGCAATTTATCCATTAGAGTCGAAACAAATTCTTCTTTAGTGTCGGTCAAAGTTTTTAAAGTGCATCTAAATATAACAACCGATTTTAAAATACAAGTATAAGTAAATACTAATTAAAGCCACATAATAGTAACCTGTCTGTAGCTATCCATTGTTTATAAGTAACATCATCAAATGATTCATCATCAAAACCTTCCAGTAATTTATTTTTAAGGTGAGTTTTGTTTGGGCAGGATTTGCAAAGGCCTTTGTAGCATTTTTCACTTGGAACAGAGCATATAAATTGTTTGAGTAATAATTTATATGAACTTTTGCCATCAATAGGAAACTCCCAAGCTTTCGCTATTTGGTTTAAATTGCCACCTACAAAGGCCATTAAAAACTTATTAATCAAAAATTCATTAACATTCAGTTCTAACTACTTAATGGTCAATAAATTGGTCGTGCTTCTCCAAGCGTATTTATAAAATTAATAAATACATTTACCTTCGGTCATGAGTTTAACATTTTGATGCATAATGCACACACAAACGGTATGGGTTCCAGAAGCCCCTGCTAAAACGCACTCTTATGGACGGAACTCCGCGAACTTAGTGAACCCAACTTTATGGTTTGGAAACTGTTGTTTAAACATTTGGTACAATTCGTTCAAATTACAATATACGAGTCTTTTCTGAATTTTTTCTTTTTTGCCAACACTGTTTCGTATTGAGACGTAATCTTTCATTCTTGGCAGCTCTCTTGAATTTTCGTCGCTTAAATAAAATTGCTTAATCAAATCAACTGTCTCACTTGACAATCCTTGTCTTGGTTTATCGTCGGGAACACTTAAAATACCCTTTTGCCTTTTGATTGCATTACATTTGTAAAGCAATGTGGTAGAACAGCCAAAATTTTTTACTACATCTGAAGTTTTTAAAGAAGATGGTAAAATCGTCAAAATGCGGCATTTATCTTCTCTGAAATTTCGAAAGCCAAAATCAGAAGTTATAACAATGATCACATAAACGTTTCCACTTTACCGCATAGTGTTTTCAGCCTTAAACTTTTTTTCTAGTGAAGTTATAATTTCATCGAAAGCATTAACTTTGTCGTCATTAGTGGTAGAGATCTGCATATTTGATATATTTTCCAACCTTTCCTTAATAGTTTCCTGAGCTGCTTCGGCTTTTCTAGTAACATATTGTTTATTATAAAGTCTGTTAAGAAAATAAACGTAATAATTGACCCCGGCTAACGTTAAGATAAAAGAATATAGGAAGAAAGTGTTACTGTTTACAAACCTTTTACCATCGATTTTGGTTTGATCAAGAGCAAGAAGTGCAGTGTTTACTTTGTTAAGAATTTCTTGTCGATCTGATACATCGAAAGGCTCAGAATCATTGTCTGATGAGCTTGAACTTAAATTCGTGTTAGTTACCGGTTCATATTTGTCAGTATCAATTCGGCAATTCAGGCATATTACAGCGTTTTCAGGAACAAAGTCAAATTTTAATTTATTTTTTGATGAAAGTCTTCTTAATGCAGTACAACCTTGAAATTCAGAAAAAAAATTTTAAATGTGCAAAATATAGTCAAAAGCTGTGAACATACGAGAAGTGCATTTTCCAAAAGGATTCCAGCAGTGTTTTTTTGTCGGGTTACTCAATTCTGATTATAGTAACTAACGATGTATTTTCCAAATCAAAGACATAAAAACGCCAGAGCTTAATTTATTTTTATTTTTCTTTTAATTGTGCACAAGAACTTACCGAATCACAGCTGACTAAATAGTAAACAAAAAACAGGTGCCACTGAACATAAAAAAACTAGAAAAACAGACAAGGTGACTTTGTATTGTCGTAAAATGTTTCAGCAAGAAGAATACCAACAACATATTTACAACTATTGTTTAAATTGAAGCACATACGATAAATACAATAAAAAGCATACCATCTTAAATTTTAAATTTTTTACAATTTTGTGAGGTTGCATCACAAAATTGGCTATAACTCCCTCATTTTTTACCCCATCAATGTGCCCTATCCCGCAAAATGTTTGGAACAAATGCCGCTTTAACATATATTTTTTTAAAAAAAATCGAAGGATGGGTGTTTTTTGCTACACTTAATTTTTTGAAAAATTGCACTTTTTTTCCAAAAAATATTAAACCTAATTTTTTTAAAAAAAAAATTTTAAAAACACAATTTTGTTGTGAATATTTTTGGAAAATTTCAAAAGTGTAGCTTATTCCATTTTAAAGTTATTTGAAAATAAAAAAAAGGCTCCTGATTTCTTTGAAAGCTTATAAACACCAGAAAAAAGCTCAAAAAAAGCTCCAACTTTCGGGTTAAGCTTTTCTTGGCATGGACTTACTTTCCACCAAATTTCATCAAAATCGGTGACATGGCACTTGGAAAATATTTTTTTTACCCCGTTTTACCCCATATATTATTTGCTGTGGTTCCTATTGGGTTTAAAATCTATTTGACTAATTTTTAACAAATTTTTAGTCAAAATACTGATTTAAACAAACATTTAATTATACCTATTCATTATACTATTTCATATAGGATGGAAAATATTATATATATATTTGTGCCTTTTACTCCTGCAAGGAGCATAGGGCCGATGGAAAATATTGATCAATTTTAATTTCATTTTTATTTTTCTATTGAATTGAAATAAATTATATTAAAATATAACATTTTTCCGTAGATTTTTAACAGAGCTGTAAATGAATCATTTTTTCCAATTCAAATGAATTTGACAAAATGAATTGCAATTCATTTCCCATTCAAATCGATTGAATTGATTTTGCATTAATTCAAAGTAAACATGGTGTTTGGAGTTTATTTCTTCAGGTATTACTTATTTTGGTTTTGACATATGCTGAATAAAAAAATCAAATTTAATACTCAAGTAGCAATTAATAATTTCATTGCAATTCAGTTTTCTAATTATCTCGAATTAATTAAAAAATGAATGATTTATTTACAGCTCTAATTTCTAGTTGATCTGAAAATTGTTACGATGAGTGTTTTTTTGTAATACAAAAATAACAAGTAATCGTTGTAAAAGTTCTTTGCTTTCGTTCTAATGACTATAAATAGAATTAAAAGCTTGAATGTTAAGCTACATTCACAGTGATGGAGTACACCACTCTGCAGAGTGGAGTGTTCTTAAATAGAGATGGCATGATACAAAAAATATGTAAGTGCGAAAAAGAAAGGAACAAAATCCACTCTGTAGAGTGGAGTACTCCATCACTGTAAATGTAGCTTTAAATACAACATGAAAACATTTGCTTTACTACTAAAGGAACTTTGGTAGTAAAGCAAATAATAGCTTTGTAAAAAACATGTGATTTTCATTGTAATACATAAATAACTAGTAAAATAGGTTAGTACATTGCTTCAACAGATTATTTTTCAAAATTTGTTAAACAAGTTTTGGGATTTTAGCACATTTAATTCCTTGAATGTAATTAATGTATACCCCAATAAAAATAAATAAAAAAAAAAATAACTAGTGAAAATGTTTGAATTTGATTCTTAATTCATTATTTACTTGGTTTACATTTTACATAAATACATAAAATTAAATCTCCATTATAACCTAAAGCAGTGGTGTTCAGTCCATAGGACAATTGTCCCTGCTCAATTCACATGTATTCTTACGCTCTTGCTTTTAGTCGTCACTGAAACAGCGACGAATGAACATGAGTACGGATATATGCTGATTTTTTTTTAATGTACTGAAAAAAAATTAATAACAATGTACGACAAATATTTTATGATTATAAATTCAGATTAAATATATTTTATAAATATGTAAATACAATGAAATCACTGATATTGATTTAAAAAAATCGAAAACCTATTGTTTTACATAGAATGAAAGAAGCCACCCTTATATATGTATGTATTTTTTTTCTTTCATAAATTGTATTTTGTTTATTTTTACTTCTTTAAAACAGTGTAGTATTTATTTATATTTTCCGAAAGTACCTACTTCGATTTTTACACAAAAAATTTTCATATTTTTAATAAATAATAAATGCATACAGATTCTATTAACCCATTCAACATTTTTTACAGTGCAATTCTCATTTTCTGACCAACACAACTACATTTTTAGTTTTGAACACCACTGATCTAAAGCAAAACATATACATATTTTGTGCTTGTATGAGTGAGTTGCAGCCTCTCTCTCTCAATGTACTGACAAAGAACTTTCCCTATAAACAATTTCACTGGAATTCAAGTTGAAAACAAGTCCAATTCCAGCCCTGTTTTTCAGTTTCAAGGCTTGAATACACCTTTAATTACATTTCATTTCAATAGCATACTCCAGCAAAAGAGAAACAAAAATTCAAATTTGAAATATGTTTTTTAAATATACAAATACTAGAATTTGAAATCTACTTTACTTCAAGCAAAAATTAAAGCACTTGAATTTTTAAAACCTATGGGCTTATTGGGTTGTATAATAATTTGAAAATTTTAAATGTTTACCATGGGAATATTAAATAAAAATTTAAAAGCAAACAACAAATATCAAAAAACAACAACACAAAAAAATTAAAACAAAAAAACTTTAAAATAAATTACCCAAAAAATGTATCAATAAACATTATGCAGAGTGTAAAAAATCTGGCAAACAAGCGATCTGACAACCTACTTCTTTGAATGCTTGTATGCGACTGAGTCAATTTATTTATTTGTTCTATGTGTGAGCTTATGTAGGTGTGAGAGAGCGCCCATGGGCATAAGTGTTGCCGACGTCTGATCTAAGGGTACATCTCCACGGGATAGAAATCGCGTAGAGTTTGCGCTAAATTTGTCATCTCTAATATAGTTGGCACTAATTTTTATCGTAAAAGTATTATATCTATAATGTGGGTAAAGGAACCGGTCACAGGACACGCCACGTGACCGGTCCTGGGACCGGTTCTTTAATAGTAAAATTAAAAAACTATATATAAAGAAAATATAGAAAGTCCGAAATTTTTGCAAATATTAAAATATTTTTTTTAAGTTTTAGTTAAAAATAATTTTAGTTTTTAGGATAATAAAGGGTTTTTCAATAAGAGCGCTACAAAAGTTTTTTTAAATAAAACAAAAACGGTTTTGGATATCAATGAAATTCTTTATTCCTGTGAAAGTACGTTCGATGCCATTATGTATGGAAATCGATCTCTTGCATGGTCACCACGGGCACGCTTGCAGAAGTCCAGACGCTGAACCCAATTTTCGACGGTTTTCAAGCATAAATCGGCCGATACTGCTGCAATTTCACGTTCGATATTCGTACGAAGTTCATCAATCGTCGCTGGCTTGTTGGCATAGACTATAGATTTGACGTAGCCCCACAGTAAATAGTCCAACGGCGTCAAATCGCACCACCGAGGCGGCCAATCGATTGGACCAATTCGTGAGATAACACGTTCTCCAAACTTGGTTTGCAATAAATTGATTGTGACATTCGCTGTGTGGCTTGTGGCGCCGTCCTGTTGGAACCACATGTCCTACAAGTCCATATCATCCAATTGGGGCCAAAAATATTCGGTTATCATTGAACGGTAGCGATTCCCATTCACAGTAACGTGCCGGTCTTGATCATCACGGAAGAAGTACGGCCCAATGACGCCGCCGGCCCATAAACCAAACCAAACCTTAATTTTTTCAGGATGCAATGATGACTCATGGAGTACGTGCGGATTGCTTTCTGACCAATAATGCATATTTTGTTTATTGACGAAGCCATTCAGCCAGAAATGAGCCTCATCGCTGAAGATGATTTTTCGATGAAAATCCGAATCATTTTCAAGTTGTTGCTCAGCCCAATTCACGAACATACGACGCTTCTGGTGGTCAAGCGGCTTCAGTTCTTGCGTCAATTTGATCTTGTGAGGATGTAGGCCAAGATATTTTCGCAAAATTAGCCACAACGACGTCACAGAGATGCCCAACGCTTGAGAACGACGTGTGAGAGACACATTTGGGCTTTCTTCAATTGAAGCCTCAGCGGCAGCAATATTCTCGACACTACTGGCACTTATTTGCCTCACTGGCACGGGAACATTTTGTACAGTGCCTGTGGATTCAAATTTTTCCACTAGACGCTCAATTGTTGATTTGCTAGGACGATTATGACGACCATAATTTGGACGTAGCGCTCTTAACGTTGAGGCCACTGACTCCGAATTTCGGTAGTAAATTTTAATAATTTCGACTCGTTGTTGGCTCGTATATCTTTTAATCATGAAATGGCAAACCTTACTGAAGAGAAATGTCAAAAGAGCGGCAAGAAATATGACGTCCCTGTCTTTCTACTTTTGTAGCGTCCCTGTTGAAAAACCCTTTATTGTGTTTAACAAAAAAAATTTAAGTATTTTTATACCCTACACTGCTACGTGGAGAGGGTATAATAAGTTTGTGCTGATATTTGTAACACCAAAAAATATTGGACCTAGACCCACCTTGTAGTATACCGATCGGCTCAGAATCACCTTTTAACGATGTCCGTCTGTCTGTCCATGCATTCTTGTGCGCACTCTACAGGTCGCAAATAAAAAGATATTTTGTTGAAGTTTTGTACACCGATTTACATCGGCCCAAGGATGACGCCTATTTGGTTAAAATCAGTCTATGTTTTGACCTAGTGCCCATATAATCGTCCCCTCAAAATTGGCTTGTTTACACGCTACAGGTCGCAAATACGAAGATATTTCAATGAAATTTGGAACACAGACCTATGTCTGCCCAAGGACGAAGCCTATTGATTTTGGTTAAAATCGGTCCATGTTTAGACCTAGTGCCCATGTAAGGGTCCCCCAAAATTAGCTTCGTTACACGCTGCAGGTCGCAAATATGAAAATATTTTAATGAATTTTGGTACACATTTGTCCCAAGGACAAAGCCTATTGATTCTAGATAGGATCGGCCCATATTTGGACCTATCGCCCATATGGGCTATATTTCCGATTTTCCTTTCTTTTTATAGAAAATTTTGACACAAGTCCATTTTAACATTAGTTGGCTTTTCACCAGACTGGTGTAGGGTATTATATAGTCGGCATGCCCGACTTTAACTTTCTTAGTCCTTTTTGTAACGATTTTTTTACTCAGTAGCATTGCAGCTCCACAATGCGTATGTATATTTTTATATCATATTCTTTGATAGTGTTCATTTGCGAGCTGTTTTTCACATTTTCTCACATTAAAGTTTAAAGCAAAATAAAATTTTTGAATAAAATTCAAAAATGTAGAGTTTAGTTATGGAAATAATTTAAAAATATAAAATTACAAAAAATCTTAACCCGCTCGGGTCCGGCAGCTTGTTAAGGTTCGAACTTTAATTCCCAATATCTCCGCTAGGGGCTGCTGCAAAGCTATAAAAATAATAAAAATATTTCTTTGGCATAAATCTATATTTCCACGTAGTTTGGTCGGAAAATTCCCTGCCATTACAATTCAGGCATGTAAGGGTTAATCGATCAAAATAAAAATCCGAATAATTGACAACTCTAATATTTGTACCACTGGTTCAGTCCCACTTTCACCTGTCTCGGGACAGGTACTTTCAGACCAGTACTATTGTCACCAGTCACAGGACCGGTACTTTAAGGCCAGTTGCGTTTTCACTAGTCATGGGACAGGTCCATGGGACAGGTCCAGGTGCTGTTTTCATCGGTCACGAGACGGGTCACAGGGCAGGTTCCTTCAGACCGGTCCTGTTTTCACCGGTCACAGGACAGGTACTCTCACTACAACTGACTCCTGTTTTCCCATAGGGTAGTTTTCAAGTATTTGTTTTTATTAAAATTGTTGTATTTTAAAGAATAATTTTACTTGAAAATGCATTAATTGTCAACTATTGGTGCACTCAAAATAATAAGTCTGTTGGCTGAACAGAAAATCTTGTTACTTTAACAAAATTTATTCCTGTTTTTTGGCTTAAAATCAAATTTGTTAATTTTAACAAATTCTTTTATTAAATTTAACAAATCTAATTTTAAGTAAGAAATTAGTAAAACTACAGTTTTTTTGTAATTGCACTGAGTCGTAAAATGTGTTCAAATTTAGGGTCTCGGGACCCTCCCCGGGCCTAGTTCATATCATGTAAGGGCACTGCGAAGGAGCAAACATTTTGTCCGTTTTCTCGCTTAGTTTTCGAGACACGGACTATTTAAAAAAATTTGGAGGGAAAGAAATAGCGCCATCTTTAAAACTTCAGATACATTGGTGGCGCCATCTACATGAAAATATTATATTTTAACAATAAATTGTGTAAAATTTAACGAATGTGTTCTTATTTTTAGTATTGTGTTAAATGAAAATAACTAAAATCTTTGTTAAATCAGTGGTTCAACCAAAATTTGATACCCGTTTAACAGGGTTTTCCACTGACGTATAATTTTAAGTGTACAAATTCATGATAATACGAAAAATTCTTTCATTTTAAGACTTCGAGTGTAAAATGCTTAATTTCTTATGCATAAAAATTGTCTATAGTTATACATTTGGTATTTATAAATCAATTAGATTTCAAAGGAATATTCTTCTTTAATATACGAAAAGGTATCAGAGATTTTTCTTACAAAAACATATTTTTTAAATTAGATTTCAATATTTGTTTTCTCATTTTGAAGTGCACCATACATTTTCAATATTTTTCATAAATTTTTCATTGTTTACAAAGTAATTGAAGTTTATCTATTAAATTGAAAAATTCAAAATGTTTTTAATTTTTGTTTTTCAATTTCATATTAGGTGTGTTTGGGTACTTTTCCAGTAAAGTCCAGTAAAAATTACTCAGTAACAAATTTACAGAGAGTAAGGCAAAATTTACTCTCATAAAGAAAAATATCTAAAAATGTACGCAAACAGAAAAATTGTAAGAATTAGTAAAATACTGCTGCCAACTTCTTCCCTAAAAATATCGCTAAATCAAACTAAAAAATCACTAGAAAATATCTAAATTATAAAAAAAATTAAATAGCGATAAATCACTAAATTGCACGAACTTTTTAAGTTCTGTTGAAAAATTTCACAAAAATAGCTATATTTTTCAAACTTCTTAATACTTTCTTAAAAAATTATTAATACATCGCCAAATTTTTCGAACTTTTTTGTTTTCCATAAAAATTTACCGATAAATCGCTGAATAATAATGATTCAAAAATTCTGTCAAGGAAATAAATGTAAAAAAATGCTAAGAAAATGTGAAGACTGTCTTAAAAAGAAAAATTGATAGTTTTCCCGCTAATAGCTAAATTATATTTTATCCCGCTAAACGAGTTGAAGTATCGCTAGATTTGCCTAGAAAATAGCTAAATTGGCAACAGTTATTAAAATAGCTGATTGCGAAATAAACCTATTCAAATTATTGGATTAATAAATAAAACCTAATAAAATGATCACTTACTTACTCTTTCCATCGTAAATAAGCTTATATTTAAATATTTTTTATTTTTACAAAAAATTATTTCGAAATTATTTAGACAAATGTTTTGTTTCTTCAATCATATGTTTTAAATCATATGTTTTTTTTCTTACAAATTCTTACTAGCAAAAATTCATCCAGTAAAAACTTGTAAGTTCTCTGGTATTGAACTGTCACTTTACCCTCTATTTTTCCTCTCTCCTTACTGAGTAATTGTGTAAACAAACACCTTCCAGTAAAAACTTGTACAAATTTGTACGAATTTGTACAAATTTTCGGGTACGCAAACACACTTATTATTGAAAAGTGTGTGGCCAATATTGAAATGTCAGTTTTATAAATTTGTTTTTCGTTGTGGAAAAATAAATAAAATTAAAAAAGAATATAAATTAATGCAAAATAAAAAAATAATTACTGCAAACGTGGTTTTATTTTAAAATCTGCTAAATTTTGCAATTTTTTATGAAATGGAAAATATTGATCAATTATAATTTCATTTATATTTTTCTAATAACATTGAAAGTGTGTGCGGAAAGATCAATAAAATTTAAATAAATTATATTGACCGTGTGTGCTCGGCATAAGAAATATTTTTAAAATTAAAGTCGAGTTAAAATAAATTCAAATTTATGATAAATATTTTGATACAAAACTATTTTTGTAAGAATTATAAAAAAGCGCGTACAATTTTATATGTACACTAGCGGGCGAAGCCCGCTACGTTGTTAGCGTGCCTTAAAGTTTAGAATTAAATTTCTTTTAGATAAAATAAAACACAATAGTTGTTGTTAACGTAAAATAATTGTTAAGGTAAATTTATTGTAATGTTTAAGTACAAACACTATTTTTTGCCTCTTCATTTTTATATAAATAAATCATTTAGTACACCAACACGTGAGCATGTAACAACTAATTGTCTGTTGTTCAAGCCATCGGCGTAGATAGGTCGTATTCCTGGTTGGGAATACGACCCATCTACGAATTACCCCCCCCCCCCCCAAAAATTTTTTAAATTCGCTTTTTTATTTAAAGTACAGTTTTTATAATAAAAGCCTTCACCCAGCCACCACAAATAAATAATTCTGACACAACAATGGGTTTAAAATAAATAAATATTTGATCACTTTTTCTCATGAAAGTGGATTGTTAGTAATGAATCCATTATAAATTGGAATATACGTGTGTATGTCAAGATAATTTGGTAAAGTGCGAACTTAGGTAGATAGACCCGTAAGTAGTTTTGTTGATTTGTGTTTTGAATGAAAATAAATAACGTAAAGCAAGGTTGGAAAGCATTTTATAATATTAAAGATAGCGGGAAAAGCCCGCTAGGTTGTTAGCGTGCCTTAAAGTTTTTTTTAATTCCAGTTTATGTAAAGGTAGACCTGGCAATTCAAGTAAGTTCACAAATTCAGTTGGAAAATTTACTGCGTCGGTTTCTTCCACAGGTGCTTCGGTACCTGCAGTTTAAATATCAGAATATATAAGTTCCATTCCTTTTCTAAGGTTTTTTCTCTTTTAGAAAATTTGGAGAGTATGTTTCAATGCTACATAAGTTTCATATTCCGTGGATAGTGTTTGAACAGGTATTAAAAGGGGTTCTTCACCCCTCTTTGTTCCTCCCAGTAAAAATCCCAAATATATATAATCTTGCCTCAATCGCATGCGAAATTTCAAGTACCAAACTCCGGCAGTTTGAGTCATTCAAATTCCATTCCATTTTATTTAACAATTTTAGTGTTCCAATGCAACTCCTTTCAAGATTCCATTTCGTTCACCATTCCATTGCATTTCGTTCCCATTATCTGTTATTTCAACTCCACTCGTTCTCCGTTTCGTTCCATTTCGTTCCTTACCTCTTGTGTATCGATATTGATATCAGTCGCTTCTATTTCCATTCCATTTCTTTGCACCTGCTCCGTTCCATTCCTCTATTAACTGCAGTGTTTTAATTGCACTCGTTCCCCATTCTATGCCATCTCTCTCCTCATTCCATTTCGTTCTATAGTCCAATCCATTTCGTTCCCTCTTCCAATCCATTTCCATTGTCTAAGATTTCAATTCCACTCGTTCAACGTTTATATCCATTTCGTTCCATTTGTGTAGTGTTTCAATTCCGCTCTTTTCCTATTTAGTTTCTTAATTTTAGTGTTCCATATACACTTGTTCTTTAAGTTTTAGGTTTCTAGCTAAAGACGCAGACGTAAAGGGGGGGTGGCAATTTTCCCCTTTTGGACCACGTTCCTGTCCAAAGTCCTAAAAATGCCTTGTCGATAAGTTAGCCCATACTCCAAGGAAGGGTTCGGGAGGAGAATTATTCCATTTTTACCCCTCCCGGTAGGAATTTACAAAACTTCCGTCTTAGAGGACGTCTACGTTGGAGGAGGAACCTACTACATACATAATTTTAGGTCTCTATATCCAATAGTTTGGCCAGGCCGTCAAGGGGGAAGTTTTTTCCCTTTTTACCCCTACCGGTATGAATTTCCATAAATACCGACTTAGGGGACGTCTACATACGTTGGAGAAGGAACCCAAATACCGAATTTAAGCTCCCTAGTTCTAGCAGTTTGGCCAGGCCGTTAAGGGGGAGACTTTTCCTGTTTTTTACCCTACCTGTGGAAATTTCCAAAAATCTCATCTTGGCGGATGTTTCCTCCCGACAATAGAGGAGGAACTTTAATACCAAATTTCAACTTCCTACCTCCAGCGGTTTTGGCAGGCCTTTAAGCGGCACTTTTTGCTTCATTAATCCCAATTTTTGCAAAGTCCCTGTCCAAAATTCCAAAAAGCACCTTCCCGATAAGTGAGCCCATACATTTCAGGTTTCTAGCCAACTTTTACTATTTGTGCCCCTCTCGGTAGGAATTTCCGGAAATCCATCGACAGGGAATTTCAGCTTCCTAGTTCCAGCAGTTTGAGCAGGCTGTCAAGGGGGACACTTTTTCTTTTTTTGTCCCTCCCGTTTAGAATTAGGCTGGAAGAGGAACCTAAGTACCGAATTCCAGGTTCCTAGTTCCAGCTGTTTGGACTGGTCGTTAAGGGACCACTTTCCCTTTTTGAGTCCCCATTTTATAACGACCCTGTCCAAAATTCAAAATAGTATCTTTCTAATAGGTTAGCCCTTACTCCAGGGACCCACATTTTAAATTTCAGGTTTCTTGCCGAAGGGGTTTTTACAGGCCACTAAGGGGAGGCTTTTCTTCTTTTTGCCCCTCCCTTTAGGAATTTACAAAAATTCCACCTTCGCGGCTATCTGCGATGAATGAGGAACATTCATACCAAATTTCAACTTCATTGCCTCAGCGGGGGGTTTTGGCAAGCCCGTCTTAGCGGACGTCTACGCCAAAAGAGGAACCTACGTACCAAATTTCAACTTCCTAGCTTCAGCGGTTTGGGCTGGGCGGTGTTGAGTCAGTCAGTCAGTCACTCACGGAACTCTTTTATATATATAGATAGAAGATTGGGTGATGTCAAAAAGTGTGATAAAAACCATGTAACCAGCTTATTTCTAATGCATGGATTACATTTGAGTTATATATTTCGATATTGTCACCTGTTTTACAAATTTTTTTAACAATTTGACCAATTTGTGGTTACCCAGGTTTATGGGCAGACATGAACATACTTTAAACCTGTATGGATCCATATATGTCGATTTTTAGCTGGGTAATACATAAAATTTGTGACCAATTTTATAGGCCAAATGTAAACTCCGTAACCAGTAACTCATAAGGTTTTTCAACCTTAATAGCTTATATTTTAATAACCAATAAAGCTAATCGTAAGAATTTATATGAAGAGGAAAAGTAACACTTTTAACAAAAATTAATACATTTTACAAACTTTTTCGTATATCTATGCTAACACGACTTCAACGATTTTTCGTCATAATTTGTGATAAAAATTAATACACCAGAATTTTGGACTTATCTATTAATTATATTGCGAAAAGTATAATGTTATTTATACACGAACGATTGTTGGACTGTAAATAATCATCTAGTTTGACAGATTTGAAGTTTTTATACAATATATAACAAATGAAAAAGTATGTTTTTAATAAGATTTGAGAAAATGTTGTAAACTCCGTTCCTAATTTTTACACCAAACTATTTAACGGGTAAGAAAAACAATGGCATATTTGGATTCACCTTGTAGGCATCATACGGTTTTGTTTCTGAAAGAAAATTCTGACAAAGCGTTTCTGAACTGAATCGTAACTGTAAACTCCATAACCAAAATTGTTTGCATCAGATTCGAATTCACGCATTCAAAAAATGTAGGTAAATGTTTGAAATATTTAAAAATAACCACAAACAGAGGTTATTCAACTGATAAATATATGTTAAAAGATGATTCAACTAATAATTTCCCGTCGAATCAGAGAACGTTACCAGAACGTTTTTACTCTAAACTGCTGCATCTCATTGGTTTTAATCGATATTTCAAGTCATTACTGACCTTAAGTTCGACAAATTAAATTTGTTTAAAACAATTTAAGAATTTTTTGGTCGCGAAATGGTATGTTTTTAATACAGTAGTGGCCAATATAATAGAAACGATTAAATTTTTTTTTAAATTTTATTCTCGTTGCCTTTATTTTTAGAGATCAAAATAGTGACTAAATTCGCCCCGAAAGGCAAGGAGATTGTTGAGAGAATTGTACAGAATTTTAGCGTGGTGTTTGGTTTTTCATTTTGTCACTTGTTTTTAGTGAGCGTGGCTTTTAACGAAAAATTAGCGATATCGACCTTTTATCAAATTACATAGTAAAATTTAGGCAGTACTGATCGGTTCTCTACAAACTGTATATTTTTGGAAATCCAATAAAATTTCCTTAAGTCTTGCATTATTATTATCTACAAATAGTCGCCAGACTTAAAATTTCAGCACTTTAAACATGACTAATTTTTTTTTGTTTTTAGCGATTTTAAAAGAAAGTTAATAATATTAAAACAATTTTTCGCCTGTCACAAAAAGATTTAAAATATTTTTGTTAAATTGTTTAAAATTTTACACTTAAAAAAACCTTAAGGTGTGACTATGCTTACAATGATCAATTATATTGCTTATAATCCGGGATTTTCTTTTTTATTAATTAAAGATTCTGCTTTTTTTTACAAAATTATGAAAAAAATGTTAAATTAACTGCCAACAATTAGCTTTACAGCAAATGTTATCATATTTTACAGTTATTTGCTGCAAAAACAAAATAACTAATCAAAATAACTGTTACTACATTTCAGTATTTTTAGTTAGTTAATTTTTTAAACAACTGTCGAAAGTAGTTATTTTACATTTATATATACAGTTACGGTTAAAAAATACTAATACCGTTGACTACACAAATGACCTACATGTTGTTACTGTAAAAATATCCTGAGTGTGAATTCCAGAACTAGGTGCACCATCACCAGTTCTAAGTATACTATTAAAGAATATATATTTACTCCCTGAGAAGTAGTTCTGGAAATAGTAATTTGAAATGGGTTCCAAAAAATTCCCTGGGTATTATTATTCATTTTAAAATGTGTCAATAATTTTTTTACTTTAATTTAATAGTGTATTTAGACTGACCAAAAACTAGTAGTTTTTGCCCATTTTTAGTTTTTTAGCCGAAAACTACAAAATTAATTTAGTTTTTCCATACAATTTTCTTACAAATTGAAAACCAGATTCTACCTGGTTTTTGTCAAAAACTATGTAAAAATATCTGAAATGTACATTTTAGATACACCCGGTATCATTTATAATCATGGATGGTAACCAAAACGAATGCGGTTATCGTTAGGGTAACGATATTTTAGGTTATTTCGGTATTTTAAAGGTAACGCTATTTCATTTATTTCGGTATCGCTATTTTAAGGATAACGTTATTGGAGTTATTTCGGTAACGGTATTTTAAAGATAACGATATTTGGGTTATTTCGGTAACGGTATTTTAAAGTTAAGGGTATTTCATTTATATAGGTAACGGTTTGTTAAGGGTAACGGTAGTCAGTTATTTCGATGCATCCCGCAATTTTTTTTACAAAAAACAAACGAGATTAAAAACAGAACGAATTTATTAACTTAATGTTCAAAAAGTACTCAATAACCACGTGAAATTACCAAAAGCAGAAAATTAAAAATAACGGTAACGGTATTTTGGGGATAGCTGTATTTCAGTTATATCGGTAACGGTATTTTAGGGGTATTGATATTTCATTTATTTCGGTATCGGTATTTTAAGGATAACGGTATATCAGTTATTTCGGTAACTGTATTTTAAGGATAACGGTATTCCGGGTATTTCGGTAACGGTATTTTAGTAATAACGGTAGTCAGTTGAAAGGGTTTTGAATCGATAACGGTATTTTAGCGGTATTGCCTGCTAAATACCCTGTTTATAATTAATTTTCTGTACACCTTGCTACAACAAATATTAAGGTTAAGCAATTTTAAAAAAAATATTTTTTAATTTTTTTAGAATATTTCTGTTTAAGTTTGAAATTGTGTGTTGCTATTAATTTTGAAATATATTAATAATTTTTTTACATTAATTTAATAATAAAAAAACAGAAAGAAAAGTTTGTGATAAAAAAGTGATGGGATGTAATTTAGTGCAAATTTAGTTTTGTGCAAAAACCAGCTTGTTTTGGTCAGTCTAAATTCAGTATAAGAATAAAAACATAAAGGATTTTCAAAAAAAATATAGAACGTTACTTTTTTTTGAAATAATGATAAAAATAAATTATTATTGGTAACGCAGTATTTTTTTTTTTGAAATAATTGAAAAAGTAACTAGTTACTACTAAATCATTATTATGTGTTTTAAAATAATAAGTAAGTGTCTTTAATAGTAGTCTAAAAAACAACGATCTGTCGTTATTGAAATAATGAAAAAAATAAGTCATTCTTGGTAACGCATTATTTTTTTGTTTCCAAATAATGGAAAAAGATACTAGTTATTATACATATGCTCTAAAATAATGCAGAAAGTAAGTGCGTGTTATTGCTGCACTAAGATAATAATGTCTGTAAAATTAACTGCAATTGCAAGTGCAATTGTGGTTGTTTCAAGTACAATTGTGGTTAAAACGAATTGAAATTGTAGTTAATTTAAATGCAATTGCAGTGTACACTTTTTTAACTGCAATTGCAGTTATTTTTACCGACAACATTTTTTGAATGTGTTAGAGTTTAATCAGAACTGGGTCGACAACGACATATGCTATTTCATATATTTTGTATGGGAAGCAAAATGTGGCCATGTCGTCCGGCGATTTGTCGTCGTAATAGAATCTATTCTATTTTCGTGACGACACACTAAAACACACTCAAAATATTTGTCAAATTGTTGCCATATTTTTAACTAATTAAATATTGCCATTAGAACAGAATTGTTAGAAATTCGTATTAGAGCTGCAAAAATTCATACTTTGTTTACAAAAAATTAATTTTTTTGACAGAAGAAATATAATTGAAATTTAAAATACATAATTCACCGCAAAAAAGCAAAATTAAATACAATAAAATATAAAACAACAAGAATTAGTGAAAGACCAATTGAATTGGTGAAGAATTGTGGTGAAACAATTCCAACCATATTCTTGTTTTCCTCTCCTTTTTTTCTAAACGTCAACAAATTTCGACGATCGATTGTCGCTGAATTTAAATTAAACGTGACGACTTTTGCTGTCGTCGGTCGACAATCGACCCAGTTGTGATTATTCTCTAAGCCGAAAAAATAATAACACGTCATTACCGGTTTTACATAGTATTGGAGCCTCAATGAGGAATTATTTATGCTGATATACTCAAGAGTATAGTTACAAAAGCCGATGATAAATTTGTATGGCGGCTGTGTGCATGAGGGTTAAAAAAGCAACTAATTTAAGCTTTTGTATTTTGTAACAGTTATGTTAGTTTTTTAAAGATAAACTTTGTCAGAATCTAAGGATTTGGGTGTTATCTACTAGCTAGATTTTTATAATCTTGTTGCGAAATATATGATGCAATACCATCTGATTAAAATCTATATATAGCAAGATTTTGTTTTCAAAACCCGAGTAAAAAAATTTAGATTTTATAAAATACAAACATATCTTTTTTTAATATAGCCTTAAATACAATTTGATCCGAAAAATAGCGGATCGTTCTGTATTAATTTAGATCCTCCTTGGATCTAATATGATCAATTACGATCCGAAAAATGGGTTTATCTAATTATATAAAATTAGATTTAATTTAAAAAGTTACATTTTATTTGATACCATTAGATAAAAATAATTCATTCAGAGATCGCTCAGATTGCATTAAATGGTCCATTCTATTGAAGTTACTTTTTGATTATCATTATGTCACATCCAATTTTATATGATTAGACAAACCCATTTTTCGGATCGTATTTCATCATATTAGATACAAGGTGGATCTAAATTAATGCAATACGATCCACCATTTTTCGGATAAAATTTTATTTTGGGCGGCATCAAAAAAAGATATGATTGTATGTTGTTACCTCATTAATTTTTTTAATAGGGAATATATACATAGTAATGAGCAGCGCATGCACTTAAAAATCGAAAATATGCGCTTAAAATATGCAGTAAAATATGCAAAATATGCACTTAAATGGAAATATGCACTAAAAGTCCAAAAATATGCAATTAAAACCCAAAATTATACACTTAAAATCCAAAAATAAACCGCTAAAACCAAAAAAATGCACTTTAAATTTATCGATTTTTAAAAATCATATTTATTATTCGAGCGTTTGGTTAAAAATGAAATCCAATATAAATGTCTAAGTAGATGACAACTTGATGTTTTCCTTCTAGTTAAGTGCTGCGTTAAGGTTTGCAAATTCTTATTTTTCTTTATTTTTCATTAAATATTACTCTTAGTTAAAAAAATATGAAGAAAGTATGTAATTTAATGAATAATATGCAAAAATATGCAATAAAAATCATAAAATATTTAAAAATAGGCACTTAAGAGCAAAATATGCATTTATCACAAAATATGCATTTATAACAAAATATGCAAAAATATGCAACAACAAATCGATGCCATTTTGTTGCAACTTCTTTGATTCGGAAAAGTATTTGGTTTAAATTAATTTTGGATTAATGACTAGAAACATGCATTTGCATGAAAGTCGCTGCCCTGGTAATGAGTATTAAGTTTCATTGATTAGTAGAAATATTTTATAATAAAAAAGATTAAAGTGCTAATGAAGTGAATTTTTTATGAAAAAATTATTTTATAAGTGACTTATAAATTTTAAGTAACTTATGCATATGACTCTAATTGCTTAATTCTTAATTTTCCTTTTATTTATATTTTATATTATGTTTAAAACTGTCCGTAAATCATAACCGGCTTGCAGCAAAATAAAAATACCCTAAAAATACCCAAAAAAATACAAACATCAACTAGGTCAGTAATATCTAAAAGAGTTCAAATAAGCTTGTATACTTGATGATAATTGCGAAGTCATGTTTCTAGAGTAGTAAAAAAAGTGAATGAATTTTAACAGCATGTCTGCTTATGAACTTATATCATATACATACATACATATGTTAGCAAAAATAATACAAAAAAAAATTACAGAAAAACCCCTAAACGATAGAGAGATATAAATTAACAATAACGTCATTACCTTGATCATGAATATGTTTCTAAAGCCGGTATACATATTGATAAAAGTGAATCATTATAGTTAAATAAATTTACAAAATAATGTTGTGAAAATACTACAAACATTTAGATTAGTGTAAAATAACCAGAAAAAATAAGTTTAAAGAAAAATAAACAAAGACTTAAGAAACAAACATGAAGAGCGAAAGAGAATAAACATGAGACTTAAGGCGCAAACCTACTTTTAAAACAAGTTAAAGCATCAAATTCGGTTTTACCGAATTGTATTATACCCTCCATGGTGTCTTTGTTATAAATAATAGGAAAAAAAAAATTATAAAACGTTATAGAGATGAATAGTTCTGTAATAAAAAAAGTTTATTTGCACGTGAAAACAATTTTTGTGGTAAAAAATATTTTTGAGTACGGACTTTTGTAGTACGGACCCATAAAAATATCCGTCACATAAACGCGACTCACTTTGATTTTGGGATGGGGGTAATATAATACTTGATTTTAGAGACAAAATCATTATTATTTCATTTTCACTACCATTACTGTATATTACGGTAATGGATGTTTTTTCTTGTATACTTTATAAAAAGTAATTGTATTGTAAATTACACGAAAAGAGAAATAAATAAATGGTTTAGAAGCACTTTAGGGGCATTCTATAGATTTAGATCTCAAAATATAAGCCTTAAAATCAAATCAAAATTCACAAAAAGAAAAATATTTACCATTTTATAAAAGTAATTGTAATGAGTAGGGCAAGAAATTCCATGCAAATGTATGTTTTTCCTCGATAGTCCAAAACTGATATGGACGTACCCCTCAATTCATAAATGCTTTGTAATGTTATAGCAGGTTTACAAAACGTCATTTTCATACAAAATTTGTTCAATAAACCTCCTATAATTTTACAAAGCGTTTATGAATTTAGGGGTAAATATTTATCCGAATCATCAAATTTAGAACAAAATGGCATCGATTTGTAGTTGCTTATTTTTGCATATTTTGACTTCAAATTCATATTTAGTGCCTTTTTAATGCATATTTTGAGCTTTTTAGTGCATGTTTGTGCATATTTTTAATTTTTAGAAGCATTTTTTATTTTGTAGAGAAATATAAAAAATTTATACATTTTTTATATTTTGATTCTATCAAAATGTTAATTTTTTTTCTCATTATTTTAAAAAATAAACATTCTTAAAAACCTTATTGAGCTATGGAAAAGCTTCGAGTTCTGTTTCTGTTTGCAAAATAGCTGACTTAAATATATTTTTTAAGTTTTAAAGTCCTTTATTTTTGCACAAGTAATATTTTTTATTGCATATTTTTTATATTTTTAATGCATATTTGTCTTTTTTAGCCGCATTTTTTAGGTGCATAATTTCTATTTTTAAGTGCATGAGATTTCTTGCCCTAGTAATGAGAATCTATGGGCAGGTTTACCAGAGAAACCCGCACTGCTACAATGAATATGTAGCGCTTTGTGATTACCTTAATCTGGTGGACGATACTACTTTTGTTTTTGTTTTAAAATAAAAACATTTGTAGAGGTTTCTTTGATTTTTTAAAATTTTTTATTCCTTTACTCGAATTTCTTACTACTTTTACTACAATTGGAAAGTTTTGTTTACTCTTTGTACTGAATTTTTCCAGCTGTAGTAAAAGTAGTAACTTGTAGTTAGTAAACGAACAACTTTTATATTTGCGCATGTTGATTATTCTTTAAGAAAAAAAGTAAAAAACTAACGATTGCTGATGTATCACTAACTGCTCACAAGTAGCGTAAAATTGTTACGATACCAAAATAAGTAGACTTGTGTCGTTCGTAAACGAACTAGTACAATTGAACTAGACACTCAATTGATCGAAAGACCTAGTTCATTCCTAACCGCTCTTCTAGTTCAATCGTTCATTTTATTACCTTTGGGCGGGGATAATTCCATTTCTTTTTATTAATTTAAAATATTTTCTACACTAAACATTTTTCTTTTTTTTTAATTCTTAATTGTCTGATATTTTATATCTTTGATAACTAAAAGACGAGCTATATGAATTCGCTACCCATTCAAAATTGCCAAACGAACGATCGGAAAAATTGTTTTGTGAACGACTGAACGAAATTTTCAATGATCTATTGAACTAGAAGAGCGAACTAGTTCTTTACAAGGAATTGAACTAGAAAGAGCGGTCACCAAAAAGAACTAGAATGCCCAAGTCTAAAAATAAGGTAGCGCTACCACAATCAATTCAAATCAACTTTCCAAAGGAAGCAAGACGTTAATTAATAGAAAGAATTTCCTGAGTGTTGCTTCTCTTAAAAAAAAAAAAAAAGTTTGTTGAGTAGCGGATTAGTAACAGTTGAGCGTCTGGTAAACGCACTCTATGACTTAGTCTGCAATGGAATGAAAACAAAATTTCAATACTAGGGTTAAAAAATTTTCAATACCGAATTTTCGCTATTTTTCGTATTCATAAACTCAGAAATGTTCTGCAGTTTTTCAATATTTTTGACAGTTATTTTTTTAAACAAACTACAAAAACTACTACATTGTAGTAACAAATATTTTATGCAGTTATTTTAAATTTTTTTACAAATACTTTAATTTTTAAGTGTGTATGCGTACGACGCAAATAAGAGTATGTTTCGTACACATACTCATGTTGAGAAATTTCTAGTGAAAGAATATTAGAACAACATGTTTTCTCTTGTCTTAGTCATAAAACAACGTTAAAGAGTGAAGAAACGTAATATGGAAAAGCTTATTTATTTTATTAAATTATTAAAATAAGGTAAATTTTATAATATAAAATAAAAATTTATTTACGGGAATATTAAAAAATATTGTATTTATTTTCTTTCAGTTCTTTTATATTTTCATCCTTTTCTACCTGTAGAAAATAACCCAGCAAAATCTTTCATTACCAAATAAGTGGTTATATAATAGAAATTCATAGCTCCACACAACTTATTTTTTGGCGTCTAAACTCATTATTTTTGTTTGGCGTGGTCGTTTTTATAAGTAGTCACGCTTACCAGCTCGCTTACGAAAAAATGAAAAATAAGTAGTTATGAGATTTTGAATAATAAGTGGTTACACATATACTTACAAAAAGTTTAATTATAAGTGGTTATCCGATTGCTTACTTGATTCTTAAAAATAAAGAGTTAGGCAAATACTATTAGCCTAAGGAAATACATTCAGAAAAATTTAAGTTTTCTCTAGTGTGTAATTTTAGTACTCGTCATAAAAATTTAAACATAAAACATATTTACATATAATAAAAAAATTTAACTGTGTAAAAAGTACTTATTTAAACTAATACGAGTAAGACATTATTTTATATTTAGAAACAATGAATACAATAGGCCGTTATTAGGAAGTCATTATTTTATATTATAAAATAATGCAAAAGGTAATGATATATCATTTTTGGTAATGCAGATAGTAATGAGGTGTCATTACCAATATTTTGCTGGGAAGGAAGCCAAACTATATTTCATCCCTCACAGATGGACATCTAGAACAATATCTTCACAGTGAACAATAAAAGTGATCCTAAGTGTAAATTTTAATTTTAAATTTTAAATTTATTCGAGAATAAAAATAAGTTAAGACTTTTTACATAAATTTGTTTTTATTAAATTAAAAATTTTTAAAATAATTTATATTTATGTTATTTTAACTACATTTGCAGTTGTTTGTACAGTTTTACAATAATTTGCATATATGTTGTTTTAATTACATTTGTAGTTGTTTTTACTTCATTTGTCAGTTGATTTTTAACAATTAAAAATAACTTCATATTGCAGTTGCAGTCTGCACCTTTTTAACTGCAACTTCAGTTATTTTAACTGTAATTTGCAGTTGATTTTACCTACATAATTCCCTGAGTGTAACACATCTTACAATTACAAAATTATTTACGAAAATGATTAATTCGAACCAAACTTAATCATCTATATGTAACTGTTGATTACAACTAAAGTGTTCCAATCCTGATGCTCACGCTTACCGTCCATATCCACCCATTTGTATAAAATGTCAAAGTTTATGCAAATTTGACAATTCGTTTCACTAATACTGGGAAATAGTAGACATAAAAGTAAATAAGTATTTCTTAAGGCACAACTACACAAGAGAGAAAACTGCTAGAGATAGAGCAAACAACACCTCTAAATAGCTTATATCATTCACAATAGAGCTAATTAGAGGTGTTTTTTGCTCTATCTCTAGCAGTTTTCTCTCTCGTGTAGATGTACCTTTAACTAATTTTTAACTCTATTGAGACATATTTTTGGATTTTTTTTTCAGACGGAAAATTGTCTCTCAGGATTAATTTTGTATTTGAATTAAGACTCGTAGATATAACCTTTCCCAAGCTCTTACTAGCTGAGTAAGAATGTTCTATTTTTATTAAGGGGTTATCGGTTAAATTTTCACATGTTTTTTTTGTAAAATATGTCTTAGTCCCAAAGTAATACTCTATGTGATAAATTTGTGTGTAACACTTTTTGTTTGCATTTTTATTAACTTATTTTTATTAGAAATCGTATATATTATAACAGGGCAGAATAAAAAGATAAAAACTACATCAAAAGATGTAAAATTGCACGCAGTTTTCAAAGAAAAGAAAATGACGATTCCTTGATGGATGTTGGAGACACTTCATATGGGGCAGGTGCTGATGGCTTAATATAAGTTATAAAAGTAATCAATATATATAAAAATGGGGGAAAAAATACGAAATAAATTAAAAACTGTACAAAATTATAGCGTTTTTACAAAATCATATGAGTAGCATTATGTATAATTATTAGGGTTTGGGAATTCCCGGACTTTTTTATTTCCCGGGAAACGGGAATAAAAAAATTTGATTCCCAGGAATTCCCGGGAATCCCGGGAAATATTTTTGAACAAAATTGTTAATGAAAACCACCTATATAAGTAATTTTTGTTAAAAAAACACTATTTCAGTACAAATTCAGCCTGCGTAGTGAGAATTCAAAGTAAAAATATCAGAATGTTGAACATTTGATTTCACATAAATTACTCTAAGCACTGCCAAATGAATTGCATGATTCCAGCAGAAAGCACCCACTACTGGACTGTCGGAAACAAACCGTTTCATCACATTTGGCTCATTAGATATGTTATTTTCCAAAGACAAATGAAACACTTCTAGTATTATTTCTACAATTCTTCTTATTTCATCAGCATTATATCTTCCTGATATATAAACCAACCCCAGGTTATAAAATGAATTATTTCCGTTTATACATATGTTCAAATATCTCTTTTCTGATATTCTTGTCCATTCATCTAAGATTATAGTAAATCTCCTATTGTTAGAAATATTGCCCGATATTTCTTTTATCATGATATCTTTTACATGATTGTAGTAATTTAATATAATGTTCTTTACATCGGTTTCATTTTTTGGCAATGCCAGGTTTTTATTATAAAAATTTTCTCGAATAAACGAAGATCTAGTTATGGTGCGGATTGACATTTCGTCGATTGCGGCTAATTTGGATACCATTTCAGAAAATGTTTGCCCTAACATAAAACGTTCAATGCCTATTCAGCTTACACTTTTTCCTCGGGTACTTTGCTAATTTTAGCTGGAACGTTATTCTTGTTGTTGTTTTCTTCAAGAGGAGTTGCATGACCATCAATTTTTTTTTTTTTTTGTGAACCAAATTTAGAAGTCGGATAACCAAATTTAGATACATCCGTTAACCATTAGTCTTTTAGGGCAAATATTGCACTGCGCTGCATTGCCCTTTTTTGTGAAGTTTTCCATACTCCTGACATTTTATTCTTTAATATAAAAGAATATATTAGTTTGAAAGCAGGTATATTAAAATAAAGTAAACTTACTTGAAAATATCACAATTATTAATGAAAACGTTACTTATAAAATTATTGGAGTATTTAAAATTTAAAGTCGACTTTATTTTTAATCATACGGTTTTGTTCATTTTGTGTATGAAAACCTTACAAAAATATTTATATTTTCCAACATTTGATTTTGAAATTAACCAATCAGAATGCTCCAAAAATAAACCAAGTCAAGGTATACTGCCAACCAATATTTTAACTAAAGTCGACTTTAACCAAAATATACATTTGAAAAAATTTGGATAGTAAGGGCGATTATTTGTAGAAACAACTTTTTTTTCATATTTCTTTTAAACATGTTACCAAGTTTTTAGGTTTTACTACTTAAATTTTGAATAAGTTACGCGAAAAATCTTTATTAGTTGAAATGTTCCTATTTCCTTGGCAAAGAGTTTTTTGTGTGTCAAATAAATTGATTCCCTTTTAAAAGATTTTAACAATGACATTTTTGGTTTGGTATTTAAAATGTTTTTTATGACTAAAATTAAAAAATCCTATTCCAAACAAAAAAATTTAAAAAATTTTATATATTAAAAAATTTTATATTTTTTAAATTTCCCGTTTTCCCGGGAAAAATATATTATTTTCCCGGGAATTCCCGGCAAACTTTTCCCGGGATTTCCCGGGAATTCCCGCCCGGGAATTCCCGAACCCCAAACCCTAATAATTATATATTTACCATCGTTTTTAAGATTATTAGGTTTAATATAGCAAATACCCATTAACCGATTCGTCCCAAATTTGGTGCACATGTAGTAAGCTAGGAGATATAACTTTTCTTCATTTACAATTTTTTTGAAATTTTGCTGTTTTCTTAGCTTAAAATTAACTTTAGACTTCAAACGCATTTTTCTCACAACCATGAGTTCAAAATCGGCTGCCACTGTACAGCAAAGGTGGGTTAACCGATTTCGATCCGGTTTTTTTCTTTCGTAGTCAACAAAAAACTGTAGTCCTTCTCGTGGCCCTTTTTTTGAGTTTCAGTCAAATAAATTTTATATTCCCAAGCAAAATTGTTTTTTCTTGCCTTTTTTGGAATTTTCAAGTTTGTGTGGCAACTTTGTTAAAAAAAAATTAAAAAATAAAAATCGGGCCAGGATAAGGAGTAGAGAATTTATCTGGTATTAAGAATCACTTTACATTTTTATTTTCCAATAATTAATGAAAACTGTACAGTGGCAGCCGAATTTGCCTATTTTAAAAAAGGCTAATAATAAAGTGGCAACCCTGGCGATTTTGGTTGGAGAAATTTAAAACTAATATTTTCTAAGAATACTACAATAATATGTGTTTTAAATAAAAGAATAATATAGTAAACATATTATTATTTGAATTTTAGACAACGGTTTAAATATGCACCTTAAAATTCTGTTGTTACAGTATTTAACCCCTTAATGTTTGCACCTTTAAAATAAAAAATTGTAAAGAATTTTAGATACGAACACGTAATTATTGTCAAACTCATTTGAATTGCTCTCAAAAAGGTACATAACAAACATACTAAAATAGTAAAAAACAAAATGTATGCAATACTGAAATCGGTGTCGTCCTAAAACCGGTATTTCGAATTGGCAAAAATGGCTCGAATTTCGACAATTTCGGTATTACTGAAATCGGTATTGGAAAGCCTATTGATTACCATTACATAAATGTAACGGAAATAAAAAATTTTCATTACTTTACGTCTTGAAAGCTTTTAAAACAAGTTTGTGCTTTTACAAAAGTTAGTAAAAAATTCAAATTGGAGTTTTTTTAGCAAAAATTAGAAAGAATACGTACTAATGGTTAATTTTTGTTGTATTATTTCAGGTAGCACCTTTCCTACACAGTCCTCATGTAATTGCGTTTTACTACAATCCTGTGATGCTTTTAATACTTTTATAGATAAATCTTTTAATGAACTCCATTTAAAGGCTACCATACAAGAGGCTATTTGTTATTTTGATGGCTTTAATATTTTCGTATGTTGTCCCAATAAATATAACCAAAAACGTCATGTTAAAGACAAGCCAAAATTAGATTATTTAGATGAATCGACGGGACTTAACTGTCCTCCCTCATTTGGCAAAGAGTATAATTATGATGAATATTTAAAAACTCATAAAACTTTTGAAGATGATTTTGACGAAAAGTCTAATACAAATGATGACTATGGGGACACTTATGTTCAGAATCATCGTCATCAACATTCACGTGTAGTCTGTGATAATTGGGGTAACTGTAATACATTCACTTTTCCCATAAATAATGAACATTCTTATCACAAGACAGAACACAATTCTCCAGCTTATCATCATGATCATGACCACGGTCATCATGATTTCTATATACCATTTTTGCCACATTCTCATCATCCTCACAATCATTTTCAAACTGAGACTCCCACATCAAGTACAAGTAATAAGGAAAACAACAATTGTGGCATGTTGCCAAAATCGTCTACTACTAATACTCAAGTTTATCCTTGGATTACACGTTTGGCTTATTTAAATAAAAGTAAGTAAATTTGGTAATGTATATTTAAATTTTTTTTTAATAAATATAAAGAATTTTAAACATTTTTATAAATTTAATTCAATAAATCGTATGCAATGGGCCGCAATCGTATTGTTAGAGTCACTCCCAGGAAAAATACAAATGTACTACGGCACAAACCCCATCTGGCATCAGTCATTTTAAAGTTGCAAGCACAATTTTTGAATCTATTCGAAATTTTGTTAACATTTTCCATAACAGATGATAAAGATTGAGATGCTCGTCCATTCAATGATTCTTCTTTTTCTTTTGTTTCAGCCATTTTGACAATAATTTTAACTGAAAATAAAAAATAGGGGAGTTATTACATAGACTCGTATACGCGCGAGTTTAACTACTCAACGGCCTAAGACGAGCAATTAAAAAAAATTATCGATAGAATCTACTGGAAAAAAAAAACAGTTAAAACAAAGTTACATGCAATTAAAAAAGGAACTACTACTATGTACATTGCGTATACTTTTAAAACTCTAATAATGTAATTATTTTTAACTATTAAAACACAACTAACACATTCAGTAAAAATAACTAAGTACACTCAGAAAAGTTCTGCAGTTACTACATAACAGTTATTTTGTAGCAATGTGGCAGTAGTTATTTTAACTACAATTGCAGTTATTTTGCTTAGAGATAATTTTTCAGTGTTTTTGACAGTTATTTTTTTAAACAAACTAAAAAACTACTACATTGTAGTAACATTTATTTTATGCAGTTGTTTTGAATTTTGTTACAAATAATTAAATTTTCAAATGTGTGTGTACGAAGCCCACAAGAATAATATGGCGATCGTTAAGAAATTTATAGTGAAAGAATATGAAAATTACCATGTTTTCTGAAGACGTGTAATACTATAGAAGGTTATACATTTTAGGTGTGTTTGGGTACTTTTCCAGTAAAGTCCAGTAAAAATTACTCAGTAACAAATTTACAGAGAGTAAGGCAAAATTTACTCTCAAAAAGAAAAATATCTAAAAATGTACGCAAACAGAAAAATTGTAAGAATTAGTAAAATACTGCTGCCAACTTCTTTCGCAAAAAAATATCGCTAAATCAAACTAAAAAATCACTAGAAAATATCTAAATTATCAGGCCTGTTCTGAAAACGGTATGATTTCAAAACACGGACCGTTTTAAAATTACACGTGTGATTTGTTGCTGTTCTACAAATCACCAGATTTTATTTTTTCGGCGTGATTTTAGTTTTTCGATAAAACGAGGAAACAGCTGATTTCTTTACTTTGTTTTGATTTATATTTTTAATAAAAATATTAAGTGGAAAATTAAAATGCCAGGAGCTACTATATTGGCAGTAATTGATTTAAAAAGAAAGCAATTAAGGGATGATCGTGTTAAAAAGCGTTATTTGCGTGATGTAGCAAATCCTATGGATACAAACGAAACATTGTAAGTAACAACGATTAAATTAATGTAATGATTTAAGGCATATTGGTTTTCAGTTTCATTTAATTTTACCGGCTAAACAAGAGGGCTTTTCAAATGGTATTGGAAGAAATAGCACCACAGCTACCAAACTCCTCCATTCCGGCAATTATTCTGCTAGCAGCTGTGCTTAGATTTTTAGCAGTCGGATCGTATCAAGTGGTCATAGCGAACGATGTGAACATAAGTATGGGACGCTCCACCTTCTGCAAGATCTTATGGAACGTAATGAATTTATTAGAAGAAACCTTGTGTCCAACTTGGATACAAATCTCATTAGATCAGCAAACACAAAGTGCATCAAAATCTCATTTCTATCAACAGTTTGGTATACCCGGCGTAGTTGGATGTGTTGATGGAACGCTTATTAGAATAATGAAGCCACCGTCCGATCATTCTGCATATTTTAGCAGAAAGGGTAACTACAGTCTTAATGCTATGATTACTTGTTGTTGCCATTTGTTACATTTAATACATATGTTTCTTTATATTTTCTTAATAAAAAACTTCATAATTATTGGCTATTTTTATTTTTACTTAAGAAAAATAATAATGTTTGGTGTTTAAAGGTTATTTTTATAAAATATTTTAGTTAATTTGTTCGGTACTGTAACATTGTGTGACTCTGGCATCTACACATGTATTTTCTAAAAGCCAAATCAGCTGACAACTAAATATGATTGCAAAATCACGAAGAATGTCATACAAAAAAAATACAATTTTTTGCAAACAAGCAGTTACTTTGAAAACTTGTTCATTTTTAAGTTTTTTATGTATAAAAGCCTAATCTTACTACTAGAATCCATAAAAAACACATAAAATTGCATTTTCAAGATAGTTATTATTAAGTTCATAACAAAGTACGTACAGAAAAACAGCAAGTGATTTCAAATAACCTTAACTTATCTGACCGGTTTAAAATCACGTGATTTTCAAAATATTTCTGTTCAGAACACCTTTTAAGTGATTTCAAATCACTTCGGCGTTAAGTGATATCCAGAACAGGCCTATATAAAAAAAATTAAATATGTAGCGATAAATCCATAAATTGCACGAACTTTTTAGGTTCTGTTGAAAAATTTCACAAAAATAGCTATCCCAGTGTAGAAAATCATTACAAGGTATGTGGTTATGTAACTACATACTTGGTAACGGTAACTAGTTACTTTTGTTATTACATTTCTTATTACCTTTATATGGCGATGTCGAGAAAAATAATGAGTTGTCGTTACACACCAGCATACGAAAAATCAAAAAATATATCGTTACCTATGTGCTTACCAGTACTGACAAAAATAATGAGTCTAAAAATAGATTTTCTGAAAAATAAATTATATAAAAAAAAATATTTTTTATTGTATTTTTTTTTTAAATAAAATTTGCTGGTGCGGGAATCGAACCTGGGTCTACAGATTGCCAGTCAACAGCTCTACCATCTGAGCTATATCGACATGTAATATTTAATAGATAAAAACACAATTGACCTGCTGCACACAAGTAGCTTACTCGCCAACATACAAAAAATCAAAAAATATGTGGTTACATATATCCTTACCAGTGTTTAAAAAATATTGAGTCTAAAAATAGATTTCAAAAAATTTAAAAAAAAATCTTAAAAATTATTTTCTATTTGAAATAATGATAAAAATAAGTCATTAAGTAACTCATTATTATATGTTTTAAAATAATACAGAAGGTAAGTGGGTGTCATTACTGGTAGTCCAAAAAATAATGATATGTCATTACCGTTTCTACACTGGGTATATTTTTCAAACTTCTTAAAACTTTCTTAAAAAATTATTCATACATCGCCAAATTTTTCGAACTTTTAATAATGATTCAAAAATTCTGTCAAGGAAATAAATGTAAAAAAATGTGAAGACTGTCTTAAAAAGAAAAATCGCTAGTTTTCCCGCTAATAGCTAAATTATATTTTATCCCCCTAAACGAGTTGAAGTATCGCTAGATTTGTCGAGAAAATAGCTAAATTGGCAACAGTTATTAAAATAGCTGATTGCGAAATAAACCTATTTAAATTATTGGATTAATAAATAAAACCTAATAAAATGATCACTTTCTTACTCCTTCCATTGTAAATAAGCTTATATTTAAATATTTTTTATTTTTACAAAAAATTATTTCAAAATTATTTAGACAAATGTTTTGTTTCTTCAATCATATGTTTTAAATCATATGTTTTTTTTCTTACAAATTCTTACTAGCAAAAATTCATCCAGTAAAAACTTGTAAGTTCTCTGGTATTGAACTGTCACTTTACCCTCTATTTTTCCTCTCTCCTTACTGAGTAATTGTGTAAACAAACACCTTCCAGTAAAAACTTGTACAAATTTGTACGAATTTGTACAAATTTTCGGGTACGCAAACACACTTTTTATTAAATAATTAAAATAATAACACTGCATGACAAAATCTTGACTTTTAAAATTAATAGAGCTCTGACCATCAATTCTATGTATTAAGGATATGCTGATTACAATGGCGTACTTTATTTTTCGATCTAAAGTACAGATTTTTTGCGCAATGCCTTTAAAGTTTAGCGGTTTTCCATTTAGTTTTTTATATACAAAAATTTTGAAATGCAATCAATAACAATTTTTTGTGGTGAAATGTAGGCACAGGACCTGTATTCATATTTAGGCTTAAAATTTGACGCATAAAACTTGATATTAAGACCACTGTTCGTGTTTTATATGGATTTTTACGGTTTTAGCCAATTGAATCGCTGAAAGCAAAATCGGCCCTAATAAATGCTATTGCTTAGTAAAGAAGCAATTAAAAAGAAAATATTTCAAGAAAAAAATGTATTGATATATAACGGCCTATACATTAAAATCGCGATGGCTATATAAAAATCGTATATGGCAGCATAGCTTTTTAATATATTAATATGTCTTTAATACGATACTAACCTTAGTAAAAAATGCATTTATTGTGCTAACTTTTGCAAATGGAAACTGTTTTGCTTGAAATTTTGCAAGAACAGTTTTTAGAGGTGGCCCCATATATACTGGACTTTAGGGACAACTTGGAAAGCTATGCTGCCATATACAATTTTTGAAAATCGCAATTTTAATGTATAGGCCGCTATAGATGAATACATTTTTTTTTGTAGAAATATTTTCCTTTTAATTGTTTTTTTACTAAGCCATAGCATTTATTAAGGACGATTTTGCTTTCAGCGATTCAATTGGCTAAAACCGTAAAAATCCATATAAAACTCGAACAGTGGTTTTAATATCAAGTTTTATGCATCAAATTTTAAGCCTAAATATGAATACAGGTCCTGTGCCTACATTTCATAACAAAAAATTTATATTGATTGCATTTGAAAATTTTTGTATATTGTATAAAAAACTAAATGGAAAACCGACAAACTTTAAAGATATTTAGCGAAAAATCTGTACCTTAAATCGAAAAATAAAGTACGCCATTGTAATCAGCATGTCCGAAATATATAGAACTGATTGTCAGATCTGCATTAATTTTTTGAGTGTCATGCAGTGCAAGGTAAGTTTTATAATATAAAATATATCGTCGGCTAAAATATAAGTAGTGCCATGTGTTTTTAATAGGTTTTCAGGAAAGCGAAAAAACTGTTAGAAAATGGTCTTTTAAGATATTTTATAGACATCATATGCTTTAATGATGATTTTAGTAAATGAGGTCGTGAATCATTAAGGCACAAGATGCCAATAAAATATCTTAAAAGTGCATTTTTTAACATTTTTTTCACTGTCCTGAAAACTTGTTAAAAAACACATGGCACTACTTGCAGGCAAGCCGACGATATATTTATTTACAGGAATATTAAAAAATATTAGGGGTTTTCATATAAGCTCGTATTCTACTCGTAAACGGTGTAAACCTGGTATGTTTATGAGTTTAATGTCAAACTCCATATATAAAACATATGGTTTGTATTTATACAAGGTTTACAAATAGATTAAAGGCCGTATAACACTAGCTTTTTCCTTGACGTTTTTTAGGGGTTTTATTAAAGTTTTTGGTTATTTATGAATAAGTTAAAAAGGAATAGAAAAAAAATCAAATAAAAAAAAAATGTTAAATAAAATGAATTATGATCAGGTAGAGCAAAACCCAGCGGGGGCCTTGCTACCATACACAAGTATTTTCGTTTCCATTTGGTTTAACTTAGCCCTAGTGTTTCCAATTCGGTTAATCGATTAACCCAATTCCTCGATTAATCGCCTCAATTTCGGTTAGTGTCGAAACAAACGAAAATTACACAAATAATTAATCGAACCGAATAGTCGGTTAAATTTTTAATACGGATTTTTCTTTTGTTTTTCACAAAACTTCTTAATCTTTTAACTATGCAAGGAAAATGGCTAGAATAGCTTAGAAGAAACAAGCACTAATTAAAATACCATCAAATTATTTTAAACCCGAATGAAAGAGATACTTAATCCTTAAAATAAACTTTTTTGAGGAACTCAGGTTTTACGAACTACTATAGACAATTTTTTATTTCTATTTTATTTATTTCTATTTAACTTAATGTAAATTATGTTTCTCTGTCCTTCAGGACAAGGTTGCCTTCCATTAGTGGTTCTAGGAGTATCTGCTTTACTTTGAAGCAATAGAGCCCGTTACTTTTGGAACAATTTCAAGCAAAAACTCCAGTCTAATTCAAAGTCTGCTATTGTCTAAATCCGAATTTCCATTGGGTTAAAATGAATTTGTATCAAAATGAGTAAATATACTACAAATGGGCGCTAGGTCCAAAGATTAACCGATTCTATCCAAAACCAATAGGACGTTTTAGGCCCATATAAGTCAGGGTATCAAATTTTATTATATATATATTTTTGTCCTTGAGCGGCTAATATGTACTGAATTTCATTCACATATTTTTTAGCGACCTGTACTTTGCGAACAAGCACATGAGCACAGATTAGCGGGACCATTATATGCCCTGGATATCACAGAATCGATTCGAAAAGTGATTCCGAGTCTATCGGTGTACTAAAAGCTGGGTCTGGGTCCAATATTTTTTGATTTTAGCAACATCAGCGCAATCTCATTATACCCTGTCCTCGGTAGAAAGGGGTATTATGGAAAAGAAATTGGTCTACAAGCCGTTCTTTAGAATAGAATGGAATAGAATTCTCCAAAATCTACATACATTTTAGCAAATCACTAAAATTTACCATTTTGAATGGAAAATTTGCAGGTGTCTGCACATTTTTATTTAAAACTGCATAACAGACAGATATCGAAAGAGGACATAACCTTAACTTTCAAAACCCTTTGCGTGGTTTGTTTTAGCAATAATATGCTTTCCTTTCGCGTTGAAGTTATTAATTATTCATTTTCATATTCAAATATCTCTTTTTTAAGAGCTAACCTAGAAAACTAGCTAGAACCATACTCATTCCATGCTACTCTTACGTACTCAACTGGTACTCTTTTTTTTTGTTCACAAGCTGTCCCCAACTCGATTTACAACCAAAGAGTAAATATTGCCTTTTTTAAGGAAAATTTTGGTATGAAATTGCAGAAATTGTGTTAAAATGCAGGTTCAGATGGAAATGAAAAAATCTCCAAAATATAATATAAGGGTTCAGAGATTGAATTTCGACTTGCTCATATCTTTTTCAATAATAATTGGATTTGGACAATATATACAGTATTGGAAAGGTATTTTAAATATTATTCATATGACATACAGTGTGTTCCCGTACGTTCCCAATGTTACCGAAATTTACCCAAAGTTACCGAAATTTACCCAAAAGCGTTCCCGTACTCGAGAATTGGGTAAATGAGAGCGCTAATGAGAGTGTATTAGTGCTTCTCTTTTTACCAAAATTTACCCAGACTTTTTCTTCGGGTAAACTTTGGTAAAACAGCTGATGCAAATATAAACAAAAAACAATTGTGAAATTAAATTAAAAATTGTAATTAAATAAAGAAATAAGCAAAAGAAACTTTGTTTTTTCTTAAAATTAATTGAATAAAATCAAAAACAACAACCAGATTCGTGAAAATGATTTTACCTTGGATAATTCGCTTTGTTATGCACTTATTTAACACCATTTTTACAACTAGTACTTTCCCTGTTGAGTGGAAACTTTCCAAAATTATCCCGGTACCGAAAACTGATAAGGACTATCGACCAATTGCGATCCTTCCTTACCTTTCTAAAGTCTTTGAACGCCTGTTACATAAACAAATTTCTAAATACGTATACGATGGAAATCTATTAACTGATCGACAATCCGGGTTTAGATCTAAGCATAGTTGTATAACAGCATTAACAGATGTTGTCGAAGATATCAGAAACAATCTAGATCATAATAAAATTTCGTTTTTAATATTACTTGATCACTCTAAAGCTTTTGACACCGTTGAGCATCAAATACTCAGTTTAAAATTAGACAAAATGTTCAATTTTTCACCAGCGGCTGTAAGACTGATATTGTCTTATCTCACTGATAGGACGCAATATGTTTTCAATAATGGAATTATCTCTAGTCCATTACCTGTTTCCAGAGGAGTACCACAGGGTTCAATACTTGGGCCACTGCTGTACTCTTTATATGCCAACGATCTTCCAAAACAAATACAATATTATAAAATACAAATGTATGCAGATGATGTACAACTATACCTGAGTTGTACCAGATCTTCAATTTGTAATAAAGTTGCTGAACTTAACAACGATCTTAACAAAATTCTTTTTTGGGCTTCGTCAAACGGTTTGTGCCTTAATCCGAAGAAGTCAAAGTGCTTAATAATATGTAAGAAGTCTGTTAAAATTAATTATGATATAAATATATATCTTGGTGACTCTAGAATTGAAATTGTAGATACTGCTAAGAATTTGGGTGTTGTTTTTAATCGAACACTTACTTGGTCGGACCATATTAATCAAACATGTGGAAAAATATATGGCATGCTTAGAGGCTTATGGACAACTCAGCACTTTACACCACCAAAGATAAGAATGCTGTTGGCAAAAACATATTTAGTGCCAAATCTCTTGTATTCATTTGAGCTCTTCGCAGGCTGTAATGCGGATGACAAAAGGAAGCTCAACACTACCTTCAATAACATCGCACGATATATATTCGGTCTATCTAGGTTTGCTCATGTATCCCAATACTCCCGTCGCATTTTAGGAATCTCCCTTAATGATTACCTAACATTCAAAAACCTAGTCTTTTTACATAAGGTTAATTATACCAAGGAACCGGAATATCTATTTCACCGGCTAATACCCACAAGATCGCCAAGAAACAGTAGCTTTAAACAATTTAAATATCGTGACACAGCTTCTAAACAACAATTTTTCATTTATACCATCCATCTCTGGAACCATCTTCCAACCGACATTCAATGCGCCAGCAACGCAATAAAATTTAAAAAATTACTAATGCAATATTATACCTAAACTTACTACTTCATTATCTATTACTAATCACATTGTTTTTTTTTGTTTTTTTTTCATTTTAAATATTTTATATAAATTTTTATCTTATGTTATAAATCCTGCATATTTAGTTCATATTCAATTTTATATTTTATATTTTGTCAATGTTTAATTTTTAATTGATTTGTTCGATAATTTATATAATAAGTAAGATGATATTGTACTAGATAAATGTTAACATATCAGATTCTAATACTTTAATTCATAAGATATTGTATCTTGTTGTGTTAGAAAGGCAAATATTTAATAAAAATACAAATACAAATACGAATAAATATGTCTATTTGTGCCGAATTGCAAACTGAAATTATACGTATTTTCACATCAGTGATGGGATTTTTGGCACAATCTAAGATTGATTGGTACAATGGCACAACCGATACTATTTTGGCACATTTTGGTTATCTACAAAATTTAATAGAAAATGAATTTAAAAAATAACAATTCTTTAATTTTTAGTTTCTAAGCATTTACTGGTATTAAAATACCTTTTCGAATAAAGCGAAACTAAAAAATGGCATCGAAGATATTACCGAATAAAGCACCGTAAGTTGTTTTTCAAGTGAAAAAATTTCTCTTAGACTTTAAATGCTTTAAATTGCAATTAAAGTTAAAAGAATTAACAATATTTTAATTTTATAACAAAGCCACAATCACAATTAACACAAAATGTCACTTTTTCACAAGAAAAATAATAGTCTTGTACAATAAATTTGCGTGAAAACTAAGTTTGCACAATTTTCACGTGAAACTCATTGTCGTGAAAAATATTTTTTTTTATATGGAGTATAACAGTTTTTTAACGTGAAAACTGAACAACTTAGAGAATAAGCACAATACAAATGGAAAAGGAATCTTAAATCGTGACGGAAAAAAAACGAACAAAATAGCAACGGAAACGGAATCTGACTTTTACAACAGAGAACACATGGACAGTCAAGTTGGTTATATTTTACATTTTTCTTCTTGCCGCATTCCAACGTATTGTTGTTGTTTGACATTAGTTAGAATAAAGGGCGGTGAAAGTGTTATTGTGTTATTGCTGTTTTTTATATATTTTATAAAAGTATAAAGTAAAATCCTTTGGTATTACTAATCCATGTGCATGACGAAATCAACCATGTAGTCGTACTATGTTTGTACTGTGATTGAAATTGTGTGAAAATCTGACAACAATAGTAAAATATTCTGAGAGTAAAAACATGAGAATAAGAAATTCCGTTGAGAAAATAAAATAAGTTTTATATCTCACGGAAATCGTTGCACGATTTTAATTGTCAAATTGTAAGGAAAAAAACGGGGACCTTTGCATTGTGCTTATACTCTTACGGTGCTTAATCCATAGAATTTTAAAAATTCAAATGCTATAAATTTATCTCAGAGCTTCGAAAGAATTAATATAAGTTTAATTCATAAAAAAATTAATTAATTTTTAGAAAATGTTTATATGTATACCATTCCGTGCAACCATTCCTAAAGAATTCATTCATTGGCTGCATTCCCAAATCTTTAATAAGTATAAAATGAATTTAATTTATCATTCACCTTTTAATTGAAAGAAAATTTTAATTCATTCAAATATAATTAATTCCATAAGAATTCAAAATAATTCCATAAGAATGCATTTACAAAATGAAAATTGAAAACACGATTTCTAAGTGAAAATTGAGTTTTGGCACAATAAAGGCCCATTTGGCACATTTTAGTCACACACTTGGCACATAACAAAATTTTTCAAGTCCCATCACTGTTTAACATTATTCTTTGAAATAAGTTTTTGGGCTAGAAAAATGGTTTTTTGCGATCCTGTACTATTGGGTAATTTTGTCATTTTGTGAGAGGATTTTGTGCTTACTCTCATTTTACCGAACTTTACCCAAAAAGTAAAGAAACACACCTATAGTATCATAGACTAATTAATGTTTTTTTAATGTATGAAGTACATTTAATAAAAAACCGGTTAACCAATTTTTACTGCAAAAACCGAAATCGGTTTTTTGAATAAATCCAAAACCAATTTTTTCAGCAATCTATATATATAAAAGAGTGGCGTGAGTGACTGACTGACGTATCAACGCCCAGCCTAGAGCACTGGACCTAGGAAGTGGAAATTTGGCAAAAAAAATTCATATAAAAAATTCCTCAAAAATTCCTTTTTTGTAAAAAAATACGTTTCTCAAAAAAAAGTACCTTTCCAAAAAAAATACATGTTTCAAAAAAAAGTACCTTTTTTAAAAAAAAAACCCTTTTTCTAGAATTAAAAAAAATACCTTTTTCTAAAAAAATACCTTTTTGGAAAAAGTACCTTTTCCAAGAAAAAATACCTTTTTCCAAAAAAAAGTTACTTTTTCAAAAAAGTTTACAACCAGGATTCGTAATACACGCACATGCACATGTGCAAAAAATGATGTGCATGCAAAAGCTTCACTTGTACATGTGCATATGCACATGATAAAAATCGCCAACTCGCCGAAATTCAAAAAACTTGCCAAAACTTTAAAAAAATCGGCAAATTTAAAAAAATCGCCAAAAAAAAAACAAAAATGCTCATTTAGCCCATAATGCCTTAGTATTTGGGATCATATTGAATCCTATCAAGAAGGCATTTTACAGACCTTTTAGTTGGTGTGCGTTTTGTCGTGTTTGGATAATTATTTTCAGACTTATTCCAATTTCAATTTTCAACTTTAAAGCCCCGCCCAGTCGAAAGTGGGCGTTTCCGACAAAAAATATTTATATTTTTGAACTCACAATAAAAATATCTACCTATGAAAAAATTTTTGAACTCATCAGAGTTATGCTCGTAAACTGCACTTTAGCAATGCACTTTTCTTTAACTGTTAACTTATTTTAAAATAAACTAAGTTTAATGCTTAACCATAGTTAAAAGAAATATCTGTGGTTAACGTTTTACCTTGATTATGTAGGAAATAAAGATATTCCTTCTATGCCTTATAACACTTATAATAAAAACTCGGCATGACTAAACCCAAAACAGGCAAATTTGACCAAAAACAGGCAAATTTATACTTTTTACTTTTTTTTAAATATGGCATTCTTCCACCATAACTAAATACACAAAATGTTGCAATTCAACTTAATTTTAAGATAAAAATGTTGTATATCGAGTTGGCCCGAGTTCGATTCTTTTTCTAGAGAGATATGAGTAGCATAATTTCTCTCTATAATATACTCTTTGCTTGAACCACTGGATTCAGCGTAACCGAATTAGTTTAACCCAATTAGAATTTTCGTTCATACTATTAATGAATCGATTTCATTAATCTGAATTCATTGATTTAATGAAAAAATTTCATTGAGTTAACGAAAAATTCATTAATTTAATGAATTTTTTCATTATATATTTTCAACTAAGCCGTAAGATATGCTATAATTTTTATAAGGGGTTTGAATTTGCTAATTACTAAAATAGATATATGTTCCTGTAATGAACGCTAGGGTTGCAAACTGAAATTATTTAAATTTAAAAGTCCAAATAATGACATCATTTTGTTTTGGCTATTTAGATCAATCGGTAACGCGATAATGTTTACATTCTGGTGATTGCGGGTTCAAGTCGACTTCAGGGAGATGTCAAAAACGTTATAAAAACAAAAAAGAAATATATGTACAAATAAAAGTTAATAAAATAAAAATAAATAAAAAAAGTAACGGAAAAAAAAATATATTTTTTTCAATTAGTTTTCATTTAACGAATACGTTTCATTGATCTAATGAACGCGTTCTTTGGGGACAAAATTCTATCAGTGTAGGTTATTATAATCCAAGAGAGACAAAAATTTATATCTGAATATTTAAGTCTATGGATAAATTTGCTGTTAAAAGCCATTCCTAAGCCAAAATTAAATTACTTCGAAGTAATTGCTAAGTTTTATTCATATGACCCATTGCAAGGTTTTAAAAAAATATTTTATTTTTTTCGATTTTTATAAATTATCTCATTTTAACCCTACAATGGTCTAGGGTTTGCATTTACTTTAATATTTTCCAACCGATTTTGGATTTTTATGAATTACTACAAAGGTAACACAGTCTAGATTAAAATTCTATTGACGTTTTCTAGAAATATGTAAGAGCACTAATTTAAAAAAAAAAATCAAAAAAGTAATTTTTTCCCCTTCAGGGCAGATGCGGCACGTATTTCCGTTATACGATCACTTTAATTTTTTGCTTGATGTATTTTTACACCTTAAGCACCGTAAGTTGTTTTTCACGTGGACAAATTTCACTCGAACTTTAAATGCCTCAAATTGCAATTTAATTTAAACAAATGGACAAATTTTTAATTTTATAACAAAGCCACAATCAAAATAAACACAAAATGTCACTTTTTCCCAAGAAAAATAATAGTCTTGTACATTAAATTTGCGTGAAATCAAACTCTACACAATTTTCACGTGAAACTGATTGTCGTGAAAAATCATTTTTTTATATGGAGTATAACAGTTTTTTCACGTGAAACTGGAACAATTTACGGTGCTTAAACGATCATTTCTATAGGGGGGAACGCCTTAAATGAAATAAGCTCCACCCTATTGTATATCAATAATTTAAATTTTCAATTATAATTTCTTGTATGCATTTCAGCTAGCAGAACAATTCGCTATCGTTGTATGGGTACCATAATAAGTGACCAACACATATTAACAGCGGCGCATTGCGTTGACAAGTTGGTCCAAGATTTAAGACTGTAAGTACCTTCACTGCAACACGAAATTTAATATAAAATTAAAACCCCAAACTAATTAGAGTTCAACTATACTTTTTTAGAATTTATGTACGAGTTGGTGATGATTTTAACTTTGATGATTTTAAAATTCTAGAAACTATAATACACCCTAGTTACAATGAACCGCTATTCAACAATGATATAGCTGTATTAAAGTTAGCACAAACTCAACTATCAATGGGTAAGAAACTTTTATACCAAATAGTTTTAATGTAAAGTTCATTTACAAAAAGAAAAAAATTTTATTCAAAAATGTAAAAGACACAGGGGAATCACCAAACCGCTCCAGTTTTGTTCACCCAAGGACTCGTCAGTATTTAGTTTATGTGTCAAGACGAAACTTTCAAACGAATTTTTCAATAAAAATCTTTTCTTCTTCTTATTCCTGTAAACGAACATTAAAAAACTTCTTTAGTAATTAATTATAATATTAATTATTGTACGATTGTCCTATGCAATGCTTACAAACACTACTCAGCAATATTTGTTGTTTCTCATATAAAATTTAAATATGACTTTACGCAAATTTTGAAGGGACATTGCAAAAATGGGGCTGAACAAAATATCTTTTCTCTTACAAATTAATTAATTGAATTTATTTTTCTAGTTTCATTTAAAAAAATTTGCTTACCTCGAATTGAAAGTGATTCTTTAATGGGAAATATGGGCGTTGTGGCTGGTTGGAGTAATAGCGGTAAGGAATTAATTGATATTTTATATAATTGCACTTTTTTTAATAAAAATTTTAAATAATGACAAGTTAATTTGATTTGTTAATTTATTTTTTTTTTTGTTTGAATACAGGTGTTTCGACTGCAGATAGTTCTACAATACGTTATATTAATTTACCCATAATGAATAATACTGAATGTGCCATACGCTATGCTCAATATAGTGAAAATTTTGAAACCAGCATAGTTATAACGCCAACCGAATTTTGTGCTAAGGCTCAAACCATGAATGATGTGTGTGAAGGTAGAAACTTTATTATATAAATTCTTATTTTTAGATGAACATAACATAGAGTACAATACGATATGTGAATAAAAAATTTTTCAGGTGACAGTGGTGGCCCTTTTATGGATCGCTCAAATTCTGGAAGACTTACGCTTTTGGGCATTGTTGCTTTCGGTCCGAAGACGAATTGTGGTCAGTCAAATTTACCTGGTGTTTATATGCGTATTAGTTCTTATGTTGAGTGGATTACAAATAATATAAAATGAATAAAAAGTTAAAAAAATTAAAAAAAATAAACAGGTTATTGGACTTTTTACACAAATTTATAGAATTAGTAATAAGTATGTTCGTTTACTTTTTGGATAAAGTTCAGTAATATAAGCAAAAATCTCTGGTTTTGTCATCCGCTAATGCTTGAGTTTGTTTATTTTGTCAAATTAACTTTCGGAAGGCATCAAAAAAAATAATTTATAAATACATACACTAAAAGTTCTATAATTGTCATATGCTTTAAGTGTCATAATTCTATGTGTCACCCTCCAAAAACGCTTGAAACTTAAATCGAAAATTTTAATTATTTTTTTGTTAATCTTTAAAAAAAAATTAAGGCCAAATATAGCTATTCCGAAATTTTAGAAGTGTCCATATATTTTATATGTTTTCTTTTTTTTTAAATGAATTCTTTTAGGTGACATTTATAGAATCTTCAGGGTACTTAGGGTTGCCATAAGTCATCTTTTTCCCGGACACCGTCCTCTTTTTTGGGTTGTCCTACTTTTTGCACTTTTTTCCACAACTTTTTTTATTGCTTCTAAACTTTTGAATTGTTGGCCTCGCTGTTTTGTCGCTGTTATTTCAATTGACTTGACATCACTTTGATTGCCAAAATGTGAAGTTTATCAGCAGTGAACCAACAGTTGAATTTTTGAAAAATTTAACACTGCTTTTAATGATGAAAATTTATTTAATGAATTATTTGTCCTGAAAAATTATGTAAAAAACTTAGATGCAATTAACACGCAAGTTTGGGTGCGATTTTTTTTTTTTTATTAAAAATGATGCTCGATATGAAATGAAAAACTTGTTGAGTTTTATTTTTGCTTCCAGCACATAAGACCAACGTAAAACGTATATTTTCTTTAATCAAAGCACAGTGGAAGCCAAAAAGGAATAAATTGAATCGAGGAACTATTTCTGATATTTTGAAATGCGTCAAAATGATGAGGTCAGTGCATATAAATCCAATAAACCAACATACCTTGAATTTCTTTTTTCAATTTATACATTGACCATTTTTATTTATTGTTCGATTGGGCATAGAATTCATTAACTTTTCTAGTGTTTTTAGTCTTATATCCCGCCAAGCATTCAAAATTGCCACTTTTAGCCCTCCCACCGAATTATAGTGAGGGTTATCAGCATAAATTTGACGCACTAGCAGTCCCTACATGTTCTCCATAACATTAAGATCTGGTGAACGTGCCGGCCATTCCATGTCGCTTTTGAAAAAATTTTCCCATTTTTTTTTTGTTTACTGGGGAAACTTATAAAACTATATACACAGGAAAAAATTTATAACCGTTAAAAAACCCGTTATTTTAAGTTAAGTGTGCTCCATTACTTTTTGTGTAAAGTTCAGTAAAATGAGAGTAAAACCAAAATCCTCTATCTAAATAACAAAATTGCTCAAAAGTACGGGAACGCACAAAATCACTTTTCTAACCCAAAACTTTATTTAAAAGAAAAAAAAATTAAAATGCGTATAGTTTTAGTCTGAAAAATCGCAAAGATACACATATTTTTTCCATAATTAAAATTTAATTTTTTTTTCACAATTGTGTTATTTGTTTTATTTATTTTAACAAATAGCTATATTTGGTAAGGCACGTGTACACGAGAGAGAAAATTGCTAGAGATAGAGCAAAAAACACCTCTAAATAGCTTAAATCATTCACAATAGAGCTAATTAGAGGTGTTTTTTGCTCTATCTCTAGTAGATTTCTCTCTCGTGTAGATGTGCCTTTAGAGCTCTTTTTTTTTTTGCTTATTTTATCTGATTTTGCGTATTTTGTAAATATTGGCTTATTTTTGTTATTTTCTTTAAAAATTAAGCTTATTTTAGTTTTTTTATGCGAATATAGAGCATATATTTGCTTTTTTTTTCATAAAATCCATAATTAAAGAATAATCTCTTTTGTTAAAATAAATTTTTATATTTTTTTTTATTCTTATATTTTTAAGATCAGAACCTGTATCTAATCTAAATTGTTCTATCTTTTCAAATAAAAAATATGATCTGGCTTCTTTTTGGTTGGCCTACTAATAACTAATAATTTGATTTCTAGGTGATTTAAATTTTCAATTAATTTATTTGCCTGGTTTTCTTGTTCGTTATTAGTTTTAAAATGTTTTATTACAATTTTATAGATTATCGGAAAGCTTAAATATTAAAACTGAATTACATCATTATTATTTTGATTTCCAATGGAGTGCGCCATTCCAATATTTAAATAATTTCAAGCCCGATGCTTCGAACGCGAAATGAAAGTAAAATTCCAGAGGATTTTGCAAAGTTAGATCGGTGAGACGCAAAAGTCCAAAATTTGGTACATTTTTAGAGTTTGGAGCTCTCTCGCGTTCACGAATAAGTTAAATTTCAACTGTTCCTTTCGGTTCTGTTATTTTGTTCGGAATTATCAAAACCATTGACATAATCAGTGTGTTCGTTTACTCTAATTTCTTACTACTTTTACTTTAATTGGAAAGTTTGGTTTACTTTCAAATTCTAGTCATTTTTATTCCGATTGTTTGTTTGTACAAAATGTTTTATTTTGTGTGGAAATTTCCGGGTGTCCTCACATTTTTACTCAATTTTTAAACCGATTTGGACATATTTTTTACGATAGACTAACACTCAGCGGATGCTGCTACCCAGCGAAATTGTCGGATGCAAAGAACCGGTTGTAGAATTATCAACCTATAGTAATGGCTTGTGCCTGCAAGCAGGGAACTGCTAATTTTTATGGAAAACCAAAGGTTAATTTATCAATTTTACGTCAAAATTATAATAAATATGATGAAAATTATTAGTACCCAGCAAAACCTTGGTAATGGGTTTGACCTTTTTCACGCATTGCCTGGCAATGGGTACCGCTTTACCCTTGGTTTTACTTAGTAACCTAAAGTAATACGTTACTAATATTGTGATACATCAATACTTATGTGGGAGGTATGAAATAATGAGCTACCGATATGGAGATATATCACTACTTATTTGGAGCCTTTAAAATAATATATTACCGATATTGTGTTTTATAATAACTTATTAAAAAGGGTAAAAATAATAAGTTATTGGTATTGCATAGTATAACTACTTATTATGCGAAAGTACGATTTAAAAAAATTTAGAATCTAATTACATTTCTCGGATCGGTTTAAAAACAAAGTCATTACTGGTAACGTCTTATTTTATTCCCTATATGTAACCAATGAAATATGTACTAATGTGTAATGACTTACTTCACTCTATAAAAGTATGTACTTATTTTAGCTAACTAGTGAATTTAATATTACAAGTAACAACTTATTTCAGTACTTCCTTCGTAATCACTTATTTTATCCTATACCGGTACGACTTAGGCAACCATTTACCCCCAATGACACCCCCATGTTAAAATAATGTGTTATGCGACCAAAGTGTAAGTAGTTACAATTTTTGGTTTCTTATTACATTTCCCTTTACCTGGTAATAGAAGGTTTTGCTGGGTAGTTACAATAAAAAATAGCCACTTAATAATTAAAAGGTGGGAAAAAAATTTCAGTTTTCTATTTGAAGCCACATTTTATAAATTTTTTCTCAGTAAATGCGAGGATTGCATTCTATTTATTTTCTAACCTCTTTGAATATGCCTAGCATATATAACTTTGCAAGATTAAAAAAAAAACAGTTTCTATGGGCATCAAATAGCTTAACATTTTTTTAGACAACAGTTTTTGCAATTAGATTTCGGGTCTATTTCATTTATGAAAACTTAAGAAACTTGGCCATATGCTATTTGTTTTAAACAAAAAATAAATATTTATATTACATTTTTTAAAAATTTTTGTTGATTTCGATGTATTTTGTTACGTTTCAAAATTTGTTTAATCATTTCGGGGGGGGGGGGGGGGGCTGCTTCTAGGTTCCATTTTTCGCTCTGTATTTCTTCCTTCACTCTTTAAATTTAAAACATTTTTAAATATAATTAAATTATTAAAGCTTACCTTAATATTTTCTTTTGTGAAAAATTCCATGGATTTTCCTTTAAGAATTAAAGTTAAAAGACACAATATGTATTTCAATGACCGAAATCCAAAAAAATATAATTAGATTAAAATTTGTTTTCTTATTTTGTTTGCGCTCTATTTATTTTTTTGAAATATTTGACAATTTCAATTTATGTATTCCCAGCCAGCAATTTCGGAGCGCTCATAAATAAGATTCTAAAATGACTCATAGAAATGATTATTGTTTTTTTGAAAACACTCTTTTTATGGTAGAAAATATGAACCCTCAGAAAACAATCCAAAAAGTTGTCTCTACAATCTAAAATGCTGTCTCAAAATGACGGTTCATTTTTGGGACTCAAAGAAGATTCGAAAATTATTTAAATTTATTTCTTTTTTCCGAATCATTTCTGAGTACACAGGGGGCTCTTTTGGATGGACCACTATCATAGGAAAAAGTGGAAAAATGTTTATATTTTTGGAGCTCATTTCTGAGTCATTAATGATCATCTTTGTTTGCTGGGTTTGTATTTATTTGGTATCAGAGGAAACGTTTTTTTAACTTAAATAATAACCGATAACGATTTTTCAGTTAATTTAAATTTTTTCGAATTTAACTGAGGAAGTCTTTAACTGAGCAACTGAGAAATTTTATCGGTGTACCAACAACATATATACATTAGGGTTATGACTTTTTGATTTTCTTTTTGCAAATATCAAATTTTACATGCCCAAGCCAAAAAGGGCATAAAAAATATTAAGAAACGCAATCTTACTTTTTCGCTGCTATCAAAAAAATTCCTGCACCAAAACGGTTGAAATTTGGTCTTTATGTTTTAGTTTAATTAAAATATTTCTCCGAAGTTTTAAACAAATTAGACTCAAACGATGCGTTTTAAAAGCTACCCAGCAAAAAAAATTGGAAGTAATGCATTACAAACTACTTCTTTTACTGCTTCACAGGTATCCGTTTGCGTATTTTTACTGCTTTTTGAGAAGTAATTCTGAATCACTTCGAAAAATCACTTCTTTCATTGCTTCCAAAGTATCCGTTAGTATATTTTTACAGGTTTTCTAGAATTACTTCTAAACAACATCCAAGAAATCACTACAAAACCTTTTTAGAGAGACTTTTGGATGCATTTTTGTCGTTTACAGTAATTCTTATAATAATTCGTTATGTAAATTAAACAAAATCACCGAGAACGGTGATACTGTGTTCATTGCGGAAAGTTAGGAGGGAGATTCTTAGATATGACTGGAAAACTGCAGCAGCTCCTGTGCTTAAAGCACAACTACATTTCCAACTTCAACCTTCAAAGCGAATGATTATAGAAAAAATAGGGAAAGGAAGGATGACTCTGCAAGAAGAGATTAATTTCAGAACCAATTCTTTGAACCCTAAACCATTCTTGAAACGAAGAAAGAAAATCAATGACTTTATTTCAGAACTACTTCCCATTAATGTGGCGATTAAACCTGAAAAGAAAAAGATTTTGGAACCCTTTTATAACACCACTTTGGCGGATATTAAAAACATAATAATGACTTGCAATTTTATGTTTCGGTCTTGGACAACAATGAGGAGTACACTGAAAATTAAGTTTTTTCTTTATCTGTTTTAAAATTCATATTTGTTCCTTAAACTTTTTAATATAAGCTTTTAATTCCTTTTCTATGAGTTTCCATAATTTTAATAATCAATATAATTTTTTAAAATATAGTTGAATGATTAAATTTACTGGTGGGCTATAGTGTGCTACAAAACTATTTCATAAATTTTCGATCCCATATGGAATGTAGCAAAACTCGTTCGTTCCAAATTTTAATACATTATGTTTCTATTAGGTTGTTCATAAGGGGTGTGCTATCTGTTGTATCGTTGTATCGTCCTAACAAAAAACAGAGTTGTTACAATTTTTATTTGTGTTTAACAACGATTTTCTATTCAGTTTTCTATCTGTTAGCACACTCAAACATAGGACACTAAACATACGTAAAAATGTTGTATCGTGCTATTTTCAAATGTTGTATTTTTTCAATTTAATTTTTAACAACTCTGTTATTTGTTAGGACGATACAACGATACAACAAATAGTACACCCCTTGTGAAAACCCTTTATATTTCAGTAAGTTTCGATTTTTCAACTGTCGAGTGTTTAACAAGGTTGGTTACCGTTATCGTTATAATACCGTTATCGCTAAAATACCGCTTCAAATCGAAAACCGTTACCGTTACCAATACCTCTAAAAAATTTACAAATACCGTTATCGTTACCGATACCGTTATTTTTATAAGTAGTTACCGGTATTTTACCGGTATTTATTAAATTATATAAAAATGCAAATTTTTAAAATTTTTTATAATAATCTTTAGTTTTTTTTCTACAAAAAAATTTATGGATAACAATTTTAGGTACTAAAACTACCAGCATTGAATTTAAAGATTATAATCTGTATTTTTACCACATAAAATGAAATATATGTTAAGTTTTTACTTGTTTTTAACATAAATTATAATACCGGTACGTACCGGTATTGCTGTTTCGATAACGATATACCGTTACCGAAACAGTCTTAAATACCGTTACCCTTACCGTCACCGAAACAAACAAAATTACATACCGTTACCGTTACCCTTACCGTTATTCGTTTCGGTAACCAACCTTGGTATTTAATCAAGAATGGCATAACATTTAAGAATTAAAAGCATTCCCGTTTTTATAAAACTTCTTTTTTTTTCCTTCTAAGGTTTTTGTAAAAATATTTCCTTAAATTATAAAATTATTATTTTTAAGAAATATATATACATTGTACAGATACAACATAAATAAGTAGAAAAGTTTTTAAAGACTAACTCTTTGTTTAAAATATTATAATTATTGTGTATTAACTATGTTACATTTGTCAATAAAAATATGAATTGAATTGAAAAGTATTCAACTAATTTGGTTAATTTAGTTAGCCGCAACCAGTTTTTTGCTTCTTCCCAAAATTTGGTTAATGTGTAACGAACGAGTTTTGCATCTCAGCTACTCATGTATATATATCAAGGTTGGCAACCGAAACGAATAACGGTATATGTATCGGTATTGGTATCGATTTTTTATTTGTTTCGGTATCGGTATCGGTAACGGTATTTTAATCATTTCGGTATCGGTATAACCGATACCGAAACATTAATACCGGTATTGTTGAAAAAATTTACAAAAATATAAAAAAAAGTTCTTAATTATAAAAAAACTCAATTTTATTAAATTTTTATAAAGGATAAGTATAGTTTATGGAAATGTTTTTATAATATGAACAAAAAACAATAAGTTATTAAAAATGTCTAATGTAAGTGTTTTATTTTTTAAACACAAAAATTTTTTTAAATCTATTAGGATTGAGATCATATAATAAAATAAAAAAAAATAAGTTTATAAAATTAATAAAAGGATTCTCTAAAAGAAACTGTAAATTCAATTAAAGGTTTAAGAAACCAGATTATATATTAAATTATATTTACTAAATTTGTCACAAGTTAGAGAATATTTCTGAAGTTAAATAAATTAAAAACAATGTTGCCAATGCAAACTAAAGGCTGATAACCGCACTTTGAATTTATAACACGATTTTCTATTAAAAAATTTGTATTTTTGCTAAAAACGTGAAAAAAACAATTTTTTTAAAACCGATTCCATACCGGTACGACACCGGTATTAAGAGAAAAGGTTTTTGAATACCGGTATTTTTTGAAATCAAGAATTTCGGTATTGGTATCGGTATCGGTTGTCAATTTGGAAGGGTTTTGAAACGGATAACGGTATTATAACGGTATCGGTTGCCAACCTTGATATATATGTATGTATTGCGCATGGTTCGGGGACATAGCCAAAAATGTGCCCAAACCAACGAGCATATAATTAAAAGAGCTACCAACTCACACAACTTCTGTTAAATCACTCTCTTCTTATTTTATATCGAAAAATGTTACCATATGAATTACACATGCCTGTAAAGGCTAACATTTTTCGATACAAAATGTTAATGTTCGAAAGAGGCGATGAAAACGGCCTGCCCAAAATATGCTGTATATCAGTCAAAAATATCTTCGTACTATGCGCTAGACCTAGGAAGAGTTTGAGGACAGTCCCCAAACTAACCAAATGTCTCCATACTAAACTCTAGATAGAAAAAATGTCCCCGTAGCATGCGCTATGCATACATATATGTTTATACTATATATATATAAACTATATCGTCACCTAAAATGCAAAAGGGCGTAACAACAAAAAAATTTAGGCCGATTTTCTGATTGATTATGATGCACTAGACTAAATTACATTTGCCTACAAAATTTTAAACTTATATGTCGAAATAAGTCTATAGTCGTGTTTTAAACAATAGAAGAAAATATAGAATATCTCTAATTCTACAAGGTTTTTGTTGGTTCTAGTGCAAAAAAAAAGTGTTGCTACGCCCTTTTGCATTTTAGGTGACGATATAAACTATTGCGAAAATACCACTTTAAATATTTAAACAAACATTTTTGAATATTTAAAAACGCGTGTTTTAGATTTTTCACAAATATACGAAGCAAAACCAAGATTTTTCCTATAACTGTTTAAAAAATCTGCGCTAAACTATAAGAACACTGTGTACACAAAGGGCTTCAGTGCCCAAAAAATAGTTTGGGCACATTTTTGGCTATGTCCCCAAACTAAGCGCTCGACATACATATTTATTAGAGTTCGTCATAAAAATTTGATTTTCGGATAAGTACCATCACTTTTTTTAAAGTTTTTGCATAGAAAAAAAGAATGGCGTTTTTTTTTCCTTTTTATTTCAACTCCTTCCACTGACGCAAGTCGGCCAAAAACGCTGATTTTAAGACCCTTTTCCTCCAGAGCAAAAACAGCTGCATTTATAGGTAATCTGACTTTACCATTCGATTCTACAACAAAATTTAATAAAAAAAAATTTTTTTTTTCATTTTCAAAATACAACAGATGGCCATTAGAGTGGTTCGAAAATCCACTTTTTTAAAAAACTTCTAAAAAGTTACTTTCTCATTACACACAATGAAAATGTATTTCCGGTTGAGTATATGGGTACAAAAATTTTGGATATACCTCGAACCGTTAAAAAGTTATTAAGTAGCTAATCAAATTTGGGTTTTTTTTAATTCAATGAAAAAGTATTTGAGCTAAATAAAATGCAGCTTTCAATACTCGCTGCCGCATTATAAATTTATTTTTTAGTAAAGACAAAATAATTTGTAAGGTTTGTAATGTTTATTACAAAGATTTTTTTTATTAAACATAAATAAATAATAAGCATGTTCGTTTACCTACTACAAGTTACTACTTTTACTACAGCTGGAAAAAATCAATACAAAAAGTAAACAAAACTTTCCAATTGTAGTAAAAGTAGTAAGAATTTCGAGTAAACGAACACACTGAATAATTTATTCATGCCACTTCTTTCTACTGCTAGAGCATTAAATTATCCTTATTTTTCAATAAACACGAATTGTTCAACAGCGAAATTCGACCAACTAGTTGCTCGTGTAACCCCCCGTTTCCACATGCAAGTGCAATTTCGAAAAACTCAATACACTCACACATTTTCACTAATACAATCACACTTATACGACTTGCGACTTTCAAGTAAATTTTGAAGACAGTGGATTTTTGACATTTGCGGCAAGTGAAATGACAGAATAAAGAAAACAGTGTTGCCTAGTAATGTTTTCTATTAATTTACTAGTATTTGGTAAAGTAAGAGTTGTAATGCAACTGATTTTGTATTTATTTGTAAAAAAAAGTAAAAAAGAACAAAATGACATATCTTAATGGTAATTTCAAATATAAATTTTACAAGTTTAAAAAAAAAATTGTTAAGAACAAAATTTTTCTTAGCTTTGTTAGAATATTGAATATTTGGCAATACTGGAGTCTTATTTAGTGACAACCTATGCCTTCGACGACATTTTAAAAATGAACTTGCAGCAAGTAGTGTGGACACATGTAAAATTTTCATGTTTTTTCGGTAATTTTCGAAATTTTCGCTGATAATACGTATTCTCAACTTGCAACCATTTACTTGCATGTGGAAACGGGGGGTAAATGCTTGTAGATTGAATATTGTTAGCTGTTTTCATTGCATTTAAATAACTTTTGTGAGTTGGCCACTCATTGGCATTAAAAAGCATAAAAGAAACATTTATACCATAATCAACTAATGTTTTTAAACTCTGAAGAGTAATAAAATCAAACGGTTTCTTAAAAACAACGGGGTCAAAATATGTTGACTGAGCAGATTCATCTCCAGAATTATATGTTATTGTTTCTTTATCTATAACTTCAGAAAAATCTTTTTCATAGAGTATTTCGTTAAGCAACCAATATGTTAATATGGAAAATTATTGTTTAATTGAGAATATGTAATTGAATGAAAATAAAATCAACAACTAAATATAAAATAAAAATTTGCAATGCTTAATTACTTTTTACTAGGTTACTATAAAACATTTTTTTTACATTCATACCAGTAGAATTTGAAAGCTTTATAGCTTTTTAGCGGTCTGATATATATCGAAATTGTTTGCAGCATTTTCCTTTGCTCAAAATTCTTTTTCATTAGTTTATTACAATTTTTTTCCAATTTCATTACTTAATAACGTTTTAACGGGTCCCGGTATATCAACAATTTTTGTAGCAATATTATCAGCAGGGAATACATTTTCATTGTGTGTAATAAAAAAGTAACTTTTTTTAAATTTTTGAAAAAAGTGGATTTTGGACAACTCTAATGACTATCTATATTCAGAAAACGCAAAAAAATGTTTTTTATATTAATTTTTGTTGTAGAATAGAATGGTAAAGTCAGAAAATGGGTCTCCAAATCAGCGTTTTTGGCCAACTCGCGCCAGTGGAAGGAGTTGAAATAAAAAAATAAAAAAACGCCATTCTTTTTTTTTGGTGCAAAAACTTAAAAAAAATTATGATATCCCAAAATCAAAGAAATTTTATATATTTCTGACGAACTCTAATATTTATATATATGGGTGAAATAAAAAAATGTGATAAGTTTTTGGGCCAAATTTGTGTTTTTTTCTTAATGGGCTTTAATATTACCCTTTTACAAATATATAATGATGGTTTAGTCATTATAAACCTAATTGCAAAAAATCTATTCTACAAGTTGTCGCAATAACTTTTTTTGCATAATTTTAATTTTTTTGTGGGAACTAGGGTTTGGGGTTCGGGAATTCCCGGGAAAATAATATATTTTTCCCGGGAAAACGGGAACGGGAAAAATATAAATTTTTTTAAATTGTTTTTTTTTTGGAATAGGATTTTTTAATTTTAGTCATAAAAAACATTTTAAGGGTGGGTGCGAACTGGCTAAATAAAATCTAAACTAAATTCAGGTTTCCAAATTGCTGTGAAATTTGAAAAAGTTTTCAAAAATTTGTAAAAGGGTAATATTAAAGCCTTTTGTCAATTTGTATTTAGTTTAGAAATTATTTAGCCACCTCGCACAGGGCCTAAATACCAAAACAAAAATGTCATTGTTAAAATCTTTTAAAAGGGAATCAATTTATTTGACACACAAAAAAATCTTTGCCAAGTATTAGGAGCATTTCAACTAGAGATGGGCACGTGAGTGAATTTTCACTCACACTCACTCACGCTCACGAGAAAAAAATTACTACTCACACTCACTCACGCTCACGTGAGTAAATTGAAGTTTCAGTCACACTCACGCGTGATCACGCGTGTTTCACGTGAATCACGCAAATTCACGAAACAAAATAATATTCAAAAATTAAGAGAAATTAAACTTGAAAATGTGCCCAGTATAGGGTTTGGGGTTCGGAAATTCCCGGGCGGCATTTCCCGAAAAAAGTTTTACGGGAATCCCCAAGAAAAAAATTTTTTGCAATCGGTTTCAAACCACACTAGTTCTGCAGCTGGTTCCACTGTAAACGATTCCATGAAACTGGTTCCGGAACCATGACTGACGTAGAATCAGTTCTAGAACTAGTTCCAGAACGAATTCTATTGCAACCGGTTTCACTTTGGTGCTATAGAAGTGGTTGCTTTTGGGACAATTTTAAACAAAAATCATCGGTATTATAATTGAGAGTAGAACGGTCTGTACAGAAAAGGTAGCTACTCTATAACCGATTTTTTGGAACAGAAGCTTTAGTGGGTAAGTACCCAGGTAGAAAATTACAAAGGGGCCAGCACAGGCAAAGCACCGAAATGGGTGGTATGAGTACTTGCTAACAGCGCTTTCCCAACGCCCAAATGATAACACCGTTCCACGGTGGTGCCAATACTTTACCAAACCCTGGGAAAGCACCCATAAACATAAAAATCAAATGCTTTGCCAACGCTCAAATAAAAAAATTAAAGTGCTTTCCTGACACCCAAATGATAACACCGATCTATTTAATGCTTTGCAAAGTATTGAGATAGCACCAAGAAACATAAAAATCAAGTGTTTTCCCTGCCTCCAAATTATGAGCCCTCATCACTGAAGAATTTTAATTACTCTAAAAATAGACGATTCTTAGAGTTATTGTATTGTGGAGTCAAAAATTATTTAAATATTCACTCTTTTGGAGTTTCTTTTTCAAAAACAAAATAATGTTATAGGAAAACAAGTGCTGGGAATTCACCCTTTTAAAGCGTTGGGAAGGCGTCCAAATTTAGTGCTTTGCCAGTACTTCTTTTTGTAAGACCGCGGTCTACTTGCGCTTTCCCAGTACTTCTTTTTTGTTATCACACATAATTTCCACCTGGGTAATTACTAGGGCAAGGAATTTCATGTACTTAAAAATGGAAAATATGCGCCTAAAATATGCGACTAAAAAATAAAAATATGCATTAAAAATATAAGAAATATGCACTAAAACTATTATTTTTGCAAAAATAATAACATGTTTTCAACTTTAGCATAAGTAGATCATCATCAATGATCAACCCATCAAGGCAAACGACACTGATGATGGTTTTGTAGCGAAAGCCGAAAATACGTATTCTGTTTTGCTGGCCTTATCGAATTCTTTCAAAATTTTTTATTCTTTGTAATTTACTTGTGAAAACTTTATCATCTTTCTTTAATTTGAAAAATAACTTAAACAGAAAGTGATATTAATTTATGATCTAAAATCGATCAAAAATATTCATTTACCAAATAAAAAGATCAAATATACATACCATTCATTAAAAAATAATGCACTTTAAAACTAAAAAATATATTTAAGTTAGTTATATTGCAAACAGACACACAACTCAAAGATTTTCCATAGGTCAATTAGGTTTTTAAGAATGTTTATTTTGATTGAATCAAAATATGAAAATTTTAATTTTTTATATTTTTTTACAAAATAAAAAATGTTCCTAAAAATTAACCCCTAAATTCATAAACGCTTTGTAAAATTATAGGAGGTTTATTGAACAAATTCTGTATGAAAATGACGTTTTGCAAACCTGCTATAACTTTACAAAGCATTAATGAATTAAGAGGTAAAAATATGAACAAAATGCATTAAAAAGCACTAATTATGCATTAAAGACGCACCAAATATGCATTTAAAGTCCAAATACGCAAAAACATGCATTTTTGACAAAATCGATGCCATTTTGATCTAAATTTGATGATTCGGATGAATATTATTCGCATCCATATTAGTTTTGGACTATCGAGAAAAAACATGCATTTGCATGGAATACCTTGCCCTAGTAATTACCAATATCATATAAACCCGTATTCTACTCGTAAACGGTGTAAACCTGTATTTTTAACTTCCCATGTGAAAATCGAAATATATATGAGCATACATGATCATACATTCACTTGTATATGATCAGGCATAGCTATACGCGATCATATACGTCCATGCATATTTCAATGTATGACCATACATGATCTCATATATTTCCATATATCTTTGGATCCGAAATTTGAGGGTATATGACCGTACATGTTCATATATGACCATATATGGTTATATATGATTCATATACGCTCATATATGATCATATATGCCATATACGTCCATATACCCTCAAATTTCGGATCCAAAGATATATGGAAATATATGAGATCATGTATGGTCATACATTGAACTGTGCATGGACGTATATGATCGCGTATGCCCATGCATGATCATATACAATTGAATGTATGATCATGTATGTTCATATATATTTCGATTTTCACATGGGTTGGCAAATTATATTTTAGCTTGAAACTTGACAAGACCTAAATTAACTTGGCATAGATTTTTATTACTTGATAAGAGAACTATTTAAATGTCTTACAAAAAGTAGACATTTAAACCGAAATTCATCGATTTAAATATTTCCATTCTTTCATCCTTAAAATTGACGTTCTACATAAAATACGACTTAAATGCTTTCTACAATATATTAATAAAACAAATCAAAATAAAAAAATGCTACCAAAAAACTGATACTTTTCGATTTTCATTCCCATCTCCCGGGAAACCCTAGTCCAGTACGAAATTTTGCCATTTATTTTGTATTAAAAATACCCAAAAATATAAAGTCGCCTAAAACAATTACTTGAAAATATGAATAAAAAGCCCAAAAAAAACAGCGTGAGTCGTTACAATTCGACTCACGCACACTCACTCACGCAAAAATTTTACTCACGCACACTCACTCACGAACAATTTTCTTCTACTCACACTCACTCACGTTCACGTGAGTAAATCCAGGTTTTACTCACACTCACGCGTGATCACGCGTGATTCACGTGAATCACGCAAAATTCTGCTCACGTGCCCATCTCTAATTTCAACTAATAAAGATTTTTCGCATAACTTATTCAAAATGTAAGTAGTAAAACCTAAAAACTTGGTAAAATGATTAAAAGAAATATCAAAAAAAAAGTTTTGTTTCTTACAAATAATCGCCCTTACTATCTAAATTTTTCAAATGTATATTTTACAAGGTTGGTTACCGAAACGAATAACGGTAAGGGTAACGGTACCTAATTTCGTTTGTTTCGGTAACGGTAAGGGTAACGGTATTTAAGACTGTTTCGGTAACGGTATACCGTTATCGAAACAGCAATACCTGTACGTACCGGTATTATAATTTATGTTAAAAACAAGTAAAAACTTAACATATATTTAATTTTATGTGGTAAAAATACAGATTATAAGCTTTAAATTCAATGCTGGTAGTTTTAGTAACTAAAATTGTTATCCATAAATTTTTTTGTAGAAAAAAAAACTGAAGATTATTATAAAAAATTTTAAAAATATGTATTTTTATATAATTTAATAAATACCGGTAAAATACCGGTAACTACTTATAAAAATAATGGTATCGGTAACGATAACGGTATTTGGAAATTTTTTTAGAGGTATTGGTAACGGTAACGGTTTTCGATTTGAAACGGTATTTTAGCGATAACGGTATTATAACGGTAACCAACCTTGATATTTTAGTTAAAGTCGACTTTAGTTAAAATATTGGGTGGCAGTATGACTTAGTTTATTTATTTGGAGCATTCTGATTGGTTAATTTATTTTCAACCAATCAAAATGTTTGAAAATATAAAAATTTTTGTAAGGTTTTCTTACACAAAATGAACAAATCAATCAATAAAGTCGACTTTAAATTTAAAGTACTCCTTTATATTAAGGGCCAATAATTTTATAAGTAACGTTTTCATTAATAAATGTGATATTTTCAAGTAAGTTTACTTTATTTTAATACACCTGCTTGCAAACTAATATGTACATATATTCTTTTATATTAAAGAATAAAATGTCAGGAGTATGGAAATACTTCACAAAAAATGACAATGCAGCGCGGTGCAATATTTGCCCTAAAATACTGATGCTTAACGGAGGTATCTAAATTTGGTTATCCGACATCTAAATTTGGTTCACAAAAAAAAAAAAAAAAAATTGATGGCATACACCTTCTCTTAAAAAAATCAACAACAGGAATAACGTTTCAGCTAAAATTAGCAAAGTACCCGAAGAAAAAAGTGTAAGCTGAATAGGCATTGAACGTTTTATGGTAGGGCAAACATTTCCTGAAATGGTATCCAAATTAGCCGCAGTCGACGGAATGTCAATCCACACCATAACTAGATCTTCGTTTATTCGAGAAAGTTTTTATAATAAAAACCTGGCATTGCCAAAAAATGAAACCGATGTAAAGAACATTATATTAAATTACTACAATCATGTAAAAGATATCATGATAAAAGAAATATCGAGCAATATTTCTAACAATAGGAGATTTACTATAATCTTAGATGAATGGACAAGAATATCATAAAAGAGATATTTGAAAATATATATAAACGAAAATAATTCATTTTATAACCTTGAGTTAGTTTATATATCAGGAAGATTTAATGCTGATGAAATAAGAAGAATTGTAGAAATAAGACTAGAAGAGTTTTATTTGTCTTTGGAAAATAACATTGTGGCCACCATATCTAATGGGCCAAATGTTATAAAACGGTTTGTTTCCGACAGTCCAGTAGTGGGTGCTTCCTGCTGGAATCATGCAATTCATTTTGCAGTGCTTAGAGTAATTTATGTGAAATCAAATGTTCAACATTCTGATATTTTTACTTTGAATTCTCACTACACATACTGAATTTGTACTGAAATAGTGTTTTTTTTTTTTGCTTACTTATATAGGTGATTTTCATTAACAATTTTGTTCAAACATATTTACCGGGATTCCCGGGAAATAAAAAAGTCCGGGAAATCCCAAATCCTAGTGGTAACGGAGTTTACATTAATACAAGCAGAATATATAAAAAAAAATGCGTACGAATTTTCTTCAATTTATTGGTTTTTTGTATTTGGGTTTTCAACATGCTTTTCAATAATATACAATTTGTGTTTATCAAGTTGGCGGTTTTGCGAATAAAAATACAATCCATTCCGCGAAAACAAATTTTGTTTTTTTATTTAAATATTTTTGGTCCTTTTAAATGCTTTTAGTACCCAATTAGCGGTTGCGAAGTTACAAAATAATATATTAAAAACATAACATTTCGCGATAAAAAAATTCTTAAATTGTGTGAAACAAATTTAATTTGTCACATTAATGTCAGTAATGGCTCGAAATATCGATTCCAAATCAATGAAATGCAAAATCAATCTTTTTCGCTCTAGCAGTTTAGGGTAAAAAACTGAGAACTTTTTTCACCTTTTGACGCATAAATATTAGTTGAATGACCTCTGTTTATGGGTATTTAAATTTTTTTAAACATTTACCTATATTTTTTTAATGTAATCTGATGCAAACAATTTTAGACGGAGTTTACATTTAGTTACTTTTTAGTTTTCTTTCAGAAACGCTTTGTCAGAATTTTCTTTCCGAAACAAAATCGTATGATAACTACAAGGTGAATCCAAATATGCCATTGTTTTTCTTACTCGTTACATAGTTTGGTGTAAAAATTAGGAACGGAGTTTACAACATTTTTTCAAATCTTATTAAAGACATCCTTTTTCATCTCGAGAATGTTACATGCTGCAGAAAGACTTTAAGTCTGTTATACTAGATGATTAATTGCCCTACGGGAAATTTTAACAAACTGTCACCGAACTGGCCCCTTTATATGAAATAGACTGGTCACTTTTACATGGCGTTGTCATAGGAGGGGGAAATTGACCCCTTGTGACATGTCACAAGACAAATTCTAGGACAGGTTACTGAATTCTCGTAAAAAACAAAGTTCAGGGACCTGTCCTGGGATTTGTCTCGTGACATGTCACAAGGGGTCAATTTCCCCCTCCTATGACAACGCCATGTAAAAGTGACCAGTCTATTTCATATAAAGGGGCCAGTTCGGTGACAGTTTGTTAAAATTTCCCGTAGGGTATGTCCAACGATCATTTGAGTATAAATAACATTATACTTTTTGCAAAAATTATGACGAAAAATCGTTACAGAATTGAAGTCGTGTTAGCATGGATATACGAAAATGTTTGTAAAATGTATTGATTTTTGTTAAAAGCGTTACTTTTCCTCTTCATAAAAACTGTTACAGTTAGTGTTTCGCTTCGTTGGTTATTAAAATATAAGATATTAAAGTTGAAAAACCTTATGAGTTACTGGTTACGGAGTTTACATTTGGCTTATAAAATTGGTCACAAATTTTATGTACAACCCGACTAAAAAAGTTTTCATATAATCTTATATGATTTGATATAATAATAAATGTTTATATGCGTGGCTTTATATAACCATATACATTTATATTAACACTTTGCTTTTATAAATATGTTTGATATGACATTATATATAATCATGAAAAAGAAGCGAGTGAATATTTAAATAATTTTTGACTCCACAATACAATAACTCCAAGAATCATCTGCTTTTAGAGTAATTTGAAATTCTTCAGTGATGAGGGCTCATAATTTGGTGGCAGAGAAAACACTTGATTTTTGTGTTTCTTGGTGCCATGTCAGTACTTTGCAAAGAATTAAATAGATCAGTGTTATCATTTGGGTGTCAGGAAAGCACTTTAATTTTTTTATTTGGGAGTTGGGAAAGCATTTGATTTTTATGTTTCTCGGTGCTTTCTCAGTTCTTTGTAAAGCATTTGCAGCACCGTGGGACGGTGTTATCATTTGGGCGTTGGGAAATCACTGTTAACAAGCACTAATACCACCCATTTCGGTGCTTTGTCAGTGCTGGCCCCTTTGTAATTTTCTACCTGGGCAATCTTATATCAAAATATATAACAACGTTAATAGATAATTGTATTAATTTTATATGTATTTATATCTTACATGATATCTAATTATACAAAATTTGATAAAGTTTAATTGCACTATAAAAATTAAAAAGAAAACTCACAAATTGTGGATCTGGATCATCCTGAAGATGCTTCACAATGGAGTAGCGAAATATCAAAAATAAAAAACTTTTTATATTTAAAAAACAAACCTTAAGCTCAAGGAAATTGTGAAGTTTATAATTGCATTTAAAATATATTTTTAAAATAGTTGGCAAAATACTCTTTATTAAAATAAAAATAATTGTAGAGAAATAAAAAAGAAAAAATTTTGTTTTTTCATTGTGAAATTAAAGGTCGAAATAATTATTTTTACTTTTAAATTTAAAAATAAAAATTAGACAAACATATGTATGTTTAAATAAATATGGTTTACAATAAAATTTTCTGAGTGTTATTTCCAAACTAAGAATATATGAATAGTTACAAATATAAACTAAACAAGAACTGTAAAAAATAACAAAAAAATTTCATTAGTATATTTTTCTGCTAAATTTAGCACTCGGTTTTGAAAAATTTGTAAAATGTTTTGCTGAAATCAGCAGCGAGAATTAGTAAAAAAATCCGTAATTTGTAATAAGAGAATAACAAAAATGATTACTAAAAAAAAAATTGTACTAAAAATCAGTATAAAAATAGTAAAGTGCTATTGGAAACTGTTTACAAATTTTTTAATAACTTTTTTATCTGAGTGTATACATAGTTTATAGATGGTTTATAGGTCATATGCATAATTTATTTTAAAATTTATAAGTGACATATAAAACAAATTTTTCATACAAAATTCATTTTACACTTAAATGTGTTATAAGGTTTTCAAATTATTATGCAGAGGCACTTATATATATGAGGCATTCTACACCAAATGCCTCGCTACTGTAAAACACCCCAGCAAAAAAAGAGATGCCGAAGCAGTAGAAAAAGCACTACAATTGATGATCTAGATGTACTTCTTTTTTAACATAAACACTAATGATTTTAACATTGAGTTGTCATAGGAGAGGAGTACTCCCACTTCAACATTTTTTCAGTACTTTTTGAACGAGTTCAAAGGAAGCTCTTTTTCACCAATTAAAAGTTAAAAAAATTATTTACAAAAAAGAATTAAATTTTTTTGATTTTACAAAAGTTTTTTTATTGCCGCCACCGGGTATCGGAACTTGCGACCTCACGATTGCTAGTCTAGCGCTCTACCGCTGAGCTATTCTTTGATATGAAAGTTGGCTGGCATAGAAACACCACTTTGTTAATGCGAAATATTGTTCCTTATTCTCTTCAATAAAAGTACTTATTAAACAAGTGTAAAAGGTACACTCCAATTCAATATTGTTTATATTGAATTGGAGTGCTTTAAAAAGCGGTATAATCCCGTCAAAAGCGGAGTGGTTGTTCAGGTTAAGTACACTAATAGAAAAAAGCCTGTAAAAAGTTTTGCTAAAGCTGCTAAAAATTAGTTAAAAATTACCTTGAATAGAAAACTGCTAAAATAAGCAGATTTTCTTTGCTAAGATAAGAATAACAAAAATAAAGCTGTTAAATATATGGAATTTTAGTTTTATTCGAGCTAAATTTTAGTTAATTGAAATAAAAATTTACTCTGCTAGAATCAGCAACCAATTTTGCTAAATATTAGTAGAATCAAAAAACTCCAAAAATTTTTAATTGTTTTAAGAGAATAAAAATCTATTTGCGAAATCAGCAGTCTACAATTTTTCACCAATATTTCTATTGATTTTAACAGGATGACTATTAGTATGTTTAAGAGTTTATTTTTGCTCTTATAATCTTACTAACATTTAGTAAAAACCTGCAAAAATTTTGCTGCAAAGTTACTTTTAAATAATAAACCTGTAAAAATAGCAGAAAAAGCTACTAATTGTTTTGCTATTTTCCCAGGTTTATTTCCGTTAGTGTATAAATAAAATTTTATTGTGTCTAAGTGTTTTACCAAATTTAAGTGCTTGAAGGACAATTCTCACAAGTAGATTTTAGAGATCCTTATGAGGCCTGTAGAACAGCCTTAAACATTTCCTTAAATGAAAGGTAATTTTTTTGAATTCAAACTCATAACGTCATATTGAGTCATAAAGTATTTTTCCCAGGCTTAAGGTTTAAATAAAGAAGAAGGAATTTTCCACTTAATATTCGTAATTGGAGGCGAAAATACTTTAAAAAGTTTTATAGGACCTCTGTGCAAAAAAGTCGATATTTGTTGATTTAAATTCTAATTATATTTTATTTTTTTATTTAATTAATATTTTTTTTAATTAAAAAAATTTTTTTTTTATTATTTTAAAATTAATGAAGGGCCGCACGAAATTGGCTGACGAGCCACATTTGCCCATGTATGGTATATAATGTTAGCGATAATAAATGTACTTTTTCGAAAATTAACCCGAATGTCACTCTAAAAATTTTTAAACCTATAAAAGATCATGCCGATGGTCATATGTAGCCAACCCTTTTCTGACGATATATTCAGAATTTGATATATGTCATGTGATAAAAGGAGTCAAATAATCCTTAACTAATTTTAGGTACGAGTTGTCAACTTATGACAATCTTTATGTTTTTTTATTTATGAATATTTTTTAGACGTGTTAGATTTTTCTTATAAAGGAGCCTACGTTTTTAGCTAAAATAACCCAAGTAAAAATGCGATCGTATACGAACATATATGATTATATTTGAATTCGTATATGATTATATATGTTCATGTATGATCATATACTAGTAAGATAATAAAACTGTTAAATTTACAAAATTTTAGTTATATTTAAGTTAACTTTTAGTTAATTTAAAATAGCAAATTATACTGTAAAATCTGCAGAAAATTTTGCTAAATATTATTAGATTAAAAAAAGCAAAAATAAACTGTTATATCTAAAAAAATTTTGTTATATTTATGCTAAATTTAGTTGAATGCAAATAGCGTCTATCCTGCTAAAATCAGGCCTGGGTTCGAAACCCATCCACTGAGGGCTATGACAATATTTTTTAATTTTATAACAAAATTTATTATATTTCACAAGGCACATGGTAATTTTTTCTTTGCAAAATATAATTTTAAAAGTTGCAATTATAACATAGAATAATTGCAATTAAAATGGCGAAATAATTAAGAAAATAAAAAAATAAATGTTTTTATTGCCAAATTATTAACTCGGCGTTTTGGAAAAAAATTTTGTTATTTCGCTAAGTGAATTTTTAATTGCAAAATTACTTAAGTCTATAACAAATTAAAATGATATTTATTTTTACACTCTATTGGCGTTTGTAAAATCTTTAAAATATTTATAATTTTGCAAAAAAATGCTTTAAATTCAAAAATTTTAAAAATTTTAAATTGTGAATGCAAAACTTTTACACCAAACAAATAATAAATAAAAAAAAATTCTGTGCGTTTTTCTGCAATATGATATTTGGCGAGGCCAAAAATTTTATTTGTTTTTATAAATTGCTACACTGAGAGAATTATCTGCATGATATTAATGAATTTTTGCATAAAACCAATGCAGTTTCACTGGAACTCGTCCATTGAAACTTTTCATTGAATTAATAAAATGTTTCATAAAATGTTTTGAAAAATATCATTTTATTTATTAAAAGTTTCATACACTCAATGAAAAAGTTTCATTAAAACTGGATTCATAAAATACATGAAGCTTTTTCATCAAATTTAAGAAATTTTTCATTTACTTTGTGAAGAAAACTTCATTAGTTTACTGAAAATTTTCATTAAAACTCTTCCAGCAAAATTCCCTCTGTGTATAATTTAATGTAATAACGACTTTATACGTTATTTTTGCAATGAAACAAATTGTCATGTGCTTTGTGGAATATAACAAATATTGTTATAAAAAAATTAAAATTAAAAAATTGTCATAACCCTCAGTGGGTTTCGAACCCAGGCCTTCAAAGAAAATTTTTGTACCTACACAACAGCTCTACCAATACTGAGGTATTGAAAATTTGTTGTTTAAATTCAAATTTAAAAAAATGATTTTAGAACAATAAACGCTTTGTAAAATTTGATTTTTTTATACAGTGCTTCTAAGACCTGCCCAAAAATGTCACAGATAACAATTTTACCAGAATACGGGTATTTTTCTAATTTTTTTATAACGTTTTTTATACTTTTTATAAAAAAGAATTATAGTTTTATAAAAAAAATAAGAGAAATTGAAATACAACTATTAACGTATGCGTGTTAAATTAAAAAATTGTCAAGATTTTTTTTCAAAATCAAGATGTTTTTTGGTGAATGTCAAGCATTTTGCAACTTGGAATCTGGCAACCCTAATTTTCTTTTTATTTTAGTGAATATACTTATAAATAATATAATTACATCACTCCCATTGGTGCTTCTATCAACCCTAATTATATACCACATATACATATATTACTCATACGCACCCATGCACAAATTTCCCAAATACGGTACAACTACATTTGTACCATATTCAATATAAGCTTTCTCGGAAACGAAGCTGAACACATCTCCAATTTTTTCTTACCAATAGAAAATTATCTGGAGATTTTTCTAAAAGTATTTAAAAAATAAAAAAAGTAGGCTGTTTTTTGATAAATTGAGTTTTTCATAAAAATACAAAAAATCCAAATTCAGAACTGGTTCTTAAAATTTCAATTTTTTTTCATTCAGAAAATAGCACGTGAGAAACTCTATAGATCATATTTAGTTTTAGGCTCTTGACATATTTAAAAAAATTTTAACAAACTGTTAACTAAAAACGCTTTTAAATTTTTTCAACATTTGACTACGCCTACCTAGCCCACTTTATAGAAAAATAAAAAAACAAGTACGGATTCTATTTCCCGCTACACAGATATATATATACCGAAAATTTGACATTGATACGACATATGTTTTACAAGCTGGACATTTGGTGTGGAATGCTTCATATATATATTTTTTTCATACACGTTAAAATAATCACAATGTAGCTATTTGGCAAAAAATAGAAAATATAAAAATAAATTAATAAATAAACACGCCTTTAGAAATCACGTATAAAAAAATGGTTAAGAATGAAGCGATCATGCATTTAACGGTTAAACTATCTGGACCACCAAGATAATGGGGTGTTATGCTTTAATGGCTCTCAAAACCGTACTTGTGGACGCTTTCAAGCCCAATTCCATTTTTATAATATTAGCGCTTCGTACGTTTGAAGCCATTCTGGAAACTTGACGAATTTCACGCACTGAAAGGACTTTTGGTCGACCAGAGCCTTTAGTTTTACCATAATTTTCCCGATCTTTTAAATAATTTTGCATTACACTCAACCAAAAAAATCTGTAATGGCTACTGAAACTTTTGCTGTTATTATGGAAATTTAACTGTTTTGAGCCCAGCTGTATTTTTTGCTAATTTTAACAACACATGTTAGATCGCTGATCTGTAGTACAACAAAATTAGTAGAAAAAATTAGTAGTCGCTACTAAATTTTAGCAAAATTGTTCTAAACTGCAAATAGCTAAAAACTCTGCTAAAATAACAGGAAATAGTACCTATATTTGCGCCAGCAGAATTTTCAATGAAGCTGAAAATTATGGTCTGCTAAATTTAGGTAAGCTAAATTTCACACACTCCTAAATATGAATGGCCTTGCAACTCACTCAATATTTTTGATTTGAAAAAATATTATGCGGCTTGGAACAGGAACGAACTCCGACTGGTTAATCAGGGATGGAAAAGACTCACTTAATCGGGCTCTTATACCAAAAAATGTTAGATCGCTCTTACATATATAAAAATGTAAGTAACTAAAAAATAGCTTCCTCTTTGGCTCGTTAAAAAAATCAAAATTAAATATTTAGATATTAGCAAATATTAGCACAAATTGTGAAAAAAAACATTTGCAAAAAGCGAAATTTTTGCAACAATATATTCGTTTACAGAATGTCGATCGCTGATTACCTCTTTTAATTCATTTTCTGTACCATAATGCCTTTTTCGAATTCCGCCGTTATTTTGCAACTTTTTAAGTGCGGTTTTTTTAAATATATAACCTAGGGATTACATTTTTGTACCATAAAGTCTTTTTTCAAATTCCGCTATTATTTTGCAATTGCAATTGCAATCTAGGGGCTATAATACACATTTCATACAACAAAGTTTGGTGGCTAGTTGCAAAAAAAATCGCGAAAAATAAAATTTGCAAAAAGGAAAATTTTTGCATCAATATATTTGTTTGCAGAATCTAAATCGCTCATTACGTTTCCTAATTAATTTTTTGTACCACAAAGTCTTTTTTCGCGTTCCGCTTTTATTTTGCAATTTTTTAAGTATGTTTCTTTTTAATTTATAATCTAGGGACTATAATACACATTTCATACAACAAAGTTTGAGGGCTAGTTGCAAAAAAAAAATCGCGAAAAATAAAATTTGCAAAAATGAAAAATTTTTTCATCAATATATTTGTTTGCGGAATGTAAATCGCTGATTAAGTTTTTTAATTAATTTTTTGTACCATAAAGCCTTTTTTCGCTTTCCGCGATTATTTTGCAATTTTTTAAGTGTGGTTTTTATAAATTTATAATCTAGGGTCTATAGTACCAATTTTATACACAAAAGTTTGGTACTTAGCAAAAAAAAAAAAATAAATCGCGAAAAAAATATTTGCAAAAAGGAAAATTTTTGCGTCATTGTATTTACTTGCAGATTGTTAATCGCTGATTGAGTTTTTTAATTATTTTTTTCTACCACAAAGTCTTTTTTCGCGTTCCTCTATTATTTTGCAATTTTTTAAGTGCGGTTTTTTAAATTTATAATTTACGGAGTATAATGACCATTTCATAAAACAAAGTTTGATGGTTAGTTGCAAAAAAAGAAAATTTTGGCATCGTTTGCAGAATGTAAATCTTTTAATTAATTTTTTGAACCCCAAAGCCTTTTTCGCATTCCGAAATTATTTTGCAATTTTTTACGTATGGTTTTTGAAAATTCATAATCGAGGGCTATAATACTGTTGGAATAGTATAATTCCATTCTTGATTTTTGTAACTAAATTATTATTTTCCATCCCTGGCTACAATCGATGTTTTGAGTCATACAAAGAGCGCACATAATGAACCTGTAAACATTTAAAAGATACCTTCCAAGAAGATATTAAAGCGATATCTTTTATTTGTCATTTGAATGAAAATAATCAAGTAGTATTTACTTTGAAATTGTCTTCCTTTTATCACTTGGAAGATAATTCGGCGATATTTGGAAAAAAATAATTCAAAAATTTTATCTTTTGTAATAACTTTTTATGACAATATTGCGGCAATATCACCTTTGTATCATTTGGGAGATAAAGCAAATTTTTTTTGAAATCTTTTATCAATTTGGAAAAAATTAAAACTAAATTTGTACAAAAACAATCAAAAGATATATAGGAAATAAACTCGTGAAAAGTTAAGATTAATTGCGCTGGAAAAATCGGGTAAGATGAAATCAAGATAATTTATAAGTTTTTCAATAGATTACACGGTGTTACAACAAAGAATGAAGTCGAAATCCCTGGGATATCATATTATTTTTCTGGTAGGTATTGGCGAGTAGAACAAGAATCTGTATTTGAAATTTTCCAGGCACGTCAGAATTTTGAGATACGGGTAAAAAACCGGTTTTTCGGACCTCTATGCACTTAATAACGGGTAACTCAGTTGATTCTCAACCGATTTTAATTTTATAAACGGATTTAGATAGAAGAGACTTATACCTTTAAAATGATATATATGATTATATGGTTTGATCCAAAAATATGTGTGTATTTCTGCACCAAAGTCATTTTTTACCACTTTTTCGACATTTTTTAACTTTGGCGATATTTTTACGCACTTTTTTATATGGGAACCGTACAGCTTTATAATTTATATTAGTAGCATATTTAGTTAGGAGTAAAATGCAATTTACGGTTTTAAAATCCGTTAAAAAATGACTAAGTTATTCAATATTGTATCAAACCAAAATTCTTGCAAAATACAAATTTCTTAATATGATATTCCTACGCATTATTTTATACAGAAAATTTACTGAGTAAAATTCAACTTTGTTTTAAAAAATCCGTTAGAAATTAAGAGAGTTATTAATTTTGTTTTCAAACCTAAATTTTTGCATAATTGCTTGCACATTATTTTTCTAGTTTTTTTTGCTCTCTGTCTAGTGATGTTTTGCTAGAAGTTAGCAGGTAAAATTTTGTAAATGCAATGTGGAGCAAATTGGGACAACAGAGTTTGCCAAATTTTTTTTGCTTGGGGTCAGATTGTTATTTGTACAGAACTTTACATTCCGAAAACTGAAAATGTTTCTTAAAAAAGATTTTGGAGGGGTTTTCTTAGTTAATATAAAATAATGAATTTAAACATAAGTGGTATTTTATTTGCACTGTATATTTTTTGATATATACTAACTATAATAAATGTGATTGATATACTCTGAGGACTATAAATTGTAAATCACTGTTATATTAAACTCAAATTAGAATTACAACAACAATTAGCAATGAGAGCTTAAATCATGTAAAAGTATTGTTTTTTTAATTTGTTTTGTTTATCACTTTTGTTTACTTTTCACAGAGAGCAAAAAAAACTAGAAAAATAATGTGCAAGCAATTATGCAAAAATTTAGGTTTAAAAACAAAATTAATAACTCTCTTAATTTCTAACGGATTTTTTAAAACAAAGTTGAATTTTACTCAGTAAAATTTCTGTATAAAATAATGCGTAGGAATATCATATTAAGAAATTTGTATTTTGCAAGAATTTTGGTTTGCTACAATATTTAATAACTTAGTCATTTTTTAACGGATTTTAAAACCGTAAATTGCATTTTACTCCTAACTAAATATGCTACTAATATAAATTATAAAGCTGTACGGTTCCCATATAAAAAAGTGCGTAAAAATATCGCCAAAGTTGAAAAATGTCGTAAAAAAATGACTTTGGTGCAGAAATACACACATATTTTTGGATCAAACCATATAATCATATATATCATTTTAAAGGTATAAGTATCTTCTATCTAAATCCGTTTATAAAATTAAAATCGGTTGAGAATCAACTGAGTTACCCGTTATTAAATGCATAGAGGCCCGAAAACCGGTTTTTTACCCGTATCTCAAAATTCTGACGTGCCTAGAAAATTTCAAATACAGATTCTTGTTCTACTCGACAATACCTATCAGAAAATTAATATAATATCCCAGGGATTTTTTTTTGTAACACCGTGTTATGTATGCAAATATTGTTTTTCAGGCTTAAATTAAATAATGAAAAAATTAAATCGTTTTTTTATTGTACCGGGAGTTTATTTAGGGATATCCCTTTTATTTTCCATATGAGTTATTGCTTTCATATTGCCTGGAAGTATTGTTTTAGTGTAACAGTTGTTTCCGACGGAGGAAACTTCCGGAATACGAAATTGATACTGCAATAAATGTTTTCTTTCTGGCGATATGTTCGGAGAATATTCTTCGTATTGCCATGTTTGCTGAGTGATATTGGTTTGAGTATGTTCCTGTTCCAAGGCACATAATAGAACAAATGCTTTCTCAGTGATAGAGAGTCCCCCAATCTCTTTATTATGTATACTCTTTGTAAATATACAGACAATTGTAGTTAACTTAGCTAAGAAATTTGAGCTAAATACAATAGAAAATTTAACAGATTTAACTGAAAATTTCTGCTAAAATGTCGGACTCTGCGGATATAAGGATTAATAAGTACAGAGTAGCGAATTTTTGTCCATTTTGCTCTATCTCGCTTAGTTTCCGAGATATACGCTATTTAATGTTTATTAATATCCGACCGAACAGTTCGGCCAAAAAGTGGCAATTGGTCGATTTTCTGTTATTTGAAAGCATTGTGGAAAAATTTTCATACTGCTTAAATGTTTGCTGAGCCGATTTAATTCGTTTTTGAGTGTCAAGTTTAAGGAAAACTCCGTAGTTTAGCCGTAAAGTTAACTGTTCGGCCGCCGAACTTTTTTCGATTTGGCCGAACAGTGAATTTGTTGCTTAACTTCTGACTTTTTCTTAAGTTTGACACTCAAAATGCATTCTAATGGACCCAACAAACATTGTTCCATAAGCAAAATTTGTCCATAACGCTTCAACATACCAAATGCCGACAAAAAAACATTTTCTGGCCGAACTGTTTGGTCAGACACTAATGGTCATACAATAAAAAATACATAGCACGATCTCTATGTGATATGGATAGCAGAGACACAAAAATATAATCATTTATGCCTCATCATACTGAACTCAAAACTAGTAGTTTTCAAATTTATTGTGTTTTCGATTGTCAAATCTCACACAAATTTCAAATCGAAAACTTAAAAAGTATGAATGAGGCTTTAGAAACAATTGTGGTTTAAATTAGATAAAAAAATTGTAAAGTTGTCCCAAAAGAAACATAAATTACTAAAAATTAGCGCGCAAAGTTAGTTTAAATACGGATGAAAATAATTATTATGCTAAATTGGATTTACAAAAAATATTAGTGCAATCTTAAATTTTAAGGCAAAACAACAGAAAAATTAGTTCAATTGCATAAGAACGCGTTTAACAGACTTTTGTACTAACTTTTTTTTTATAAGTGTATACATTTTTTCATTTTTGTATGCAAAATTGGCAGCTACATTAAAGTCTATACTGGGTATCTCAGACATGATATGAGAATTCGGGAAACGCTTTTCGAATTTCGAAAATGAACATAACACTCAAAAAAGTTTATAGGTAGAATCTACTGAAAATGACAGTTAAAACAAAGTATACAGTTAAAAAGTCGACAAAGGTTAATAACTAAAAATTTTGTTATTTTTAACTATTGAAAAATAATTAAGAAATGCATTAAAACTAACTAATAATATCGTAAAAATAACTGACGAATTCTTACTACAAGAATTTTAAAACAACTGAAAAAAATGGAGAAAAATTACTGTTTTTTAAAGTTAATTCTTTTAATGTTGTAGAAGTATATTTTAATAAAAACAAAATTTTTTTTCCTTTTTGGATTACAAAGATTCGTTTAATTACTTCAGACTATTTAAAATTTGATGTGAAAATTCCGAACGGTTCCAGTTGCTATACATTGGAGATGCAACAGAAGTTTCTGATTTTTATTTGCAAACTAGGAATATAGGTATGAATAATAACAAATATAAACTAAACAAGAATTTTTAAAATTCAACTAAATATTTTATTTTTGAAATAATTAAATATAACTGTTTTCTCTAAAAATACTGTTTTGGTAGTTGTTTCTTATGATATTAAAAATAAATGTTTTAAACAACTGTTACGAAATTACAGTACTTTTCGTTAGTCATTTTCTTACATAATAGTTGTTATTTAATGCATTTTACATAGAAAAACCTGTAATTACAGTTAAAAACAACAAATACTGGTTTCTAAACAAACAACAGTCATGTAGTAACTGTCAAACTTTTTTGAGTGTGGCTCAAACCAATAATAAGCTGACGATATAACTAAAATTTTGAAAATTTAACAGTTTTTTTTTCTCAGGAAATTAACGTGTTGCTTCCTTTGGAAAGGGGGATAGAGAAGATGTGAAAGGTGGTGAAAGATGAAGGGCTTCAAATATGGCAACACTGTAATTGCGCGAGATGTTGAATTTTAGAACAGTTGTTGCGCGCCATCTGATGGTGAGTTGGCGAACTTTGTTGAAGCTTTTTAGTTCATAGCCCTGTTATATTATTTTACTTCGGTGGGGTTAAGTGCTATGGGAACACCGAAGGAGGATGCTGCGATATGTATGATGGATAGAAAAAACTCATACATATTATTATTTTTCATAAATTGATGTTGCTTTGGCTGGGGATCGAACCCGCAACCTCACGTGTAACAGTCCAACACGCTAACCATTACACCACAGCGTCCACGTTCTTATTTGCTAGTATTTAACAAAAAAATCTGCTAACGTCAGCAGGTTTTCCTGCAAGATTATTTTTAACTAATTTTTAGTAGATTTTTTTGCTATTTTTACAGGTTTATTTCTAGGTCTAACCGATTAATGCATTATTCGGAAAATTACTAAAATTGATTAGCCGGTTATTCGGGTCGGTTAATCGAGAAAATTGGCGATTAATAGTTTAATGCGAAATTAATATATTTCCTTAACTTTTTATCAATGAAAACACAAAGAGCTGCCTCTTTTTTTAAATATCAACGTGACATATAAACTCGATGTGTTTAAAAAAGTTTTCATATTCTAAGGTTGAAAAATTTCGGAATCTGTGATTTTTAATTTGAAACATTTCTTATACTAATGGAAAAAAGTCTGTAAAAAGGTTGCTAAACCCAGCAATATCTCGGTAATGGCTGCTCATTACTAATATCTAAATACTAAGCAGTAGAATTAGGGTATACTACATATAATTCGGTGTAACCCAGCAAAATCTTTCATTACCAAATAAGTGGTTATATAATAGAAATTCATAGCTCCGCACAACTTATTTTTTGGCGTCTAAACTCATTATTTTTGTTTGGCGTGGTCGTTTTTATAAGTAGTCACGCTTACCCGCTCGCTTACGAAAAAATGAGAAATAAGTAGTTATAAGATTTTGAATAATAAGTGGTTACACACATGCTTACAAAAAGTTTAATTATAAGTGGTTATCCGATTGCTTACTTGATTCTTAAAAATAAGGATTTAGGCAAATACTATTAGCCTTACGAAATACATTCAGAAAAATTTAAGTTTTCTCTAGTGTGTAATTTTAGGACTCGCCATAAAAATTTAAACATAAAACATATTTACATATAATAAAAAAATTTAACTGTGTAAAAAGTACTTATTTAAACTAATACGAGTAAGTCATTATTTTATATTTATAAACAATGAATACAATAGGCCGTTATTAGGAAGTCATTATTTTATATTATAAAATAATGCAAAAGGTAATGATATATCATTTTTGGTAATGCAGATAGTAATGAGGTGTCGTTACCAATATTTTGCTGGGAAGTAGTTATCCGTATTCGCTGCAGGAAAAACACACAAAACTTGTGCACCCGCTTACTTGCTGCATTATAAAAATATACAAAATAAGTAGCTACCAAAGTAAGTAATTATTCGGGTGCAAATAAGCAGTTAAAAAATAAGTGGTTACAAGTTGTTAAAAATAAGACCTACTCATATACTTATTAGTGGTTAAAAAATAAGTAGTTACCAATATCGAATTATTTTTGTAATTAAATAAGTAGTCGCGCGTAAGCTAGACGGATTATAAACACGTCTTCGTCTAACAAAAATAACTAGTACTGACGCCGAATTATAAGCAGTAAAAAATGTTAGTAGCATTATATAACCACTTATTTGGTAATGAAAGATTTTGTTGGGAAGCTACTAAAATTAAGTTAAAATGGAAGAAAGAACTGCTAAAACTAGCAGATTTTTTTTTGTTTGTCAAATATTAGTAAGGTAAGAGTAGCAAACCTAAAACTGTAGGTTTGATACTCTTAATTTGATCGATAATTTAATGTAGAAAAATTTTTAAAATCTGAAAAACTTTAGAAACAAAACTTCTTTCGATGCTATTTTTAATTAATACTGCCAACAAAAAAATATATAATTGCATTTAAAAAATTTTATATCTGAAGTTTTTCAAAATTTATTAATATTCTTCCTTCTCCTCTAAAGAAATAAATAAAGAGTTAGACCCTTTTTATACTGAGATATTGGGCAGGTTTACCAGAGAAACCCGGTACCGCTACAAATGATATGTAGCGCTTTTTGATTACCTTAATCTGGTGAACGATGCTACTTTTGTTTTAAAATAAAAATATTTGTAGATAATTCATTGACTTTTTCGAAATTTTTTATTCCTTTATAACATACATGGGACTAATTAATTAGGTGGACTAATTAATTGATGATTTCATTACCATTGCATTGATATCAATTGTAATGAAATTATTTTCATTACCATTATTTTAATGAATGGTAATGATTCTAAAATTTAATTTCATTGATTAATGACAATGATTTTAAATTTCATTACCATTGATAATGAATAAATTAAAAAAAATAATTGCCATTGACAGAAATACGTAAAAATGGAGTAAAACTCGCTGAAATCGAAGATGGGATATGCTCATTCAGGCTCATGATCATTTGAAATCAAATATTACTTTCCATTCCATTGTTATTTGTATACAGGTAAAATTTAACGGATTGGAATGGATCTTCCTTAAAAAATTATGTTTTGTAACTTCCCCGGCCAAACCCGTTGTTCGTTTTCATTTGCCTGAATTTTTTTTTAAACAAATGATTTTTAATCAATTGTAATTAGTTTTTTTATACACTATTGTAATTTCATTACCATTAGTAATGATTTTTCTAATGAAAAATATTTCATTACCATTAAATGGTAATGAAATTTTTTTCGATTAACCGATTCCTCGATTAATCGCCTCTATTTCGGTTTATGTCGAAACAAATAATTTAAAACGTCATGGGATTTAAGAGACTCTTAAAACCGATTTGTTTTACATTACCCAGCAAAATTTTTTTGAACTGATTACCTATGAATTTATTCTAGAACAGGTCTTTTTTCCACCGATTCCGGGTTCTGGAACTGGGGGTTACCGCGTAACTATATTCGAAAAAAAAATTTAGAATTCTTAAATTTTGTACTTTTCGTAAAAAGAAAAGTTTTAGCAAAAATCTTACTTTTTGAATTTTTATGTGTAGTGTACAAGGTTTGGGATAAAAATAAATTAAAAAGTAAAATTTTTATACAGAATTATATTTTTAACAATATTTGCCAGATTTACGAATTCTAAAATTTTTTTTTCGAATCGAGTAACGCGGTTACCCCCTGATTCCTGGGAGTCAAAAGGAAAGGTTTCACTGTCGTAGAACCGGTCCAAAAGCAACCTGTTCTCGTTTGGAAGAAAAGAACCTGTTTCTTTTAGGACAACTTCAAACAAAAATCACCGATGATAGAACATACAGTAGAACAGATTGCATGCAATCTGTTGTTTACAACCAGTTCTTTGCATCCGACAATTTCGCTGGGTATCGCAATTAATTTTGAATAAAATTTTTTGGATTTTTTTAACAAAATAAAAATTTTCTATTTGTAAAAAAATGCTTTAACACTATTTGTCTGGTTGGGGTAGGCTTTAGGAAATACAATAGAAATTTTTTATTTTCGTTTTAATTCTTTTAAAATATAAAATTAATTTTCAAAAGTGAGAGCAGTTTTTCACCCTCTAGTCGATGATTTTATTTATATTTTTTTAAACAAAAACAGTGCGTATTAATTTTTAAAATTTTATTATTGCAAACATTGAATTTTGAAAGGCTGAAGAACTGCTCTCACTTTCGAAAATCTGTGATAAAGTTCGAACAAATAATCTGTTTGGGATTTGACATCTGTTACTAAACACTGAGGGAATTTTCTACATGCTTTTTATGAATTGTTATATTCTTCGTTTATTCTTCTTCTTAACCTCAAACCTATTAATTAAAATTGATAAAATTGCATATTAATTACAATATTAATTGCAACTGTCTATAGGACGTTAAAACAACACTGTACTAAACTTTTCATTGAATTGATGCAGTTTTATGAAAAATTTCGTATTATTTCTATACATTTACAAATACACACACCCAATGAAAAAGCTTTTTCGTAAAATTGGTATTGCATTAATTTCGTGAAGAAAACTTCATTAGTTTATTATTAGTAAATTAGCTCAAAATTTGTTTATTGTTAATGTCCCTTAATAACCGAAAAGACTGAATTTAACAATTATTTATGGTACTCTCAGACTACTAATATTCAGCAAAATTTTTTGCTGATTTTTGTAGAGTAAATTGGTACACTGAACCAAAAGTCGTAAGTGAAATCAACATAAAAATTTTGTTACTTTTTGATGAAACGAATTGTTAAAACAATATATTTTTTATTCAAATTAATGTGTGTTTTTTTAAATCAACTACTTTTTTTTTAAATGAACATACTTATTTCCGTCAATAATTCTCTACAAAACAATTATTGTTTTGATAATTTTTTGTCCATTTTTTAACAAAATTTAATTTGTTAACTCTAAAAAATTTTGTAAAAAGGCAGTAACGTAAATTTGATATAATTTTTCTTCAATTTGAAAATAAAAAGTATTAAATCTGTGGAAAAAAGTTTAGTGAGGTTAGTTTTGTCGCGTCATTACTTGTGCTAGCATGGGCTATATTATAATTTAAATTTTATATTTCATTATTTTTTATATTTTATCAAATTCATTATAAAAAAGATTGTTAAGAAAACAAATTTTTGTTAACACATTTGACGATATTTTGTCAAAATAATACCACATAAAATAGTTAAACGTCAAAATATAAATCTACTAAACAATGCGTGAAATTGATGGACAGGTTTTGTTAGTTGTATAGTGATCACCCATTCATCAATTTAATATGGATTTTAGTTGATTTCACAGCTGTTTTTGGTTCAGTGTATTTTCAAATAGAGCTTAACATTTTTTATATTGATGGCTCAATGTAAAAGGCTCTTCTAATTTTTAATATTAAAAAAAGTCAGCTCTTTGTGTTTTTATTGATAAAAAGTTAACAAAATATATTAATTTTGCATTAAAAGATTAATCGCCAATTTTCTCGATTAACCGACCCGAATAACCGGTTAATTAATTTTAGTGATTTTTCGAATAATGCATTAACCGGTTAACCGCCTATGTCGAATAAATGGAAACACTAATATTTAGCCATTTTAGAGTGTTAAGCATATATTGTATTGACGTATACCGATTGCATTTTATAATAGAACGCATTGCTTTGTTCTGCAATTTTTGTAATTTTTCTATTTGTTGTCTTGTGCAGCATGAATATATAATTGTGGAACCGAATTCAAAGTGTGGTTTAATCATTATGTTATAAATATTTACAGCCGTAATAATTGAAATTTTATTTCTTATTCGTTTAAAAATCCAATTTTTTTTTGCCAATTTTTCTACATATAAATTCGATGTGATCTTTAAATTTTAAGTCTTTGTCTATAATAAAACCGAGATATATTATGCTTTTTATTTTCTCTATTTCTTCATTATTAATTTTTATTATCAAATTACTGTTCATGTTTATTTCCAATAATTTTGTTTTATTTTCATTTAGTTTTAATTTATTCATTTTAATTTTAATTTTATTTATAATTGTTATATCGTGCAATATATTATCCTTACATTTTTCTGGCATATCCGCTTACGTAAAAATCAATGTATAATCCGCATAAAGAACTATTAGACATTTTTCTAATATATTTGGCATATCATTTATATATATTATAAATAATAATGCGCCCAAAATCGAACCCTGTGGAACTCCGAATTCGTTACTGATTTTATTTGATTTTATATTGTATACTTTTGTCGTTTGACTTCTTTCCATTAAATATGATTCAAACCATTGCAGTTCATTACCTTAGATACCATACATATATAGTTTTTGTATTAATATCTCTCTATCTATTGTTTCAAAAGCTCTTTCTAAATTGCCATTATTTTGTTGTCTTTCTGCATATTCTTCCATCTACTTCCCAGCAAAACTTTGGTAATGGGTGCGACAAACTCATGCATTACCTTGTAATGTGTACTCCTTACAAGTATAATTATTGTTCAACATAAAGTAATTGGTTATCGATAATTGGATAGATAATGCATTACTTTGTAATGAATACTCCTTACCTTCATCATTATTTTGAATCATAAAGTAATTAGTTACCAACAATTATTTTAATTTTTGCATTAAAAAATACAAAAATTGTTTTTTCGGACTTTCTATATTTTGAGTTTAAAATTAGTTGTTTTTACAAAATGTATTGACAACAGACATACATATAAATAGTACCCAAAGGGTACTTTTATGTAATTGTTACTTTCAAAAAGGAGTTGATTTATAACTGGTTTTACCAAATCAGACAGTTCATAAACGAAAGTACAAAATTCTCATCCCGTTGGTTTTTTGTACCTTATGTAATGTCTCGGTTTGAGTAAGAAAGTTATCATTTTCTTATTGCGGACAACTGAAGAGTAGAGTGATGTCTACGAAACAATTGTATTGTCTATCATGAAATTGATCAACCCTTTTTGAAACAACAAATAAAAATCTAATATGACAATATCATATTGGAATTTGGACTTGAGGTGGAAGAATATTCTAACTAAATATATGAAAATATAGAAAGTCCGAAAAAACAATTTTTGTATTTTTTAATGCAAAAATTAAAATAATTGTTGAAAATAAGCACACCACGGCTAAAATCTCATACAAATATTTATTTTGTTTTGAGTTTAAAATTAGTTGTTTTTACAAAATGTATTGACAACAGACATACATATAAATAGTACCCAAAGGGTACTTTTATGTAATTGTTACTTTCAAAAAGGAGTTGATTTATAACTGGTTTTACCAAATCAGACAGTTCATAAACGAAAGTACTAAATTCTCATCCCGTTGGTTTTTTGTACCTTATGTAATGTATCGGTTTGTGTAAGAAAGTTATCATTTTCTTATTGCGGACAACTGAAGAGTAGAGTGATGTCTACGAAACAATTGTATTGTCTATCATGAAAATGATCAACCCTTTTTGAAACAACAAATAAAAATCTAATATGACAATATCATATTGGAATTTGGACTTGAGGTGGAAGAATATTCTAACTAAATATATGTAATTAGTTACCGAAAATTTTTTATTTAAATTGTGTAATTATAGGGTAACTAATTACTATTTCAGTCCTTATAATTATATGCGTAACCAGTTATTCTCAGGCTCTTCTTAATCATATGGGTAACCAATTACTTTTTTAATATCTATCTGCAACTAGGTGACCCATTACTCTTCATTTTTTTGTAAGTATACTGGTAACAATGACACATTACTTTGAGGCTCATCGCCTGTAAAATTCATCAGTGAAGTATGGTGTAAAGTAACCAGTCCAACTCTATGGCGATACATTACTTTACCCATTATTTGCTAATGTGTGGTTTTGCTGGGTTATTGCATAGTTCACTGCGGTTTCACACGAGAATTTTTTTCGAAACCCAGATCGATATTTCGAAAATAGGTTGTTTTCTTTCATATATTTTTCCAGCTGTATTTTTACCACTTTCTCAATTATTTTCTTACATGTTTGTTTCATTAACTGCTCACAAGTAGCATAAAAATTTTACGCTACCAAAACAAGGTAGCGCTACCACAACATGTTGACTTAGCGGTAGCTAATCAAATCGTTCAACAGATTGTTGAGTAGCGGATTAGCAACAGTTGAGCGTCTGGTAAACGCTCTCATTGATAAAAAAATTTTAATTATACTAGAATTAAATTTCACTCAATTTAAAAATTTTTTATGATTTTCTAAATTTGAAAATTTTCAATAAACTAATGAAGTTTTCTTTACAAAGTGAATGACAAATTTTTTAAATTCTATGAAAAAGCTTAATCATTTTTATGAAATTCTTTTTAATAAACCTTTTTCATTGGGTGTATGAAATGTTTAGTAAATAATATGAAATTTTTCATACAATTCTATATTATCAATTAACGAAGTTTCCAATTCCAGCGAAACTTCATTGAATCAATTTAAAAATTCATAAATAGCATATAGGCAATTCTCTCAATGTGCAGTTACAGATGTCAAATTCCATATAAATTTAAAAATTTTTAACTTTTAATTTGTCTTAACTTTAGGTTTGTTTGATATGAATAAAAATTTAAATCCAGTGAAATGGGTTCCGGTTCCATGGTATTCTAGTGGAACATGTTGTATAATAGATGTGGTTTTGAACCGATTATCCACACTTTCTTGGGAGATGTAAGAAAAGTTAGAGTACTTTCAGAATTCACATGTCAATTGAGAGTTGTGTTAAACAGTTTTAAAACAAATGCAACCTTGTCCTGAAGGACATGGAAATATAATCTACAATATATAGTTTTAGGCCTAAATTCATAAATGTTTTGTAAAGTTATAGCAGGTTTACAAAACGTCATTTTCATACAAAATTTGTTCAATAAACCTCCTATAATTTTACAAAGCGTTTATGAATTTAGGGGTTAATTTTTAAAAGAATTAAAACAGAAATGAAAATTGTCTATTGTATTTCCTAACGCCTGCTCCAGCCAGACACGTCGTTTGTTTTCAGAATTTTTAAAAAACACCTCAATTTTTGGCCTTTCGCGATGTTTTTTTAAAGCCTTTTTTTACAAATAAAAATTTTGATATTTTGTTAAAATATTTGCAATGTCAAATTGCTTGGAGTTGCTCAAAAAAAGGTATCTAAAGGCTTCAGTCGATTTTTAAGAAATAATTTAGTTATCCAAGTAAAAAAGTTTTGATATAGTCATATATTACCATATAAAATTTTGTATAATTATATATTGGAACATATATACCAAGATATAATTATATAAAATTTTACGAAATTATATCCTAAATATATAACTATATCTTGTTATATATTGCACAATATATAGTACAACATATTACAATATCCAATTATATATAGACCTATATATAGTTATATATGCCTCATATAATTATGTACAATTGTATCGATTTATATACCATTATGTCTAGTTAGATATGATTATATTATATTTGATAAATTTGGATGAGGACAAAATCCGGATAAAATTGTATCAAACCATATCTTATTCCATCACATAAGATCTAATTGCGTCAAATTAGATCTAATATGATCATAATACGATCTAATTTGATCAAATTAGATGTTCTCATTTTTCGGATATAATTATATATAATATCAAAAGTCATATAATTTTTTTTAGTAGGGTTTTTTGTTTTTTTTTAACTTTTCTTGCAATTTTTTAGCCAAGATTAAGAAAACTATGAAGTTTTGGGAAAAATATAGGAAAAATTCCAGGCAATACCGCTAAAATACCGTTATCGATTCAAAACCCTTTCAACTGTCTACCGTTACCCCTAAAATACCGTTACCGAAATACCCGGAATATCGTTATCCTTAAAATTACTATACCGAAATAAATGAAATATCAATACCCTTAAAATACCGTTACCGAAACAAATGAAATATTGTTATCCCTAAAATACCGTTACCGTTATTTTTAATTTTCTGCTTTTGGTAATTACACGTGGTTATTGAGTATTTTTTGTACATTAAGTTGATAAATTGGTTCTGTTTTTAATCTCGTTTGTTTTTTGTTAAAAAAAATTACGGGATGCATCGAAATAACTGACTACCGTTACCCTTAAAATACCGTTACCGATATAAGTGAAATACCGCTAATCTTAAAATACCGTTACCGAAATAACCCAAATATCGTTATCTTTAAAATACCGTTACCGAAATAACTCAAATACCGTTATCCCTAAAATATCGATACCGAAATAAATGAAATAGCATTACCCTTAAAATACCGTTACCGAAATATCCTAAAATATCGTTACCCTAACGATAACCGCATTCGTTTCTGTTACCATCCATGATTCTAACCGATTATTCGGGTCGAATAATTATTTGAGTTTTAAATTATTTGTCTCTACATTAACCAAAATAGAGGCGATCAATCGATTAACCGAATTGGAATCACTAATTTAAACCCATTCAAATTTCGGATTCAAACATTAGTTAACTTTCAACCAGACTGATGTAGGGTATCATATACTCGGCATGCCCGACTTTAACTTTTTATTCGTTCTTCTTTAACTTGTTGTTAAAGGGTTAATGAAGTACCTCTGAGAAATCTCTCGTTTAACTGAGTACAACAACACGAATTAAATAACAGTAGTAAAACCTGTAAAAAATATTTTAAAGATCAATAAAATTAATAAAAAAATAAACAAATCTTTTTCACAATACTCAGTTTGCAATAAAAGCTTAAACGGTCTAAAACATAAAGTGTATGACTACGGGTTGTTTAATCGGTATAAAAAAGCTAAAACATACAAATAAACGGGATATTGTGGATAATATTAACTGACAGATACTATACAATAAACAAAAACTAAGTATTCCATATTATTCTTTTCGTATAATTTAGTAATAATTTTATATTTAAACAACAACAACAACAATGCCAATGTTAATTAAATTAACAAATTAATGGAAATTTTAGAATAAATAATTTTTTAACAAAATAAAATCGAAATTTTTGTGGCTTCTTTAATAATTAAGTAAATAAACAATATATACTCTTTTATTAAAAAAAATACTTTTACCAATTTTTAAAAATGATAAAACTAATCAATGGAGTTATTATATTTTACTTTTTTTTAATTTTACAAAATTCTATATTTGCACGTAAGTTTTTCCGCATATTATTTCTAATTGAAAAATAATAATTGATAATGGTGATTAACTCTTAAATGTAAAGGTATTGATGGAATTCACAGTTCATTCGTTCGTTGGCAACTTTCTATTTGTTAAACTACACAAATCATGATATTTTACGCTTGAGCGCTTCAACTGTGAATTCCTTCATTATGTTATGTATGTAAGTAAAATGTAATTTTAATAACAATAACTAATCAATGCTAAAAGCAATTACAAACCAAAATCAGCTGTATTTTAGGGTTTTACATTAATGAACAAGTAGAATAATTTGTTTTAAGGGATTATATGATTATGTAACTTATATATGTTTAATAAATTTTAGTTTACTAGTTAAATATTAGGCCTCTTTTTAATCACTGGATTTATTTTTGGATTTATTTTATTTTGTTAAAAAATCCACATTTTGTTTTTTAATTTTAATATTTTTATCAAAATCGAATACGTGTTCGATAATATAATGTGAAAGAAAATCATTAAACAATTATCTTAATTTTTGCATTAAAAAATACAAAAATTGTTTTTTCGGACTTTCTATATTTTCATATATTTAGTTAGAATATTCCTCTACCTCTGGACTTGAGGTAGAAGAATATTCTAACTAAATATATGAAAATCATTAAATTTTGTAAAAATGTGAACACAGGAATTGAACTAAGCTAAATCCAAAATAGATTTTTAAAATAATCCGTTTTGGATTTAGCTTAATTTAATTCCAGAAATTGCATTTTCGCAAAATAAAAATTTTATTCTTTCATATTATATTGGCGAATAAGTGTTTTATTTGGATAAAAATGTTAAATTTGGCAACTTAAAAAACAAGATGTGCATTTTTTAACAAAATAAAATAAATCCAAAAATAAATCCAATTATTAGAAAAGGCCTGTTACTACTTTTCAATTTGTGTTTTTTTAATTGCTTTTAATAAGAATTTTGGCAAGATTTTTTTGTTTAGCTCATCTTTAAAAATAAAACCATCATAAACTTGTTTTTATTCTATTAACAAAATATTTCTCTACAAAACAAAATATTTCTGTAGACAGAGATGGGTCACAATCACTACATTCTCATTAATTTTATGTAATGCACAGATTCATTGTGACAACCAAATTTTCTGTCAACCGAATAGTTTGATTGGAGTGAAATTCAGAAATTCCGGTTAAAACAATACATTTCAATTGGGCCGGAAGTACATTTGACTACACTTAAAATAATACGTCTGTTGGCGGGACAGAAAAATTTGTTACTTTAACAAAATTTATTCCTGTTTTTTTTGGCTTAAAATGAAATTTGTTGATTTTATCAAATTCTTTTGTTAAATTTTTTTTAATTCTGTTTATTAAAAATTTCTAAAACGGGCTTTTAAGGTCCTATTTTCTCAATGCAAATAAAAGATTTTATTTATTCCATTGTTTTTATCCAACGTTTCGCTAGGGATTTTAAAGCATCTTCAGGGATGAGTTTTTATTAAATAAATAATCTTTCTGTCAAATTTCACATTTAGCTATTTCAATTAATAATGTTTTTTAACACACAATTTAAATACAAATAAATGTAAAAATAATCAAAGAAAAAAAGTAAATCAAATATCAAAGCAGAATTTAAAAACTAATTGTAAGTATCACAGTTGTTTATTTAAACAAACTTCGGATAATTTTTAATATGGGATAAAGTATGGATTATGAGCTTTAGGAACCATATCAATTTATTTCGCTTAGGTGAAAGTTGTATGATATCCTTGAAATCAAAATATATTTTAATTGGATAGAGCATACTCTCTCCTTATACTTAAAAAAATAAGTACAAGTACTTTCAATGTACTTGTACTTAAGTACAATTACTTGGTACTTTCCAAGTTAAGTACTACAGGTACTTGCTAAGTACTTTTCAATAAGTTTTCCCCTTTTATTCTTTTAAAATCAATTTATTTGAAAACCTTACCAGTTTGCTACAAATTCAATTTAATGGACCGTGCATTTCCAATATTTTTAATTATTTTTTTAAAAACAATCACCTTATTTTTCAATATAAGATGCTTAATTTTTAAAAATGCTACATAATTTGCATAACTATCTTTTAGACTTCTTATTGTATCTCAGTAATTTTAATGGTAGTATATGAATGGTACTTTTATCCTTATTTAAAAACAATTTTTTAGAAAAACATTTTTAATTGGCAATTGCGCTTTAAATGCAACTGCACTTTTAGAATGAAATTTTCAGTTCTATTACCACCTTAAATCAAATGTTGAAAGCATTTTTATTGAAAAGCCCAACATTTTTATTAAACATTTATATCCTCCAATTTTTGCGCAGCGGATATGAAATAATTATAATACTTTCCTAAAGGCTCCTTTTTATAGTATTATAGTCCCCAGATTATGATTTAAAAAAAAACACACTTAAAAATTTGCAAAATAATGGAGGAATTATGATTTAAAAAAAACACACTTAAAAATTTGCAAAATAATGGAGGAACGCGATAAAAGGCTTTACGGGAAAAAAAATTAATTAAAAAACTTAATCAGCGATTTTCATTATGCAAACAAGAATGTATACTGATGTAAGAATTTTCTTTTTTGGAAATTTTTTACGCGACTTTTTTTTCGGTATTTTTTTGCAACTAGCCGCTGAACTTTGTTCTACGAATTGGGTATTATAGTCTCTAGATTATATATTTAACAAAACCGCACCTAAAAGATTGCAAAATATTGGCCGAACGCAAAAAAAGATTTTAGCTATAAAAATTATATTCAAAAACTTAACCGCCGATTTTCATTCTGCAAATAAATATACTGATGTAAGAATTTTCCTTTTTGCAAATTTTTTTCCCCGACTTTTTTCGGGTTTTTTTTATTTAGTCACCGAACTTTGTTCTAATAATTCCTAGGGGTGACCCAGCGAAACGCCGGGACACGTATAACTTGTTTTTGACCGATATAACATTTCGCGTTGGTTTCATCCCATCCCGATTTTGACTGTCGCATAGTGTAATATAATCTAGAGACTATAATACCCAATTCGTAAAACAAAGTTTGTAGGCTAGTTGCAAAAAAAAAAATCGCGAAAAAATGTAGCGAAAAAAAAATTTACAAAAAAGAAAATTTTCACATCAGTATATTTGTTTGCATAAAGCCTTTTTCGCGTTCTGCCATTATTTTGCAATTTTTTAAGTGAGTTTTTTTAATCATAATCTGGGGACTATAAAACCCAATTCATACAACAAAGTTTGGAGGCTAGTTGCAGAAAAAAGAAATCGCGAAAAAAAATTTCCAAAGGGGAACATTTTTGCACCATTATATTTGTTTGAAGAATGTAAATCGCTGATTAGGTTTTTAATAAATTTTTTGTATTATAAAGGCATTTTTCGCGCTCCGCCATTATTTTGTAATGTTTTAAATGTGGTTTTTTTAAATCATAATCTAGGGACCAATTTCATACACCAAAGTTTGGTGTTTATTTTTCAGAATGTAAATCGCGGATTAAGTTTTTTAATGCATATTTTCAGATAATCAAAATAGGTCAGGTCCTGTAGAGATGCCAATTGATTCCATATTTATAAAACAGCCAATATAAGGCAATCTATCCATCCCCTTTTTTTATAAACCAAGGCTTTTTTGCCCAATTGTAATTAGTTTTTAAGGCATTAGTGCGATTTCATTAGCATTAGTAATACAAATTCTAATGCCAGAAAATTTCAGTAGCATTAAATGGTAATGAATTTTTTTTGGCATTAGCATTAGTCTGCTAATGAAATGAAAAAATGCCAAATATGGAAATGAATAATTATTTTTCTTCCTTTCTGCCCTAACATAATTCCACTATTTTGAATTTTTAGTGATTTTATCAAACAGGGAAAAAAAACTACCTAAAACGAATTCACAAATAAATACAATGTTTTTTATGTTTTTAGGTGGTTGTTCCTGAGTCTTTTAGGAGGATGTGATATTAAAAATGTCAGAATTTTTTTTGTATTTTTTTTACAAGACATAAACTTAAGGCTTAAGAGCCTTAACTTACAACCCGCAGGGTTCTAAAAGACGAGGGAGGCCCAACAACACACGGCGTCGCTAAACACTATTTGAAATTAATGGATTGCCTGACTATTCTGATAGAACGATTAGGAACCTAATGAAACTGAAGGATATTGCAGAAAGACGCCCCAGGTGGAGAATTCTTATTGAAAGCCTATGCCCACCAGTTCTTAACTTACTAATATTTGCCAAAACAAAAATCTGCTAATTTCCGAAGTTCTTTCTGCCATTTTCAATGAAATTTTAGTAGATTTAGCAAAATTTTTACAGACCTTTGTCTACTAAGAAAAGTTTTAATTTAAAAAAGTCTCAGATTCCGAAACTATTCAACCTTACCCTGCAAAATTGTCGGAAGCAAAGAACTGGTTGTAGAACAACTTGTACTTGCATGCAACCTGTTCCAATTTATGTTCTATCATCGGTGATTTTTGTTAGAGTTTGTCCCAAAATCAACAGGTTCTGTTCCTACAAACTAGAACAGGTTGCTTTGGAACCGGTTCTAGAACTAGTTATAGAACTGGTTCTACGATAGTGAATCCTTCCATTTTGACCTCCAGGAATCAGTTCTAGAACCTGTTAAATGGAACCGGTGGTAAAAAAACCCATTCTAGAACAGATTCAAAGGCAACCAGTTCAAAAAATTTTGCTGGGTAGAATATGAAAACTTTTTTTAAATATATCGAGTTTATATGTCACGTTGCCATTTAATAAAAACAGGCAGGTCATTGTGTTTTTATTCATAAAAAATTAAGGAAATACATTAATTTTGCTTTAAACAATTAACCGATTAATCGCCAATTTTCTCGATTGACTGGCCCAAATAAGCGGTTAATCAATTTTAGAGATTTTTTCGAATAATATATTAACCGGTTAACCGCCTAATTGGAAACACTAGTTTAATTCAAGTATTTATTTTGTTACATCAGTAACCTAGTGTCTTCAAACGCAATGAAATGTTCAAAGAAATTTCAAAATAACACACAAAACAACAACAACGAAAATAATTTTGTTGTTGCTTTGTGTGTTATATTCAAATTTCTTTGCACATTTCATTGCATTTGAAGACACTAGGTAAGAGTGTGATTTAAGTAGCTTTAAAATGAAATATAAATGAATCACGTTAATACCCTTTAAAAGATATGAGCTATTAAATACTTTTATCAAATTTTTAATTCTTTTCATATTTTAAAACTCGATATTTCCAGAACCATATCATATTTAGATACATTGGTGGAAAATATAATAGAAACGATTCAAGTTTTTCCTTATTTTATTATCGTTGCCTTCATTTTTAAAGATAAAAAACTTGGCCAAATTAGCCCCGAAAGACGAGGAAATGGTTCAGAAAATTGTACAAAATTTTGTCACTTATTTTAAGTGGGCGTGGCTTTTAACGAAAAATTAGCAATACCGACCTTTTATCAAATTACATAGTAAAATTTAGAGAGTACTGATCAGTTCTGTACAATCTGTATATTTTTGGAAATCATATAAAATTTCTTTATAAGTCTTGCATTATTTTGATCTACGAATAGTCCCCAGACTTAAAATGGAAGTACCTTAAACATGACCAAATGTTTCTTTGTTTTTAGCGATTTTAAATAAAGTTAACTACACTGAAATTTAATAGGTGTTATCTCTATCCAAAAATGGATCTTGGCGGGGCCTTGGACCCTCGGAAACTTTTAATAAAAATTTTCCACTTCATAAAATGGCCCATATCTCAAAAACTAATCGAGATAGAGCAAAACGGACAAAATGTTTGATCCACCGGAGTGCCCTTATATGCCTTCACATAATATGGACTAGGCCCGGGGAGGGTCCCGAGGTTCTAAATTTGGATAAATTCTACGACTCTGTGATTACAGATAAAACTGTAGTTTTACAAATTTTTTACTTAAATTTAGATTTGTTAAATTTAACAAAAGAATTTGTTAAAATCAAATTTTATTTTAAGCCCAAAAACAGAAATAAATTTTGTTAAAGTAACAAATTTTACTGTCCAGCCAAAAGACGTGTTATTTTGACTGTATTCGTCGGACATTTCTCGTTCTATTTCTATATCTTTACATTCAATAGCATCCTCATTCCATTCTTTAAAGTTCAAATTCAACCTATAGTGAAATATAGAATTGCATACATACTTTTACATAACGCTTTTTTAATGTAATTTCATTTTTGATTGACAGCCAAAGACATTTTAAATGTGTAATAAATGCAAATAATTCGGGTATTCCCTAAATTACAATACTATGCGGTTCAAATTCGTAGGCATTTTAAAAAATATATTGTTTATTAGACCGACTCACCTTATATGGACAGAAAAAAAGCAAAAAAAAGTGCCCCCCTCAAAATAAACCTTGGTTTGTTTTATGACGATTCCCAAAATATTTCGGGTTTAGGAATGAGATCTCACGAGCTCGACCATTTTTAAAAAAGGTCTGATTTTTAGTTTTTGTAAGAAATTTGCATCTTAGCTGAAGAAAACATACTCAATATGGGTATCATATTTGGTCCAGAGTACCGTGAAAAATTTATTAAATTTGCAAAATTCTAAACTATATCCACTCGGCGATGATTTACTTGTCAAAAGAAATGTTTTGGTATCCATATTGCCCTATTTAGAACATATTCTTTCCACCACATTGAATTTCTGATAAAACGCGAAAAATCGCGAATATCAAAAAATCTGAAATACGTGTTCACTTAAATCGTCTATAGATTTTGATATGTAAGTTTGACATTTCAATCACAAATATCTTTGTGCAAAAGAGTCAAAAATTTGTTTTTTTCATAGAATATCTTTGAAAATAGGACATGTCAGGATATGCTTGAACATGTTACATATACCGCTGGAGGCGCCTCTAAAAAAACTTTCATATGATACCCATATTGAGTACGTTGTCTACAGCTCAAATGGAAATTTCTTACAAAAACTAAAAAAAATACCTTTTTTAAAAATGGTCCACCTCGTGAGATCTCATTCCTAGACCTGAAATATTTTGGGAATCGTCATAAAACAAACCAAAGTTTATTTTGAACAGGGCACTTTTTTATTTTTTTTTCGGTCGGTCTATTGTTCATATTTTAAAGCTTTTACACAAAGTTCATATTTTAGAGTAGTCAGGGTAGAGAAAAAGTGTTCATATTTTGGGATGTTCATATACATATTAGGATGTTCATATTATCGCGAGTGCACTGTAATAGTCAAAAATCTAGTACTTTTCAAAAATCTAGTACTTTTCAGAACTATTTTGACCATTTTCTACGCTCAAAAAAATAAGTCAGTAGAAAAATTAGTAAAACGTCTTGTATATCAAGTGTACTAGTTTTCAGAAATTTTTTGGCTGGAATTCCGTTTTCAGCAAAAGTTTTAGTTACATTTTTTTAGCACTAAACTAATTTTGAACTAATGTTTTACTAATTTATTTTGCTATAAAAATTGTGCTGATAACCATATTTATAGCGCGGACGACAACTAGATACACAAGATGTAGATGTCGCAACTTGTCTGGATATAGTACAGACAATGGAAATGATAATTAATAAAAAAAATAATTCTACACAATTTCTGTACCCGAGTAAAAAAGTTTTGATATAATCATATATTATTTTATGTAATTAAATATAGTAACTTATAGTTAGATATGGCCACATATGCTTTTAAATTGAAGCATATAGACTTTTATATAGTCATATATTAAATATTTTTTCCTCAAAGGTTTTAATATTGAGACATATGTGATTTTATATTATTACATACTGGCCTACATATAAGTGTATGTGCTATATATAAGTACACAAAGTAATATATAAAAGATATAATTACATATACGTTTATATATAATTTAGTATGACACTATACATAATAATATAAAACTATATATGGAGCCATTTAAGAAATATTATATAATAGGTGTTATATATTATTATATATTGACGCATATGAACCCATATATAACTTAGTATGGTTTCATATCTACAATATTTCATGATTTCTTTTATATATAACGATATAACGTTCTTTATAAAATCATCTATAATTATATATCATCCCACATTAGCAATTTTTTCAAAGTGATTTTATATAAAAATATATGTATAAGGTCATTTTAAAACCGTATTGTATTAAATTGGTTCCATATTAAAAATGATTTTGAACTAGTTTTAGATTTTGTAATTACTAGGATTGGCGCATGACACGATCGTGAGTGAAGTTATTCACAAGTGATCGTGAGTAATAATTACTATACCACAGTAATTCGCCCGTGAGCGTGAGAATATATAATTCGTACGTGAGCGTGAGTAAGAATATATAACCCGTGCATGATTCGTGTGTGAGTTTATTTTTTGCATCATATGTTTTTAGTAATTTTTACTGTTTTGCGTGAGAATTTTCTGATTGTGAGTAAGTTTTTAATATACTCATGTCTGCGTGAGTAAGACACGAAATGCTCGTGCGTGAGTAATTTGTTTTTGTTTAGGAGCGTGATTCAAAATGGCTAACGCGCCCATAAAATTAACAATACTGAAGCTTTAATATGGAATTCTCTATACTATAACGCACACTTGACTGATCTCGTTATATCTTGGTTGTATATCACAATCCTATTAAGTTAAAAATTTCAGTGTTGTTAATCTTATTTTAAAATAACTAAAAACAAAGAAAAATTTGTTCATGTTTAATGCACTGTCATGGTAAATCTGGATAAAAGTAATGGAAGATTTATCGAAATTATAGGATATCCAGTAGACCTGGGGGTTAATCATTACATTTTGTAATTAATTACACATTCATTTACACAATTACATGTAATTGTAATTGAAAAAAACTCAATTACAATTACAAATTATTTGTAATTGTAATTCAAAAAAGAACAATTACAAGTAATTTGTAATTTGAAAAATGTCAATTACATTTTTTGGGAAAATAAATAATGACAAAAAGTACAAGTTAGGGGTAATCCCAACATGACGTATTCTTTTTATACGCATCCATGCCTATGCAACCTATCCCAGTCAGATTTTTCTACAAAATTTTAACAAAAAACACTTTTTAATTCTAAATGTAATTGAAATTTGTAATTGAAATCACTTTCAATTACAATTACTAGTAATTTGTAATTGAAAATTTTCAATTACAATTACTTGTAACTTCAATTACAAATTACAAGTAATTGTAATTGAAATCCCTCAGGTCTAGGGTTTTTCTTTTCACGGACTTTTTCATTTCCCGGGACAGCGGGATTTTTTCCAGAATTTCCCGGGATCCCGGGAATTCCCGCTCGTTAGGAAATAAATAAATCCGACATATGTTCTACTTGAAAAACTCGATTTCTATTAAAACACCGTCCGACAAAATTCATTTTTTGGTTGTCCCAATGAAAAAATCTACTTAATATATTCTGATAGGAATTCTAACATGATATTGTCATATTAGATTTTATTTGTTGTTTCAAAAAGGTTGATGATTTTCATGATAGATAATACAATTGCTTCGTGGGAATCACCCCAACTCATCAGTTGTCCGCAATAAGAAAACTATGACTGGAACATACAAACCGAGACATTACATAAGGTACAAAAATTCAACGTGACGAGAAACAACAAATAAAACCTAAATGACAACATCATATTCAAATTTGGACTTGAGGTAGAAGAATATTCTAACTAAATATATAAAAATATAGAAAGTCCGGAAAAACATTTTTTGAATTTTTTAATGCAAAAATTAAAATAATTGTATTCTTAGAAATATATTAACTAAATATTAATTTGCGGTTTAAACGGTTAAACGAATTGATATAGATATATTGGAATTGTTAAGTGGTACAAACTGGTGTCGGACCAGTTTTATAGTCAGAACTAATATCGATTTTATTGATTAAATATTTCTTAAATATGGAATTTAAAAATTTCTATTTCTAGATATTTTGTTTCTATGCAGATTTTCAGAAGTATTCGTCTAGAATTATTTTCATTAAAAAGTGTAAAAGTGAGTATTTTTCAAACCAATATTTAGGTAAATTCGCCTAAATACTTTTATAAAAATATTCACCAAATTAATATTAGATAGTTTTTTAACTTAAATTGGTATTTTTTGAATAGAAATTTTTTATGCCACAACTACTTAAAAAGAAATTATTTAATTTTCATAGTTGCATTTTAAATTAACATATAAAAAATCAAAAATAATTTGAAAAAGCATCTGAATTGAAATAAAGCAAAAGCAATTGAAATTTAAATGAAATTATTTGAAGTAAAAAACTAAAAATCAGTTGAAAATACGAAAATTTTACTAATTTTTTTAGTTTTAATGCACAGGTATTTGTAGGTATTTGGAACTGAAATACTGATGTTGATATGTTGTATATATTGCTTTATTTGAACAAATATCATCATTTTAAAGAAAAAAAATTTTCGAAGCACGAGTAGGTACTTTTGTTGGTAAATAAAATTTGTATTGGGTTTAACTGATAAAATTTGTATTCGGTTTAACTAAACAAAATCAACTGACATCCAAAAACAATTTGGCCAAAATAATATTTTTTATACTAATTCAGTTTCTTAAATTTTAAATCCTATCTTTATTATAAATATTTTTTATTTAAATTAATTTCAAAAAAATCAATGCTTTAAATTTAAATAAAGCTTCAAAAATTGCATTATATTCTAGCTAAATCTTCTATAAAAGAATAAAAAAAATCCCGGGAAATTCCGCACAAAATTCCCGGGATTGCGGGATCGAAAAAAGGGCGGTATTCCTACCGGTAACCCTATTCAGGTCTGATCTCCAGATATTGTATATCTTTTTTTATTTAAAAATATAATTTTGTATATTGTCATATATATTATGGTAAAAATATAGGGTTAATATTTAGGTATAATTGTATCAAACTATGTCCACTTTTATAACATTTTATATAATTTTATACAAAAAGATATAATTTTATGTAATTGGATGAGGACAAAATTCGGATACAATTGTATCATATTGTATCGAATTGTATCAAATTGTACCAAATTGTATACAATTCGATACAATAAGACGTTCTCATTTTTCGGATATAAATATATCTAATTACATAGAGGATTATATATAATTAAATATAACTTTATATGGTTCAATATCATTTTTTTTACTTGGGTATTGAAATATTCAGCAAATAAATTAACTAAAGTAAAATTTCTCTACAAATGTTTCGAGCTTTTTTCAGTCTTCTAATATTCAGCAAAATGTTTAGTGATTTTAGCAAGGATTTTTTTCATTTGCAATCGACTAAGTGTTAGCAAAACTTTTGCTGAGCTTACAATTTTTTTTGGTAAAAATCAGCTTGCAGATTTTGCTGAAATTACAAACTTTTTTGCCAGCACGCTGCTGACTAAAAATTTGCTCACACAGAAACATTTTTTGCTGACTTTACTGACTTTTTTTGAGTGTATTAGTTATATTTATGGAAAGGATTTTAGTGTAAATTGAGAAAATTTAAATCTATTAAAATTCCAGGGATCTTAACTTGTTTACAACAATTTTTTGTGCAGTGAATAAAAACAAACAAATAATATGACCTACACAGAAAAAATTATTAACCTTAAATATCTAATTAAATATATATCAAAAATAAAAATTGCTTCTAAACAAGTATTTAATTGATTCAATTAACATTTTAATTGACTTTTAAATATTTTTGCAAATATTTGTTATATAATTATGTGTTGTATAATTCCCAAACTTTTTTTATTAAACTGTATTCATATATAGAAAATCTTTACCTTTGCAGTTCACAAACAAAACAAACACATATGCAGTACTCCAAATATACAAACATGATATATACACACTTTTTTACAATTTCATATTATTATTTTTTTTATTTTCAATTAATTTTTTAATTGATATTATTACTACTTTAATCGAAATTTGTTTCAATTAATCGTATACAATTTTTAGTAGTTAATAGTATCATTTGAGTGATAGGTGCAAAAAAATCAATTAAAATTTAATTGATATAATCAATTTCGTTGTTAAAATTCGTTTTTAGTTTTTTCTGTGTACTACTACCCAAGTATGAATCTTTATAGTAAAATATTAATACTTAAACTCTTTCGCTTTCGTCCTTTGCAGAAATTATTTTCCCCAATGAAGAAATTGATCTACCTAATTTTGGCCGTTGTATAACACCCAATCGGGAAAGAGCTCTTTGTATTAAACTGGAAGATTGTAAATATCTCTACAATATATTAGTAACATCACCATTAAGAGATTCTGATAGATTATATTTAAGTCGTAGTCAATGTGGCTATCAAAATGGTAAAGTTTTGGTAAGTATTTGCTTAGGTGCTAGAGAAAACTGGTAGACATAGAAGAATAACTTCAAATTGCGCAAATCGTTTATCAGACACTTAACTGCTACTCAAAAATTTGGTGAATGAGTTGATAACTTATTGTTAGCGCTAAGTCTCCATGTTGAGGTAGAGCTGCATTACTTTAGTATACCTAAATAAATATGTCAGTAGAATTTACTCAAATTGGCAGTTAAGATAAAGATATATGCAGTTAAAAAGGCGACAAAGGTATTTACCTTTAAAAGGTAGTTTTAACTAACTAAAATAACTAATGAATGCATTACAAATAATTAACAATGTCGTAAAATTAACTGACATTTTTACTAAAAAAACTTTAAAACAACTGAAAAAATTGGTCAAAACTACTGTTTTTACAGTATTTTTTTGGTACTATAAAAGTATATTTTAACAAAAAAAACTATTTTTTTTCTTTCGATTCCAGACATTGTTGCCAACTTTTTTTCTAAAAATATCGCTAAATCAAACTAGAAAATAGCTAAATTATAAAAAACTTAAAAAATTTAGCGATAAATGGCTAAATTTCATGAACTTTTCGGGTTCTGTTGAAAATTTTCATAAAAATAGCTATATTTTTCGAACTTTCTAAAATAATTGTCGATACATCGCTAAATTTTTCCAACTTTTAAGTAGTCCATAAAAATGTAAGCGATAAATCGCTAAATAATAATGATTAAAAAATTCTGTCAAGGAAATAAATGTAAAAAAAAGCTAAGAAAATACCAAGACTGTCTTTAAAAAAGTTGCTAGTTTTCCCGCTAATAGCTAAATCATATTTATCCCGCTAAACGAGTTGAAATATCGCTAGATTTGACGAGAAAATAGCTAAATTGGCAATTGCAGAAAAAGCGTAATTACTTCATCCTACATGAAGTTTGAAGCAAAACTTCCAAACGGTTATTTATGCATTGGAGATATAATAAATGTTTATAATATTATTTGCAAACTGAGAATATATCAATAAAGATAAATATTAACTAAACAAGAATTTTCAAAAATTTAAGGGAATTTTTCATTTTTTAAATAACTAACAATAATAACTGCAAAAATACTGTTTTCTTAGTTTTTTATTATAATACTAAAAATAACTGCTTAAAACAACTGTTACAAAACACAGTACTTTTCGTTAGTTGCTTTTTAAACATCTGTAATTGCACTTAAAACCAACAACTACTAATTACTATACAAACAACTGTCATGTAGTACTCCAAGCTGTAGCAGATTTAGTTCCTTTCTCCTTAATACTAATACATTTTTGAATGTTGCTACATTTTTTTGTTCCACTCCAAACTTGTGTGACTCTAGAGTGCAGATTTGTTCCATTGTACATTGAGCTGTTAACTATTTAACATAACAAATATACCTTAAAAATACATCACTAATTTTCTAAATGTCAACAAATTAGAAAAAAAAAATATTAAAAAAAATATTTGTGTTTGGAACTTTATAATAAAAAAAAAAAATATTTTAAAATTTATGCAAGGGATATAAAGCCTAGAAACAAAATGTAACTATTTAAGCGTCAAAATTATACTCTGCATTGTGAACAGTGAACATTTTATTCTGTGCTGCAGAGTAGTACCATTGTGAAAGCACCTTTAGGTGCGTCGAGAGACTTCCCTTGTAAGTCATCTATATCTACTGTTACGAAATTAGATTAGTATAGTATAGAAAATTCTGGGATTTTAGAAGAAAAGTGTCTCGAGAAACGGTATTTACTAAACCCGTCATTATGGCAGTACTAGATTTACGTATACACCACAGCATATGCTATGATGTTAAGTGGTTGGAGGCTCTAATATAAAGAAAATAAGTGCTATACTTACAGTACTCTGGAATCTTCTAGTAAGTTCTACAACCACGGCCGTTAAACTATATAAGGCTGCACTTGACGAAGGAAGTGGAAGTTGCGTATTACTCGTAGCATTTGTGGAGTTCAGTTGTACCACACCATATCGAACCCGCTCACGCTGAAAAAACCTTTCTCTTGGTTTTTATATGTGCAGATTACGAAGGTTCGGTATGGGAAATTTGCTCAAATTTGCTTTTAAATAGGGGAAATTTGTTTTTAAATCAAAGAAATCCTCTCAGTTTACAGATAAATTTGCTTTGAAATCAGGGGATTTTGCTCAAAAAAGAGGGAAATTCTCTCATTGGGGAGCCCGTTACCGAACCTTTGCAATCTGCATGAAATTTTGTTGGGGCCGTGAGGCTTATCGTATCTCTATACTATTCTTACTCTATGATTGTACTCTAGCGTTTGTATAGTTCTCTGTGTTATACACTCAGTTAAAAAAATTTGTAAATAGTTTGTAACAACGAGTTACCTCCGGTTGCTGGGATAAGCTCGCGGGGGTAGGGTTCCTCACAGAAAATTTATTTGATCCAGTGACCGAGAGAAAAAGTCGTGATTTAAGACGGTATAAAAGTTGACTTATTTATTATTAAACTAAATCTAAATATAAATAGGAGACAGACCAGTGGGAACAGAGAAAGAGATAAGAGAGAGGTTCCGAGGCGGGTCACACGCGGGATTTTCCAGTGGCAGCGACAGGGGACGGCTCGCTTCCTCTGTTGAACTTCGATTTAAAGAGGACAACGATCGGGGACAGCACGTTTCCTCTGGTGAGCTACGTCTGGGTGAGGACAGCGACCGGGGACGGCGCGCTTCCTCCGTTGAACTTCGATTTAAGGAGGACAACGACCGGGGACGGCACGTTTCCTCTGGTGAACTTCGATCTAAGGAGGACAACGACCGGGGACGGCACGCTTCCTCTGTTGTAAAAGAACCCCGAGCAGAGAAACAAGCCGATCAAAATAATCGGCGGCGGCGGCGCAACCAAATAATCGGCGGCGGCGGCGGCTTGATCGGCTTGATAGAACATTATACACGTAATTTAAAGATGTTTAAGGTTTTTTCCAAAATATAGCAGTAGAAAATTGTACAAAAAATTTGGAATTATCAAATAAAAAATAATTTTAATTTAAATTCATCGATAAAAATTGCAAATTTAGGATTTTTAGTTTTTGAACGGACCTAGAAGGAGAGATAGTTGGGCTTTCCAAATATATATGTACATATGTTTATATATTCAACAAAATTGTGTGGAAATATTTTCAAATAAAACTGATTTTTTTAATTTTTTCTTATTTTGTTTAATTTTGACGGCTTTTAATTACAATATTTTGTTAAAAAATTTGTTATTCTTAATTCAGAGTAAAATGAAGTTCTACTTTAATCGCTTTAAAACAAGGTTGGTTACCGTTATCGTTATAAAACCGTTATCGCTAAAATACCGTTTCAAATTGAATACCGTTATCGTTACCAATACCTTTAAAAAAAATTCCCAATACCGTTATCGTTACCGATAACGTTATTTTTATGGGTAGTTACCGGTATTTTACCGGTATTTATTAATTTATATAAAAATGCCAATTTTTTTAACTTTTTTGTTTTATAATCCTGAGTTATTTTTATAAAAAAAATTTATAGATAATATTTTTAATTATTAAAACTACCAGCATTGAATTTGTAGATTATAATCCGTATTTTTAAGACTTAAAAATAAGAATATGCTATGTTTTTACTGGTTTATATATATATTTTTGACGTAATTTTTAATACCTGTACGTACCGGTATTGCTGTTTCGATAACGGTATACCGTAACCGAAACAGTCTTAAATACCGTTACCTTTACCGTTACCGAAACTAATAAAATTCAATACCGTTACCGTTACCCTTACCGTTATTCGTTTCGGTAACCAACCTTGCTTTAAAATTGTCAAAGTTATACATTTATTTATAAACATGGAATCTCTGCATTTATAAGAAAATTGAAAAAGTTAACCTTAATGGGTGTGCAAACAAGAACATCGAGATGTCTTATAATAGCTGAAATTAAATGTTTAGAAAAATTACGATAACTTTTTCAATTTTCAATTAATTTAAACAAAAGAATCTGATTTTACTAAAAACTAAACCCACTTTCAGAATAAATTACAATAGTAAAGAATTTTTTAATACTGTAAAAAAGCCGTCAATATTTTTCTAAAAATCTTTCAACATATTTCAGTTACCAATAAATAATTCTATATACATACATATATTTGGAAAGCTAAATTTTTTGTCTTTCCAAAAACGTTCCAAGATTCAAAATCGGTTGAAAAATTGCTGAATTTAAAATTGTTAAGTGCTTGAAGTCGCTCAAAAACAGAGTTTTGACACTATCACCCCTGTTCTGAATTCCAAAACTTTTTAATTAGAGTAGTTTTGTAAAATCACACAAAATTCAAAATGTCGGAAATTGACTGTTTCGAACAAATTTTAGCATACTGAAAAATTTTAAAATAAATTTTAACATATCAATTTTTGCAACAAAATATTCATTTTACTTTCACCAAAATATAAATAAAACTAAGAAAATAATTCGGATGTGGATCACAGAAGAGCAAAAAAATTCGGAATGTTTCACTTTAGAATTTTTTTATGTGGATTCGGAACTTAGAAATAAACAAACTCTATTTTCACTCAAAATTAAATGTGTTTTTAGAATAAACTAGAAAAAAATGGTTCGAAAAAAATTATGCTCGAAAAGATGTCAAAGTTGAAAAACTTAAAAGAAAAGTAAAAACATTCAGATATTCACCCCTGTTCTGAGTCCCGAAACTTTTTAGATAGAGTTGATTTGTAAAATCACACGGAATTAAAAATTTCGAAAATTTGCTGTTCCTACCAAATTTTAATATTCATAGACTAATTTTAAAAAAAATTATTATATAATAATTGTTGTTAAAAAATATATATTCGTTTCACTATCATCAAGCTTTTTCTACACGAAACAAATCAAAAAAATAACTCGGATGTGGATCACTGAACAGCAAAAAAATCCGGAATGTTTCACTTTAGAATTTTTTTGTGGATTCGGAACTCAGAATAGCGTCGATTATTGTAAATATCTCCCCAATTTTATAAGTCGACCGAGAAATAACTTACTTAACATTTTTTTCGTCCGCAATGTCTTAAAAATGTGTCTTTTGATAATAATTTTAGGTGTACTGAAATTTCTGAAAAATGTGATGTGATCTACTTAACCAAACCTACGACCATAGATTCGAATGAATGAATGAATGAAAGGATTTTTAATTAAAATTTAATATATCATTCGTTTATACCATTCCTTATGAATTCATTCACTGGCATCATTCTTTTAATTTTCATGCATAGTGAATGAATTCTTTAATGAATTCATTATTTTTATAATTATCTTTCACGTTTTATTCGGTTTGTAAAATATTAAAACAAATGTTTGCGTTTTTAAATTTTGGTTAATTACCTTCATTATTTTTATTATTTGATATCAATATTAAATCCCTAAAATAAGACACATTTTTATTTAATTTGTAATTATAAACTAAAGTGTTGTCAGAATCATTAGTATATTCATACCTTAGTCTTTTACGGATTGAATGAAATTACTTGATTGATAAGCCATTTTGTAAAAGACTAGAATTAATGAAAAAAAAAAATAGGAAAATTCTGTGATACTAGTCGTTAGGTTAAACTGTGATTTATTTAAGTTGTAATTATTTATTTACGGTGGGTCTCATACTGTAGGTTTAACTTTAACTTAACTAAAAACAAAATAAAATGTCAAAAAAATGTACACAAAACAACAACAAATTTTTGGGTTAACTATTAACCTAAGTTTAAACCTGCAGTATGAGACCCACCGTTAAAGTTTTAATTAAATTGCGTGTTGTGATGTCCAATTTTTATTAAATTTTAAATAAAATACTTGACAATGTAAATAAGTAAAATCAATTAATAAAATTCGCACTCCAGAAGAAGTTGAAATACCGTCAACGAAACGTCGAGTGAAAAGGATGAAATAATTTGATTTTTATTTCATTTTAGCATTTAATTGACCATAATTAGCCCGTGGATAGAAAATTCTATAAATAAAGTATTGGTCACAAAATAAACTCGAAAAAATTAATTATTTAAATTGATTGTAATTCTATAAGGAATGTATTCAACATAAGAATGCATTCTATTTAATATTAAACTTTGGAAATGAAACATATGAATTAATTATAAAGGAATGGTTTGATGGAATGATATATATTCAATTTCTGAATTCGGTTTTGTGCGAATTAAGCTAAAATTGCATATCCTAATTTAAGCGAAATATGTCAGAAGTTTTCAAGCAAAACTTCCAACTTAAGAAATATTTATGACAAAAATCCTTCTTAGCTCTGACTATAAAACTGGTTCTTTTATTTCTTGTGAACTAAAAAAAATACTCTTGATGGTTCAGGAAATGATGAAGTAGAAAATTTGTTTTAAAAATGACATTTGTTTTTAATTTTTTTTATTTTGGAAAATTGATACTTCCAGCCGAAATGAGCCGAAAAAAATCGGCGGCGGCGGCTGAGGCAAAAATGACCGGCGGCGGCGGCTTAAACGGCTCACGGCGGCTGGCTTGTTTCTCTGACCCCGAGGGATGTTCGTAAGGAACTTCCGGGACAGTCGTAAGAACCTTCCAGGAGATTCGTGAGGACCTTCCACCTTCCAGGATCCCCGTAAGGACCTTCCAAGATATATGCAAGGACCCTCAAGGGTAACTGCAAGGACCTTCCAGGATATTTGCAAGGACCTCCAACGATGTTTCAGGATCTTCCGGGATGTAGGAGCTACCTAGGACGGCACGCTTCCAACACAGGATCTAGAGGAGAGGAGGGTATTATTATCTAGAGCTTACCTTGTTCACTCGTTCACGACCGCAACCAACTGATCCAGATTTCTTTAATGTGCTGCCTTTTATACCCTTTTTGGCAGCTGAGTTCGTTATTATTTTGTAGTTGTAGCCTGAAAAATTCACAAGATGTATAGACAGAAACGAGCGGCGCGACTTCTGTCGTTACAAGTTTTCAATCACAATTTACTATTTTTATACTGATATTTATAAAAAATTTTTAGTAATCATTTTTGCTATTCTTTTGTTACAAATAACTGATTTTTTTACTAATTTTCGCTGCTGATTTCAGCAAAACATTTTACTAATTTTTTAAAACCCAGTACTAAGATTAGCAAAAAAAAAATATACTAATTTAACAAAAAAATTTAAGTTTAGATTTCTTGTTTACCCAGGTAAAAATCGACATATAATGAGTCATACAGGTTTAATGTATGTTCGTGCATTCTCATAAACTGCATGCTTTTCCATACATGCATAAATCTCCATATGCATCTATATATGCCTATTAAGGTTACGACTTTTTGATTTTTTTTGCAAATATCTAATTTGACATGTAAAAAGTCTATATTAGAATTTGGAATTGAGGTAGAAGAATATTCTAACTAAATATATGATTTGTTTTTATTTTTAATATTTTTTTTTTCTAATTTGTTGACAATTAAAGATGTGAACAACTTAGTGATCTGTTTTTTTGGTATATTTGTCATGTTAAACAGTTAACAGACCAATGTTAACTCTAGAGTGGAGCAAATCTGTACTCCAGAGTCAAACAAGTTTTACTCTGGAGTGGAATGAAAAGAGATAGCAAAATATAAAAAAGTGTTAGTATGAAAGAGAAAAAAACTAAATTTGCTACAGATTGGAGTTCTCCATCATTGTAAACGTACCTTTGAGCTTAGAAAATTGTTGTTAATACTATTGTAAAAGGCTTGTTAACAATTGTTTAATAAAGAAAATTGAACCCTTGCGATAATATTACCAGTATGTAGTATACAAGTCTAATTATAGAATATGCTTACAGAAAAATAGTTTTCTAATCATACTTATATTATTGTTAGCTTATAAATACAATTAAATAATAAGTTTTTCAATTATTTTTTAGTCTTCTAAGGGCCGTTGACTATAAAAAAATAACATTAGTTAAAGCTAAATTATATACCTAACCGTAGTTAAAATATAAAACCACATGAAATAGATGCTAAATAGTAATGTCGTTTACGATAATCTATAAGTGTACTTTTTAGCTACGGCACGGTACAGTTACATCACATTTACGTTTACGGTCCCATAATCCGCCCTTAAGTCCTTTGCAATCATATTTGCCAAACTGTTATCCAGACCAAGTGTTTAGCAAGTGTTATTTTGAAATTCATGTGTTGAAATAACGGGACATCATATGCAAAAACACTTACAAAACTATAGCGAGCATAAGTCTTTTGCAATCATATTTGCTTGCCAAACTGTTATCTATCACTATGTAAAGCGTTTTTAAAACACTATTTAAAAAGTGTTCATATTTTGCAATTAAATTAACCTATCATAACTATGCTTACGAAAAGCTATAGGAAATTCTTAGTAGCAAGCTTATTCTCCAGTTCAGTTATATTTTATGGATGGTATACCTGCACTGGTGCTAAAACAGTGTTCTTCGACGACAGCTCGTCCATTGGCAAGCCTTTTTAGTGCTTCGTACCATGCGGGAGTTTTCCCCTCGTGCTGGAAGGTTGCCAATGTCCAGCCAATCCCTAAAAAGGGTGCGGCTAACAACCCTGAAAATTACCGCCCGATCGCAATATGCTCTGCGCTCTCAAAGGCGATGGAGAGTATGGTTAATTGCCATCTTGTGAATTATTTAGAGTCCAACTCACTTCTTAATGAGCGACAGTATGGCTTCCGCAGACGTCGTTCTACGGAAGACCTGTTAGCGTTCCTCTCGGAGCGTTGGAGTCGGTCCATCCACCGTTTTGGTGAGCACAAAGTGGTTGCTCTGGATATTTCAAAGGCCTTTGATCGTGCATGGCACGGGGTGCTTATTTCAAAGCTTATTGCTTTTGGTGTGGGTAATAACTTCGCTCGTTTTATTTCGAGCTTTCTCAGAGATCGCACTATTCGTGTTGTTATAGATGGGGTCTCATCCGACGAGTTTCAGCTGAATTCAGGCGTACCGCAGGGTTCTGTTCTTTCTCCTTCCATATTTCTTATCTTTCTCAATGATCTTCTTGGTCAAACTTTCAACCCTATCTACTCTTTCGCAGATGACAGCAACATTTGTCATTCATTTTCCTTCGATCGTAGGCCAAACCCTGAGGAGATTGGGGGCAAAAGGCAGATTATGAATGATACACTGAATCGTGACCTTTCTACAATCTCAGAGTGGGGTCGTGCGAATAAGGTCGAATTTAATGCACGCAAGACCCAATGTTGTATGTTGACCCATAGGGCTGTGGGGTCAACACTGTCATCTGTACATATGGGTGATATTGATATTGAGGAATCGGATACTCTTGCTGTTCTGGGCATGAAAATTCAGTGTGATGTCCGTTGGAATAAACATGTTTTTCAGGTGTCGAAAGAAGCATTCAAATGTCTAGGTTTTTTACGTCGGTGCAAGAAGTACTTCACTCCATCCGATTTACTCACTATTTATACCACCTATATCCGACCGAAGATGGAATACAACTCCCATATATGGGCAGGATCTTCGAAGTCTATTTTGGAGCTTCTGGACCGTGTGCAAAGGAGGGCGTCAGCGCTTATCAATGACAATAGGGTATCCAGCTCTATTGACTCATTGGAGCATCGTCGGAATGTGGGTTGTGTGACCCTGTTCTATCCATATTACCATAGGAAGTGCTCGGCTGAGATAAGTGAACTTGTCCCCAAAGCCCAAGTTTTTATTCGTAATACTCGCTTATTAAGTAGAGCGCATCCGTTTGTAGTCGATTGTCCAGTGGATCGCACGACGCATTATAGAGAGAATTCGCTTATCAGTCGCACTAGCCGTATGTGGAATAAACTCCCCGTAGAAGTCTTCCATGTTATTTACAATGTTGAGAAATTTAAATCAAATATTCACAAACACTACTCCCTCTTTCCTCCTCTTCATAACCTATTTTCCTAATACCAACACAATACACTGCGTTAATAGGGGGCATCCCCTAAGTGTTGGTCCATCAAAAAAAAAAAAGTGGGTTGTTGGGTATTCTTATTTTTATACCTCAAAGTATGTACTTTCTTCGTCGAATCGAAGAATTGCATGTTTCATCTTGCCCCAATCGCTCCCAATTAAAAAAAGTTAAAAATTTGGATTTTATTAGAAAAACAATTTAGTATTATCCATATAAAACAAAAATTTTGCTTACTTCAGTAGGTACAACTAAAAAACAAAAAAATCAACTTCAAGTTTGATATCTTTTTTTTGGGATTATTTTTAACTGTTTAAAAAAAAAATTTAAAAAAAACTTGAAGTTGATTTTTTTGTTTTTTAGTTTTAAGTTGTACTGAATTAAGTCCCGTTTCACACAGAGCAACTTTTGTTGCGGCAATTCTTGTCAATTCTCTTTTAAAGTTGCCTTCATGTTCACACAGAGAAATTTCTTTCAGCAATTTTCGTTTTCCTTTAATTTAAAACCTGCAGCCAAAGGATGGAGAAGATGGTACAATTGTACTTTTCTTGGTACATTCTAACTTTCGTTGATATCGAGGTACTGCCACGATTCGTTTGATACAATTTCAAAATATTCCAAATTTAAATTTTTTGTATTGATATCAGCTTGATGTTCTTTAAAGCTTGAACAAATATTCGAATTGCCGACGTAGACGAAAATAATTCTACCAAAACTTGTAAATATTTTCTTATATTGGCTTTAAATGACAACGTTTGGCCCAAAGCTACAAAATAATTGAATCAAGACTTGTTTCAACCAATTACAAAACTGTAGCTGTCCAAAAATATACTCCAATACACATAATTTCAGTGCCATTCTCAATACACATAGTTTTAGTGCTATTAGTACTACATGAAACTTGAGAATTTTCAGATATATAGTGAGTATCATTCAAAAACGTCATGTTTAAACCCGCCTTGTTAGCATCTACGTATTTTGAAAAATTAATAATATGTTACATTGTTCTTTTAGAGATGGTAACTTATCTAAAAAATATAAATATATATCATTTTGATACCGTAAGGGTCAAAAAAGTACAATTTATTTGTCTGTTTGGTACAAAATCTAAAATCTCGTTTTCCATCACTGCTGCAGCCAACTTTGTGTAGAATGTAAAACAAAACGAATTGCCGAGAACAAGCAATTCCGTACAAATTACCACTCTTCTTTCCCCTCTCTCCCACAAACTCAAGAATTGCGCAACAAAAGTTGCTGTGTGTGAAATGGGACTAAGCAAACTTTCCGTTTTATACGAATAAAAACTAAATTGTTTTTCTAATAAAATCTAAATTTTAAACTTTTTTTAATTAGGAGTGATTGGGGCAAGATCAAACATGCAATTCGACGAAGAAAGTACTTTGAGGTATAAAAATAAGAAAGTGCGTCTAGGGTTAAATCAGTTATTTTTAATATCATACACTCAACCAAAAAAGTCTGTAATGGCTACTGAAAATTTTGCTTTTATTACGGGAAATTTAACTGTTTTGAGCCCAGCGGTATTTTTTACTAATTTTAGCAACACATGTCTGCTGATCTGTAGTGTAATAAAATTAGTAGAAAAAATTAGTAGCCGATACTATATTTTAGTAAAATTTATGTAAACTGCAATTCAAAATCGATTTGCTAAAATCAGTTAAAAAACTTACTAAATATTAGTGATGGGCGCGTGAGTGAATTTTGACTCACGCTCACTGAATCGCTGAAAGCAAAATCGGCCTTAATAAATGATATGGCTTAGTAAAGAAGCAATTAAAAGGAAAATATTTCAACAAAAATCCATATACAACGCGAACAGTGGTTTTAATATCAAGTGTTATGCATCAAATTTTAAGCGTAAACATTTCACCACAAAAAATTTATATTGATTACATTTGAATATTTTTGTATATAAAAAACTAAATATAAAACCGCTAAACTTTAAAGGCATTTCTGTACCTTAGATCGAAAAATAAAGTACGCCATTGTAATCAGCATGTCCGAAATATATAGAATTGATGTTCAGAGCACTATTAATTTTTAAAAGTCAAACCCTGACGGTTGCCTTATTCAAGAATAAAATTTGGATAGGGACATGCTTTTAACAGATTATTTTTCATAATTTGTTAATTAGGTTTTGAAATTTTAGCGCATTTAATTCCTTTAATTTAATTTTATAAAATTTTTAAATAACTTAAAAAATTCATTGTAAATCTATAAATGTTATTCCAAAGTTTTGTGGAGGAACAAAATTTTCCAATGTTTTGTACAAGAAGTCGATTTCTTCTTTACATAAGAATTCAGGCAGAAGTAGAAAACACCTGTTCGCTAGTACCTGAACTGACTGGAATACACATTATTTGAAGAAGGGGAAGATCTCTGGAATTTTTCCAAAATTGTAAAGTATCGGAATCTGGTTTAATATAATCATGTGATTCACGTGTGACACACCATGGTTTTTCTTTGCGTGTGCGAATTAATTTAGAAGTCCCGAAGTTTTGGCAACAATTTCAATATAAAAAACATCGGTTAATACGAACTCGCTTAAGACGAACCCTCGGTTAAAACGAACTGTTTGTGATGGCCCCACAAACATATTTCTATATACTTTTCCGCTTTTAATACGAACTTTATAAAATTCGACAATTTTTTCAATATATTTTTGTTTTCTATCAAATTTTAAACCGAACACACAGACATTTTTTCTTAAATATATTGCAAACAACATATTTAGGAAACCAAATGAAAAAATTGTAAAATTTTTAAAGTTGTTTCAAGGAAATTTAAATATTTTGTGGATAATTAGAACATTTTAAATAAATTTTATCCAGGTTAATACGAACCTCGCTCACAATGAACTAATTAATTTAGTCGCCTGGAGTTCGTCTTAAGCGAGTTTTACTGTATACATATAGTGATTTTTATTTCAAGTCCAAGTTCCTAATAAACTGATTTACAAAAGGTATAAAGTTTCTTTTGCATTATCAAATTTTATATATTCTTTTAAAGATGTGTACACTGTAGTGTACAAGGGTAGTGAAAGAGTTAACTGCATATGCCTTTGTTTTAACTGCGGTTTTCAGTAGATTCTACAGACAAACTTTTGTGAGTGAACTAGTTAGAGTTTTTGCATACGGTTCGCTGATTAATTCATGTCATATTCCATTGTTTTTTTTGTAATTTATACTAAACATCTATTTATAGAACTGTTGATGTTCATTACTCTCACACTCACAAAAATTTGTCGGCAGAATCTACTGAAAATGACAAAAACAAAGGTATATGCAGTTAAAAAGGCGACAAGGCTATTTACCTTTAAAACAACTTAAACTTTTGTTACTTTTATCTGTTGAAAAATAACTAACAAATGCATTAAAAATAACTACCAATGTCGTAAAATTAAGTGATATATTTTTACTACAAAAATTTCAAAACAACTGACAAAATCGGTAAAAAAATACGGTTTTTTACAGTCAATTCTTTTAGTTTACAAAAGTATATATTTACAAAAGTATATTTTAATAACAAAAATATTTTTTTCTTTCGATTACAAAAATATGTGGTATTACTTCAGCCTATTTAAAATTTGAAGTAAAAATTCCAAATAGAAATATATCAATAATAATAAATATAAACCAAACAAAATTTTTTAAAATTCAACGAAATTTTTTATTTTTTGAATAGCTACCAAAAACTACTGTTTACTGTAGAAATACTGTTTTGGTAGTTGTTTATTATGATATTAAAAATAACTGATTTAAATAACTGTGACGAAATTACGGTACTTTTCGTTAGTTGTTTTCTCAAATAACCGTCATAAAAGTTGTTTTGCCTTTTTCTATAGAAAAAAAACTGTAATTACTGTTAAAAACAACAATTACTGATTACTACACAAACAACTGTCATGTAGTAACTGTCAAACTTTATTTAACAACAAATTTTGTTAAAAATAGACATACTAGAACTGCCACAATAAATGTGTTCATTAAAGCATTAAAAATCATAGCGGTGTCGTAGTCTAATGGTTAGGTGTTTGTCTGACAATCTAGAGGTACTCTGATCAATTCGTGTCAGCCCCCATTGTTTTTTAAATTTATAAATTTTTAAGTTTATATTTACAATAGCATCTAATTATAGAACAGTTGAACTACTTACAGGTATTATCAGTGTAATGACTTTCCTCCAATGACATCACCATGTTAAAGTAAGTAGTTCAGTAATTTAAAGGTAAATAGTAGTGTTTTCAATTCGGTTAATCGATTAACCAATTACTTGATTAATCGCCCCGATTTCGGTTAATGTCGAAACAAATAATTTAAAACTCATAATTATTCCACCCGAATAATCGGTTAAAATAGGTCAATTAACCGGTTACATTTTTAATGTGGAATTTTTCCTTTATTTTTTCCCAAAACTTCATCATTTTCTTAGCCTTGGCTAAAAAATTGCAAGAAAAGCTTAGAAAAACAAATACTAAATAAAATACCACCAAATTCTTTTAAAATCGAATAAAAGAGGGCATTAAGACTTTAGATACCTTTTTTGGAGGAACTCCAAGCAAGCTGATATTGCACCAGTGAGACACGTCATGTCTTTTGAGAGACCCCTAAATTTTAATAAAATTGATTTGCAAATATTTTAACAAAATATTAAAGTTTCTTAGTTAAGAGTTTGTAACCGTCGCATAGGATAATCGTAATTAATATGAGAATTAATTACTAAAGAATTTTTCTCGAGTTGATTTATAGGAAGAAGAAGAAGAAAACATTTTTATTGAAAAAAAAAACTGCCGCAGTTTCGTCTTACCCAAAAACTCGTCAGTGGTTAGTTTATGTGTCAACTGATCAAAGTAATTTTTAATTGTTAATTTGTCTCTATATGAAAAACTTTTTGTGTATTGCCATGACCGGGGATTGAACTGGCAGCCATCTGCACAGGCTATGACTCGTAGCATGACCTCTTAACTAGATACGCCACGGTCTATTTGTAAAAAAAAGCTTTAAAAAAACATCGCAAAAGGCCAAAATAAAGGTGTTTTTAAAACTTTCCAAAACACAAGACGTTTGGTTGGACCAGGCTCTAGGAAATGCAATAGACAGTGTTTCGTTTCTGTTTAAATTCTTTTAAATATTAAAATTAATGTAAATTATACACGTATTTTCATGTCTTTTAAGACAAGGATGCATTTGTTTTAAAACTGTATCACACAATTGATAAATTTGTTCTCTAAGAACTCTAACTTTTCTTACTTCTCAGAAGAAAGTATGTAATCGACCACATAAATTCTACACAACATGTTCCATTAGAATTCCATGGAACCCGAATACATTTCACGGAATTTTTTATATTCGAATTAAAATAAATGAGCAATTCCATTTTATTTCAACGAACATTTTTTCGGTAGTGTCCGATTTTGATAAAACTTGGTGAATGTGTGTAGTAGTGTATGTATGTTCACAAAACGATTTTTATGTTTTCGAAAACTGTGGCAACCCTGCAGCTTTGAAATACTGAAAATTGCAGGGTAGGCACTACACTTAAAATTTCATAACTTTTGTTGTGAGCAAGATATTGAAAAAATTCTTTTTGCGTGGGATTAGTGAAGTTTTTAGGTTTAAGAAATTTATTATTATTTTTTTTTTTTTAAATTTTTAAAATTTAAAAAAAAAAAAAAATTAAAATTTATTTTTTGAAAAAAACCCATTTTTTAAAATTTTTATATTTTTTGCACAAAATGCCACATATGTGTTCTAAACATCCTAAAAATTTCAGAGTAGAATGCCCCCTACTTTTTGAGATATATTAAAAAATGTACTGGTATGTTTATAAGAAATATTCTCTTTTACTAGTTGCTACGTGCCACTGAGTTAATAAGTTAAGTTTGCTTGTATGCAATTCATTGGAAGCATTGTTTGTATTCATTGAAAATTGTTTTTGCTGATGCTTAAGAAGTTCCGTTATTTCAAAAACAAAACGATGAAAACGATTTAGATTTCTTTAATGTCTTTGCGTTGTTGAGTAGCTTTTTAATTGTTTATAGATTTTTGACAAGTCAACATCAAGTCAACAGTTTTATTCTCTGATAATAATTTTCAAAAACTATTTTATTTCAAGCAGTACAAATTTGTTCACAGATTTTTAATTTGCTTAAAATGCCTTTTGGAAAAGTTTGTTGTAATCCTTTCCGAAAACTCAAGCATAAAACAAATAAAATGTGTTCGTAAAGTTTCGCAAAGGGAGCGTTTTCCACAATATTTGCATGGTCAATATATCTGTGCTTCATGTAGAATGGCTCTATTAGATCAAGCGAAGTCATTGATAAAGAAAAAGAAAAACGAAAACAATTTCGAAGATTTTGAAATTGACACGGTTGCAGGAACTTCTACATCAGCTTTAAAAGTTGCCAATGCTGATGAAAGTTTGTCTGAAAGTGATATTGGCTCACTTTCGGAAGAAACAACCGAAGAGGCTTTCAATGAAAAGAAGAACACAGCTTTTTTTTATTTGAATAAGTGCTTAGAAGCGCTAAATGAATCTCCCATTAAGTTTAAAAATAACTATTCTAAATATAAACAGGAAGAAATTTTAGGCAATATAAATTCCATATTTAGGAAAAATCTTTTTAGTTTAGAAAATATATCCTGCGATGGTGAAGATATTTTAAACCACTTAAAAGAGATTTATAATACTTCTGAAGATGATAAAGATAGACAAATTAAAATATTAACATCTTTGCCATATTCTTGGAGTGTTGGTAAAATAGAAAAAACCTTTTCAACTACAAACTATATGGCTCGTAAAGCTAAAAAACTAATTCAAAATGGCGATTATTATTTTTCTTCGCATCCAAAAAGACGATCCGGCCTCTCGACAGAGACAAAATCTATAGTTGAAGATTTTTATAGAAACGACAAAAACAGTCGCGTTATGCCCGGGAAAAAAGACTATAAGTCTGTTAAGAGTTGTAATGGGGAGAAAGAAAAAAAAAAACAGAAGAGATTGATGCTTTGTAATATGAAAGAATTGCATAATTCCTTTCAAGAAGTTTATCCAACAGTAAAAATTGGATTTTCAAAATTTTCAGAGCTGAGACCACAAGAATGTATTTTGATTGGGGGAAGTGGCACTCATACAGTTTGCGTGTGTGCTATTCACCAAAATTCCAAACTTATGTTTATTGGAGGGAAAATCAAGGAATTGGCTGAAGAGGAAGTTATAGGTTTTCCCACTTACAAGCATTGGATTGCTCAATATATTTGTAATCCAGCAACTGTACAATGCTATATGGGAAATTGTTCACTTTGTCCAGGGGATACTTACCTTAAAGATGCCCTTAACAACGCATTTTCCACTAACAACACAGAAAACATAACATACAAACAATGGGTTCAAGTAGACAGATCCAATCTTTTGACCATAACATCTCCATCTGACGACTTTGTGGACAAACTTTCTGAAGAAATGATAAAATTAATTTTTCATAGTTTTGTGGCAAAAGAACAGAACAAGTTTCTTGATGAGGTAAAATCCAATTTAAAAATTGGAGAATTTTTGACTATCTGCGATTTTGCCGAAAATTACACATTTGTTATCCAAGATTGTATACAGAGCTATCATTGGACAAATTCTCAAGCCACTATACAGCCCTTTGTGACATATTTCCGAAATGCAGATGGAAAAATAGATCACATAAGCTTTGTTGTCATTTCCGATATTTTGGAGCACAACACAGTCGCTGTTCATTTATTTCAAAGGAAATTTGTACAATTTATAAAAGAACATGTTAATGAAAACATTGACAAAATAATATATTTTTCTGACGGTTGCGCAGCTCAGTATAAAAATCGAAAAAATTTTGTAAATTTACTATACCATAAAACCGATTTTGATTGTGATGCTGAATGGCACTTTTTTGCGACATCACATGGGAAAGGCCCTTGTGATGGAGTTGGAGGTTCACTAAAAACAGCAGCAGCTCTTGCCAGTCTTCAGCGTCCAATAGAAAATCAAATTGTAAATGCTACAGATTTATTTGAATACGCTAAGGGTTTGCCTAATATCAATATAACATTCTGCACAAAAAATGAATATGAAGAAGAGGAAATAAAACTAAACACTAGATTTAAAAAATCTGTTGCAATTAAAGGAACACAAAAACTCCATTCATTCGTACCTATTTCAAGAACAGAAATAGCTGCCAAAACCTTTTCAAATTCAGTTGAAACTCCAAAACCTATGAAGATAATAAAATACTTATAAATACTTTTATATTTTTTCTCATATCTCGAAAAGATTCCGCAATTTTCAAGATATTTAGAACGTACATGTGGCTATTTTTATAAGAAAAACTTTTTTTTTCCAAAAAATGAATTATATTTTCGTTTACATTTTTACATTTTTTAATATATCTCAAAAAGTAGGGGGCATTCTACTCTGAAATTTTTAGGATGTTTAGAACACATATGTGGCATTTTGTGCAAAAAATATAAAAATTTTAAAAAATGGATTTTTTTTCAAAAAATAAATTTTAATTTTTTTTTTTTTTAAATTTTAAAAATTTAAAAAAAAAATTATAATAAATTTCTTAAACCTAAAAACTTCACTAATCCCACGCAAAAAGAATTTTTTCAATATCTTGCTCACAACAAAAGTTATGAAATTTTAAGTGTAGTGCCTACCCTGCAATTTTCAGTATTTCAAAGCTGCAGGGTTGCCACAGTTTTCGAAAACAAAAAAATTAAAAATCGTTTTGTGAACATACACTACACACATTCACCAAGTTTTATCAAAATCGGACACTACCGAAAAAATGTTCGTTGAAATAAAATGGAATTGCTCAAATAACGTAAAGTTTACACAAAATTAAAGTTACAAAATTTAAATTTATATAGAACTTGACATCTGTAACAGCACACTGAGAGAATTTTCGACATGCTATTTATGTACTTTTACTTGATTCAAAAAGAGCTTCATAAAATTACAGTGTGTTCGTTTACTCGAATTTCCTACTACTTTTACTATAATTGGAAAGTTTTGTTTACTTTTTGCATTGAATTTTTCCAGCTGTCATTCACTTTGGGAAGAAAACTTCGTTAACTTACTGAAAATTTTCATTAAAATTCGTCTGAATAAATAGGGTATTTTTTATTGTTAATGGCCATTAGAAAACCAAAAGGAGACTGAGAAAATCAGCAGAATTTTTTCATGATTTTTGCAGCGTAAATTGGTATTTTCGTTACCTGAAATTCAACTCAAATAGAACAAATTTTTTTATATCGATGGCTCAATGCAAAAAGGATCTAACTCGGTTTTTATTTCTTCGAGGGAGAAGAAAGAATAATAAAATCTTCAAAACTTTAGATATAACATTTTCTTAAATGCAATATTAAATTATGTTGTGACAGTGCTGATTAAAAATTTCTTGCAAAGAAATTTTGTATCTAAAGTTTTTCAGATTTTTAAAAATTGTTCCTGAAGAAATAAAAAATCTACATTAAGTTATTCATTGAAACAATTTTAGGTTTGCTCTTAACTTACTAATATTAACTTACTAAACTTAACTTACTAATATTTGGCAAATCAAAAATCTGCTAGTTTCAGCAGTTCTTTCTGTCATTTTCAATGAAATTTTAGTTGCTTTAGCAAAATATTTACAGACCTTTATCTTTTAGTATAAGAAAAGTTTTAATTGAAAAAATTTCAGATTCCAAACTTTTTCAACTTTAAAATATGCAATTTTTTTAAATATATCGAGTTTATATATCACGTTGGTATTTAATAAAAACAGGCAATTCTTTGTGGTTTTATTGATAAAAAATTAAGTAAATACATTAATTTTGCATTAAGCGATTAATCGATTAATCGCCAATTTTCTCGATTAACTGACCCGAATAACCGGTTAATCAATTTTAGTGATTTTTCGAATAACCGGTTAACCACCTACGTCGAATAATTGGAAACACTAGTAAATAATGAACACTTAGGATTTCAATACCTAAAACTCATTATATGGTAATGAAAATTTTGCTGGGAAACTAAAGCGAACGCTGCGATAAGTATGAGGGATAGAAAACTCATACTTTTTTTTCTAAATTGATGTTGCCGTGGCTGGGGATCGAACCCACAATCTTATGTGTAACAGTCCAACGCGCTAACCATTACACCACAATATTGTTAGTTATTTTTAATTAGTTTTTTAGTTAATTTTCAGCAGTTAAAAATAACAAAAATTTTAGTGATTTTAAAGCTAAATACCTTCGTCGAATCTTTAATTGCATATACCTTTATTTAAATTGATATTTTCAGTTGGTTCTGCAGACAAACTTACTCAGCAGTGCTCCCCACTGTATCTCTTAAGCACGTGTTTAGCGAAAACGCGTATTTTTTTTTTTATAAGGAGAAGCAGCACTCAGGAAATTCTTTCTATTAATTAACATAATGCTTTCTTCAAATATGCTTCAAATATGGCAACACTGCAATTGCGCAAGTTGGTGAATATTTTGCACGCCATCTGATGGAGAGTTGGCTAACTTTTTTGAAGCTGTTTAGTTCATAGCCCTGTTATATTATTTTACTTCGGTGGGGTTAAGTGCTATGAGAACACCGAAGTATTTAAGCTCTTTTATTAAAAAAGTTCTTTATTTTTTACACTCGTTTTGCCTAAACACGTATTTTGAATTTATACTTAAAAAAGTTTATAAGTTGAATCTACAGAAAATGATAGTTAAAACATAGTTGTATGCATTTAAAAGGCGACAAAAGTATTTGGCTTGTATTCAGAAAAATGTTTCGAATTTTATTACAGTTTAATAGAACAAATTAACATGCAAAACAACAAAAAAAATCCTGCAATTAGCCTCTAATAAGACAAAAAGTTTCTAAAGAGACTCATTCTGAATTTTTTTGCCGTTATGTATTTGATCTACATCCATATAATTTTTCATATTATTCCATGTAGTAAATTTTTTGTGAAAGTAAAACGAATGATATTTTTTAAACAATTAATGAAACATATGATTTTTTTAAAAAAACCTATTTTTAAAATTGTTTTTAAATTTCGAAATTTTGTAACAACAAATTTTACAAATAAATCGGAACTCAGAAAAGGGTTGAAAAGATTTTAATAAAAATATTTTTAATAATAGTGTATTTAGTTTTTGAGCCGAAAACTACAAAATTTATTTAGTTTTTCCATATAATTTTCATACAAACTAAAAACCAAATTCTACCTGGTTTTTGCCAAAAACCAAGTAAAAATATCTGAAATCTGCATTTTTGATACACCCGGTATCATTTATAGTTAACTTTCGATGTACTCTGTTACAACGAATATAGAAGTAAAGCAAGTATCAAAAAAATATTTTTTAGTTTTTTAAGTATATTTCTATTTTAGTTTGAAATTGTGTGTTGTTATTAATTTTTAAATGTATTAATAATTTTTTTGCATTAATTTAATAATAAAAAAAGAAAGAAAAATGTGTAATAAAAAAGTGATGTGACAAAGAAAAACTAAATAACAACCCTACGGGAAATTTTATCAAACTGTACCGAACTGGCCCCTTTACATGAAATAGACTGGTCACTTTTACATGGCGTTGTCATAGCAGGGGGAAATTGACCCCTTGTGACATGTCATAAGAAAAATCCCAGGACAGGTCCCTGAACTTTGTTTTTTTATGAGAGTTCAGTAACCTGTCCTAGGATTTGTCTTGTGACATGTCACAAGGGGTCAATTTCCCCTCCTATGACAACGCCATGTAAAAGTGACCAGTCTATGTCATGTAAAGGGGCCAGTTCGGTGACAGTTTGTTAAAATTTCCCGTAGGGAAGTGTAAATGACTTGGTTTTTGTAATTTAGTTTTGTACAAAAACCAGCCGGTTTTTGCTTAGTCTAAATTCAGTATAAGAAACATATTTTGATTACAAACAAAATGTGTAAAAAATCAAGCATTGGCGTACCACTTTGTGATCGCGGTGTAAAAATAAATAACTGGCAGAACACTCAATTGAGACGCTTTGGCAGCGTTTGCAAAAAGCGGTTTGCCAGTGTGTGTTTTACAAAAATTTCAGTGGATTATAAGAAAAACCACTGGCAAAGATTGAGCTTAGAGTGGTATACCAACGGTGCACCAGTGGTTATCCAGTGCTTCCTAGTCAGAAATTTCCAGCGGTACAAAAATCAATTCACTGCCCTGGAAAATTTTTTACAATCGGTAGCCAAACACACCTATTCTACAACTGGTTCCACTGCAATCGATTCCATGGAACTGGTTCCGGAACCAGTTCCTGGGATCCTTTATGGAAGGTGTGACTGACGTAGAATCAGTTCTAGAACTGGTTCCACAACTGGTTCTAGGGCAACCGGTTCCACTTTGGAGGTATAGAAATGGTTGCTTTTGGGACAATTTCAAACAAAAATAATCGGTGTTAGAATCGACAGTAGAAGGGGTTGTAAATGAAAAGTAGCTACCCAGTCAGAAAAATACAAACGGGAAAGCGGTGGCAAAGCACTTTAACAGGTGGTACAAGTACTGGCAAAAAGTGCTTTCCCATTCCAAAAATGATAACATCATTAGACAAAAGGACCGGCTGTTCAAAAAGCGCCGGAAAAGCACTGGAGGAACAAAATTTTTAAACGTTGGCAAAACGCTGGCAAAACCAATAAATAGGTGGTCTGGAAATATATTTTCCAAAATAAAATTTAAAAAAAGTTCATATGTATTTTTTTTGGTCCTGCCGTGATTTGAACCCAGGCCGTCAGATTGGCAGACGATTGCTCTACCCACTGAGCTAACGAGACATATAATATTTAATGGCTAAACACATAAATGAGTGATAATAGCTGGACAACTACTGGCTGTGCCAAAATGCTAGTACTGGCAAACAATTTTTTGTATCTAGTATGCCAGTGTTGGGAGGGGAAAAAAAAGTTGGTCTTGAAGGAGCTTTCCCACAAAAAAAAAATTGATTTTGTAAAACAAAAAAAATTTTAAATTAAAAAAAATCCAAAAAAAATTTTTTGCTTGCAACCGGATTTGAACTCGGCACCTTCCGACTACAAACATTTTTTAACGAAGCGGCAGCATTTTTATAAAATCATTGGTTTTCCAGTGAATTGATTTTTGTACCCCTGGTAGCATTGGCTAGGTAGCACTGGATAACCACTGGTTGCAAACCTTGGCATATCACTCTAAGCCAATTCTTTGCCAGTGGTTTTTTTTATAAACCACCGAAATTTTTGTAAAACAAATACTGGTAAAACACTTTTCGCAAACGCTGGCAAAGCGTCCCATATGAGTGTTCTGCCAGTCATTTATTTTTAATACCGTGGTTACCCAGTGGTATGCCAGTGCTTGATTTTTTGTACCACTGGCGATTTCTGACTGGGTATTCTACAACCGATTCTTTGGAACAGAAAATTTTCCTGGGTGGTAGTGCAATGATTTTATGAAAATGATGACATTTCGTTAAAAAAGGTTTGTAGTCAGAAGGTTCCGAGTTCAAACCCGGTTGCAAGCATAAAATATTTGGTTTTTTTTTTAATTCAAAAAAATTTTTGTTTCATAAAGCTTTTGTTTGTGGAAAAGCTCCTTTGAGAACAATTTTGTTTTACCCAACGCTGGCATATAAGTTCGAAAAAAGTTTTTCCCAGTGCTAGCATTTTAGCACAGCCAGCAGTTATCCAGCTGTTATCATTCATTTATGTTTTTAGCCATCAAATATTATATGTGTCATTAGCTCAGCTACGACAGAACCAAAAAAATACATATGAAATTTTTTTAAATTATATTTTGGAAAATATAATTCCGGACCACCTATTTATTGGTTTTGGTAGCGTTTCGCCGACTTTGAAAATTTAGTTTCCCCAGTGCTCTTCAGACGCTTTTTAAACAGCCGGTCCTTTTGTCTAACAATGTCATCATTTTGGGAATGGGAAAGCACTTTTTGCAAATACTTGTAGGTACTGCCTGTTAAAGTACCTTGCCATCGCCCTTAAAAATTGAGTCAAAATTCAAAACGATTCTCCAGCTATTACGTTAAAATGTTCTGATTTTTATGTGCAAACTAATGTGTAAATTCATAAATGCTTTATAAAGTTATAGGAGGCTTATGAAACAAATTTTGTACTTTCATTGAAAAACAACTGTAGTACAGTTAAAAACAATAACTACTGATTACTACACAAACAACTGTAGTAACTGTCAAAATTTTTTAAATTTAAGTGTGAACTCAGCCTTATATGAGAATTATTACAGATTTGCTGTCCAGATCGTTATCGACAAGCGGCTCCAACCACACAGTCGCCAACACCACCACCAACTTATGTCAACAATCTATTACCACAACCGGGACAATGTGGAAATGTACTGTCAAATCGTATTTATGGTGGTAATAAAACTAAAATTGACGAATTCCCATGGATGGCATTAATTGAATATACAAAAGGTAAGATATTTTATATTTCTCAATTTCTCTCAGTGAATAACATACAAAGAGAAAATAAAAGAGAGAAACAAAAAAAATTACATTTAGAAATAACAAAATCTTTTCTAAATTTTAGCCAATAATGCAAAGGGCCATCACTGTGGAGGTTCCCTAATAAATACTCGTTATGTTATCACTGCCTCTCATTGTGTCAATGGAAAAGCTTTACCCACCGATTGGCGTTTGACTGGTGTTCGCTTGGGCGAATGGGATACAACTACTAATCCTGATTGTGAAATTGATGTTCGTGGTGAAAAAGACTGTGCTCCTGAACATCTTGATATAGCCGTAGAAAACATCATACCTCATCCTCAATATAATCCTAGCTCAAGAAATCAAATAAATGATATTGCTTTATTACGTTTAGAACGTAGTATATCATACACAGATTTCGTACGACCTATATGTTTACCAATAAATTCTAATTTACGAACAGCGGCATTTGATGGCATTGTTATGGACGTTGCTGGGTGGGGTAGAACTGAAAAGGAATCGGTTTCGAATTTGAAACTAAAAGCTTCCGTGGAAGGTTATACTATGGAGGATTGCCGTTCGGTTTATATGCGTCAGAATATCATTTTGGAAAATTCACAAATATGTGCTGGCGGCAAAGAGGGTATTGATTCATGTCGCGGTGACTCTGGTGGTCCTTTAATTAGTTTGGATACGACAAATAGGTTGGTTTTCCTATTTAAAAATCTACTGTTCTATAACTTTAAAAATTGTTTTTTTTTTATAAATTATGTAGAGTTCGGGCCTATTATTTCTTGGCTGGTGTGGTTTCTTTTGGCCCAACTCCCTGTGGTTTAGAGGGTTGGCCTGGAGTTTATACCAGAGTCGGTAATTACATTGATTGGATTACACAAAATATTCAGGCATAATATTTTTTATTTTTGTGATTTTTAAATATGTAACTATACTATTGCTGTGAATTGGTCTTAAAACATATTTTTTTATATTTTCAATAAATCTGTGACATTCCCAATCTGCAATGGTTGGACTCGACCCCTTCGATTTGGATGAATTTTGGTCAGAACTTTCCTTTCATCATATAATGAAGTTTTGCCAAAGGAAAAAAAATTACAATTTTTTTTTTCAAAAGTTATGCAATATTTAAAATTTCAAAAAATGTCATAATTTTTCTAATTTTTTTGCTTTGTTACGAGGTTATTTTTTGAATATCTCGAAAACTTTAATAGCTACAAAAATGGTTCTTAGCTCGTTTTAAAGAGGATATTTAGCCGTATTAAAAAAAAATATCTAAAAAAAATATTGAAAAATTTCGTGTTGCTATGACAACCAGGCCTTGCCGTTACTATGACAACCAGGCAGCACTTATAGCATTAACCAAACCTAATCTAACCTTATATCGCATCTTTTTTTGTTTCTTGAACCACTTCTTTTTTAAACACTTATTTTTTTTTAATCACTTATGTTTTTTTGTTTGTGAAACACTTTTTTTTTGGAACACTGTTTTTAAACACTTTTGGGAAAGACCACGACCACTTTTTTTACAAACTTTCGGGAAAAAAAATTTGTCTACGCCCACTTTTTATTTTATTTTAAACACACATTTTTATTGAGGACAGTCATAGAGCGTTCGTCCACGACCACTTTTTTCTTTGTTTTTTTTAAACACTTTTTTAACACACTTTCGGAAAAGAACATGGAAATTGAACGGGGAATGAGTGGAATTGAAACTCTAGATAATGGAAATGGAACAGATAACGAAATGGAATGGAATGTGGAACGAAATGGAATAGAATGGGGGACGAATGGATTCGCAACGACAATAAACAAATCGCAAGCACAGTCATAGAGTGGTTGCGGCATTAACCTTGAAAATCCATTCTCATATCTACCAAATACACATAAGAATTTAATTTCCTCTGTTGAGCAAAACACTCAATGCTCATATTAATGTTGAATTCTGCAGTTCCGCGAAGAGTATTAAATACATTTGCAAGTATTTGATAAAGGCAGTGATATGGCTGCGTTTCCAATTCAAAATACCGATGCCAATGATCCTCTACTGAATGACAACGACGAAATAATGACTTACCAAATTGGCCGGTACATGAGCTCCAATGAAGCTGTCAGGCGTATCTTTGGATTCCCAATTCATGAACGGGACCCAGCGGTTATACATTTAGCCGTACATCTTGACAACGGCCAGCGCGTATTTTTCACCAAAGAGACAGAAATTCAGCGTGCCATAAATCCACCAAAAACCACACTCACTGAATTTTTTGAATTGTGTAATCTTGCGGATACATTCTGCGCCTTTGCATGTACCGAAGTACCACGCTATTTCACATGGAATCAAACAACAAAATGGATGCCCCCGCAAGCAAGGCACACCTATTGATGCGTGCCCCGCCTTATTTAAATCAAACGCTTTGGGAGTCAATCCAAGGAAGATTGAGTGCCTGCCTTGCACTCGGGTTACTGGAATTATTTCTGTTAGGGAAATAATTCCATATAGGAATACTAGGAAGACAAACTTGTTCAGACCATACCGGGCCCAGAGCGGGACACCCCGGTCAGTGTGCGAGACGTGGAAGGTTCAGTTCGTCTATTGACGGATAATCTTAGGGAAGCGTTTCTGAACTCGTGTCCTGAGCGCTTGCTACCGAGGAAAATTCACCAACCATGGTGGACTCCGGAGCTTAAGACACTAAGGACGGAGAGCAGAAAACACTTCAATAAGGCGAAGAAGGAGAACAGACCTGAGGACTGGGAGCGGTACCATCTCAGTTTTAATGCCTTTAAGAAGGCGACTCGAAGGGCAAAAAGGGAATCGTGGTCTAAGTTCTGTGGGGAAGTAGAGGGCACTACGGAGGCAGCGAGGCTTCGTAAGGTTCTTTCTAAGGCACCCAGTGCACCAGGATCCCTTATGAGGCCTGATGGTACTTTCACGGAAAGTAAAATGGAGACTCAATTTCCGAGTTGCAGTGATGAGGTGATGTTCAATGTCCCGTTGGACGCACTCTCATCGACTGCAATTCAGATAAGTGAGCACATCTGGTCAATGGTAGACGAACGCAAAATTGCTTGGGCGATACGGTCTTTTAAGCCCTATAAATCAGCAGGGCCGGATGGTAACTTCCCGGCACTTTTGCGGGAGTCCCTGGACATTATCATGCCATGGCTGCTTCGTATTTTTTACTGGTAGTCTGGCATCGGGGTATATACCCTTTGGGTGGAGAGAGGTCAGGGTGGTCTTCATCCCAAAAGCGGGGATGATAAACTACAGCACCGCCAGGGACTACAGGCCTATTAGTCTCTCGTCGTTTTTATTAAAAACGCTGGAGAGACTGGTAGATGTTCATGTGAGGAGCATCCTCTCTGCAGACAATTTCAGCAGAGCCCAACACGCATACCTCAAGGGGAGGTCGGTGGAAAGGGCTCTGAGTAAGGTTGTCGGCACAATTGAGGATGCTCTTCACGACCGTGAGTATATGTTGGCGACCTTAATGGATGTGGAAGAAGCTTTCAACAACGTGAGTATATCATCGATCATTAGTGCCTTGGGACGTATTGGCACTGACCTGCAGATAACCCTGTGGACGGGCAATATGCTCAGAAGTAGGGCTATAAACTCGAACATAGGCGATGATGGGGCGCGGAAAGTGGTCACAAGGGTTACTCCACAAGGGGGGGTCATTTCTCCTCTTCTGTGGAAGCTTGTGATCAGTGGAATCCTTGACTCGTTGGGGAGAACGGGGACGAAGGTGGTGGCATACGCCGACGACGTTGTGATACTGATCAGGTGAAAATTTCTCCAGACGGTCAGTGATCTCATGCAGTCGGCGCTTACGATGCTGTCCAGGTGGGCAAGGGAGAACGGTCTGGGAGTCAGTCCATCTAAAACCGAACTCGTTTTGTTTACAAGGAAGTACAAACCGGAAAGGTTTAATCTCCCTAGATTGGAGGGGGAAGCGAAGTACCTGGGTGTCATTCTGGACTCTAAACTTTCCTGCTTTTTATACCTGTAAGAGGACCTTTGGGAATAGGTGGGGTCTACAGCCGTATATCATCCACTGGCTGTATGCGGCGATTATCAGACCAATGTTGACCTACGGGGCACTGGTGTGGTGGAGGGCGGTGGACACGGGGTGATATCTCTTTACTCTCGCAAAGGTGCAACGATTGGCTTGTCTGGGTATTACGGGGGCAGCCCGTTCTACACCCCAGGCAAGTTTTGAGGTAATGCTTGGCATCCCACCACTGGATATTTATATCAGGGGCACGGCGGCAAACGCAGCTCTCAGACTCAGGGAGATGCAAGAGCTGAGGCAACGCACTTGGGGGCACAGTACCATTCTGCATGGGTTTGGTGGTGCGCTACTGGAGCGTAGAACAGACTATATTTTACCGGTCACGAATTTCCACAGGACTTTTGAGGTGATTGTACCGACCAGGGAAGACTGGGCAGCCGACTCCGTTATTCGGAGTGGTGATATCTCAGTGTACACGGACGGTTCGAAGATGGACATGGGGACATGGTCGGGAATTTATTTCGGCGAACTAGACCTTCGAATCTCCATACGACACCTGGGCGATTGTAGCGTGTTCCAGACAGAAGTGTATGCAATTGACGTGGCCGCAAGGAAGATAATGGAACGGGATCTGGATCAATCATCCATTATCATCTTTGCGGACAGTCTTGCTGCTTTGAAAGCCCTGGAATCCGATACTGTCAGATCGGGGTGTGTGCGGCACTGTATTGAATCCCTCAACCGTATTCGTCGGCAATCGGTCAGGCTGGCGTGGGTCCCAGGACACGCTGGGATCGCGGGCAACGAGCTGGCTGACGAGTGTGCGAGGAATGGCTCCGAGTCGGTTGAGGACCCTATACAACCGGAGGTCCTGGTTCCTCTTGTGGGGCAATTCGGTGTGATAGGGGATATATCAGTTAGGGAGACGAGGGCAAGGTGGACAACCTTGACCAATTGTAGGATATCTCGGACCCTGTAGTCACTGCCTGATCCGGGGAGGACAAAGATTCCTCTTGGTTTTGGCAAGCGGACGATCGGAATGTTGGTAGGTGTCCTAACGGGACACTGCGCGATGGGCCGAATGACTGTGCGTTGGGGTTACACACAGGTGGACTACTGCAGGGGCTATGGGGAGGAGGATGAGACAGTGCATCATCTGCTTTGTGAATGTCCGGGACTGAAGGAGCGGCGACTCAGATATCTGGGATGCAGGTTCTTCGACGACCTGGACAGTCCACGCGATGTTTCCCTGTCTTGCGAACTTTTTGAGGGGATCGGGATGGTTTTAGATTATTTTCGGGTGGTATTCTTTCCATGTAGATGAGGGGGAGACTAAGGGAATCGCAATGGGCCTTATGGCCTCCGAGTGAACTCGCCGTTCTGGCGGGCTGCCATTCAACCTAACCTAACCTATGAACACTGAAATTAATCGTGAACTGCAGAATGATGCGGCAGAAATGGCAGCGATTGTTACTCGCAATGTCCCACTATTGACGCATGAACAAAAAATTATTTATGACGGCATTATGCTAGCAGTTTCAGCGGGACAAGGTGGATTATTTTTTTTAGATGCACCAGGTGGAACTAGCAAAACCTATCTCATTTCGTAATTCTCGCCGAAATACAATCTAATAATAGCATCGCATTGGCCGTTGCATCATCTGGTATTGCAGCAACTTTATTGGATGGAAGCAGAACAGCTCATTCAGCATTTAAGCTGCCACTCAATTTTCAAAATAACCCATCGGCAGTGTGCAACATAAAAAAATAATCGTCCATGGCCGCGGTACAATGCAAAATTACCATCTGTGATTAATGCACACAAACATTCTCTTGAACAGAACACTGAAAAATATAAAAAAAACAACGATAAACTATTCGGCGGCACTCTGTAACTCCTTTCAGGTGATTTCAGCCAAATACTTCCCGTCATTCTACATTCAACGTACGCTGATGAGATCAACGCTTGCTTGAAATCATCGCTACTGGGGCGCAATGTTAAAAAAGTTCACCTAAGAATAAACAGGCGCATTAGGGGTGGGATAGTGTCCTATGGGGAACCTTAGTAACAACATTTGAATACGCTAGAAACCTTTATTTTGTGAGGTTCGTAAAAAAAATGCATGAGCCAAAAAATGGGAAATTTTGGGTGATGGCATCTGACCCTTCATCGGGGTTAAATTTGGGACGGCAGGGAAAAATATCCACAAAAATGCCCAAAACTGCCCCGGAGTCGCTTCTAAGGGGTTAAAATGTAAGACGGACCCCCATTAATTTTTCCTTCCCAACATTTTTTCCGAACATACCTACCCCCTATCTTAAAGGGTCTCCCATACAAATTTGAAGATTTTTGGAAATGGTTAAAAATTGCCCCTAGGGGTTCTTAGGGTGCCCCTAGGGGGGTCAAATATATGACCGACTCCTAATTATTATTTAGCCCCAACATTTTTTCAGAATATACCTACTCTCTATTTTTACATCCTAAGGGGTCTCCCATACAAAATACACTTCACAAACTGGAAAACAGAGCCGGAGTTTCCCCTAGAGGGGAAAATTGTAAGATCGACCCCCATTATTTTCGCCCTCCGAAAATTTTTTCAAACACACCTACCCCCTATCTCTAATCCGTAAGGGTGTTCCCATACAAAAATGACATTTTTAAAAAATTTACTCCCACCGCTCTAACGGTCCCAAGGGTGGCCCTAGGGTGGTCCAATGTTTGACCGACCCCCAATATTTTTTCAACCCCAATATTTTCTCAGAACATACCGACCCTTGATCTTGAACCCTTAAGGTGGTCCCCATACATATTTTTAATTTTAAGAATAACGGACAAAGTGAGTGAAACTTCAAAACGAAGTTGCAACAGCGGGTGACTATTATTGTTTTTTATCAGGGCAACCAAAAATTTGCTTCTGGTTGGCCTATTCATTTCATACATAATAAAATAATATATGTGTTGTGTGTAATTTCAGTTGCAAGTTTTCATCCACCGAATCTAGTGAATTAGACACTGCACATGAAGTTGCCAACGACGAAATGGTTTTGCGTAAGAGACTAACAAAAGGAACTAGGGGCAGAATTGAATGCATAACTTCGCAACTGGTATCTGTTTTTGACAGATGTAAGAGAGCTGACATAGCAGCAGTTCGTATAATGATTGGTGGAGCAAGAGCTTTTCAACGTGACCCAAGAATGTATATCATCAATCCGAAGTCCCTTCGACAAGCCCGTACACAAAATCGACAGCAGGTTGCTGCATTACTAAAGGAAACCCCACAAGTATGTAATTTATAAAAAATTGATATTTCTGTAAAATGTGTAATAGGTAATTAGTAGGGCAAGGAATTCCATGCAAATGCATGTTTTTTGTCGATAGTCCTAAACTAATATGGACTAAATATTTATCCGAATCATCGAATTTAGAACAAAATGGCATCGATTTGTAGTGGCATATTTTTGCATATTTTGCCATAAATGCATGTTTTTGCATATTTTGACTCTAAATGCATATTTGGTGCTTTTTTAATGCATATTTTGTGCTTTTTAATGCATATTTTTAATTTTTAGGAGCATTTTTTATTTTGTAAAAAAATATAAAAAAATTCAAATTTTTATATTTTGATTCAATAAAAATAAACATTCTTAAAAACCTTATTGACCTATGGAAAATCTTCGAGTTCTGTGTCTGTTTGCAAAATAACTAACTTAAATATATTTTTAAGTTTTAAATTGCATTATTTTTGCAAAAATTATAGTTTTTAGTGCATATTTCTTATATTTGCAATGCATATTTTTTTTTATACGCATATTTTAGGCGCATATTTTCCATTTTTAAGTGCACGAAATTCCTTGCCCTAGTAATTAGTATTTATACGTTTTCAGTTGGCTGAAGCAAAATTTTTCAACGTGCACTGGGATGGCAAAATGTTGACGGACTTGCAAGGCGGCGGAAAAAAGTTGATCGACTTCCTGTTATCGTAACGTAGGATGGAAACGAGCAGCTCTTGGGCGTGCCAAAGATACCGACCGGTAAAGGAAAAGGCAAACGTATTGCAGAGGCCATTAATATGCTTTTGCTTGAGTGGAAAATCACTGACCGTGTCCAAGTTATTTCATTCGACACCACCTCAACGAACACTGGCCAATTACAAGGCACCTCGCTGTTGCTTGAGCAAATACTTGAACGAGATCTTTTCTACCTTCCGTGCAGACATCATATTTATGAACTGCAGTTAAAAGAAGTTTTCGAAGTTAAATTCGGCAAAACGTCTGGGCCAGGAGTGCCAATGTTTGCCCGTTTTAAAGAACAATGGGAAAATATTAAACACAAACATTTCCGTTCAGGCATAAATAGAAGATGATGAAGTCGCAGCTAAAATACCAGTTCAAGTTCAAATGGAGAACAAGTCGTTCTGTTTGGCTCAATAAGGAGTTCCTTGAAATTGTTTTATAGTTTCTTGGTGAAAATATTCCGAATTATCGTTTCAGCCCACCAGGACCCATCAGTCATGCTCGATGGATGGCGAAAGGTATATACTTAGGGTGACCATTTGTACTGATTTGATCAGTACATGTACTGATTTTTAGTCACGTGTACTGATTAAATATTCGTGTACTGACTTGTACTGATTTTTTAATTTTGTACTGATTGTACTGATTTTTACCTTTCAAAAGAATAAATTAGGGGTTTTCATATAAACTCGCTTTATACCAGTAAACGGTGTAAACCTCGTATGTTTATGAGTTTAATGTGAAACTCCATACATAAAAAATATGGCTTGTATTTATACAAGGTTTACAAGAAATTTACGAGTTATAATGAGTAAACCTATTGTTTTTCTATAAAAGTCATATCAAAATACAATTTAATTAGTTTTTATATGATTACAAATTATGAGTTTTCTAAAGCAGAAAGCATTATAAACCAGATGGAAAAGAATAAAATCTGAGAGTTTTTCTGTCGAAAAACCCCACAGAATCTGAAGAATTTTGTATAATAAGATACTCTTTTTACATTCCAATGCGAAAAGGTTCTTAGACTGTGGAAAATTTCCTATACAAGATATCATTTAAAACAAAATAGTATTTCTACATAGAAAAATACTTAATCTAAGGGAAAGGTTTCCAAAATCTGTAGATTTTTTATTTAATACAAAAATTCTCATCATAATCTAAAGGTTTTCCTGTGAAAATGCCTATAAAATGTGAGGTTTTTTTTTAGGATAAGTTCAAGAGGAAAGAAAAAGTTTATAATTTTTAAGAATCTGATGTGATTTCTGGAAATTATTTTTGAAACGCAAATTTACTGCATTGTAGTATTAAATCTATTGATTCACTATTTTTGAATTATCTCTAAATAGGGTCTTTTTGTACTGATTTTAAATCAGATGTAAATGGTTACCCTATATATACTGCCCAAAAATATTTTTGTTCCGAAAACATCTCTGTTTAAACAAAAAAGAATTAAATGGACTTCGCGGTGTTAACTACTATTTTCATCTTAACACTTTACGTGAAGGCTTGGTTTTGCACCACCAGAGCAACCGAAGCCCCAAATAATGATTTGAATTTTTTGAAAGCGATTGTTGGATATACTTCAATTGATCAAATTGTGTCTCAACGATTGGTAAAAAGATTCTGAGGACATCTCTGGTATCTCAGTGGTGAAGCTGTTGCTCTTGGATTATTTGATCCGAATATCCCGTGACATCAAGCGGAAAATGGCGAATGCAATGCGTATATTTTAGGAAGAGAAAGAATAATACAAGAAAGAGTTGTCTGACGATGAGATAGACGTATCGTCCGAGGAAGACAGTGATGAAGAAGGGGATGTGGATGATATCGAGGAAAAAGACGAAGATGATTTGGAGGATAGCAGCAACCACGACCGTTCCCGTCCAGTACATGTTGTTGGCTTCGAATGTGTGAAAAGAATTACCTTTGCATCGAAACAAATAAATCAAGAACTAATGGAGAAAGATTTAAGCCATTACGTCACAACTCAGACTTCAAAATTTTTCGAACAATTGGGATTGTCAAAAGATTTTATGGTTACTGATCCAGAAACCTGGAAAGAGCGTGAGGACTACCGGCAATCGCTAGACATACTGCGTAAACTGCATGTTGTCAACGAAGCTGCTGAAAGAGGTGTAAAATTAATAGAAGACTATAGCAACGTGCTGTGCCGTAACGAAAAAGAAAAAATATTTTTACTTCAGGTTGTAGCCGAAAATCGGAAAAAATATCCATCACACAATAAAATTAATTTGATTTACATATGTGAATTTTAAAACATTTTCGAATTATAAAACCATGTTTTTAAGATCAATAAACTTATAAATTAAAAAGCTAACAATCGGGATTTTCAATTTCATAAAAAAGTTTAAAATTTGTATTGGGACCACCTTAAGGGTTCAAGATCGAGGGTCGGTATGTTCTGAGAAAATGTTGGGGTTGAAAAAATTTTGGGGGTCGGTCAAACATTTGACCACCCTAGGGTCACCCTTCGGACCGTTAGAGCGGTGGGAGCCAGAGAAACAAGCCAGCCGCAGTGAGCCGTTTAAGCTTCCGCCGCCGGTCATTTTTGCCTCAGCCGCACAGTGCTTTGTCCTATAGGCAAAATTAAAAAAAAATGTGTGCGGAACGTTAGCGATTTTTACATTTTTGGAGAGGTGATATAATACCATAAATAAATATGAAAGAGGAATTCAATACCTTCTCTTTCTGTTAACAACAGAGGGCGCTAAGGTCGAACAAAATTTTGACCTAAAATAGTTAGACGAAAATCAAATTTTAAATGCTTTACAAAAAAAATTGGCAAAAATTCATTTTTAAAGATAATTCTTTGAAACAGGTGGTTTTGCTATTTACTATATTCGCAATAAGCAAAAATTATTTTAAGTGAAAATTTTTTATAGAATAATATTTGGTGGCATCGAAAACTTTAGACATTTTTTGACTGGAAATCCCAAAGTTGCTTAAGTTTAGTAGAGTAAAAAAAAATATGGAAAAACATGTTTTTTTTATTTATGATTTTAGGACACCTTGCAGCTCTTTCATAGAATTTGGAAATAAAAATTGTTTTTTTAACCGCAAATTTAAAAATTTTATACATTTTCCAACCCTCTTTACCTGAGTTTTAACAAAGTTAGAAAGAGCTAAATTTTAAGGTACCAACAAAAATTAAAATAATAACGTTTAAAAAAAAAAGAACTTGAAAATTAAAACACAAGCTTCGGTTTTATGTGGTGTAAAAATAAAAATCAAGAAACTTTAAAAAAAAATTTTAAGTAATAACACTTTTTTGCGGAAAACCTAAAATTTTATAAAGTTTAGAGAAATTTAAAAAAGATATAAAAAAACAAGTAATTTTTTTTATGATTTAGATAGTCCATTAGGATGTATAATTTTCTGTAAAAAAAAAATTAAAATTTTGAACCGCAAATTTTAATTTTTAACTTTTTCTACATATCCCAATTTTTCAATTTTATGTAGATATAGAGCAATTCCATATGAAAGCGATCACCTTTTGGACGACCCCTCTCCGATTCTAAAATAAATAGTCTCAATCGATTGCCCAGCAAAAAATAATGTACCTACATATTTTTTTTTTTTTTATAGTGACTGGTTTAGTGGTGGTGTACACCACTGTCATGTGACAAAATTGAAGAATTCTTCATAAGGGACCTCATTGAAAGTTGTTTTAAAAAAAACTACTAAAGCGAGTGATAGCTCGTTGGAAAGGTATTGAATCAGGCTTTAATTGAAAAATAAAATTTTCCTAATTTTTCTCAGAAATTTACCTTTTTTCCCATGAAAATTAAATTTTCCCATGAAAATTAAATTTTCCGATTTTCCACAGAAGCTCCTAAATTTTCCGGCTAATTTTTTTTTTTTTGGATTCCTCATAATTTTTGCTTTAAGAATCAGCAATAAAAAAATGGGCCCCGACTCCTTGTTTGGACAGGAGAGGAGCATTTAAGAGACCACCTTGTTCTCATTGTTTTTATATTTTTTATAATTGAATTATTTGTAATTATTTAACATTGTTTTATTTTATTATTAAAAATACATTTTAAAAATTATTTTACAGTTAAAAATACATTTATGAAGAAAAAATCTTTCTTATTTTGCTGCTTATACTTAATTACAATATTTATTAAAAATTTCAATTGTCTTGGCATCATTATAAAATTAAAGTAACTTTAAATTTAGCACGTCGGCAGACGAAGAGTACCGCTTTACATTAATTGACATATCAGAAATATTTGGTATGAAGCAATGAAACTTTTGCGTTCCAGTTATAGTTTTGACATTATTATATCTGTTTTGAATTCGTCGCTCCATGGCATCGTGTTCTTTTTGAGTGCATAAAACTGTGTTAATGGCAATTTCCTTGCTTTGAATCCACGAAAACAAATGTTGTACATTTAAGATCTGGTCAGTATATGGCCTTTGCAAACTTGCCTTAGTCGCCATGCGTTTTAGGGCTCCCCCTAACGCATCGCATGGGCCCTTACCGTGGGACGTCGCAAAAAAGTGCCACTCGACCTTGCAGTTTTGTTCTTCTTCAATTATGCAAAGATTGTAAACATTTTTTTTATTCTTGTACTGAGAAGCCGCGCCGTCTGAGAAAAACGTTACTTTGTCGATTGCATCGAATTTTGATTTCAAGAATTCAAACAGTTTCATTTGAAATAAATAAACAGACACATATTTATGAGCTAAACTCTCCGCGACAACAACAAGGCTTACGGTCTGTAGTTCGTTATCTTCGTTTTTGAAATAAATGCAAAAAGGATGCACCGTGCACTGGTCGTTTGCCTAGTGATAAGCCTGAATTTCATCCTGAACGAGAAAAGTGTAATTCTCGGCAAAGTCGCTTATCACAATAAATTCATTTTGGGCTAATTTCTCCTTACTTTCCTTTAGAAATTTCGATTGCATCTCGGATATGAAATGGTGCGCCTTCAGTTCATTCAACTTGAATCCGAATTCCTCGATGAATTCCGGAATCTGCTTTACCACGGTCTCAAGGGAACATCTGCCGCTGCTAATTATCCACTGTTTGAAATGCACCTCCTGAATTAACAGCTGTTCAAACTTTTCCGCCAAATATTGCTCTAGCTCGTCAATCTTCGGACAATTGTCGCATTTGGACAGATGACAATTTTCCGTGGGGTATGCGCACAACGACTTCGACAGGAGGTCCCTATATGTTTCAATTTCACCGTGAAATACTTTCAATTTCTTGCATGGAAGGAACATTAATTTAATGTTTTGATGAAACATGCAAACGCAGACTGAATGCGTTCCGTGCCTGTCTAATGCCAGCACGCATTCTTTTGGTCGTAGGATGGCAAACTTAGAAAATCCCACTTTTTCTGCTGGGTATTTCTCTTTGAACTGATGGTATGTTTCGGATAGATTACATAATAATAATCTGCGCTGCTTGTGTACTTTTTCTCCATCTTCACGTGTGATAACATAGTCACGTGTACCTGGGCAGGCGCGGCTGTTGTCATCATTGCAGTAAAAATCTTGAATCAATTTCACCGTTGCTTCGCTGAGGGTCCTTGAGCCAAATTTCTTGGTGGGAGTCGCCAATATGCCCTTCTGTCGAACTAATTCTTTGCTTCTTCTCGCGATGTAAAAAGATGTTTGAAACTGTTCAGAAATCTTGCGTATAGACCATGATTGAGGCAGCACAGATAAAATGAGATATTTCTCCGGAAAAGTGGTCGCTAAATTGAATTTTCTTTTCAACTGCTCAATCATTTGTTTGCCGTCATCAACGTCATCTGCTTGACTGCATTCGTTATCAGAGCCTTCATCAAATATTGTCGCGATTGCACTCATAACCTTGCCTTTTTTCTCTTTCCTGTATTTTTCACTTCGCAACTTTCTTTTTGTAATAGGCGATTCACCTAAAGTGGTAATAGCCTCATTCAAAGGACTCAAAGACATATTGACCATCGGAATGTCTGCCTCACTATCAGATGAAACATTTTGTTCAATTGTCATTTCACTCTCGGATTGTGGTTGCATTTGTTTCAATGCATTTGCTTGTTGAGACAAATCGATTTTACACTTGGGGCAAATGAATTCTGCTTCTTCACCGTATTGTATATTTAATTCATTCATGTATCGCTTCGAAACACCAGTTAATTTTAATACTTTTATCTTTTTCGAACGATGTCCACTCTTGTTAAACGGATTGCAGCAAAATTTATTCATTTTACTTTAAATTGTCTTTACAGCTCCACTCTTTACTTTACAAAAAAAACACTTTAACACTTTCACGTTTAGTATTCAACTAAAATTTGACTCAGAGTGTGTGAAGTATTTATATTTATTTTTTGGTAAAAAATAGGTAAAAAAAAATAAGCGATATTTGCTTTTCTTTAATAGGAAAATTTGCGTGAACTACTGGTCATAAAATGTTTTTTAAAGAGGGACTTAATTGGTTACTGCCAATAAGCCGACCACAGGTCATAAAATGTTTTGTAAATTTTTTAAATTACCAGGTAATAAATATTTCGCCATATTTATGGAAAATCCGTGTTTTATGACTTGTTTCTGCACGTGTCATTTTAGGCGAAATATTTATTACCTGGTAATTTAAAAAATTTACAAAACATTTTATGACCTGTAGCCTCAGTCGGGTTTGGTGTGCCATTACATGCCACTGCTGCTATTATCCATGGATTTATGGCCGATCTTGTGAAGGCAGGCAGACCATATTCACTACACACTCAACTTGGGGCTCTTAAAAAAAATTGATTTTTTCTTCATAAATGTATTTTTAACTGTAAAATAATTTTTAAAATGTATTTTTAATAATAAAATAAAATAATGTTAAATAATTACAAATAATTCAATTATAAAAAATATAAAAACAATGAGAACAAGGTGGTCTCTTAAATGCTCCTCTCCTGTCCAAACAAGGAGTCGGGGCCCATTTTTTTATTGCTGATTCTTAAAGCAAAAATTATGAGGAATCCAAAAAAAAAAAATTAGCCGGAAAATTTAGGGGCTTCTGTGGAAAATCGGAAAATTTAATTTTCATGGGAAAATTTAATTTTCATGGGAAAAAAGGTAAATTTCTGAGAAAAATTAGGAAAATTTTATTTTTCAATTAAAGCCTGATTCAATACCTTTTTTTTTTAAAACAACTTTCAATGAGGTCCCTTATGAAGAATTCTTCAATTTTGTCACATGACAGTGGTGTACACCACCACTAAACCAGTCACTATAAAAAAAAAAAAAAATATGTAGGTACATTATTTTTTGCTGGGCAATCGATTGAGACTATTTATTTTAAAATCGGAGAGGGGTCGTCCAAAAATTTGCCAATTTTGATCGTTTTCATATGGAATTGCTCTATATATGTATGTATGTATGTATGTGGATGAATACGCTGTCCCTTAAAATACGATTTATCGATTTTCATTCATTACACTGCCGAGTTTTCATCTATTAGGTCCAAAATTGAAGAATTTAATTTTTTTCTTAGAAAACTTTAACACTTGCTGAATTGCGGCCGAAAATGGCCAATTTTTGAAAAAGAAAATAGCATATCAATTAAAAATTCACAAAATTCTAAATTTTTGCAAACACTAGTTTTTTATTTAACTTGTTCATTAAATATACTTAAATTTATTCAGATACGGAATTTTGGTTTCGCTGGATATCATTAACCCACTTTAACCTAGAACAGAAATGCCCATAAATTTAATAGAAATGAAAAATGACTTTTTTTATTTGTCAAATTTTTTTTAAAATACATAATTTGGAAAGGTCAAAGCTATTTTTGTAACATAATAGTTATTATTAAAGAAAAATAATAAATTGAAAAAATGATAATTCGGGTTTTGTGTGGGGAGCAACTCTTTTCCAGGATATTTTATGAAAATTGTTTTCACTAAATTTTAGCAAGTTCCCAATATTTTTGACCATGTGTGTGTCATATTGAAGGTTTTGCTAAAATAAAATAATATTGCACGATAAAAAAAAAACTTGTAAAAATTGAGCAATAATACTGCTGGTCTGTGGCGCCCTTAAAATTGATAATGAATGAGAAAAAGCATATACGGGAGATAGTCATATCGTTGCTCCGAATGAAACAAAATTTGCCACAGTAAAAAAAAGTAAAAATTTATAAACTACTGTAAGTTCGTAATGCATTCTGATCTTAAATCTGGGCAAAATATAGTTTTTGAGAAAAAGGATATACGGGAGATAGTCATATCCTTGCACCGAATAAAACAAAATTTGCCACAGAGATAAAAAGTATAATTTTATAAACTATTATAAGTTCCTAGTGCATTCTGATCTTAAATCTGTCCAAAATATAGTTTTGGAGAATAAGGATATATGGGAGGTAGTCATGTCCTTACTCCGAATAAAACCAAATTTGTTAAAGAGCTAAAATGTATTATTTTACAAACTATGTTAAGCTTTTAGTGCATTCTGATCATAAATTTAGCCAGAATATTGTTTTTTAGTAAAAGGATATATGGGAGGTAGTCATGTCCTTACCCCGAATGAAACAAAATTAATCACTGAGTTAAAAGACATAATTTGACCGGCAGTAACCAATTTTCACTTTATTCTGTTTATAATTGTAGCTAAAATTAAAAATTTTAGATTAAGGATGTATGGGAGGTAGTCATGTCCTAGGACCGATTTTGAATTTTTCTTAATTCACATGTTCTGAACCAGCACACCGAATTTCATTCTTCTACGATAACTCCTCTAATTTTGCCGATTTGCTATATGGGGACGAAGCACAGTCAGCCGCGCTGCCGATTTTTTTCGGCTCATTTCGGCTGGAAGTATCAATTTTCCAAAATAAAAAAATTAAAAACAAATGTCATTTTTAAAACAAATTTTCTACTTATCATTTCCTGAACCATCAAGAGTATTTTTTTTTAGTTCAAAAGAAATAAAAGAATCTGTTTTATAGTCAGAGCAAAGAAGGATTTTTGTCATAAATATTTTACGTTGGAAGTTTTGCTTGAAAACTTCTGACAGATTTCGCTGAAATTTGGATATGCAATAGAGGAGATAATCCAAATGACCACGTCTTTAGCACCCATAGTTTTAGATACAAATTACACAGTGTTACAAAATAAAATATATGTATATACTTTTCAAATGACCAAGTATAGAGTGTAGGCAGAGCTTCGAAAGAATTAATTCAATTTTAGCTTAATTCGCACAAAACCGATTTCAGCTTTAGAAATTGAATATATATCATTCCATCAAACCATTCCTTTATAAATAATTCATAGGTTTCATTCCCAAAGTTTAATATTAAACAGAATGCATTCTTATGTTGACTACATTCCTTATAGAATTACAATCAATTTAAATAATTAATTTTTTCATTAATTCTAATCTTTTACAAAATGGCTTATCAAAATTGTCATTTTATTCGATCCGTAAAAGATCTAAGGTAGGAATATACAATGATTCTGACAACACTTTAGTTTATAATTACAAATTAAATAAAAATGTGGCTTATTTTATGGATTTAATATTGATATCATATACACAACCCATAAAAATAATGAAGGTAATTAACCAAAATTTAAAAACGCAAACATTTGTTTTAATCTTTTACAAACCGAATGAAACGTGAAAGATCATTATAAAAAGAATGAATTCATTCACTATGCATGAAGATTAAAAGAATGAAGCCAGTGAATGAATTCATAAGGAATGGTATAAAAGAATGATATATTAGTAAATTTTAATTAAAAAGCCAAAAGTGAATTAAAGAATTAATTCATTCGAATCTATGGTCGTAGGTTTGGTTAAGTAGATCACATCTCATTTTTCAGAAATTTCAGTACACCTGAAATTATTATCAAAAGACACATTTTGAAGACATTGCGAAAAAAATGTTAAGTAAGTTATTTCTCGGTCGACTTATAAAATTGGGGAGATATTTACAATAGGCTTTCCAGTACCGATTTCGGTAATACCGAAAATATCGAAATTCGAGCCATTTTCGCAAATTCGAAATAACGATTTTAGAACGATACCGATTTCGGTATTGCATACAATTTTTTTTATTCAATGGCCTTGAAACTCTCTCAATATTTTTTATTTGAAAAAATATTATGGGGCTTGGAACAGGAACGAACTCCGACTGGTTAATCAGGGTTGGAAAAGGCTCACTTACCCGGGCTCTTATACCAAAAAATTTTAGATCGCTCTTACATATTTAAAAATGTAAGTAACTAAAAAATAGCTTCCTCTTTGGCTCGTTAAAAAAAATTAAATATTTAGATATTAGCAAATATTAGCACAAATTGCGAGAAAAAAAAACATTTGCAAAAAGCGACATTTTTGCAACAATATATTCGTTTGCAGAATGTCGATCGCTGATTAACTCTTTTAATTCATTTTCTGTTCCATAAAGCCTTTTTCGAATTCCGCCGTTATTTTGCAACTTTTTAAGTGCGGTTTTTTTAAATATATAACCTAGAGATTAAAATTTTGTACCATAAAGTCTTTTTTCAAATTCCGCTATTATTTTGCAATTCGTTACGTGCGTTTTTTTTTTAAATTTATATTCTAGGGGCTATAACACACATTTCATACAACAAAGTTTGGTGGCTAGTTGCAAAAAAAATCGCGAAAAATAAAATTTGAAAAAAGGAAAATTCTTGCTGATTACGCTTCCTAATTAATTTTTTGTACCACAAAGTCTTTTTTCGCGTTCCGCTTTTATTTTGCAATTTTTTAAGTTCGTTTCTTTATAATTTATAATCTAGAGACTATAATACACATTTCATACAACAAAGTTTGGTGGCTAGTTGCAAAAAAAAAATCGCGAAAAATTAAATTTGCAAAAAGGAAAAATTTTTTTAATAAAATTTTTGTTTGCAGAATGTAAATCGCTGATTAAGTTTTTTAATTAATTTTTTGTACCATAAAGCCTTTTTTCACTTTCCGCGATTATTTAGCAAATTTTTAAGTGTGGTTTTTTTAAATTTATAATCTAGGGTCTATAGTACCAATTTTATATACAAAAGTTTGGTGCTTAATTTGCAAAAAAAAAATGAATAAATCGCGAAAAAAAATATTTGCAAAAAGCAAAATTTTTGCGTCATTGTATTCATTTGCAGATTGTTAATCGCTGATTGAATTTTTTAATTATTTTTTTCTACCACAATGTCTTTTTTCGCGTTCCTCTATTATTTTGCAATTTTTTAAGTGCGGTTTTTTAAATCTATAATCTACGGAGTATAATGCCCATTTCATAAAACAAAGTTTGATGGTTAGTTGCAAAAAAAGAAAATTTTGGCATCGTTTGCGGAATGTAAATCTTTTAATTAATTCATATGGAAGATAAAAGGGATATCGCTAAATAAACTCCCGGTTCAATAAAAAAACGATTTATTAAAGATTTCAAACAAATTGATAAAAGATTTCAAACAAATTTACTTTATCTTCCAAATGATACAAAGGTGATATTGCCGCAATATTGTCATAAAAAGTTATGACAAAAGATAAAATTTTTGAATTATTTTTTTCCAAATTATCTTCCAAGTGATAAAAGGAAGACAATTTCAAAGTAAATACTATTTAATTATTTTCATTCAAATGACAAATAGAAGATATCGCTTTAATATCTTCTTGGAAGGTATCTTTTAAATGTTTGCAGGGTTATTATGTGCGCTCTTTGTATGACTCAAAACATCGATTGTAACCAGGGATGGAAAATAATAATTTAGTTATAAAAATCAAGAATGGAACTATACTATGGAATTATACTATTCCAACAGTATTATAGCCCTAGATTATGAATATTAAAAAACCATACGTAAAAAATTGCAAAATAATATCGGAATGCGAAAAAAGGCTTTGGGGTTCAAAAAATTAATTAAAAGATTTACATTCCGCAAACGATGCCAAAATTTTCTTTTTTTGCAACTAACCACCAGTGTTGCCACTTTTTGAATAATTATTCAAAAACGGGACTGTTTACACATTTGTTGGATAATTTTTGACAAAATGACAATTTTGTGTAGTTTTTGTGTAATTTCACTTCTTAGAGAAATTTTCGTAAATTTCATAAAAATTAGTCGATATTTAAGGTAGACTAAATGAGTTTGTCTGTGAAACATTTACAAGATCATTTGCAAATGTAGCGAAAGATCGAAATTTGGGTTTGTTATGATTGTGACTTTCTAATGATTGAATAGAAACCAGTCATTTTCAAAGTTCTTTTCTAACAATTTAAAGTGAATTTAGCGAGATTTTTTTTGCTGTAGCTAACATAATAGGGTTTTGGTGAGACAAAAATTTTCTAAATATAAAACAGTGTGGCAGAATGAAAATATATTGGAATAATTCAACAATTCAGACATTAAAGTGCTTATGCATAATAATTTGAAAACCTTATAACATGTTTATAAAATTTACTTTGTATGAAAAATTTGTTTTATAGGTCACTGATAAATTTTAGAAGTGATTATGCATATGCTCCAATGCATTATAGTTAATTTTAATATGTCTTTCGTTTTATTATTATTAATTTATAAATAATAATAAAATATAAAAAACTTTTACGTATGATTAAAAAAACTTTAAAATTTTATGTTTTCGAAATCGGTCCATAAATAAAAAATGGCAAGCTTTTAAATTTTCCACATGCCAGAGTTGTCCTATTTTGGAGTCGAACGCCACAGTTTCCAGCTAATCTGTGGACTCAACCGATAGAAATTATGCTCGAACTTACTTTAGCTCCGACACAGTGAAATGTCATAGTAATCCAACCAGACGGTAAGAAATGAAAATACATTGAAGCACCCATATCTAGCTTAAGTCAACTTTAGAAGAGTTTCATCTCTATTAATTTGGTTAATTTTCAATCGAAACTCATCGTATCCAAGTTAATCGATTTAAAAACATTTTAAATAAACAAAATAAATTTAAAAACAACAATAAACCAATTAAAATATATAAAATAAGTTCACAAATCTGGCGAAAATTTCCAAATATGAGTAAGTCAAATATGAGTGCTCTTTAATTTGGTAATAAATAAAGCAAATTTTCGAACAAATTTAAAAAGCTGTAAAGGCCCAACTATATTTAGCGAATCTGAATTAAGTGAAAGAGCGATAACAGGAAAATACATTAAAGCTTAAGTCATATTTAGCTTAAGTCAACTTCTGTAAAATTTCATCTCTATTATTTTGGTTAATTTTCAATTAAAACTCATCGTATCCAATTCAATCAAATTAAAAACATTTCAAATAAACAAACAATTAAAAAATTACAATTAAAAAATTAAACACACAAAAAAACATAAAATGACTTCGAAACTAGTGAAAATTTAAAAATTTCGGTAGGCCAAATATGGGCGCTTTTTAATTTGAGTAAAAATGCAGCAAAATTTTGAGCAAACTTCACAATTGTGATTTCAGCTTAAGTCAATTGCGGTTACATCTTTATTTTGAAATAATTTTAAAAAATCATAATTTGTTGTGTAATTTCATATGGTTTTGGATATTTTTTTAACTTCAGCTGTGTAATTTTTGGTTTTACTGGTGGCAAACACTGCTAACCACTAAACTTTGTTTTATGAAATGGGCATTATACTTCGTAGATTATAAATTTAAAAAACCGCACTTAAAAAATTGCAAAATAATAGAGGAACGCGAAAAAAGACATTGTGGTAGAAAAAAATAATTAAAAAATTCAATCAGCGATTAACAATCTGCAAATGAATACAATGACGCAAAAATTTTCCTTTTTGCAAATATTTTTTTTCGCGATTTATTCATTTTTTTTTTTTTTTGCAAACTTTTGTATATAAAATTGGTACTATAGACCCTAGATTATAAATTTAAAAAAACCACACTTAAAAAATTGCAAAATAATCGCGGAAAGCGAAAAAAGGCTTTATGGTACAAAAAATTAATTAAAAAACTTAATCAGCGATTTACATTCTGCAAACAAATATATTGATGAAAAAATTTTTCCTTTTTGCAAATTTTATTTTTCGCGATTTTTTTTTGCAACTAGCCACCAAACTTTGTTGTATGAAATGTGTATTATAGCCCCTAGATTATAAATTAAAAAAAAAAAAAAACGCACGTAACGAATTGCAAATTAATAGCGGAATTTGAAAAAAGACTTTATGGTACAAAAATTTAATCTCTAGGTTACATATTTAAAAAAACCGCACTTAAAAAGTTGCAAAATAACGACGGATTTCGAAAAAGGCTTTATGGAACAGAAAATGAATTAAAAGAGTTAATCAGCCATCGACATTCTGCAAACGAGTATATTGTTGCAAAAATGTCGCTTTTTGCAAATGTTTTTTTTTCGCAATTTGTGCTAATATTTGCTAATATCTAAATACTTAATTTTATTTTTTTTTTAACGAGCCAAAGAGGAAGCTATTTTTTAGTTACTTACATTTTTAAATATGTAAGAGCGATCTAACATTTTTTGGTATAAGAGTCCGGGTAAGTGAGCCTTTTCCATCCCTGATTAACCAGTCGGAGTTCGTTCCTGTTCCAAGCCGCATAATATTTTTTCAAATAAAAAATATTTAGAGAGTTGCAAGGCCATTGGTGTTTAGGAGGATTGACTGATTGCGCCAAAGCCTCCGATCCTAGTATTGGGGCTGCCAACACACCTCTAGGCCGGTGAGCCGTTAGACGGCATAAATACAGCTGAGCTTCAGCGACTAGTTGTATTCAATTGTCATCTACTTCCTGAGACGCATCGGTGTTAGCATGCCATTCAGGTTGCTCAAAAACTGTACGCCTTCTCACATTGGCTGTGTTCAGACTGTTGCCTGAAATACATTACCAGGGAACACTTGGTCAGAGACCGGAAGTTGCTTGAGAATTTCAGACAAAGGAATCGGAAAACGTTAACCCGTGCCGAAAGTTGGACGAAAATGGCCCATTTTGGAAAAAAGGTGTATTATTATTAAAAATTCTAAATCTCGAAAAAAATTATTTTTTATTTCGTTTATATACATATATTAATAGCCGAAATGATTCAGATATGGAATTTTGACTTCATCGGATATCATTAACCCACTTTAGCCTGGAATCCAAAATCACCCACAAATTTGATAAAAATGCAAAAACGTGTTTTTTTTTTAATTAATTTTTTTATAATGCCAAATTAGGAGATGTCGATTGCTATTTGAACCACATAATAGTTAATATTAAAGAAAAAAAAATTGGAAAAATGATAACTCGAGTTTGTGTTTGGAGCGAATGCTTTCCAGGACATTTTACAAAAATTACTTATTTATACTTTAGTGACCTGGGGTCAGAAAAGACCCATGAAACTTAATATAAATTAGAGATGGGCGCGTGAGTAAATTTTGACTCACGCTCACGCACGCTCACGAAAGAAAAATAATAAACACGCACGACTCACGCACGAACATTTTTTTATAATCACGCTCACTACCTCAAAGTTCGTTAATGCACATGTGTGGACATATATGATGCACGTATGGAGATTTATCTATCCATGTATGGACATGAATGCATGTTTATGAGCATGCATGAACATACATTTAACCTGTATGTATTCATATATGTCGATTTTTAGCTGGGTAAGTATTATAGCCACCAATTAGAAAATTTTGTTTCAAAGTTCCTTACTTAAATAAAATATCCTACCAATCGATGACTATAACACTAGCTCTAATATTCATACTTTATTTACAAAGTGTTCCTAAAAAATCAAATGTTAATTAAAATCTGATATAGAGCAATTCCATATGAAAGCGATCACCTTTTGGACGACCCCTCTCCGATTCTAAAATAAATAGTCTCAATCGATTGCCCAGCAAAAAATAATGTACCTACATATTTTTTTTTTTTTTTTTTTATAGTGACTGGTTTAGTGGTGGTGTACACCACTGTCATGTGACAAAATTGAAGAATTCTTCATAAGGGACCTCATTGAAAAACTACTAAAGCGATCGCAACGAGTGATAGCTCGTTGGAAAGGTATTGAATCAGGCTTTATTTGAAAAATAAAATTTTCCTAATTTTTCTCAGAAATTTACCTTTTTTCCCATGAAAATTAAATTTTCCCATGAAAATTAAATTTTCCGATTTTCCACAGAAGCTCCTAAATTTTCCGGCTAATTTTTTTTTTGGATTCCTCATAATTTTTGCTTTAAGAATCAGCAATAAAAAAATGGGCCCCGACTCCTTGTTTGGACAGGAGAGGAGCATTTAAGAGACCACCTTGTTCTCATTGTTTTTATATTTTTTATAATTGAATTATTTGTAATTATTTAACATTATTTTATTTTATTATTAAAAATACATTTTAAAAATTATTTTACAGTTAAAAATACATTTATGAAGAAAAAATCAATTTTTTTTAAGAGCCCCAAGTTGAGTGTGTAGTGAATATGGTCTGCCTGCCTTCACAAGATCGGCCATAAATCCATGGATAATAGCAGCAGTGGCATGTAATGGCACACCAAACCCGACTGAGGCTACAGGTCATAAAATGTTTTGTAAATTTTTTAAATTACCAGGTAATAAATATTCCGCCTAAAATGACACGTGCAGAAACAAGTCATAAAACACGGATTTTCCATAAATATGGCGAAATATTTATTACCTGGTAATTTAAAAAATTTACAAAACATTTTATGACCTGTGGTCGGCTTATTGGCAGTAACCAATTAAGTCCCTCTTTAAAAAACATTTTATGACCAGTAGTTCACGCAAATTTTCCTATTAAAGAAAAGCAAATATCGCTTATTTTTTTTACCTATTTTTTACCAAAAAATAAATAAAAATACTTCACACACTCTGAGTCAAATTTTAGTTGAATACTAAACGTGAAAGTGTTAAAGTGTTTTTTTTGTAAAGTAAAGAGTGAAGCTGTAAAGACAATTTAAAGTAAAATGAATAAATTTTGCTGCAATCCGTTTAACAAGAGTGGATATCGTTCGAAAAAGATAAAAGTATTAAAATTAACTGGTGTTTCGAAGCGATACATGAATGAATTAAATATACAATACGGTGAAGAAGCAGAATTCATTTGCCCCAAGTGTAAAATCGATTTGTCTCAACAAGCAAATGCATTGAAACAAATGCAACCACAATCCGAGAGTGAAATGATAATTGAACAAAATGTTTCATCTGATAGTGAGGCAGACATTCCGATGGTCAATATGTCTTTGAGTCCTTTGAATGAGGCTATTACCACTTTAGGTGAATCGCCTATTACAAAAAGAAAGTTGCGAAGTGAAAAATACAGGAAAGAGAAAAAAGGCAAGGTTATGAGTGCAATCGCGACAATATTTGATGAAGGCTCTGATAACGAATGCAGTCAAGCAGATGACGTTGATGACGGCAAACAAATGATTGAGCAGTTGAAAAGAAAATTCAATTTAGCGACCACTTTTCCGGAGAAATATCTCATTTTATCTGTGCTGCCTCAATCATGGTCTATACGCAAGATTTCTGAACAGTTTCAAACATCTTTTTACATCGCGAGAAGAAGCAAAGAATTAGTTCGACAGAAGGGCATATTGGCGACTCCCACCAAGAAATTTGGCTCAAGGACCCTCAGCGAAGCAACGGTGAAATTGATTCAAGATTTTTACTGCAATGATGACAACAGCCGCGCCTGCCCAGGTACACGTGACTATGTTATCACACGTGAAGATGGAGAAAAAGTACACAAGCAGCGCAGATTATTATTATGTAATCTATCCGAAGCATACCATCAGTTCAAAGAGAAATACCCAGCAGAAAAAGTGGGATTTTCTAAGTTTGCCATCCTACGACCAAAAGAATGCGTGCTGGCATTAGACAGGCACGGAACGCATTCAGTCTGCGTTTGCATGTTTCATCAAAACATTAAATTAATGTTCCTTCCATGCGGTGAAATTGAAACATATAGGGACCTCCTGTCGAAGTCGTTGTGCGCATACCCCACGGAAAATTGTCATCTGTCCAAATGCGACAATTGTCCGAAGATTGACGAGCTAGAGCAATATTTGGCGGAAAAGTTTGAACAGCTGTTAATTCAGGAGGTGCATTTCAAACAGTGGATAATTAGCAGCGGCAGATGTTCCCTTGAGACCGTGGTAAAGCAGATTCCGGAATTCATCGAGGAATTCGGATTCAAGTTGAATGCAATGAAGGCGCACCATTTCATATCCGAGATGCAATCGAAATTTCTAAAGGAAAGTAAGGAGAAATTAGCCCAAAATGAATTCATTGTGATAAGCGACTTTGCCGAGAATTACACTTTTCTCGTTCAGGATGAAATTCAGGCTTATCACTGGGCAAACGACCAGTGCACGGTGCATCCTTTTTGCATTTATTTCAAAAACGAAGATAACGAACTACAGACCGTAAGCCTTGTTGTTGTCGCGGAGAGTTTAGCTCATAAATATGTGTCCGTTTATTTATTTCAAATGAAACTGTTTGAATTCTTAAGATCAAAATTCGATGCAATCGACAAAGTAACGTTTTTCTCAGACGGCGCGGCTTCTCAGTACAAGAATAAAAAAAATATTTACAATCTTTGCATAATTGAAGAAGAACAAAACTGCAAGGTCGAGTGGCACTTTTTTGCGACGTCCCACGGTAAGGGCCCATGCGATGCGTTAGGGGGAGCCCTAAAACGCATGGCGACTAAGGCAAGTTTGCAAAGGCCATATACTGACCAGATCTTAAATGTACAACATTTGTTTTCGTGGATTCAAAGCAAGGAAATTGCCATTAACACAGTTTTATGCACTCAAAAAGAACACGATGCCATGGAGCGACGAATTCAAAACAGATATAATAATGTCAAAACTATAACTGGAACGCAAAAGTTTCATTGCTTCATACCAAATATTTCTGATATGTCAATTAATGTAAAGCGGTACTCTTCGTTTGCCGACGTGCTAAATTTAAAGTTACTTTAATTTTATAATGATGCCAAGACAATTGAAATTTTTAATAAATATTGTAATTAAGTATAAGCAGCAAAATAAGAAAGATTTTTTCTTCATAAATGTATTTTTAACTGTAAAATAATTTTTAAAATGTATTTTTAATAATAAAATAAAACAATGTTAAATAATTACAAATAATTCAATTATAACAAATATAAAAACAATGAGAACAAGGTGGTCTCTTAAATGCTCCTCTCCTGTCCAAACAAGGAGTCGGGGCCCATTTTTTTATTGCTGATTCTTAAAGCAAAAATTATGAGGAATCCAAAAAAAAAAAAAATTAGCCGGAAAATTTAGGAGCTTCTGTGCAAAATCGGAAAATTTAATTTTCATGGGAAAATTTAATTTTCATGGGAAAAAAGGTAAATTTCTGAGAAAAATTAGGAAAATTTTATTTTTCAATTAAAGCCTGATTCAATACCTTTCCAACGAGCTATCACTCGTTGCGATCGCTTTAGTAGTTTTAGTTTTAAAACAACTTTCAATGAGGTCCCTTATGAAGAATTCTTCAATTTTGTCACATGACAGTGGTGTACACCACCACTAAACCAGTCACTATAAAAAAAAAAAAAATATGTAGGTACATTATTTTTTGCTGGGCAATCGATTGAGACTATTTATTTTAAAATCGGAGAGGGGTCGTCCAAAAATTTGCCAATTTTGATCGTTTTCATATGGAATTGCTCTATAGTAATTGATTTAACTATAATTTTTTTCTCTGTGTAGTTACTTTTTTCATTAGATTTAAGATTAGATATTGTAATTAAAAAGTGCGACATTGGTATGTCTCATTTATTCCAGAAATGAAAAAATTCTGGGTCATTAAAAACCCTAGATGCAACATAACATATAAGCTCAGCTTTTTAATTTTGTATTGAATTATTAAGTATATAATTGTATTTAAATCCACATACATTTTGTTCGATTCGAGATAGTAAAATAATTTTATCTAAAATATTCTTGGGTCACATTTAGTTTTATAAAGTGTTGTTCGAATCAATATAAAAATGTATCTTCAACGAGATATAATTTGATCAAGTATATGTATTTGTATATGGCATATAAAATGATATAAGAGAAAACATTTTTTAGGATATGATTATACAAGGCAACGAATAAGAAAATTTTGAAAATCGGAATCGCAGATAAATTCATATTTAATTTGATAAGCTGTTATTCACTCCTTAATATGAATAGATACAATTGGATCAAACCTAACTTGATCAAATCTAATCGTTTTTTCACGGGAAGCTTCAAATACCAAATAAATTTTTTTTTATGAATTAGCACATACATGTATTAGGGTGTCCCTTAAAAATAGATTTGTCATGACACCCCCCCCCCCCCCCCCAGTTTTATTGGAAATGGTCCCAAATGGAAGAAATCGTTTTTTTTTGGAAAACGTTAATTGCTGAAAGTTGAACGAAAATGGCCCATTTTGGTAAAAAAAAAAGTGTATTACTATTAAAAATTCCCAAAATTCGAAATTTCGAAAAAAATTATTTTTTATTCCATTTATTCATTTAATATAGTCAAAATGATTCAGACATGGAATTTCGACTTCATGACCCACGAATTTGATAAAAATGCAAAAACGTTTTTTAATTAATTTTAAAGATTTTTTAAAATGCCTAATTTGGAGATGTCGATTGCTATTTGTACCACATAATAGTTGATACAGTAGTTTTTTTTTTGCCGACCGTAGGGGTCGCCTTTTTCAATTTTTCGTTATAGCTTCGTCATTTAAAATCGGATTTTAAAGTGTGATATATCGATTTTTTTGCCTCGAGGAGACCAGTGTTTTCCTATAAAGGAAAAATCCAATTAAAAAAAAATTTAAAAAGGCGACCCCTACGTTCGGCAACCAATATATAAAAAAAATTTCTACTGGGTTTAGCGACAAAGTTCCTTAGCAAAAGTTTAATGATTTTTTGCGAGCTTTAATTTTCCGACATTAGGGTGGTACATTAGGGTGGTAGCAACTGAGATCTGGTGGGTAACTACTACAACGGGATACTTGAGGTCAAAATGTCCTTAGAGCAAAACACTGGTCTGCTCGAGGGAAAAACATTGATGTATCATACTTTAAGATCCGACTGTAAATACCAAAGATATAACGAAAAATGTCAAATGGCGATCCCTACGTTCGGCAAAAAAAAAATAAAAATTTTTTTTTTGAAACCTCCTTGCAAAAACACTTCATATTGGAGGGTGTACGGCGCACTTTTTTTTTGCCTGTAAGGTGGTACGCTCTACTGCAAATTTAGGCATGTAAACAATTTGACTTAGCTGCGTTTTTAGCTTACCTGCACAAAAATTCTAGCAAAAGTTTGTTGTGCAGCTAAGTCAAAATTACTGTATTAAAGAAAAAAAAATAAATTGGAAAAACGATAATTCGAGTTTGTGTTTGGAGCGACTGCTTTCCAGGACATTTTACAAAAATTGCTCATTTTATCAAAAATTAAACAAAATTCGAATGTTTTCATCAAATTTTACACAGTTTTCGGAAAAACATCACTTAAATTTGGTTAGACTATAATTATCTTTACATTTGCTTAAAAAATCTTTAACCCTTAGTGGCCTGGGGTCAGAAAAGACCCATGAAACTTAATATTAATTATGACTACGAGATTGTAAAGCCACTATTAACCTTCTAACCGGCCTTAGCTTTTTTGCAATGAAATTTATACCATGTGTTCCTCACGAAAAATAAACAATAAGTTCTTCTACAAGATTTTTTTTCTTTGCCTACTTTAGGCGATATGGGCCAAAATAGTTTAAGGGTGAATCTTGAAAACTAGCGCATAAATATTACTAGGTTTACGCACAAATTATTTCTCTTACCAAGAAATAATAATAAAAAAAATACATTTTTTGTGCTGTTACTTAAGAGGATGTAGCGATTTTCGTTTTTCGAAAAATGCGAAATTGAGCGAAAACGCACCAAAACTTCAATATATATTATTCAAACTTTTAAGCTTTGCTACCTATATCAAATATATTCTTTTTACAAAATTTCAAAAAAATCCGTCCATTCGTTTTGAAGTTAAGGCGATGTCCTTTAAAGGTATCCTTATGGAATCCTGTGCGTCCTTGGACCAAAGTAAGGAACTTTTTTCATGGTCATTATCAATTGTTTTAGTCAATTTAAATATGTTTTTAAGATTGTTGAAACTTTTGGTTGTTTTAAAATATTTAATTTTTGAAATTTTACGAAATTTTATCTTTGACACTTTCTCGCTTCCAAACCGTGCAATTTATACAAAAAAATTCTTCACAAAAAATTTTGTAAATTTTGTTTTCTATTGAAAAAGCATAATTTCTTATTACAAAATACCCCTTTGGAGAATATCTGGTCAATTTAATATACCCCGCCTGGAGGCGGGCTTGCCGGTTAGAGGATTAAATTGATAAAAAACTATCTCAACTGGATAAAAATAATTATTTCATGTAACGTGATCCATATGGGGTTAATTTTTATACTTTTGGCCAAAAACGCCCAATAGGAAATTTACAGAATAACACCTTCATAATTTTCGGAAAAATATCACTTTGAATGAGTAAAAAAATTTTCTTTTCACTTGATAAAAATTATTACTTTGAGTAACTTGATCCATATAGGGTTAATGTTCTCACTTTTCACAAAAAGACCCACTAGGAAATTTACAGAATAACATCTATCAGATTTTTATTAAATTGGGATATGCGATAGAGGGTACAAAACTAACGAACAAGCGCAATTCTCTATAGCCCCAATCTTATTTTTTAAGTGTTAAAAAGATGGGGTCAAAAGTGTCCGTATGGTAATAGCAATTTTAGTTTTGTAATCGTATTAGATTCTAATTAAAAGCTTTTGTTTATTATGCATTTATTGCTTTCTATTTGGAAAGACGTTTTTCTGAAAATTTACAAGTGGGATTTTTTTGCCGAAAAGAGAAAACATTAACCCTATATGGATCAAGTTACACAAAATAATAATTTTTATCAAGTGAAAAAAGATTTTTTTTATCCAATTGAAGTGATATTTTTCCGAAAATTATGAAAGATGTTATTCTGTAAATTTCCAAGTGGCTCGTTTTTAGCAAAAGTGTAAAAATTAACCTGGATCATGTTGCATAAAATAATTATTTTTATCAAGTGGAATTTTTTTATATCCCATATGAATTGAAGCCGAGAGACGTTGAAAGGCGTCGGAAATGCTGCTTGCGCCAAGATAATGCTCTGTATTTGGCGGGATCAGAAGGGTGTTTTGTATAAGCTGTTGAAATCGGGTTAGACGATCACAGAGGACCTGTACCGAACACAATTGATTCGTTTGAAGAGAGCAATCAACGACCAGAATATGCGACCAAACATGAGTCAATAATCTTCCATCATTACAACGCTCGGCCACATGTTGCAAGACCGGTCAAAACCTATTTGGAAATCAGTGGATGGGAAGTTATGACTCATCCGCCTTATAGGCCAGACCTTGTCCCTTCTGACTACCATTTGTTTCGATCGATGCAGAACGCCCATACTGGAATACGCTTCACTTCAGAACAGGGTATCAGAAATCGGCTTGATTCATTCTTTACTTCAAAACCGGAGCAGTTCTTTTGGCGCGGAATCCATATGCTACCACAAAGATGGGAAAAAGTAGTGGCTAACGATGGACAATACTTTGAATAATGTATCAATTCATTTTGTTATTATAATAAATTCATTTTTCAAGCAAAAAAATCGACATTATTAACTTGTATACCCAATACAATTATATACTTTTGAGTCTATTCACAAATGAGTTTTATCTAACAAATTTTGTATGGAAAATTTGTTTATTAAATCTATTTTAACTTTATTAAGCATTTGTGAATACAAGCCTTAATAATTCAATACAAAATTAAAAAGTTGAGCTTATATGTTGTATCTAGGGTTTCTAATGACTCAGCATTTTTTAATTTCTGGGATATGTAAATGAGACATAACAATGTCGCACTTTTTTAATTATTTAATCTAATCTTAATTCTAATGAAAGAAATAATAAGAAAAGTAACTACTCAGAGATAAAGTTAAAATTAAATCAACCCAGTCAGAAATCGCCAGTGGTACAAAAAATCAAGCACTGACATACCACTGGGTAACCACGGTATTAAAAATAAATGACTGGCAGAACACTCATTTGGGACGGTTTGCCAGCGTTTGCGAAAAGCGTTTTACCAGTATTTGTTTTACAAAAATTTCGGTGGTTTATAAAAAAAACACTGGCAAAGAATTGGCTTAGAGTGATATGCCAAGGTTTGCAACCAGTGGTTATCCAGTGCTACCTAGCCAATGCTACCAGGCGTACAAAAATCAATTCACTGGAAAACCAATGATTTTATAAAAATGCTGACGCTTCGTTAAAAAATGTTTGTAGTCGGAAGGTTCCGAGTTCAAATCCGGTTGCAAACAAAAAATTTTTTTTTGCATTTTTTTTAATTTAAATTTTTTTTTGTTTTATAAAATCAATTTTTTTGTTTGTGGGAAAGCTCCTTCAAGATCAACTTTTTTTTGCCCTCCCAACACTGGCATACTAGTTACAAAAAATTGTTTGCCAGTACTAGCATTTTAGCACAGCCAGTAGTTGTCCAGCTATTATCACTCCCCAGGAAAATTTTCTGTTCCCAAGAATCGGTTGTACAATAGCTACTTTTCATTCACAACCCCTTCTACTGTCGATTCTAACACCGATTCTTTTTGTTTGAAATTGTCCCAAAAGCAACCCCTTCTATAGCTCCAAAGTAGAACCGGTTGCTCTAGAATGAGTTCTGGAACTAGTTCTGGAATTGATTCTACGTCACCCACACCTTCCATATAGGATCCCAGCAACTGGTTCCGGAACCAGTTCCATGGAATCGGTTGCAGTGGAACCAGTTGTAGAATGGGTGTGGTTGGCTACCGATTGTAAAAAATTTTCCTGGGTCATTTATGTGTTTACCCGAGTAAAAATCTTAATATGGTGTCATACATAAGTATATCTTTTTTGATAAATCCCCATATACAACGACATACAACTTGATCCGAAAAATGGGTCATCTACATGTGTCTAATTATATCAAATTAAATATAATTTGATACAGTTTGATCCGAGATTTGTCCATATCCAGGACATCAAATTATATCTAATTTGATATAAAAATATCTGATTTTATAAAATTTTGTCTGATAGTAGGCATACTTTTTATGCATACCAGCTATTAAATTGACATTGAAATGTCTATGGTTTTAACACCCAAAGAAGACCCAAATTTTAAAACATAAAATAAAAATTTATTTGAATACTTTTGTTTTCTAAATCGTACGCATCATTTTTTAATATGATTTTACATGCAAAAACATCACGTGAAAATTATTTGGCTAGGGAGTAATTAACTCTGAATTTGCAGATAACTAATTTTGATGTTATATGTATTATATTAAATTATATTTTTAGTACGACGACACATACAGTGTTATAAAATTTAGTATCAAATCATATATAATCATATCGATCACTACATATAATTTGATTAGTTTTATAAGGCTTATGTAGTTATATATGGAGCCAGATTTGGGGATATGTAATAATATCAATTACCTTACAAAAAATTCGTTGAAAAAATAATATCAAATGTAGTTGTATATAATGAAATGTGTCTTAATGTGACTCCATTCATTGTCAGATGTAGAGCAATCACATGATATATGACAATATATAACTATTTTTACTCGGGTAGCCATTAAATATTATATGTCTCGTTAGCTCAGTGGGTAGAGCAATCGTCTGCCAATCTGACGGCCTGGGTTCAAACCACGGCAGGACCAAAAAAATACATATGAACTTTTTTTAAATTTTATTTTGGAAAATATATTTCCAGACCACCTATTTATTGGTTTTGCCAGCGTTTTGCCAACGTTTAAAAATTTTGTTCCTCCAGTGCTTTTCCGGCGCTTTTGAACAGCCGGTCCTTTTGTATAATGATGTTATCATTTTGGGAATGGGAAAGCACTTTTTGCCAGTACTTGTACCACCTGTTAAAGTGCTTTGCCACCGCTTTCCCGTTTGTATTTTTCTGACTGGGAATATACTATATCAGATTTGAAATTAACATTTGAATTAACATTTGATTTTTTACGAACACGAAATAAAGTATGAATATTAGGGCCAGTGTTATACATTCAATACTTCAACAAAATTTATTCCTGTTTTTTGGCTTAAAATAAAATTAGTTGATTTTAAAACATTATTTGTTAAATTAAATTTGTAAACAAATCTAAATTTAAGTAAGAACTTAGTAAAACTACAGTTTTATTTGTAACTAGCGGACGAAGCCCGCTACGTTGTTAGCGTGCCTCAAAGTTTAGAATTAAATTTCTTTTAGATAAAATAAAACACAATACTTGTTGTTAAGCTAAAATAATTGTTAAGGTAAATTTATTGTAATGTTTAAGTACAAACTCTATTTTTTGTCTCTTCATTTTTATATAAATAAATCATTTAGTATACCAACACGTGAGCATGTAACAACTAATTGTCTGTTGTTCAAGCCATTGGCGTAGATAGGTCGTATTCGTGGTGGGGTGGGGGTGGGCTGCGCCCCCCACACAAGTTTTTTAAATTCGCTTTTTTATTTAAAGTACAGTTTTTATAATAAAAGCCTTCACCCAGCCACCACAAATAAATAATTCTGACACAACAATGGGTTTAAAATAAATATTTGATCACTTTTTCTCATGAAACTGGATAATTAGTAATAAATCCATTACAAATTGCAATATACGTGTGTATGTCAAGATAATTTGGTAAAGTGCGAACTTAGGTAGATAGACCCGGAAGTAGTTTTGTTCATTTGTGTTTTGAATGAAAATAAATAACGTAAATCAGGGTTGGCAAGCGATTTATAATATTAAAGATAGAGGGCAAAGTCCGCTACGTTGTTAGCATGCCTTAATTTTTTTTTAATTCCAGTTTATGTAATTAATTCCTGGCAATTCAAGTAAATTCACGAATTCAGTTGGAAAATTTACTGCGTCAGTTTCTTCCACCGGTGCTTCGTTACCTGCAGTTTAAATATCAGAATACATAAGTTCCATTCTCTTTCTAAGGTTTTTTTCTCTTTTAGAAAATTTGTTTAACTTTTTGGAGAGTATGTTTCAATGCTACATAAGTTTCATATTCCGTGAATAGTGTTTGAACACGTAATTAAAAGGGGTTCTTCACCATACGTTATTAGGGACATTTTTCCCTTTCAACCCCCATTTTTACTATGTTTCTGTTCCAACATAGAAAAATTACGTTGCCGGTGAGTTAGTCCTACTCCAGGGAATACATATTTAAAATTTTAGGTTGGCCAGAAGGGATTGGGCAGGCCATCAAGGCGAATACTTTCCCCCTTATCTCCCTCCGATAGGAATTTCAAAAATTCCTTCTAAGCGGACGCCTACATAGAAGGAGGAACTCACATCCGAAATGCCGCAGTTTGATTTGTGAGACCGTCTATGGGGAGACTTTTCCCTTTTTGCCCGTTCCGGTAGGAATTTCCAAAAATCCCGTCTTAGCGGACGTCTATGCCGAATATCAAGAAACCTTGTTTTAGTGGAGATATCCGTGGGGTAAGGAAAAAAAAGTACTTTTTGTGAAATTATATTTTTTTTAATGGTATTTTTTTAAATGGTACTTTTTGGAAAAAGCGAAATTTTTTGGAAAAAGATACTTTGTTTTTACAAAGAACTTCATTGGAAGAAGGTACTTTTTTTTGAAAAAGGTATTTTTTTTGGAAAAATGTATTTTTTTTTGGAAAAAGGTACTTTTTTTGGAAAAGGTACTTTTTTGAAAAATGTATTTTTTTTTGAAAAAGGTACTTTTTTGGAAAGGGTACTTTTTTGGAAAAGGTAAATTTTTTTTAAAAAAAGGTACTTTTTTGGACAAAGGTACTTTTTTGGAAAAAGGTATTTTTTTTTTTTTTGGAAAAGGTACTTTTTTGGAAAAACGTACATTTTTTGGAAAAAGGTACTTTTTTGGAAAAAGGTACTGTTTATGTCCCCTTTTTGCCCCTCCAGATAAGAATTTCCAAAAAGCCGTCTCAACGGACGTCTACACCGGTCGAGGAACCTACATACCAAATTTCAACTTCATAGCTCCAGCAGTTTGAGCAGGCCGTCAAGGGGTAGAATTTTTCCCCTTTTTGCCCCTCCCTGTAAAAATTTCCAAAAATTCCGTCTTGGTGGGAACCCAAAATAGCCCAAACAACAACAATTTACACGCAATTTTAAACTTTACCGAAGTTACACAAACTAGCCCAAAGGCGTTCCCGTACTCAAAATTGCGTGTAAATTGTTGTTGTTTGGGCTGTTTTGGGTTCCCTCGGGTACCCGCGGTAACGTACGGGAACGTAGATAATATTGCGGCAATATCACTTTTTTATCATCTGGAAGATAAACACAAAGTTTTTGAAAATGTTGGAAAAAATAATACAAAATTTGTACAAAATCAATTATAAGAAATATGGGAAACAAATTCGTTGAAAAATGAGGATAAGTGCGTGGAAATAACCGGATAATATGGCAACAAGATAATTAGGGCTTTATTCATAAGTAAAAAATAACGACTATACAACTTTCTCTTATGGGAATTTGTGTGTATAAAAAGTTGTGCACTCGATGTTAGTCTTAGTTTTAACCTATGAATGGCGCTATTAATGTTTTTGTCAATGGATTATGTATGCATATATTCTTTTCCAGAGTTAAATTTAATAATGAAAACTATAAATCGTTTAGTTTGTTTGGAGGAGTTAATTTAGCGATATCACCTTTTTATCTTCCAGGTGATAAATTAGCGATATCGCCGATTTATCATTTAGAAGAATCGCTTTCGTATTGCTTGGGGGTATCGCTATAGAGAGGACATTTACTCCCGAAAGGGGGATCTACCGCAATAAGAATATGATTATTGCCACAATAAAGTTTTTCTTCCAGGCGATACGATTGCGAAACATTTTCGTATTTAATTGTTTGCAGGGTGGGTTATATAATCCACACATAGAGAAGTTTGCTGGAATGAAATTTTTTAGTAAAATAATAGTTTTCTTCGCAACCCGTGAAAAAACGATTAGATTCAATGAAGTTAGGTTTGATCCAACTATATCTATTCATATTATAGAGTGAATAACAACGTATAAAATTAGATTTGAGTTTATCTGCGATTCCGATTTTCAAAATTTTCTTATTCGTATCCGAAAATATCTTTTCTTTTATATCATTTTATATGCCATATACAAATACATATACTTGATCAAATTATAGCTCGTTGAAGATAAATTTGTATATTGCTTCGAACAACATTTTACAAAACTAAATGTGACCCAAGACCAAAAATATTTTAGATAAAATTATTTACTATCTCGAATCGAACATGTATGTTGATTTAAATACAATTATACGGTGTTATGCATAAATTTTCTTAACAGTTTAATTACACGTTTTTAGGCTTATTTGGCAAAAACAGTATGAATAATTCGTTTAATAAGGACAAAATTAATAATCTGTTAAAGTAGGGTAAAGCCTAAAATAAGCATTTCATAAAATTTGGAAAACAATTGTCTCAGTTGAAATCATAAATAGTGAGTTTTTATCTATTTAAAAACTTTTTTAAGGGTCATCCACCCAAGAATATGTAAACCCCAATATTTTATATCCAACAAATTAAAAAAATCTGGAACAATTGCACCATTTAAGCCTTTTTTCATAAAATTTTCTCAAATTAGTGTACAAATAAAATATAAAATAAATTGTTGATTTAATCGAAACATAATCGTCATTCGAATACATTCAGTTTTCGTACTATTAAACTTTCTTGAAAATATTAGTTTTCCATTATTACTTCTTTGTTATGTATAAACATTTTTTCATCATGTTTTGATTTATTATAAATTATTTTTATTTTTAAAATCTTCAAAACAATATTATTCACCTACGATTAACGAGCCAATCGTTTGCTAACTTTCTGAATCACTAACAATTTATTGGAAAGTGGAGACCCGTTAAATTAGGGTGTTGCGAGAATTTAACAAACTGTTATTTTACGATTATGCATAGCATTTTTTAATAAACGTTTAATAAGTAAAATTAATGCATTGGCAATTGTATACCTTGACGCAAAATTAAGAAAAGTTTATACATTAGAGCCATATACTTTTGCGTAAAATAATAAATAATAAAGTTTTCTTCACAAGGTAAATGAAAAATTTTCTTAAACTAGATGTAAAAGCTTCATGTAATTTATGAATCTAGTTTTAATGAAACTTTTTCATTAAGTGAATGAAACTTTTAATAAATAAAATGAACATTTTCACAACATTTTATGAAAAATTCCATTAACCCTTTGACACGGGAATTTTAATGGCTAATAATTTTCCGACCAAACTTCGTGTAAATGTAGATCTATGCCCAAGAAATATTGTTTATTACTTTAATGGCTTTGCAGCCCCTAGCGGAGATATTTGGAATCAAAGTTCAAACATTAACATGCTGCCGGCTCCGCGCGGGTTAAAATTTTTTTAAAATTTTAATTTTATATTTTTCCTATTACTAATCTCTACATAAAACCTTTTGAATTTTTGAATTTTATTCATCACACAATTTTTGAGACTAAACTTTAGTCTTTTTTGAACTTTTAAATTTAAACACATTCTTAGCAGCGTTGATGATCACAAGACAAATAAAATTTTAATAAGAACAAAATAACGAACCGATAACAGTAAATGAATAGCGCTTTGGTTAACATTCAAATCAGTGACGAGTTGATGAAGTCGACGTACATTATAATGTACGCCATTAATTCAATAAAAAGTTTCAGTGGCCGAGGCCCAGTGAAAATTCATCGGTTTTATATAAAAATTTATTAATATCATTCAGATAATTCTCTCAGTTAATGAATTGGTTGTTTTCCTACACTACATATTCATATATAAAAAAAACAAAATTTAATGCAGTTGAATAAGACCAAAACTCCGATAAAATTGGATGAAATTATATCAATTCAAATATATTTTTTATGCGATTATATACTATTTGATTATCCATTTTCCGGATGAAATTTTATATAATTTAGTATATATATATATAAGTTCCCGTAGTTCCTATACGGAACACATAATTTAGTATGATGCCAAATAAAAAAAGATATGCTACCGGATAAATTTTTTTTCACGGTAAGGTAAATGAAAAATTTTTTAGATGAAAAATCTTCATATAATTTATGAATTAATTTTAATGAAACTTTTTTATTAAGTGTATGAAACTTTTAATAAATAAAATGAATATTTTCACAACATTTTATGAAAAATTCCATAAATTCAACAAAAAGTTTCAGTGGACGAGGCCCAGAGCAAATTCAATGGTTTTATGCAAAAATTTCCCTACGGGAAATTTTAACAAACTGTCGCCGAACTGGCCCCTTTACATGAAATAGACAGGTCACTTTTACATGGCGTTGTCATAGGAGGGGGAAATTGACCCCTTGTGACATGTCACAAGACAAATCCTAGGACAGGTTACTGAACTCTCAAAAAAAACAAAGTTTAGGGACATGTCCTAGGATTTGTCTTGTGACATGTCACAAGGGGTCAATTTCCCCCTCCTATGACAACGCCATGTAAAAGTGACCAGTCTATTTCATGTAAAGGGGCCAGTTCGGTGACAGTTTGTTAAAATTTCCCGTAGGGTTATTATATAATTCAGGTAATTCTCTGAGTTAATTTTCCTACATTATACATATTCATATAAACAAACAAAATTTAATGCAATTGAATAAGACCAAAACTCCGATAAAATTGGATGAAATTATATCAATTGAAATATCTTTTTTATTCGTTTATATACAATTTGATTAAACCGGATCAAATTTTATAAAATTTAGTATGATGCCAAATAAAAAAACATATGCTACTGAATAAATTTTTTTCACGGAAATAAATAAAATAAAAATTTTTTTAACAATTTTTTTTATTAAAACCTTTGATATCGTTCAACAAATTTATATTTTATAATATTAAGATTTGGCATCATCGCACTTGACAGGTTCTTGACTACCTAATAAAGGTTCAGCTGGCATTTTCCAATGTTCGAAGACGTATGGCAAACGTTCACTTGGATCTGTACTCCAGTGATGAATGCGGCACTTAACACGAGCCTTTTCTAAATTGTTAATGGTAATAGTACAATAGAATTCTTTACTTTCTTTCTTTAGATCTGGTCCCTCAATGGGTTCTTTGGGAATAGTAATACAATCTTCTTTACAAATATAACCGGCCTTACGAAGTGATGCCTTAATGTGCCAGGGTTCAATTATCCAGGGATGATCTTTATTCATGACCACAGCCAAGTTTAAACGCTCCAACATGTTGACAGTCTAAAAATGATAAGGAATAAACTTTTCACCGTAATAAAAATTGTTTTACTCACTCTTTGGGCAAATGGGGAGCTGTGTTCTACATCGACTTTTTCATTTTCCTTTTTAGCATATTTTGCTACATTTTCTTCTGTTTTGTAAACTGCCAAGCCAGGCAACAATAGTTTATTATAGGCAAAATTTGGTTTTAAAGAAATCACATCACCCTTTGCTCCCACACCCTCAACAAAAGAAGTTAGCACCACTTCGATGTCATTTTTCTTTTTGGTATTTGTATCTTCGATCAATTCATAAATATGATGTCTTCCTCTTAGAATTTTGGGCTTTTGATTTTTTTTATGTAGTGGTGGCTCATATTTACGTTTCAATATAAAGGTAGTCTGTTGGGAAGATAGAAAATGATTTTGTATTGAAAAAATTTTGCTTTGTAATATATTGTCGGTTGATTACACTGCATGACAAAATCTTGACTTTTAAAAGTTAATAGAGCTCTGACCATCAATTCTATATATTTGGGACATGCTTATTACAATGACGTACTTTTTTTTCCCATCTAAGGTACAGATTTTCCGCGAAATGTCTTTAAAGTTAAATTGCGATAACTTTTGCAAATGGTAATGAAACACCCATTTGTTTGTCATTACTTGCCGTTTTTGTCGGAGTTTTTTATTTAAAAAATATGAGGTTTACAAATTACTACAAGCATTTTTTAGCTCATAATCCGAGGCCTATGGTATCCATATTTTATACCAAAATTTGGTGGCTAGTTGCAAAAAAAAAATCGCGGAAAAAATTGCAAAAAGGAAAATTCTTGCATTGATATATTTGTTTGCAGAACATAAATAGCTGTTTAAGTTTTTTAATTTAATTCTAGTACCAGTCTTTTTTCGCGATCCGCCATTATTTTGCAATTTTGTAAGTGCGGTTTCTTTTTTAATTTGTAATCTAGGGACTATAATGCCCATTTCACACAACAAAGTTTGGTGGCTAGTTAAAAAAAACCGGGAAAAAAAATTCCAAAAAGTAAAATTCTTACATTAATATAATTGTTTGCAGAATGTAAATCGCTGATTAAGTGTTTTGATTCAATTCTTTTACCATAAAGTCTTTTTTGCCGTCACACCATTATTTTGGAGTTTTTTAAGTGCGGTTTCATAAAATTTGTATTCTAGTGACTATAATTCCCGTTTCATACAACAAAGTGTTGGCTAGTTAAAAAACGCAAAAAAAATCGCGAAAAAAAAATTACAGAAAGGAAAATTCTTACATCAATATATTTGTTTGCAGAATGTAAATCGCTGATTAAGTGTTTTAATTCAATTCTTTTACCATAAAAACTTCTTTCACGTCCCGCCATTATTTTGGAGTTTTTTAAGTGTGGTTTCTTAAAATTTATATTCTAGTGACTATAATACCCGTATCATACAACAAAGGTTGGGAGCTAGTTAAAAGAAACCGAGAAAAAAAATTACAAAAAGGAAAATTCTTACATCAATATATTTGTTTGCAGAAAGTAAATCGCTGATTAAGTGTTTTAATTAAATTTTTTTACCAGTAAGTCTTTTTTCGCGTCCCACCATTATATTGGAGTTTTATAAGTGTGGTTTCTTAAAATTTATATTCTAGTGACTATAATAATCGTTTCATACGACAAAGTTTGGGAGCTAATTAAAAAAAAACCGCGAAAAAAATCAAAAGGAAAATTCTTACATCAATATACAGCTATGGACATATAAATGGCATATTTTACCTTGAATTCTTTCTTATGCTACTATACAAGTTTTTGTTTTTTCCAAATGTTTATTATGCACATTTCATATTGCTATAAATTTTAATTGAAATTCATTAATGTAAATAAAAAATTATCATTATGAAAAAAAACCTATTGAAATGAGCTGGACACATAATTGTGGTTTTAATATTGCATTTGTTAAATTTTTTGGTAGGTATGTACAAATATTTTACCGTTAATATTTAGTGATGTGGCCTTTGTTTCTGATGACAGCTTCGCACCTGCGACCCATACTTTCCACTAGTTTTTGGCATTTTGTTTTGGGGATGGCGTACCAAGCTTCTTGTGCGGCCGACCACAGTTCGTCCATATTTTTGTAATTTTTCTTGGCGATTTCAACCTTAACTTCATTCCACAGGTTCTCTATTGGATTTAAGTCAGGGCTCTGGGCTGTCCAATCCAAAACATCAATCTTCTCCGCACAAAACCATTTTTTTACTAGTTTGAAGGAGTGTTTGGGGCCATTATCTTGCATGAATTTCCATTTTATTACCAGGGAGTTGAAGGCATATGGCTCCATATGGTTTTTTAAAATATCTAAATACTGAAACTTGTCCATTTTTCCATTGATTTTTATTAGCGGACCTACGCCATGCCAAGAAAATGCACCCCAACCCATAATACTTCCACCTCCATGTTTTACCGTCTTCTGAGTGAACCGAGGATTAAACTCTTGGCCTTTAGGACGATGAACAAAGATTCTGCCATCTGGTCCTATCCTGTTAATTTTTGTTTCGTCACTCCATAACACGTTTTTCCAAAAACTAATGGGATTTTCCTTATGGGTTCTGGCGAAGGTTAGTCGTTTTGAAATATTTTTTTTTTTTTGTATAAGGGCCTTTTTTCTGGAAATGCGCCCAAACAAATTTGCCTCGTTTAGTCTTCTTCTGACAAGTCTGCTTGATATTTCCATGTTAAAATTTTAATTAATATCCGATGCTATCTGCCTTGATGACTTGAATAGATCAATTTTCACCATTCGTACTATAGCTGCATCCGTACGCTCATCTGTTTTTCGTGGCCTTGGCTTCCGAATTTTACCCTTAGTCAATATATCGGGATCCTTAACACAAGAATTAATTGCATTGTAGACTTTTCTGCGAGAAATTTGCATTATCTCAGCAATTTCCGCTACTTTTTTTCCATCTTCATACATTTTCCATATGATCCGCCTTTCCTCACCTGTGGTATGTTTTCCTGATCTCATTTTAAAATTTTGTTAACTTTTTATATTTATTTTTGAACTACGAAAAATATTTATTGCTTTGAAATAAATCTACACGACAACTGCCTATTTTAAGTAAATTGTGCCATTTATATGTCCACTTTAAATCAGCATTGTTAACGCAAAAATGATAACGGTAAATAATAAGCAAAACATAATGGAACATTTGAGCACTATTAAGACAAACATCTTTTTCAACAACAATCAGAAGATATAAAACTTGCATTTTTAAATATATTTAGTTGGAAAATACTTAAATTTATGCGCAATTTAAATTTGTGCCAATTATATGTCCATAGCTGTATTTTTTTGCACAATGTTAATCGCTGATTAGGTTTTTTAATTCAGTTTTTGAACTATAAAGTCTTTTTTTCGCGTTCCTCCATTATTTTGCAATTTTTTAAGTGCGGTTTTTTCAAATTTATAATCCAGAGGCTATAATGCCCATTTCATAAAACAAAGTTTGGTGGTTAGTTGCAAAAAAAAATCGCAAAAAAAAATTGCCAAAAGGAAACTTTTTGCATCAGTATATTTGTTTGAAGAATGTTAATCGCTGATTAAGTTTTTTAATTGAATTTTTCTACCATAAAGTCTTTTTTCGCGTTTCATTACATGTAAAGAAAACAAATGAAATGAAAATTTTTTTCATTGCAATTACATTTTGTAATGGTAATGATTTTTTTTTTAATTTTCATTTTATAGATTCAATGGTAATGAAAACCCGCAATGGTCATTACAAAGTAATTAATTACTCCCATCTCTGCTATAGATGAATAAATTTTTTTTGTTAAAATATTTTCCTTTTAAAACCGCCAAACTTTAAAGACATTTCGCGGAAAATCTGTACCTTAGATCAAAAAATAAAGTACGCCATTGTAATCAGCATGTCCGAAATATATAGAACTGATGGTGAGATCTCCATTAAGTTTTTGAGTGTCATGCAGTGTTATTGGAGTGTCGGACAGACCATACGCTTTCTTTCCAGAAAAATGATAAAGAGGATTTACATTAGTTTTCCGGAACAAATAAGCAGGGTAAATTAAAATGTGCCGATGTGGACACATGTGGGCATATTTGGCACATCCACATGTGCCATGTGCCAATAGTCGGGCACATGGTAATGAAAAACAACTTACGGTGCTTTATTCGGTAATATCTTCGATGCCATTTTTTAGTTTTGCTTTATTCGAAAAGGTATTTCAATACCAATAAATGCTTGCACCGTAAGTTGTTTAAGTTTCACCAAAGAGTGTACATAATAAAGAGATTGGGGGACTCTCTATCACTGAGAAAGCATTTGTTCTATCAATGGCCTTGCAACTCTCTCAATATTTTTTATGTGAAAAAATATTATGCAGCTTCGAACAGAAACGAACTCCTACTGGTTAATCAGAGATGGAAAAGGCTCACTCAATCGGGCTCTTATACCAAAAAATGTTAGATCGCTCTTACATATGTAAAAATATAAGTAACTAAAAAATAGCTTCCTCTTTGGCTGGTTAAAAAAAATTAAAATTAAATATTTAGATATTAGCAAACATTAGCAAAAATTGCGAAAAAAAAACATTTGCAAGAAGGGAAATTTTTGCAACAATATAATTCGTTTGCAGAATGTCGATCGCTGATTAGTTTTTTTAATTCATTTTCTGTACCATAAAGCCTTTTTCGAATTCCGCCGTTATTTTGCAACTTTTTATGTGCAGTTTTTTTTAATATATAACATAGGGACTATAATACCCATTTATACAATAAAGTTTGCTGGTTGATTGCAAAAAAAAACGCGATAAAAAATTCCAAAAAGGAAATTTTTAGCATCAATGTACTTATTGACCGAAAGTAAATCGCTGATTAAGTTTTTTAATTAAATTTTTGTACCATAAAGTTTTTTTTCCCATTCCGCTATTATTTTGCAATTCTTTACGTGCGTTTTTTTAAATTATAATCTAGGGACTATAATACACAATTCATACGACAAAGTTTGGTGGCTAAATAAAAAATAAAATAAATTTAAAAATAAAATTTTCAAAAAGCAAAATTTTTGCATCAATATATTTGTTTGCAGAATCTAAATCGCTGATTACGTTTCCTAATTAATTTTTTGTACCACAAAGTCTTTTTTCGCGTTTCGCTTTTATTTTGCAATTTTTTAAGTACGTTTCTTTTTAATTTATAATCTAGGGATATACACATACACATAATAGAATATACATAATACACATTTCATACAACAAAGTTTGGTGGCTAGTTGCAAAAAAAAAAAAAAAAATTGCGAAAAATAAAATTTGCAAAAAGGAAAAATTTGTTCATCAATATTTTTGTTTGCAGAATGTAAATCGCTGATTAAGTTTTTTAATTAATTTTTTGTACCACAAAGCCTTTTTTCGCTATCCGCGATTATTTTGAAATTTTTTAAGTGTGTTTTTTTTTAAATTTCACACTTAAATCGCGGGATTTTTTCAAAAAATTTTTAATTTTTTGGTACATAGCGTACATAAGTTGGCAAAAGTTGGTGTTTTTGTGGAAAAAATTAAAATTTAATGAATGTTTGGGGGTCTTTTGTGTATTGTGGGACCTAGCGGCACAGGCGAAAATTTTTTGGTACATAGCGTACTTAAGCTTTATTTTGGTAAAAGTTGGTGTTAAAATTTAATGAATTTTTGGGGTTTTTTATGTTTTGCGGGATAAGCGCCGCAGGGGAAAATTTTTTTGGAAAAATCGCGCGATTTTTTCAAAAAATTTCTCATTTTTTGGTACGTTGTGGTTATTCTTAAGAAAAATTCCGTTTATTTGAGTGCCTATACTATATAATTAGTACATTAAGTGGCTATTTTAGACTCCCGGGGGGTCTTAAATGGATCTAGTGTGGCTCCACTTTACGGAAACTTTTCCAAAAAAAAGTACCATTTTGCAAAAAAGTACCGTTTTCCAAAAAAGTACCTTTCTCCAAAAAAGTACCTTTTTTCAAGAAAGTACCTTTTTCGAAAAGAGTACCATTTTCCAAAAAAGTACGTTTTTTCAAAAAAGTACCATTTTCCAAAAAAAGTACCATTTTCCAAAAAAGTACCTCTTTTCAAAAAAGTACCTTTTTCCAAAAAAGAACCGTTTTCCGGAAAAAGTACATTTTTCAAAAAAAGTACCTTTTTCTAAAAAAGTACATTTTCTCTAAAAAAAAGTACCTTTTTCCAAAAAAAGTACTGTTTTCCAAAAAAGTACCTTTTTCCAAAAAAGTACCATTTTGCAAAAAAGTAACATTTTCCAGAAAAGTACCATTTTCCCAAAAAAAGTACCATTTTCAAAAAAACAAAAGTACCTTTCCCAAAAAAGAACCTTTTTCCAAAAAAGTACTTTGTCAAAAAAGTACTTTTAAAAAAGTCCATTTTTTCCTTCCGCGACTAAGACGGGATTTCTAGATATTCCTTTTTCCCAAGAGGGACTTTCTCCAAAAACAGAACAGTACTTTTCAAAAAGAGGAGGTAGGAAGTTGAAAATTGGTATAAAGGTTCCTCCTCTATCGTAGACATCCACAAGACTGGGTTTTTGGAATTCTCTAAAGGGGAAAAGTCTCCCCCTTGACGGCCTGCCCAAACTGCTGGAACTAGGTAGATGAAATTCGAAATGTAAGTTCCTCCTCCTCTGTAGATATCCGCTAAGACGGGATTTTTAGAAATCCTATCGTGAGGCGCGATAAGGGAAAAAGTCTCCCCCTTGACGGCCTGCCCAAACCTTTTTGGCTAGAAACCTAATATTTGAAATATGTATTCCATGGAGTAGAGCTAACTCACCAACAAGGTACTATTTCGATATTGGAACAGGAACATCGTAAACATGTTTGCCGAAAGGAGAAAATGTCCCCAATAACGGCCTGCCCGAACGGCTGATGCAACGAAGTTGAAATATCGAACGAAGGTTGCGCCTAGAGTTGTAAAAACGGGTTTCCGCATTATTCGATAAACCGGTTTTTTTCTATATTTCCGGGTTTTTTAAACCGGTTTTTGAAAAAGGACGGATTTCGTATTATTCGAGAAACCGGGTTTTTCGTGCCGAATAATTCGACATTTTCGAATATTTATAAGGTGAAAATTTTTAATAAATTTTCTTCAATTGTTCAGTAATCATGCAAAATATTTAAATGCCTATGCATAATAATTTGAAAACCTTATAACACATTTATAAACTGAATTTTGTATGGAAAATTAGTTTTATAAATCACTTAAAGATTTTCAAAGTGATTATGCATATGCCCTTAATGTTTGATTCCCTCCTTTTGGTAGGGTTTATTGACTTTGTCATTGCTATGACGTACATTAGTGGACTATTATCGAATTAAATTGTTTCTCATTAATTGGAAAACTACAATCTTCATAAGGCCAAAGTTATTTTTTGCGACATTTTCAAATCGTCCTATCTATTAAATTAATGCGAAAAAAACTTCCACCGCAATTTTGTAACAATTCCAGAGCAAGTGAAAAATCATGTTTGTTTTTATGGAGGTTAATAGCTTTTTCGAAAAAATTACGAACAAAATACTGGGCTTTTAGATCTGTCCAAAAGTGTTTTTATTTAGAAACAAAAAAAAAGAAGCGCATTTAGAAGTAATAATTTTCAGTTTTAAAGGTGCATTCGCACTAATTGAATAATATACGCTGCGAATTGCTTTCAAGAAAGGAAAAAATAGAAAGTTTCAAGATTTTTAGCAATTCTTTTCAAGTTTTATAAGAAAATTTGCATATATAGCAATACAAAATGATTATTTATAAAAAACCGGAAAACTGGTTATTCGAACCGGTTTTGAATTAAAAAAACCGAAAACCGGTTTTTCAGAAAGGCAGGTTTTAGAAGTATTCGAAAACCGGTTTTTCAAATAGGTCGAATCCTTGACAACTCTAGTTGCGCCTCTATGGTAGACACCCGCGAAAATTGAATTTTTGGAAATTCCTACAGGTAGGGGCAAAAAGAAGAAAATTCGCCCCTTGATGGCCTTTTAACAGGCCCCTTTGGCTAAAAACCCGAAATTTAAATTGTATGTCCGTGTAGTATGGGCGAATTTATTAGGAAGGTACTTTTTTTAATTTTGGACAGGGACGTTATAAAATGGGGGCTCAAAAAGGGAAAGTGATCATTTAACGGCTTGTCCAAACTGGAACTAGGAAATTGAAATTCGGTATATTGGTTCCTTCCCCAGAGTAGACGTCCGCCAAGTCGGTATTTTTGGAACCAACCGGAAGTGTCAAAAAAAATGTCCCCCTTGACGGCCTGCCAAAACTGCTGAAATTCAGTGGATTCCTTCCCTAGCTTAGACCCTCCATAAGGTGGGATTTTCGGAAATTCCTACCGGGAGGGACACAAATAGTAAAATTCTCCCCTTTGATGGCCTAGCCAAACTGCTAGAACTAGGAAGCTGAAATTCTATATGTAAGTTCCTCCTCCCACGCAGACGTACGCTAAGACGGGAAAAATAATAAAAAGGAAATAATATTCCCCTTCATAGCCTGCCCGAACAAATTGCTAATTAAAACTCATGATGTAAATCAATTTATTAACTGACATATTTTTAAAATGTAAACTGCCGACAAAAAAATATGAGAAGCTTTAAACCAAAGTTATAGGCAAAAATGTGTGTTAACATTTTTATAATCTCACTCCTTATAAAGTATAATATAAATAACTAATGATTTATTATTTACTCTCAGGATATTTTGTGCAACCCTTTAAGCTTAATACGTGACTAAATTTTTACCTGTTGAGAATTATTATTCAATACATAAGCCGCAATATTGTTTAAATAGTTGACTTATTAAGTATAATCTATCATGGAGATAACAGTAAAACATTATTCCCTGTGCGAGGTCATTTGGCAAAATCTCGGAGATATATCCTTACGTGCGGGAAAAATATCAAAACTTCTTGATACTATCCATCACGCGTAAGAAATGAAAGTGTGAAAACCTTTTTTAAGTATCTCGAACCATTTAGTGTTGAGAAATTTCCAAAGTCAAACATTTTTCGCTGATCGAAAAAATTGCATTTTTTTATCAAAAAGATGCTATCAATTTTTCACTTTATTTAATAAAAGTTAATGTTTTATTATATATTCGTAGAGATTGGGGTTCTAAGATGCTTTTAATCCAAATTTTAAGTCGGTACAACATTCACCCTACGTACAGCATTGACCGAAATTGGTCTAATTTTTATGAGAATTTTTGAGTTTTAGATCATATAACAAAAAAACCACGCCGATTTTGCTATTTTCTGAAATACAGTTATATAGAGCCATATATTCTGTTTAGATTTCAAAAATAAAAAGTAGCGCCAATTCATAAACGAATCCAGAAAACATGATTTTATAAAAAACTAGCGGGCAAGACCGCTAGATTTAGCGGCGTGCCTTAGGCCTAGTTTTTGGGATGTCAGCTATACCGAAAACGAATTTTGTCGTATCGGGTTAGCGTACCTTAAAGTTTAAAATATAATTTGTTTTGTACACCGAAAAAATTACTCAGTTATTGGCTACTAAATTTTTAACTGAGTCCCAGGTGAAATACCCCTAACTGAGCCTCAGTTACTCAAATTAATTAAAAATAACTAATTTTGTTTCATTAAAACATTTTCACTGAGAACTCAGTTACGGACACCGATATTGTTAATTGAAATAAATAATTATGGGAAGTTAGTTAAAAATAACCTAATAAACAAACAACCATCATATTTAGTTTAATTTTTGATTTACACAATAGAAAAACTTTGAGCATTAAAAGATTTTATTAACAATAATGTCTAGATAAAACATATAAAATAATTGAAAATTTGTTTCATCTTCTTTTTGCTTGAGGATCTCTAGAACTCACATATTGTATTATATAGAACTTTACAGCCACATCCGAGCCATGTAATCAGCAAGTCTCACCAGTTCCACTTATTGTTTCTTCTCACCTTCTGTAATCTTAGCATCTCTCGGGTTCAACATAAAACTTACCAGCCACATCCGAGCCATATAAGCAACTATTCAAACCAGTTCCACTTCTTGCTTCGTCTCACCTTCTGTGAAAAATTCAAAGTTTAAAAATGAATTAAAAGATATTGTAAAAATAAGTTTACTTACCTTAAATCCATTTAAGCTTTAGCGAATTTCACAGTTTTACAATCCAAATGCTTTAATTAGTGCTCAAAGATTCAAAAAAAATGCACAAACAAAAGCGTGAAATAAAAAAATCTTTATATCTTTATTTTAGTTTTTAATTGTATTTCAAAACTGTTTTGACAATTTAGAACTCATTTATTTTTAACTACAATAAAACCAAAGGTAATATCGATTATTTCAGTTAATTTAAAGTTTTTGATTTTAACTGAGGAATTCTTTAACCGAGCAACTGAGAAATTTTATCGGTGTATAGGAATTAAATATTTTTATGAAAATAAAATACAATGTTTTTTATTAATGTAAAAATCTTCAAAATAAAAGCCCCCTTCGATGAGAATGCTTATTAGGAGCTTATAGAAAAAATAAATAATTTAAAAAATTATTATTCAGAGGAAGCTTAGGTTAAAACAAATTTTCTACTTTTTAAGTAAAAATAAAATCAAAAAGTTACACTTAATAATTAACAATAAATAACGATGACGATGTGAGAGCTGTGGTGTAATGGATAGCGCGTTGAACTGTTACACATGTGGTTGCGGGTTCGATCCCTAACGACCGCAACATCAATTTGGAAAAATAATGTTTATGATTTGTTATCCCTAATACAGTGTCCTCCTTCACTATTCCCATAAGTAGCACTTAACCCCACCGAAGTAAAATAATATAATATAACAGGGCTATGAAATAAACAGCCTCAACAAATCGCCAACTCACCATCAAATGGCGCGCAACAACTGTTCTAGAATTCAACATCTCACGCAATTATAGTGTTGCCATATTTGAAGCCTCTCATCTTTCACCACCTCCTATCTCTTCTTTTTCCCTTTCCAAATAAAGCAACACGTTACTTAATAGAAAGAATTTAATGAGTGTTGCTTCTCTAAAAAAAAATAAAAAATTCGAATATGAAGTCCAAATTTCAAATTGCTCAAAAGCTATTGAGACATTGTTGAAATAAAATATATGTTTTTTCCTTAAAAGATTTCCAGGTTGAACTTTCAATATTGAAATTTTTACATTGCATATTTTTGCTTTATTAAAAAAACATATATCCCTATAAATTCTATTTTCGAATAACACTGCTCTACAAAAAAAAAAAAGGTGAATGTTATTGCAGTGGTTTTAGGATAATTAGGTGGTGCTGATTTAGAATCTGCAACCAGTTTGTTCAAACTTTTTTCAATTTTTCAGCCGATTTTTTCAATAAAAAATTTATAATTTAGTAGCTATAGCCTCGGAAAGAAAACGCTTTACACAGTTTAAGCTTAATTCTGTGCCCTATTTTTCAAAACTTATATGTGTATCAATATCTCAATAACTTTTCTAAATACAGTAGTCGTTCGGTTATATGAACTAATTCAAACAGAGCCTGTTCACTAAATGGAGAAGTTCACATAATCAAGAGAATATAAAATAAGTAATTCAAATGATTTTTATTACATTAAGTTTTTATTTCTAATAAGTTTTTTAATACTTAATGTACATGAAAGTAGTCGGTTATATTTTTTGTACTTTTTTTGCTTCAAGGGATTTCTGTAGTGCCTTGTCCGTGCATTTTCGCAATGCCAAAATATCATTAATATCAGATATATTATTTTCACTCCAAGCAATAACTTTATTGAATGCTTCGATTGCCTCCGTTGTGCTAATTTCAGCTGTTCTTACGATCCACTACTCTTGATCATCATCTTCAAATTCGCTATCTATATCTTCGCTAGCAATGTCTTGATTCCACGTCTGAATCTCTTCCCGTGAAAGCTGTTCACATAATAGAGATAGGCTGTGTTCACTCTTTAGAACCTCCTGTGTTTAAATTTTGTTGTTCTCTATTCTGGAAGTTTACATAACTGGATATTCATATAACCGAGCGGCTACTGTATAGTCGCTTAAAGTCAAGATTTAAAAATTTTTTAAGGTATTTAAAAAAAACATTTAAATATAAGTCAAAGTCCGATTTTGAATATCAAAGCCAATTTGGAAAGAAAAAGGTCCAAAATTTTTGTGCATGTCGTATTCCGTTAACAAATTATGTGCACTTTTAGAGCCTTTTGTAATTAAATTTAGATTTAAACCAATTTCCACAAAAAAAACAAAAAGGTGATTCCACAAAAAAAAGTGTGCACAAAAACAATGTTTCCACAAAAAAAAAAGTTTCCACAAAAAAAAAAAAGTTTCCATAACAAAAAAAATTTTTCCACAAAAAAAAGTGTTTAAAAAAAATGTGTCAACAAAAAAAAAAAGTTTCCCCAAAAAAGTGTTTGCACAAAAAACAAAGTTTCCACAAAAAAAAAGTATCCCCAAAAAAAAAAAGTTCCCTAAAAAAAAATTTACAAAAAAAAAAGTTTCCACAAAAAAAATTTCAAAAAAAAATATTTACACAAAAAATATTTCACAAAAAAAAGTTTCCACAAAAAAAGAAAAAAAAATATTCCACAAAAAAAAAGTATTTCCAAAAAAAAACTTTTTCCACGAAAAAACAAATATTTTACAAAAAAAAAAGTTTCCACAAAAAAAATGTTTCCACAAAAAAAAGTGATTCCACAAAAAAAAAATTGCCACAAAAAAAAATTTTCACAAAAAAAAGTGTTTCCAAAAAAAAAACTTTTTCCGAAAAACAAAATATTTCACAAAAAAAAAAGTGTTTCCACAAAAAAAATTGAGATGAGATAAATGGGATAGGATGAGTTGAGATTAGATTAGGTTAATTCTATAAGTGCTGCCTGGTTGTCATAGTAACGCCAAGGCCTGGTTGTCATAGCAACACGAAAATTTTGTATGGGAATATATAAGAAATATATAGGAAAATCTAAATGCCATATCTCCGGAACCACTGGGCCAATTTCGTGCAAACTTCACATAAACCATCTACAGAACATCGTGAACGTACCCTGAAATTTTGTTTGAAATCGGTTGACCCGTTTCCGCAGTTAGTGGTGACATCAAAATGGCAAGTTTCCATACACCATAATTTTAATTTCAAAAAAAGGATAGTTCGGTTTATTTTTTTAAAATTATTTCAATTGTTTTACATGAAAAATAAAATAGTCTTTATTGCTGCAAAAAATCATTCACGTACCTTGGATAGTTTTTAAGATGTTGAAAGTCAACTTTCAAAGATGATTTTTTAAGAAATACACTTTTTAGTTTTTTTGTAGATTTTTCCCCGAAGTGTTTAACCCCTTGTCGACCGACGGTACTTAAAAGTACCATTACAGTTACGACCTCATAAAATCTTAACAAAAAAGTTGTTGTATACCTTTGGGCCATAGGTATGTTAGAGTACACTATAATTTTTCTAATAAGATCTTTTTTCGACTATTGGCGACCCCGTCTTCTCATAATAACGGTAATTCGAAATGTATTTCAGCTGTTTGGTTAAGATATGGTGGCACTAATTTCGATTAATGAAAAATACTTATGTTATAATGATAAATTGTTTTTCTTAATACCATGGAATCAATTAATTAACAAATGTTTTAATACTAATTTATTAGAAGTACAAAAAAAAACCAATTTTTCTTTCTTACTTTTTAATTCATCCTGACCCAACGGTACTAAGGAGTACCAGTTATAACTAATATCCTTGCAGGTCCTTGACAAATTTTAAAATTTGTATATAACTTAAAGATGGCATATTAATTAAGATTTAGTCAAAAAAAATACAAAGTTTCCAACGCTTTCGTGTCTTGGTCCACAAGCAAATATTGTGCAAACATTTACATTCTTGTTTTTTAGATTTTTCCCAGAAGTGTTTAAGGTTTTTTTGAATGTTACTAAAAAATTAACACTACAATCAACTAGACATATTCACTTTTCCATTCATGTATTAAAAGTATATAAAAAATATTGGTAACAGGTACAATTATTGCATTCAAAACATACATATATTTTTCAACATGGGACAAATATTTTACAGGTGAATATTAAGGAGTGAGAGCATAAAAATGTTAACTCACATAAAGTTAAATGAAAAAAAAACACTGAATTTTAAGACTTCAAACCAAATTTTTATAAAATGAAATTTAATACAAAATCAAACAAAAAAAACACATGGAATTCTAACCACTACGAACAAAGTTATCCACTTTTTTCGGAAACCCTCCCATTAAGGCTTTTATGGTAGTTTCTGTCACCTTTTTAGAGCAGGTGGTCCATCTACGTTTGAAATTTTGCATGTCCTGGCAGACCTTTTTTGTGCCCTTTAATTCTCTTTTAACAAGAGCCCAATATCTCTCCACTGGCCTGAGATACGGGCAGTTTGGTGGATTTGCCTCTCTTGGTACAAAAACCACATCATTATCATTATACCACTTCAGCGCTTTCTTGCTGTAGTGACAAGATGCTAAACCGGCCAAAAGTAATTGGATACATTGTGCTGACTCAATAATTGAAGAAATCTCTTCTGCAAACACTCCTTGATATAAATTTCGCTGTTTATAGAGCCAGATGTCACAAATGAATGGCTTCTTTGGCCGCAGCTACATATGGCTTGCCATACTAGGAATTTTTTAGGGAATTTCGTTTGCTTTTTCGACCTAAATTTTTCCGCACCATTTCCTCGAACATCGAAAACATCAAATTCTTGACCAGGGAGCTGCGAAAAATCAGCCAGGACATAAGTTTCGTCGTCCATTACACAACAGTTGTATTTTTGTATAAAATTTGATTTCAATTTTCATACTCTGGTTTTGGCCTCCAAATTTTTAAAAGCGTTTCTATCAGGAACTTTTTGAACTTTGTAGGACTTTAGTCCTGCCTTACGTTTCACTTTACGTACAAAAAAGTTCGAGCATTGGGCTAACCGAGCTGTTTTTCTGCCAGATGTGTTAGGAGCTCTCTTAAGGATGCTTTTGACTTTATATTCCTTACCAATGTTACGATAACCAGTCGTTGTTCCTGTTCCCGGCTTCCTTTCAATTGTTAGGTGTTCCAGATACCTTTTTACCACCTTTGAAACTGTTTGGCGGCATACATTAGTTTCTTTGGCAATTTTTTTGTATGTCCATGTTTGGTTTTGTTGAAAATATGTAATTATTTTTGAACGCACTTTTCTTTCATCGTCCATTCTGCAAAAAATTGCTAATTAAAACTCATGATGTAAATCAATTTATTAACTGACATATTTTTAAAATGTAAACTGCCGACAAAAAATATGAGAAGCTTTAAACCAAAGTTATAGGCAAAAATGTGTGTTAACATTTTTATAATCTCACTCCTTATAAAGTATAATATAAATAACTAATGATTTATTATTTACTCTCAGGATATTTTGTGCAACCCTTTAAGCTTAATACGTGACTAAATTTTTACCTGTTGAGAATTATTATTCAATACATAAGCCGCAATATTGTTTAAATAGTTGACTTATTAAGTATAATCTATCATGGAGATAACAGTAAAACATTATTCCCTGTGCGAGGTCATTTGGCAAAATCTCGGAGATATATCCTTACGTGCGGGAAAAATATCAAAACTTCTTGATACTATCCATCACGCGTAAGAAATGAAAGTGTGAAAACCTTTTTTAAGTATCTCGAACCATTTAGTGTTGAGAAATTTCCAAAGTCAAACATTTTTCGCTGATCGAAAAAATTGCATTTTTTTATCAAAAAGATGCTATCAATTTTTCACTTTATTTAATAAAAGTTAATGTTTTATTATATATTCGTAGAGATTGGGGTTCTAAGATGCTTTTAATCCAAATTTTAAGTCGGTACAACATTCACCCTACGTACAGCATTGACCGAAATTGGTCTAATTTTTATGAGAATTTTTGAGTTTTAGATCATATAACAAAAAAACCACGCCGATTTTGCTATTTTCTGAAATACAGTTATATAGAGCCATATATTCTGTTTAGATTTCAAAAATAAAAAGTAGCGCCAATTCATAAACGAATCCAGAAAACATGATTTTATAAAAAACTAGCGGGCAAGACCGCTAGATTTAGCGGCGTGCCTTAGGCCTAGTTTTTGGGATGTCAGCTATACCGAAAACGAATTTTGTCGTATCGGGTTAGCGTACCTTAAAGTTTAAAATATAATTTGTTTTGTACACCGAAAAAATTACTCAGTTATTGGCTACTAAATTTTTAACTGAGTCCCAGGTGAAATACCCCTAACTGAGCCTCAGTTACTCAAATTAATTAAAAATAACTAATTTTGTTTCATTAAAACATTTTCACTGAGAACTCAGTTACGGACACCGATATTGTTAATTGAAATAAATAATTATGGGAAGTTAGTTAAAAATAACCTAATAAACAAACAACCATCATATTTAGTTTAATTTTTGATTTACACAATAGAAAAACTTTGAGCATTAAAAGATTTTATTAACAATAATGTCTAGATAAAACATATAAAATAATTGAAAATTTGTTTCATCTTCTTTTTGCTTGAGGATCTCTAGAACTCACATATTGTATTATATAGAACTTTACAGCCACATCCGAGCCATGTAATCAGCAAGTCTCACCAGTTCCACTTATTGTTTCTTCTCACCTTCTGTAATCTTAGCATCTCTCGGGTTCAACATAAAACTTACCAGCCACATCCGAGCCATATAAGCAACTATTCAAACCAGTTCCACTTCTTGCTTCGTCTCACCTTCTGTGAAAAATTCAAAGTTTAAAAATGAATTAAAAGATATTGTAAAAATAAGTTTACTTACCTTAAATCCATTTAAGCTTTAGCGAATTTCACAGTTTTACAATCCAAATGCTTTAATTAGTGCTCAAAGATTCAAAAAAAATGCACAAACAAAAGCGTGAAATAAAAAAATCTTTATATCTTTATTTTAGTTTTTAATTGTATTTCAAAACTGTTTTGACAATTTAGAACTCATTTATTTTTAACTACAATAAAACCAAAGGTAATATCGATTATTTCAGTTAATTTAAAGTTTTTGATTTTAACTGAGGAATTCTTTAACCGAGCAACTGAGAAATTTTATCGGTGTATAGGAATTAAATATTTTTATGAAAATAAAATACAATGTTTTTTATTAATGTAAAAATCTTCAAAATAAAAGCCCCCTTCGATGAGAATGCTTATTAGGAGCTTATAGAAAAAATAAATAATTTAAAAAATTATTATTCAGAGGAAGCTTAGGTTAAAACAAATTTTCTACTTTTTAAGTAAAAATAAAATCAAAAAGTTACACTTAATAATTAACAATAAATAACGATGACGATGTGAGAGCTGTGGTGTAATGGATAGCGCGTTGAACTGTTACACATGTGGTTGCGGGTTCGATCCCTAACGACCGCAACATCAATTTGGAAAAATAATGTTTATGATTTGTTATCCCTAATACAGTGTCCTCCTTCACTATTCCCATAAGTAGCACTTAACCCCACCGAAGTAAAATAATATAATATAACAGGGCTATGAAATAAACAGCCTCAACAAATCGCCAACTCACCATCAAATGGCGCGCAACAACTGTTCTAGAATTCAACATCTCACGCAATTATAGTGTTGCCATATTTGAAGCCTCTCATCTTTCACCACCTCCTATCTCTTCTTTTTCCCTTTCCAAATAAAGCAACACGTTACTTAATAGAAAGAATTTAATGAGTGTTGCTTCTCTAAAAAAAAATAAAAAATTCGAATATGAAGTCCAAATTTCAAATTGCTCAAAAGCTATTGAGACATTGTTGAAATAAAATATATGTTTTTTCCTTAAAAGATTTCCAGGTTGAACTTTCAATATTGAAATTTTTACATTGCATATTTTTGCTTTATTAAAAAAACATATATCCCTATAAATTCTATTTTCGAATAACACTGCTCTACAAAAAAAAAAAAGGTGAATGTTATTGCAGTGGTTTTAGGATAATTAGGTGGTGCTGATTTAGAATCTGCAACCAGTTTGTTCAAACTTTTTTCAATTTTTCAGCCGATTTTTTCAATAAAAAATTTATAATTTAGTAGCTATAGCCTCGGAAAGAAAACGCTTTACACAGTTTAAGCTTAATTCTGTGCCCTATTTTTCAAAACTTATATGTGTATCAATATCTCAATAACTTTTCTAAATACAGTAGTCGTTCGGTTATATGAACTAATTCAAACAGAGCCTGTTCACTAAATGGAGAAGTTCACATAATCAAGAGAATATAAAATAAGTAATTCAAATGATTTTTATTACATTAAGTTTTTATTTCTAATAAGTTTTTTAATACTTAATGTACATGAAAGTAGTCGGTTATATTTTTTGTACTTTTTTTGCTTCAAGGGATTTCTGTAGTGCCTTGTCCGTGCATTTTCGCAATGCCAAAATATCATTAATATCAGATATATTATTTTCACTCCAAGCAATAACTTTATTGAATGCTTCGATTGCCTCCGTTGTGCTAATTTCAGCTGTTCTTACGATCCACTACTCTTGATCATCATCTTCAAATTCGCTATCTATATCTTCGCTAGCAATGTCTTGATTCCACGTCTGAATCTCTTCCCGTGAAAGCTGTTCACATAATAGAGATAGGCTGTGTTCACTCTTTAGAACCTCCTGTGTTTAAATTTTGTTGTTCTCTATTCTGGAAGTTTACATAACTGGATATTCATATAACCGAGCGGCTACTGTATAGTCGCTTAAAGTCAAGATTTAAAAATTTTTTAAGGTATTTAAAAAAAACATTTAAATATAAGTCAAAGTCCGATTTTGAATATCAAAGCCAATTTGGAAAGAAAAAGGTCCAAAATTTTTGTGCATGTCGTATTCCGTTAACAAATTATGTGCACTTTTAGAGCCTTTTGTAATTAAATTTAGATTTAAACCAATTTCCACAAAAAAAACAAAAAGGTGATTCCACAAAAAAAAGTGTGCACAAAAACAATGTTTCCACAAAAAAAAAAGTTTCCACAAAAAAAAAAAAGTTTCCATAACAAAAAAAATTTTTCCACAAAAAAAAGTGTTTAAAAAAAATGTGTCAACAAAAAAAAAAAGTTTCCCCAAAAAAGTGTTTGCACAAAAAACAAAGTTTCCACAAAAAAAAAGTATCCCCAAAAAAAAAAAGTTCCCTAAAAAAAAATTTACAAAAAAAAAAGTTTCCACAAAAAAAATTTCAAAAAAAAATATTTACACAAAAAATATTTCACAAAAAAAAGTTTCCACAAAAAAAGAAAAAAAAATATTCCACAAAAAAAAAGTATTTCCAAAAAAAAACTTTTTCCACGAAAAAACAAATATTTTACAAAAAAAAAAGTTTCCACAAAAAAAATGTTTCCACAAAAAAAAGTGATTCCACAAAAAAAAAATTGCCACAAAAAAAAATTTTCACAAAAAAAAGTGTTTCCAAAAAAAAAACTTTTTCCGAAAAACAAAATATTTCACAAAAAAAAAAGTGTTTCCACAAAAAAAATTGAGATGAGATAAATGGGATAGGATGAGTTGAGATTAGATTAGGTTAATTCTATAAGTGCTGCCTGGTTGTCATAGTAACGCCAAGGCCTGGTTGTCATAGCAACACGAAAATTTTGTATGGGAATATATAAGAAATATATAGGAAAATCTAAATGCCATATCTCCGGAACCACTGGGCCAATTTCGTGCAAACTTCACATAAACCATCTACAGAACATCGTGAACGTACCCTGAAATTTTGTTTGAAATCGGTTGACCCGTTTCCGCAGTTAGTGGTGACATCAAAATGGCAAGTTTCCATACACCATAATTTTAATTTCAAAAAAAGGATAGTTCGGTTTATTTTTTTAAAATTATTTCAATTGTTTTACATGAAAAATAAAATAGTCTTTATTGCTGCAAAAAATCATTCACGTACCTTGGATAGTTTTTAAGATGTTGAAAGTCAACTTTCAAAGATGATTTTTTAAGAAATACACTTTTTAGTTTTTTTGTAGATTTTTCCCCGAAGTGTTTAACCCCTTGTCGACCGACGGTACTTAAAAGTACCATTACAGTTACGACCTCATAAAATCTTAACAAAAAAGTTGTTGTATACCTTTGGGCCATAGGTATGTTAGAGTACACTATAATTTTTCTAATAAGATCTTTTTTCGACTATTGGCGACCCCGTCTTCTCATAATAACGGTAATTCGAAATGTATTTCAGCTGTTTGGTTAAGATATGGTGGCACTAATTTCGATTAATGAAAAATACTTATGTTATAATGATAAATTGTTTTTCTTAATACCATGGAATCAATTAATTAACAAATGTTTTAATACTAATTTATTAGAAGTACAAAAAAAAACCAATTTTTCTTTCTTACTTTTTAATTCATCCTGACCCAACGGTACTAAGGAGTACCAGTTATAACTAATATCCTTGCAGGTCCTTGACAAATTTTAAAATTTGTATATAACTTAAAGATGGCATATTAATTAAGATTTAGTCAAAAAAAATACAAAGTTTCCAACGCTTTCGTGTCTTGGTCCACAAGCAAATATTGTGCAAACATTTACATTCTTGTTTTTTAGATTTTTCCCAGAAGTGTTTAAGGTTTTTTTGAATGTTACTAAAAAATTAACACTACAATCAACTAGACATATTCACTTTTCCATTCATGTATTAAAAGTATATAAAAAATATTGGTAACAGGTACAATTATTGCATTCAAAACATACATATATTTTTCAACATGGGACAAATATTTTACAGGTGAATATTAAGGAGTGAGAGCATAAAAATGTTAACTCACATAAAGTTAAATGAAAAAAAAACACTGAATTTTAAGACTTCAAACCAAATTTTTATAAAATGAAATTTAATACAAAATCAAACAAAAAAAACACATGGAATTCTAACCACTACGAACAAAGTTATCCACTTTTTTCGGAAACCCTCCCATTAAGGCTTTTATGGTAGTTTCTGTCACCTTTTTAGAGCAGGTGGTCCATCTACGTTTGAAATTTTGCATGTCCTGGCAGACCTTTTTTGTGCCCTTTAATTCTCTTTTAACAAGAGCCCAATATCTCTCCACTGGCCTGAGATACGGGCAGTTTGGTGGATTTGCCTCTCTTGGTACAAAAACCACATCATTATCATTATACCACTTCAGCGCTTTCTTGCTGTAGTGACAAGATGCTAAACCGGCCAAAAGTAATTGGATACATTGTGCTGACTCAATAATTGAAGAAATCTCTTCTGCAAACACTCCTTGATATAAATTTCGCTGTTTATAGAGCCAGATGTCACAAATGAATGGCTTCTTTGGCCGCAGCTACATATGGCTTGCCATACTAGGAATTTTTTAGGGAATTTCGTTTGCTTTTTCGACCTAAATTTTTCCGCACCATTTCCTCGAACATCGAAAACATCAAATTCTTGACCAGGGAGCTGCGAAAAATCAGCCAGGACATAAGTTTCGTCGTCCATTACACAACAGTTGTATTTTTGTATAAAATTTGATTTCAATTTTCATACTCTGGTTTTGGCCTCCAAATTTTTAAAAGCGTTTCTATCAGGAACTTTTTGAACTTTGTAGGACTTTAGTCCTGCCTTACGTTTCACTTTACGTACAAAAAAGTTCGAGCATTGGGCTAACCGAGCTGTTTTTCTGCCAGATGTGTTAGGAGCTCTCTTAAGGATGCTTTTGACTTTATATTCCTTACCAATGTTACGATAACCAGTCGTTGTTCCTGTTCCCGGCTTCCTTTCAATTGTTAGGTGTTCCAGATACCTTTTTACCACCTTTGAAACTGTTTGGCGGCATACATTAGTTTCTTTGGCAATTTTTTTGTATGTCCATGTTTGGTTTTGTTGAAAATATGTAATTATTTTTGAACGCACTTTTCTTTCATCGTCCATTCTGCAAAAAATTGCTAATTAAAACTCATGATGTAAATCAATTTATTAACTGACATATTTTTAAAATGTAAACTGCCGACAAAAAATATGAGAAGCTTTAAACCAAAGTTATAGGCAAAAATGTGTGTTAACATTTTTATAATCTCACTCCTTATAAAGTATAATATAAATAACTAATGATTTATTATTTACTCTCAGGATATTTTGTGCAACCCTTTAAGCTTAATACGTGACTAAATTTTTACCTGTTGAGAATTATTATTCAATACATAAGCCGCAATATTGTTTAAATAGTTGACTTATTAAGTATAATCTATCATGGAGATAACAGTAAAACATTATTCCCTGTGCGAGGTCATTTGGCAAAATCTCGGAGATATATCCTTACGTGCGGGAAAAATATCAAAACTTCTTGATACTATCCATCACGCGTAAGAAATGAAAGTGTGAAAACCTTTTTTAAGTATCTCGAACCATTTAGTGTTGAGAAATTTCCAAAGTCAAACATTTTTCGCTGATCGAAAAAATTGCATTTTTTTATCAAAAAGATGCTATCAATTTTTCACTTTATTTAATAAAAGTTAATGTTTTATTATATATTCGTAGAGATTGGGGTTCTAAGATGCTTTTAATCCAAATTTTAAGTCGGTACAACATTCACCCTACGTACAGCATTGACCGAAATTGGTCTAATTTTTATGAGAATTTTTGAGTTTTAGATCATATAACAAAAAAACCACGCCGATTTTGCTATTTTCTGAAATACAGTTATATAGAGCCATATATTCTGTTTAGATTTCAAAAATAAAAAGTAGCGCCAATTCATAAACGAATCCAGAAAACATGATTTTATAAAAAACTAGCGGGCAAGACCGCTAGATTTAGCGGCGTGCCTTAGGCCTAGTTTTTGGGATGTCAGCTATACCGAAAACGAATTTTGTCGTATCGGGTTAGCGTACCTTAAAGTTTAAAATATAATTTGTTTTGTACACCGAAAAAATTACTCAGTTATTGGCTACTAAATTTTTAACTGAGTCCCAGGTGAAATACCCCTAACTGAGCCTCAGTTACTCAAATTAATTAAAAATAACTAATTTTGTTTCATTAAAACATTTTCACTGAGAACTCAGTTACGGACACCGATATTGTTAATTGAAATAAATAATTATGGGAAGTTAGTTAAAAATAACCTAATAAACAAACAACCATCATATTTAGTTTAATTTTTGATTTACACAATAGAAAAACTTTGAGCATTAAAAGATTTTATTAACAATAATGTCTAGATAAAACATATAAAATAATTGAAAATTTGTTTCATCTTCTTTTTGCTTGAGGATCTCTAGAACTCACATATTGTATTATATAGAACTTTACAGCCACATCCGAGCCATGTAATCAGCAAGTCTCACCAGTTCCACTTATTGTTTCTTCTCACCTTCTGTAATCTTAGCATCTCTCGGGTTCAACATAAAACTTACCAGCCACATCCGAGCCATATAAGCAACTATTCAAACCAGTTCCACTTCTTGCTTCGTCTCACCTTCTGTGAAAAATTCAAAGTTTAAAAATGAATTAAAAGATATTGTAAAAATAAGTTTACTTACCTTAAATCCATTTAAGCTTTAGCGAATTTCACAGTTTTACAATCCAAATGCTTTAATTAGTGCTCAAAGATTCAAAAAAAATGCACAAACAAAAGCGTGAAATAAAAAAATCTTTATATCTTTATTTTAGTTTTTAATTGTATTTCAAAACTGTTTTGACAATTTAGAACTCATTTATTTTTAACTACAATAAAACCAAAGGTAATATCGATTATTTCAGTTAATTTAAAGTTTTTGATTTTAACTGAGGAATTCTTTAACCGAGCAACTGAGAAATTTTATCGGTGTATAGGAATTAAATATTTTTATGAAAATAAAATACAATGTTTTTTATTAATGTAAAAATCTTCAAAATAAAAGCCCCCTTCGATGAGAATGCTTATTAGGAGCTTATAGAAAAAATAAATAATTTAAAAAATTATTATTCAGAGGAAGCTTAGGTTAAAACAAATTTTCTACTTTTTAAGTAAAAATAAAATCAAAAAGTTACACTTAATAATTAACAATAAATAACGATGACGATGTGAGAGCTGTGGTGTAATGGATAGCGCGTTGAACTGTTACACATGTGGTTGCGGGTTCGATCCCTAACGACCGCAACATCAATTTGGAAAAATAATGTTTATGATTTGTTATCCCTAATACAGTGTCCTCCTTCACTATTCCCATAAGTAGCACTTAACCCCACCGAAGTAAAATAATATAATATAACAGGGCTATGAAATAAACAGCCTCAACAAATCGCCAACTCACCATCAAATGGCGCGCAACAACTGTTCTAGAATTCAACATCTCACGCAATTATAGTGTTGCCATATTTGAAGCCTCTCATCTTTCACCACCTCCTATCTCTTCTTTTTCCCTTTCCAAATAAAGCAACACGTTACTTAATAGAAAGAATTTAATGAGTGTTGCTTCTCTAAAAAAAAATAAAAAATTCGAATATGAAGTCCAAATTTCAAATTGCTCAAAAGCTATTGAGACATTGTTGAAATAAAATATATGTTTTTTCCTTAAAAGATTTCCAGGTTGAACTTTCAATATTGAAATTTTTACATTGCATATTTTTGCTTTATTAAAAAAACATATATCCCTATAAATTCTATTTTCGAATAACACTGCTCTACAAAAAAAAAAAAGGTGAATGTTATTGCAGTGGTTTTAGGATAATTAGGTGGTGCTGATTTAGAATCTGCAACCAGTTTGTTCAAACTTTTTTCAATTTTTCAGCCGATTTTTTCAATAAAAAATTTATAATTTAGTAGCTATAGCCTCGGAAAGAAAACGCTTTACACAGTTTAAGCTTAATTCTGTGCCCTATTTTTCAAAACTTATATGTGTATCAATATCTCAATAACTTTTCTAAATACAGTAGTCGTTCGGTTATATGAACTAATTCAAACAGAGCCTGTTCACTAAATGGAGAAGTTCACATAATCAAGAGAATATAAAATAAGTAATTCAAATGATTTTTATTACATTAAGTTTTTATTTCTAATAAGTTTTTTAATACTTAATGTACATGAAAGTAGTCGGTTATATTTTTTGTACTTTTTTTGCTTCAAGGGATTTCTGTAGTGCCTTGTCCGTGCATTTTCGCAATGCCAAAATATCATTAATATCAGATATATTATTTTCACTCCAAGCAATAACTTTATTGAATGCTTCGATTGCCTCCGTTGTGCTAATTTCAGCTGTTCTTACGATCCACTACTCTTGATCATCATCTTCAAATTCGCTATCTATATCTTCGCTAGCAATGTCTTGATTCCACGTCTGAATCTCTTCCCGTGAAAGCTGTTCACATAATAGAGATAGGCTGTGTTCACTCTTTAGAACCTCCTGTGTTTAAATTTTGTTGTTCTCTATTCTGGAAGTTTACATAACTGGATATTCATATAACCGAGCGGCTACTGTATAGTCGCTTAAAGTCAAGATTTAAAAATTTTTTAAGGTATTTAAAAAAAACATTTAAATATAAGTCAAAGTCCGATTTTGAATATCAAAGCCAATTTGGAAAGAAAAAGGTCCAAAATTTTTGTGCATGTCGTATTCCGTTAACAAATTATGTGCACTTTTAGAGCCTTTTGTAATTAAATTTAGATTTAAACCAATTTCCACAAAAAAAACAAAAAGGTGATTCCACAAAAAAAAGTGTGCACAAAAACAATGTTTCCACAAAAAAAAAAGTTTCCACAAAAAAAAAAAAGTTTCCATAACAAAAAAAATTTTTCCACAAAAAAAAGTGTTTAAAAAAAATGTGTCAACAAAAAAAAAAAGTTTCCCCAAAAAAGTGTTTGCACAAAAAACAAAGTTTCCACAAAAAAAAAGTATCCCCAAAAAAAAAAAGTTCCCTAAAAAAAAATTTACAAAAAAAAAAGTTTCCACAAAAAAAATTTCAAAAAAAAATATTTACACAAAAAATATTTCACAAAAAAAAGTTTCCACAAAAAAAGAAAAAAAAATATTCCACAAAAAAAAAGTATTTCCAAAAAAAAACTTTTTCCACGAAAAAACAAATATTTTACAAAAAAAAAAGTTTCCACAAAAAAAATGTTTCCACAAAAAAAAGTGATTCCACAAAAAAAAAATTGCCACAAAAAAAAATTTTCACAAAAAAAAGTGTTTCCAAAAAAAAAACTTTTTCCGAAAAACAAAATATTTCACAAAAAAAAAAGTGTTTCCACAAAAAAAATTGAGATGAGATAAATGGGATAGGATGAGTTGAGATTAGATTAGGTTAATTCTATAAGTGCTGCCTGGTTGTCATAGTAACGCCAAGGCCTGGTTGTCATAGCAACACGAAAATTTTGTATGGGAATATATAAGAAATATATAGGAAAATCTAAATGCCATATCTCCGGAACCACTGGGCCAATTTCGTGCAAACTTCACATAAACCATCTACAGAACATCGTGAACGTACCCTGAAATTTTGTTTGAAATCGGTTGACCCGTTTCCGCAGTTAGTGGTGACATCAAAATGGCAAGTTTCCATACACCATAATTTTAATTTCAAAAAAAGGATAGTTCGGTTTATTTTTTTAAAATTATTTCAATTGTTTTACATGAAAAATAAAATAGTCTTTATTGCTGCAAAAAATCATTCACGTACCTTGGATAGTTTTTAAGATGTTGAAAGTCAACTTTCAAAGATGATTTTTTAAGAAATACACTTTTTAGTTTTTTTGTAGATTTTTCCCCGAAGTGTTTAACCCCTTGTCGACCGACGGTACTTAAAAGTACCATTACAGTTACGACCTCATAAAATCTTAACAAAAAAGTTGTTGTATACCTTTGGGCCATAGGTATGTTAGAGTACACTATAATTTTTCTAATAAGATCTTTTTTCGACTATTGGCGACCCCGTCTTCTCATAATAACGGTAATTCGAAATGTATTTCAGCTGTTTGGTTAAGATATGGTGGCACTAATTTCGATTAATGAAAAATACTTATGTTATAATGATAAATTGTTTTTCTTAATACCATGGAATCAATTAATTAACAAATGTTTTAATACTAATTTATTAGAAGTACAAAAAAAAACCAATTTTTCTTTCTTACTTTTTAATTCATCCTGACCCAACGGTACTAAGGAGTACCAGTTATAACTAATATCCTTGCAGGTCCTTGACAAATTTTAAAATTTGTATATAACTTAAAGATGGCATATTAATTAAGATTTAGTCAAAAAAAATACAAAGTTTCCAACGCTTTCGTGTCTTGGTCCACAAGCAAATATTGTGCAAACATTTACATTCTTGTTTTTTAGATTTTTCCCAGAAGTGTTTAAGGTTTTTTTGAATGTTACTAAAAAATTAACACTACAATCAACTAGACATATTCACTTTTCCATTCATGTATTAAAAGTATATAAAAAATATTGGTAACAGGTACAATTATTGCATTCAAAACATACATATATTTTTCAACATGGGACAAATATTTTACAGGTGAATATTAAGGAGTGAGAGCATAAAAATGTTAACTCACATAAAGTTAAATGAAAAAAAAACACTGAATTTTAAGACTTCAAACCAAATTTTTATAAAATGAAATTTAATACAAAATCAAACAAAAAAAACACATGGAATTCTAACCACTACGAACAAAGTTATCCACTTTTTTCGGAAACCCTCCCATTAAGGCTTTTATGGTAGTTTCTGTCACCTTTTTAGAGCAGGTGGTCCATCTACGTTTGAAATTTTGCATGTCCTGGCAGACCTTTTTTGTGCCCTTTAATTCTCTTTTAACAAGAGCCCAATATCTCTCCACTGGCCTGAGATACGGGCAGTTTGGTGGATTTGCCTCTCTTGGTACAAAAACCACATCATTATCATTATACCACTTCAGCGCTTTCTTGCTGTAGTGACAAGATGCTAAACCGGCCAAAAGTAATTGGATACATTGTGCTGACTCAATAATTGAAGAAATCTCTTCTGCAAACACTCCTTGATATAAATTTCGCTGTTTATAGAGCCAGATGTCACAAATGAATGGCTTCTTTGGCCGCAGCTACATATGGCTTGCCATACTAGGAATTTTTTAGGGAATTTCGTTTGCTTTTTCGACCTAAATTTTTCCGCACCATTTCCTCGAACATCGAAAACATCAAATTCTTGACCAGGGAGCTGCGAAAAATCAGCCAGGACATAAGTTTCGTCGTCCATTACACAACAGTTGTATTTTTGTATAAAATTTGATTTCAATTTTCATACTCTGGTTTTGGCCTCCAAATTTTTAAAAGCGTTTCTATCAGGAACTTTTTGAACTTTGTAGGACTTTAGTCCTGCCTTACGTTTCACTTTACGTACAAAAAAGTTCGAGCATTGGGCTAACCGAGCTGTTTTTCTGCCAGATGTGTTAGGAGCTCTCTTAAGGATGCTTTTGACTTTATATTCCTTACCAATGTTACGATAACCAGTCGTTGTTCCTGTTCCCGGCTTCCTTTCAATTGTTAGGTGTTCCAGATACCTTTTTACCACCTTTGAAACTGTTTGGCGGCATACATTAGTTTCTTTGGCAATTTTTTTGTATGTCCATGTTTGGTTTTGTTGAAAATATGTAATTATTTTTGAACGCACTTTTCTTTCATCGTCCATTCTGCAAAAAATTGCTAATTAAAACTCATGATGTAAATCAATTTATTAACTGACATATTTTTAAAATGTAAACTGCCGACAAAAAATATGAGAAGCTTTAAACCAAAGTTATAGGCAAAAATGTGTGTTAACATTTTTATGATCTCACTCCTTATAAAGTATAATATAAATAACTAATGATTGATTATTTACTCTCAGGATATTTTGTGCAACCCTTTTAGCTTAATACGTGGCTAAATTTTTACCTGTTGAGAATTATTATTCAAAAAACAAGCCGCGATATTGTTTAAATAGTTGACTTATTAAGTATAATCTATCATGGAGATAACAGTAAAACATTATTCCCTGTGCGAGGTCATTTGGCAAAATCTCGGAGATATATCCTTACGTGCGGGAAAAATAGCAAAACTTCTTGATACTATCCATCACACGTAAGAAATGAAAGTGTGAAAACCTTTTTTAAGTATCTCGAACCATTTAGTGTTGAGAAATTTCCAAAGTCAAACATTTTTCGCTGATCGAAAAATTGCATTTTTTTATCAAAAAGATGCTATCAATTTTTCACTTTTTACTGAGAAGTTATTTAATAAAAGTTAATGTTTTATTATATATTCGCAGAGAATGGGGTTCTAAGATGCTTTTAATCCAAATTTGAAGTCGGTGCAACATTCACCCTACGTACAGCATTGACCGAAATTAGTCTAATTTTATGAGAATTTTTGAGTTTTCGATCATATAACAAAAAAGTCACGCCGATTTTGCTACTTTCTAAAATACAGTTATATATCGCCATATATTCTGTTAAGATTTCAAAAATAAAAAGTAGCGCCAATTCATAAACGAATCCAGAAAACATGATTTTATAAAAAATGGCAAATTTCAATACTTTCCTTTTCATTGATGTATTAAACGTATATAAAAAGTATTGATAACAGGTAAAATTATTGCATTTAAAACACACACCTCAGGTCAAAAAATATAACCACATGCAAATATTGTGCAAACATTCACTTTCTTGTTTTTTAGTTTTTTCGTAGATTTTTCCCAGAAGTGTTTAAGGTTTTTTTGAATGTTACTAAAAAATTAACACTACAATAAACTAGACATACTTCCCTTTCCATTCATGTATTAAAGGTATATAAAAAATATTGGTAACAGGTGCAATTATTGCATTCAAAACATACACCCCAGGTAAAAAAATATTTTTCATTTTGGGACAGGTACAATTATTGCATTCAAAACATACACCCCAGGTAAAAAAAAAAACATTTTTCAACATGAGACAAATATTTTACAGGTGCATATTATAAAGTATAATATAAATAACTAATGATTGATTATTTACTCTCAGGATATTTTGCGCAACCCTTTTGTTAAAAATAGCTTAATAAGTGACTAAATTTTTACCTATTGAGAATTATTATTCAATATATAAGTCGCGATATTGTTTAAATAGTTGACTTATTAAGTATAATCTATCATGGAGATAACAGTAAAACATTATTCTTTGTGCGAGGTCATTTGGCAAAACCTTGGATATATCCTTACGTGCGGGAAAAATAGCAAAACTTCTTGATACTATCCATCACACGTATGGTTTAAGTATTACATCTGAGGGAAATATCAAAATTGAAAAATTTTATAAAAGTTATGAAAAGAAATACGAAGCTAACATAAGATGTCAAAGACACAGTTTAAGGAAAAATATAATGATTAGTTAAATATGGAGCTCAATGTAGAGATCGGCGGAAAGAAATTAGGTCGGCCAAAAAAGGATTACGAAAATGCTCAACAAAAGACAAAAAAAAATCAGACAAGAAGTCGTTAAAAATTTTTCTTCGAACGAAATTAAGGATTCCTTCAAAGCAGTTTTAATACGAACACAACCAAAAAAAATCTGGAAAAATTGTAGACGTATTACCAACAGCATCTCCCGAGCGATTGAATCGTATGGTGCAAAGTATTTCAACTCCAAAATCATCAAAATCTTTCACAGAAGAAGATGCGTTAGCCCTAATACTAAGCTTAGAATTATCGAGAAACAAGTATGGTATCTTGAGAAAAGCAGTCCAGGAAAAAGATACGATATTTTACCAAACAGTCAGTCAATTAAAGAAACGGAAAACAACATTGTGCAATCACCAGTAGAAGTAAACTCTAAAAGTGGCAGTGTTGAAATTTCAGAATTGCTATATAAAACAGCATCGAGAATTATTTCTAATTTTAGTAAGAAAGACTTAGAAAAATGCCACACTTCTGAATTATCGTTGATATGTAAATGGGACTGCGATGGAACGTCTGGATTTACTGAATACAAAAAACAAACTACATGCAATGAAGAAGTTTATTATTCAAGTGTTTTATGACATCTTTGGTACCGCTCAGAATGCGGTTATTTAAGCAAGACACTTCCCCATCAACTTCCTCCGCATTAAGTAAGAATAACGAAGACTTATGGACAAATTTTACCCCAAGTTCTAAGTTTTTATGTCGGCCAGTGCGATTTGAGTATGTCAAGGAAACTGTAAGCTCAACGAAAACATAGTGGAGAAAATAGAGTTAGAAATTTCCAACTTATCTCTTTTGTACTTGGAAATAAATGGATGTATCCTAAAGATTTAATTTCAACTAGTATTTACGATGATTGATGGGAAAATAGCCAATGCCGTCACAGATACCGCATCGACCTGGAAGTGTAATATATGCGCAAAGAAAAGCTCAGAGTTTCACGAAATAGTCAATGAAATTGTCGTTAATGAAGAAGTTTTGAAATTTGGAATATCTCCTCTTCATGCAAGAATACGATTTATGGAATATTGTTTACATTTAGCATATGATATAAAATATCGGCAAATTCCAGGATATGAAAATAAAAGTGTAAAAAATAACACAGATTTGCAAAACATGCGATCGGAGGAAAAGAAACGAATTCAAAATGAATTTAAGCAACAGTTGGGTCTAATTGTGGATAAACCTCTTCACGGTTATGGAAGCTCTAATGATGGAAACGAAGCCAGGCGTTTTTTGAAGATCCTGAGACAACATCTAAAATAACAGGTCTCGACGAAACTTTAATCAAACGTTTTAAAATATTGTTAGCGGTGATTAATAGCAAAAAACGTATAAATTCTGATAAATTCCATATTTTTGCTAATCAAACAGAATCATTATTAAGTATTTAGCTTGTATTATTGGCGACCAATAACACCAACCGAAAAACAATAATAGAAAATAGTACCTTCCTTTAGGAGAGCTAACAGAAGAAGCGCAGGAAGCTAGAAACAGCGACTTTAAACACTATTGGAAATTTAACACACGAAAACATTCAAAAACTGCCCAAAATTCTGATCTAATGAACCATTTACTTATATTTTCAGATCCAGTAATATATTCTATTAGAACGAAATGGCTGCCAAAAATAAGTTTAGAAGATGATTCCGAACACAAAGAAAGAAAATATGTTAACTTTTGATTTTATACCAAGTTTTTAGTATTTAATTTATTAAAAAATGTAAATATTGTTAATGGAAAAATAATAAATGCAATAATTGTACCTGTTACCAGTACTTTTTATATACCTTTAATTCATCAATGGAAAGGGAAATATGTCTAGTTTATTGTAGTGTTAATTTTTCAAAAAAACCTTAAACAGTTCTGGGAAAAATCTACGAAAAAGCAAGAAAGTAAATGTTTGCACAATATTTGCATGTGGTTATATTTTTTGACCTGAGGTGTGTGTTTTAAATGCAATAATTTTACTTATCAATGCTTTTTATATACGTTTAATACATCAATGAAAAGAAAACACGTCTAGTTTATTGCACTGTAACATTCAAAAAAACCTTAAACACTTCTGCGAAAAATCTACGAAAAAACTTAAAAGTGTACTTTTTACAAAATCATCTTTGAAAGTTGACTTTCAATATCTTAAAAACTATCCAAGGTACGTGAATGATTTTTTAAAGACTATTGTTCATGTAAAACAATTAAAATAATTTAAAAAAAATAAACCGAACTATCCGTTTTTTTCAATTAAAATTATGGTGTATGGAAATTTGCCATTTTTTATAAAATCATGTTTTCTGGGTTCATTTATGAATTGCCGCTACTTTTTATTTTTGAAATCTAAACAGAATATATGGCGCTATATAACTGTATTTCAGAAAATAGCAAAATCGTCGTGACTTTTTTGTTATATATGATCGAAAACTTAAAAATTCTCATAAAAATTAGACCAATTTCGGTCAATCCTGTACGTAGGGTGAATGTTGTACCGACTTCAAATTTGGATTAAAAGCATCTTAGACCCCCTTCTCTACGAATATATAATAAAACATTAACTTTTATTAAATAACTTCTCAGCAAAAAGTGAAAAATTGATAACATCTTTTTGAGAAAAAAATGCAATTTTTTCAATCAGCGAAAAATTTTTGACTTTGGAAATTTCTCAACACTAAATGGTTCGAGATACTTAAAAAAGGTTTTCACAGTTTCATTTCTTAAACTGTTGCCTACACGTTAGTATTTTTTTAAAAAATTATCGTTATAATATCGAATTCACAATCGGCCAAAAACTAAAAACGTCGAAGAGAAAAATGATTTTTTTTTATTTTTGAAATGAAATAACTTAAAACCCATAACAGTTATTATAGTAAGCATGTTTTGTCTTCGTTTCTCCAAGCTCATTCCAAAATATAAAAAATTAACCATATTGGGCAATAATTGAAAGAGCTACACGGTCCAAAAGCTATTTTACTTTTGAGGTGGTCTATTTTGACGCCCAATAAGTCAGCCTGTGATAACACGGGTTAACCATGAATCCAAAATTCAGAAAGCCTGGGTCCTGCTTAACAATGACCTCATACATACTGATGCAATCGGACTTACAGTTTAGAAGATACAGATTTATTACCACTTTTTTTTTTGTTTCAAACCACTGTGCACCGCTTTCCCGTTTGTATTTTTTTTCTAATATTTTATATTGTGAATCTAAAAAGTTTTGGAATTTATAACATAAAATTCAAAATATTTTTCTGTCAGTTCTCAATAACACATAAAATAATTTCTACACATATCGCACAACTCAAAATTTTACAAAACTGACTTCTTTCCATAAATGAATTCACAGTACATATCTCTAACTACTTCAAAAATTTCTTTTTCATCAGTATCTTCTTTAACTGTAAGAATTCTTTTACGTCTGTTTTTATGTTAATTGATTACTTTGCTTCTGCACGATAAACTAAAGAGAACTATGTGTCACTTTTGTATTTAGGGTGCGATATCACCATCAATTTTAAGCTCCAAAAAATACACTGGATATTTGACTAAATAAAGTCATGTAAAAATCTCTTTGATGTATTAAATTTATGATTTTGTTTCAGACTCTTAATGTGGCACAGTAAAAATTACAAATAAGGCGTTATAGTTGGGGGTAGGTAAAGTTGTTATAAGCAATCATATCGTTCTGATTTCAATAAGAAAATTAACAGTAAAATACATGGACCCCTTTGGGTCAAAAAAAAACCGTTACATGCGAATCTTTTTTGAGATTTAAAGTACAGTTAAATGTACCGTTAAATGGCGCTGTTACCAAACAGACATATTGCCAGGTTATAAACACGATGCGTATTGATACGCAATATAAAAAAAAACAATGCGATAAACAACAGACGCACAGGAACAGCAACAACACATACACAACCATTGCCTTCACAATGGAGGTTATGCGCAATTAAGTCCTAATACGTCAGAATAAAACAGACGCACAGGAACCACAGCAACACATATACGACCATTGCCTTCACAATGGAAGCTAAGCGCGACGAAGCCCAAATACGCCCGAAAATGTTTGCATGTGATTAGACTGCACAGTCTAACGGCATGCTGAGACACGCTTTAGAGTATCGCAAAACAAAAACAATTAACCGATGTTCCCTATTAAAAAATTTAATACAGGTCACGAGATAACCTTCTTCTTCGGCGACTCACGGCGAACTGACATGCGAATCTTAAGGTTAAAAAATACAATGGCGTTATTTAATGATTTTTTCCATACTGCTGCATTTCTCAATTAAGAATTTATTTATTTATTTTCTTTATTTATTGTAATATCAAAGCCACAAAAGGCCAATAAATATATTACAAAGTTTAATACAGTATAACTTAACAATTAGGTTGTTCATAAGGGGTGTGCTATCTGTTGTATCGTTGTATCGTCCTAACAAAAAACAGAGTTGTTAAAATTTTTATTTGTGTTTAACAACGATTTCCTATTCAGTTTTCTATCTGTTAGCACACTCAAACATAGGACACTAAACATACGTAAAAATGTTGTATCGTGCTATTCTCAAATGTTGTATTTTTTCAATTTAATTTTTAACATCTCTGTTTTTTGTTAGGACGATACAACGATACAACAAATAGTACACCCCTTGTGAAAACCCTTAATATGAATTCATATATATTGAAATATATACGAAATCTTACATAAATACCCTTTAAGCCGGATTCACAATGCTGGAGTTTCAGAGTGAGTATCATAATGTCAAATTTAGCCAGAGGTATTTAAAAAAATTTATTTATATTGGGTTTGAAATTTTGTCACTCACGCTGTTTTAAATATCGTAGACACATCGCAGAGTTGCAATTTTTATGTGAGTAACTTCTCACATAGTTACAGAACACCGGTACAGGATAGTATGAACGTCAATGTTTATTCAGGCCAAAGAATTTCTGTTGTCACGAGCAAATTGCATTTTTGCAACCAATCGATTGGCTACAGATTTAGCTATCACAACAAATATTTTTTCTCTTTTCTAATTTCTGTATGATTTCTGAAATAGAAAAACTTCACATTTTGGCTACCATTTTCGACAAAAACACGTAACGTTTTTAAAAATGAAAATCCTGAGGTTTAGTGTACTTTTTTCTATTGAAAATCCCACAGATTCGAAAATTTTTCCATGGATATACCCACATATATTTATTCAGATTTTAATGTTTTTGGTACGGGAAAATCTTCAGCTTTTGATGTCGTGTCCTACACTCAGAAAACAGAATCATTCTAACAACCGCTCTGACAACCGGGTAATTAAACTATTTTTATCACAGCCCGAGTAAAAAAAATTATATAGGAAATTATATAAATTAATATGGACTAATATGATTATATATAGTCAAATGTGGCACTATATCTTTGTGGATATAATTCTGTATAGCTTTGAGTTTTTCAAAAATTTCTTATATGATGTCATATATAGATCAGTATAAATATACATGTCCCAATATATATTAATATATACCATATTTAGTTACATATGCTATAACAATTTTAATACAGCGTCATATATAATTAAAAATGGCGCAATGTAAAAAAAAATTCTATGTTTTTCTGAGATATATTTACGTATGTATGTACAATGTATGATTTCTAGTATCCGACCGAACAGTTCGGCCAAAAAGTGAAAATTCGTCGATTTTCTGTTATTTGAAAGCATTAGGGAGAAACTTTCATACTGCTAAAATATTTGTTGAGCCGATCTAATTCGATTTTGAGTATCAGATTTAAAGAAAACACGGTAGTTTAGCCGTAAAGTTAACTGTTCGGCCGCCGAACTTTTTTCAATTTGGCCAAACTTTCGGCGGCCGAACAGTGAATTTGTTGCTTAACCTCAGACTTTTCCTTAAATTTTACAACTCAAAATGCACTCTAATCGGCCCAACAAACATTTTTCCATAAGCAAAATTTATCCCTAATGCTTCAACATACCAAATAACAACCATATACATTTTCAGGCCGAACTGTTCGGTCGGACATTAATGATTTCAAAATATAAAAGCGTACTCATTATAACTCCTAAATTCCTTGTAAACCTTGTATAAATACAAGCCATATTTTTTATGTATGGAATTTGACATTAAACTCATAAACATACCAGGTTTACACAGTTTACAGGTACAATACAAGTTTATATGAGAAAGCTTAAAATGCTTGGTTACAATTATGTACAACTACTTCTAAATACTTATGTGTAAATTCATAAATGCTTTATAAAGTTATAGGAGGCTTATGAAAAAAATTTTGTATGGAAATTTGTTTTGTAAACCTCCTAAATTTTATAAAACATTTATGAATTTACACATTAAAGTTTTATTTAAATTTTGAATTCTTAGCTTAAGGGTGTTATTTTTTTAGTACTTTTAAATAGTTTTTGTTTTGAGCCTGAAATATAATGCGTTATATAATTATGTCTTTCTACATCAAATTAGATATGATTATATCGGGTCAAAATCCGGATAAGATTCTATATGATTTAATATATTTAGACCTTATCCGATATAATTTTATCCACCATTTTTCGGATCATAACATATCTTCAATTATATTACATAAGATATCATTACTTATGACATCATCTTATTTTTTTTACTCGGGAGTCTACTGATGTTATATTTTCAACTGATTTTCTATTATCGCAATGGAACCATTTGATAAATTCGGTTGTCACCACGAATCTTCTCTGTGTACGAAACTAAATATTGGATTAAGAAATTTACATGTAGAAATATCATTTTGAATGCTTTCTAGTAGAGAAAACCTCTCCAATTGATCGTATAAAAAAAACTACATTGTACTGGCATTTTGGCTTTTTTTTACTAAAAAGACCCGAGTAAAAAAAATAATATGATGTCATATGTAATGATATCTAATTTAATGTAATTGGAGATATGCTATGATCCGAAAAATGGTGGATAAAATTATATCGGATAAGATCTAAATATATTAAATCATATAGGATCTTATCCGGATTTTGACCCGATGTAATCATATCTAATTTGATGTAGAAAGACATAATTATATAACGGATTATATTTCAGGCTCAAAACAAAAACTATTAAATAACACCCTTAAGTTAAGAATTCAAAAAAGGAAAAAAAAATTAACCCCTAAATTCATAAACGCTTTGTAAAATTATAGGAGGCTTATTGAACAAATTTTGTATGAAAATTTCGTTTTGTAAACCTATAACTTTACAAAGTATTTATGAATTGAGGGGTTAGTATTTAGAAGAAGTTGTACAGAATTGTAACCAAGTATTTTAAGCCTTCTGATATAAACTTGTATTCTACCCGTAAACTGTGTAAACGTGGTATGTTTATGAGTTTAATGTCAAATTCCATACATAAAAAATATGGTTTGTATTTGTACAAGGTTTACAAGGAATTTAAGAGTTATAATGAGTACACCTTTTATATTTTGAAATCATACATAAATACACTTAAGTCTCTTTTTATGCGGTTTTTTTATGCGGATTAGAAGTTATGCTGTTTTAAAATCGACTTGCGTTCTGTTTTTTACAACTTTTATAATACTTTTTATTTAATTTAAAAGAAAATAAAAAATTTTTCTTATTTTTTAAAGGTTTTCTTAAAAGAAATGGATAAAACCAAGAAAAAAAGACAGCAATTTCGTTAGAAACAAAAATGGTAATTTTTGATCGCATAGAAAATGGTGAAAGATATGCATCTATTGGAAAATCTTTTAAACCTGGAGAATCTTCAATAAGCGCAATTAAAATGAATGAGTCTCAGACAAGAAAATCTGTTATTTTTGGCTCACAACTGAGTTTAACATTGTTATCGAATTCTTGGGAATACGATCGTATTCTCATTAATGCACAAATGTGGACATATGTGGATGCTTGTATGAAGATTTATGTATGTATCCATGTATGGAAAAGCATTCATGTTTATGATCATGCACGAACATACATTATAACTGTATGAATCGATATATGTATTTTTTTAGCCGGGTATTATTTTTTATTGATCTTTACTTTTTTTTTTTGGTATGTACTGTATGAATACAAGTGTTATTTTGTGTTAAAATGAATAATTTTTTTTATTCTATAGATTTTTTTAAAGTTATGCGGTTTTTGAAATATTCTGAACGTATCTCCCATTTGTGTATGGAAGTAGAATTCTTTTTTATGCGCATTTATTTTATGCGTTTTTTTAGGAACGCATCTACCGCATAAAAAAAGACTTAAGTGTATATCTCAAAAAAACATAGAATTTTATTTTACATTGCGCTATCCCAGTGTAGAAACGGTAATGACATATCATTATTTTTTGGACTACCTGTAATGACACCCACTTACCTTCTGCATTAATTGAAAACATATAATAATAAGTTACTAATAATCACTTATTTTTTATCATTATTTCAAATAGAAAATAATTTTCTGGATTTTTTGAAAATTTTTTTAAATCTATTTTTAGACTCAATATTTTTTAAATACTGGTAAGGGTATATGTAACCACATATTTATTGATTTTTTGTATGTTGGCGAGTAAACTTACTTGTGTGCAGCAGGTCAATTATGTTTTTATATATTAAATATTACATGTCGATATAGCTCAGATGGTAGAGCTATTGACTGGCAATCTGTAGACCCAGGCTCGATTCCCGCACCAGCAAATTTTATTTAAAAAAAAAATACAATAAAAAATATTTTTTTTATATAATTTTTTTTTGTTTGAAAATCTTATTTTAGACTCATTATTTTTGTGAGTACTGGTAAGCACATAGGTAACGATATATTTTTTGATTTTTCGTATGCTGGTGTGTAACCATAACTCATTATTTTTCGCGACATCGCCATATAAAGGTAATAAGAAATGTAATAACAAAAGTAACTAGTTACCATTACCAGGTATGTAGTTACATAACCACATATCTGGTAATGATTTTCTACACTGGGATACTTAAACATATCTAAAATAACTTAGAAAAAAAAATTTAACATTGAGCTATATAAAACTTTATATATTTTCCGATAAAGCCATTTTTAATTATGTATATATGATGCTGTATTAAAATTGTCATAGCATATGTAACTAGATATGGTACATATTAATATATATGGGGACATATATATTTATACTGATCTCTATATGACATCATATAAAAAAATTTTGAAAAACTCAAAGCTATACATAATTATATCCGCAAAGATATGGTATCACACTTGACTATATATAAACATATTAGTCCATATTAAATTATATATCTTCCTATATAACTATTTTTACTCGGGCGATGTAATATTTTTTTAAATGCCAAAAATCAGTACAATCAGTACAAATTTTAAAAAATCAGTACAAATCAGTACACGACGTTTTCATCAGTACACGTAACCAAAAATCATTACAAGGGAAATTATTTCCAAATGCCAACCTCACCCACAGTCCACCTTGGACATGGTGTCCCCTGTTAACGCTAACGAGGCTCTGACGACCGAGTATGGGCGGTATAACCCGGTTCCCACGGCAATCGGACTATGTGCCGGAACGATTCGGATGTATTCGAATTTTCGAATTTATCCGAGCAAGGATTGCCACTCCGGCTTTAGATGAGAATTATTAACTACAAATTCACATTTTGAAGCCGTTACAACAACAAAAAAGAAGGCTCTTTTGGATGAATTTTTAATATTATTTGAGCTTTTTTTTTTGATTCATTTTTGGGCTTGTTTGCTGGCTGGGTATTTAACAAAAATTTTTGATCAAATAAAGTTACCGAAATGGTTCCAAATGTGATAAAAGTTTGCGCATAAAATGGACACGCTAAGTTAGATGCTGCAATTTTTCTTTTTTGTCGGATGTCGTGTATCAATAAGAATTTACTCAAAAAAACCATTTCAAGTGACCGGTATTTGGTCGGGCTTGGGGGGTTTTCTACTCTTTGGTAGATCTGAAATCAGCTTCGCTGAGTTAAGCTCTTTCACCTCTGCGGCATGTTCAACACCTGCGTCGCTAAGCTTCTTTAATTGCACCATTCAACTCAGCGTAAGCATTTTAGTCGATGGACACTTATAAATTTCCGAGCCATTTCGTTAAACTTTAAGCCAAAATATTTCAAACTGAATTATCGTTTCTCTTTTGCTGGAGTATGCTATTGAAATAAATTGTAAAAATTGTGTTGAAGCCATGAAACTGGAAGTGTTAGGATTTGTCTTGAATTCCAGTGAAATTGTTTATAATGATGATGTATCCAAGGCATTTATTTTTGCTGATGATGTACAGTTACTTTTAAGCAGTGATATACAATTTTTAGATGTTTTAGAAGCTGTTGCAAACTATTGTTTAAATAATATATCATCATGGATGTCTGAGAATAAATTTAGCATTAACTTAACAAAAACTAAGTGCATGGTTTTTGGTAATTGTCATGAGCATGATTTTAATGTTCATATTAATGGCTTTAGATTGCAGTTTGGGATTACGGTAGACAATAAACTTAATTTTAGCCGGCATATTGAAACTGTAACTGGGAGAGTAATTTACACTCTTAGACGATTATATAACTCAAATATATTTCTTCCTCTGCATATAAGGCGAAAAGTAGCTTTCTCCCTTCTTATGTCACTTATTTGTTACTGTTTGGAAGTGACATCGGGCACGATCTCAACAGTTTTTGCAAAGTTGGAGAGAGCATTTAATATGATTGTCAGGTTTTTTAATGTAAGACGTAGGGAGCATATAACGCCTTATGTAATTAATTTCTTAGGTTGCACTTTTAGGAAATTTGTAGATTTCCGATTGTTATTTTTCTTTTACAAAGTTATGTTTACATCCATACCGCCTAACTTACGCAATGAATTCAATTTTATTATGTCTACCCGGAATGTACAGATCGATATTCCGATTCATTCTACGACAATCTTTGAACTTACGTTTCTAATGAGAGTAGCTCGACTATGGAATGATTTACCGGCTTATCTAAGTTTTTAATTTTTCAATTAATATCTTCAAGAAGAATATGTTTGCACATATCTGTGAGACTTCATAGCAGGAAAGTTTTGATTACTTGTATGTTACTTATTTTCGGCAGCACTTCTATGTTGAGCCTTATACTAGATTTGCACTTAACCAGGGATTGGTGCTTTTTGAAAGCTACTTGTATATGCTTGTCAAATTCCATATAAATTTTGAATCAAAAACTAATTGTATAGATATGATAGTATATATATAGATATGATACAGTATAGATAGAATTTTTTACTTAACCAGGGACTGGTAGTTTTTGAAAATTATTTTTATTTACTTGTCAGTCTCTATACAAATTTTTAATTGAAAAGTAAAGTTTTTAAAAAATGCTACTAATTTTTTGCTGTATTGTAAATTGGGCATTAGAATATTTTGATTGACTCTTTACACATGATTTTATATTTGTTTGTTGAAGTTATAAGCAAGGTTGGTTACCGTTATCGTTATAATACCGTTATCGCTAAAATACCGTTTCAAATTGAATACCGTTACCGTTACCAATACCTCTAAAAAAATTTCCAAATACCGTTATCGTTACCGATACCGTTATTTTTAATGGTAGTTACCGGTATTTTACCGGTATTTATTAATTTATATAAAAATTCAAATTTTTTGACTTTTTTGTAATAATCTTCAGTTTTTTTTTCTACAAAAAATTTATGGATAATAATTTTAGTTACTAAAACTAGCAGCATTGAATTTAAAGCTTATAATCTGTATTTTTAACTCGTAAACTGAAATATACGTTAAGGTTTTACTTGTTTTTATATGTTTTTAACATAATTTATAATACCGGTACGTATCGGTATTTCTTTTTCGATAACGGTATACCGTTACCGAAACAGTCTTAAATACCGTTACCTTTACCGTTACCGAAACAAACGAAATTCAATACCGTTACCGTTACCCTTACCGTTATTCGTTTCGGTAACCAACCTTGGTTATAAGATAAAAAAATGTCAATAACATGGACCACATATAGTATTTGCATACTTTTTCCTGATTATTATGGCTGGGGGGCCAACAGAAAAAAGAATTAGTATTTCTAAGGTTATTTATAGTAAATGAAATTCATGAATTAATATTAAGTTATACTGTATAAAACTTTATAATATATTTATTGGCCTTTTGTGGCTTTGATATTACGATAAATAAAGCAAATAAATAAAATAAAACCAATTTCCGACTCCGTTTAATCAAAAATGTATATGGACGGATAACATAATGTCCAGTTAAAAATAAACCGAAGGTTAAATTTATATGGTAAACAATGTGTAGCCAAAACAGGAGCCAACAGGAGATTGTGCTAATGGGGAATTGTGCATACCAATATCATATATTTCTACTTACTCTCATTTGCTGCTGTAAGGTAACACATGCTTTTAATAAATTTATTTGTTGCACACAAAAGGTTTTTAACATTTTAATTAATATTTTTCAGTTAATCAGAATATTTAATTCTTCTGCTGTTATACAAAACGGGGATAGTGAAGTTAGGTTATAAAATTGTAAAAGTATTGAGTATTTGGGTACTGAGTACTCGATACCCAATACATAGTTATAGACTTATTACAGTTTAATCACAACTGGGTCGATTGTCGACCGACGACAGTAAACTCATTGCGATTTAAATTCTGAGTTTAGAAAAATAGGAAAGCAAAACAAGCAGAGCTTTGAAGAATCAATTCCTTTTTGAATGAATTCACTACCAATCGAATTCAATTTTCTCTAGAAATGAATGAATTCCTTTTCTTAAGTAATTCACTGAATTCATTTAACTGAATGCGTTCATCAAACAACAAATTCAAAGAATTAATTCAATTGCAATAGTTCTTTTTATTAAATCAAATGAATTAATTCACCGGTGAACGCGTTCAATTTTATAAATCGAACGGAAAAAAGTGAATTAATTCCTTACTGAATTAATTCACCACTGAATTCATTCAATTTCATTTTCATTCAGTGAATTAAAAAAAAAATAAAATTACATTTAGTGAATTGAAAAAAAAAATAAGTTCACTGAATTAAAAAAAATAAAATAAGTTCACTGAATTCAAAGCCTGTTTTCTGCCGTTCAGTAGAAGAAAACAATAATGTACAAATAAAAGTTTTAAATAAGCAATTTTACAGCGTATGCTAGTAACAAATTAGAAACCGGATGCTGTTTATCAACCTACATGATTCGAAAATAAAGCCTTTTCCTATTAAAAATAAAAACTTTACAGATATAGATAAATTTGGAAAAAAAATATAACTATTAATTTTTCAAACTAGTTATATAGTTATATTTTTTTTCCAAATTTATCTATATCTGTAAAGTTTTTATTTTTAATAGTAAAAGGCTTTATTTTTGAATCATGTAGGTTGATAAACAGCATCCGGTTTCTAATTTGTTACTAGCACACGCTGTAAAATTGCTTATTTAAAACTTTTATTTCTACATTATTGTTTTCTTCTACTGAACGGCAGAAAACAGGCTTTGAATTCAGTGAACTTATTTTATTTTTTTTTTAATTCAGTGAACTTATTTTATTTTTTCAATTCAGTAAACTTATTATTTTTTTTTTTAATTCACTGAATGTAATTTTATTTTTTTTTAATTCACTGAATGAAAATGAAATTGAATGAATTCAGTGGTGAATTAATTCAGTAAGGAATTCAGTAAGGAATTAATTCACTTTTTTTTCGTTCGATTTATAAAATTGAACGCGTTCACCGGTGAATTAATTCATTTGATTTAATAAAAAGAACTACTGCAATTGAATTAATTCGTAACAAAATAAATCGAACGAAAGCAAATATGAATTAATTCCATTCAATATATGGTGCTTAGTGAATTAATTCATCGAATTTTTAATTCAGAATTGAAAAATTGAATTAAGGAATTAATTCTTCAAAGCTCTGAAAACAAGAATATGGTTGTATTTGTTTCACTACAATTCTTCACCAATTCAATTGGTATTTCATTAATTCTTGTTGTTTTACATTTTATTGTATTTAATTTTGCTTTTTGTCGTAAATTATGTATTTTAAATTCCAAATAGATTTCTTCTGTCAAAAAAATGAATTTTTTGTAAACAAAGTTCGAATTTTTGCAGCCCTAATGCAACTAAGGATTGCCATATTTTAGTTAAAAATATGGCAACAATTTGACAAATATTTTGAGTGTGTGTTAGTGTGTCGTCATGAAAATAGAATAGATTCTATTACGACGACAAATCGCCGGACGACATGGCGTTATTTGCTTCCCATACAAAATATATGAAAAAGCAATTCTCGTTATCGACCCAGTTCTGATTAATCTCTAATCACAACTGGGTCGATTGTCGATCGACGACATCAAAAGTCGTCGCATTTAATTTAATTTCAGCGACAAGCGATCGTCGACATTTGTTGACGTCAGAGCTTTAAAGAATTAATTCCTTTTTGGAATGAATTCCCAAAAATTTAATTAAATTTTTAATTTAAGGAATGAATTCATTAATAAGACTTAAGCAGGAATTAATTCATGTGAATGAATTCAAAGAATTTAAATTTAGAGAATGAATTCCCTGACCAAAGCATTAAGCATTAAAATTCAGGCTTGGCAGTCAATACCGCTAAAATATCGTTATCGATTCAAAACCCTTTCAATTGACTACCATTACCCCTAAAATACTGTTACCGAAATACCAATATCCTTAAAATACCGTTACCGAAATAATTGAAATACCACTATCCTTAAAATACCGATACCGAAATAAATGAAATATCGATACCTTAAAATACCGTTACCGAAATAAATGAAATATCGTTACCCCTCAAATAATGTTACCGTTATTTTTAATTTTCTTCTTTTGGTAACTGCACGTGGTTATTGAGTATTTTTCGTACATTAACCGTGGGTCTCATACTGCAGGTTTAAACTTTAGTTAATAGTTAACCCAAAAATTTGTTGTTGTTTTGTGTACATTTTTTTGACATTTTCTTTTGTTTTTAGTTAAGTTAAAGTTAAACCTACAGTATGAGACCCACCGTAAGTTGATAAATTGGTCCTGTTTTTAATCTCGTTCGGTTTTTGTAACAAAAATGCACCGAAATAACTCAGTACCGTTATCCTTAAAATACCGTTACCGAAATAACTGAAATACCGTTAACCTTAATTTACCGTTACAGAAATAATCAAAAAACCGTTATCCTTAAAATACCGTTACCGAAATAATCAAAAAACCGTTATCCTTAAAATACCGATACCGAAATAAATGAAATAGCGTTACCCTTAAAATACCGTTACTGAAATAATCTAAAATAGCGTTACCTTTACCGATAACCGCATCGTTTCGGTTAAAATCCATGTTAAAATCAAAAAATTCGTTCAACACGAGTTAATTCAATTTTAAATCAGTGAATTTATTCAATTCCAATTAATTCAACTTTTGGTCAAGGAATTCCCTTGTACATTTAGGGCCATTAACAGTAAACAAATTAACCTAAAGTTTGAGTTAACTTAAGCCCCCCATACATTTGCAATATTATGTCCAATATAATGGCAAAGTATTTTTCTCGTTTTGCCACACACCACACAATAAATTGTAACATATATGTAACAAAAGATCGCCACAATATTTTATGCAATATATGCATTCAACATAACCTCAAAATGCAGACAAACATAAACAGCGCAAAATTAAAATTGCACAGTGTTACCAATAGATTATGCAATATTTCAATTTGTCCAATAAAAATCAAAAGTGTTTTGATTCACTACATAATATTGCTCAACCGTCAATTTAATAGATACACGGTCAATATGCTTGCACCACTTGGAAAGTTGTACCATAATATTGCAAATGTATGGGCACCACCTATTCAAAAGATATTCTCAAAAAACTTTTATACATACCTTACACAATTCAATTAATTTAAATCAGGCAGCGGATTTTACAAACAAAAAAATTTATTTATATTCATCCAAAATTTATAAAAAAAAGTAAAAAAATTTCCAAATGATATTTTTTTATTTTCAACTACAAACAAAAAAAGAAAAAATAAAAAAAGGTTTTTGTACAAAAAAAAGAAAAGTTTTTTTTGGTGAAAAAAAAGTTTCTTTATTAAGAAAAACAGTTTTTATTTTTCATTTTATAAAATTTTAGTTTCAGTAAAATCTGCAAACAAATTAATGATACATCAATATATTTGTATACTGTATAATTCAATTTTTGTACCATGAAGTCTTTTTTCGCGTTCCGCGATTATTTTACAATTTTTTAAGTGCGGGTTTTTAAAATTTATAATCGGTGACTAATTGCAAAAAAAGAAAAAGTCGCGGAAAAAAAATTGTTTAAAAAGGAAAATTCTTACATTAATATATTTGTTTGCAGAATGAAAATCGCTGATACCCCGTTGGCTAAATAGTCTGACATGAAATTGTCGTCAAGGATGTCTTCAAGACATTTTAGAATTTGTCGTGTATATTACACTGTTGAGGAAAAAAGTTCGTCGACAAGATCGTATATTTTGTCGTGTTTTCAGCCTTATTGACGACTAGATGAGGGACAAATTCACAAACTTGTCTTAAATAAGATTTGTTTGATGACAAAATGTGCAACCATTACATGCATTTTGACGTGTTTCATACCAAATTGACGACTAACTGAGTGACAATGTCTATAACTTGTCTGTAATCAGAGCTTTAAAGAATTAATTCCTTTTTGGAATGAATTCCCAAAAATTTAATTCAATTCTTTAATTCAAGGAATGAATTCATCAATAAGACATAAGCAGGAATTAATTCCTGTGAATTCAAAGAATTCAAATATACACACAAAAAAAACTAAAGGTAATATTGCCTAAATTTGTAGGGTGATATCACCTATTTTCTTAGGCAACATAGAGTTTGCTATGTTTTACGGCAATATTTCTATAAAAAATAGGTAATTTCAATGTTCGAAAAATCAACTATAATTTTATGTAAATTATATTTGCCTTTTCGGTGATTTACCAATTTTAAAAAAGGTAATTTGTACTTCATTTTTGGAAATATTTGACATATTAAGTAAAAATGCAACCCATGAAAAATTAAAAACAGAATATTCTGAAAATTTTTTTTTTTTTTTATTTATTTATACATATAGATTGTGTATACATTAATTATTAAGCTGCCTACACACTAGGGAACATACTTAAAAAAGAGAGCATTTTTTGTGAATGTGTGAGTGCGTTTGTGTGTGTGTGAGTGTTGAGAGCATGCATTTCGTGTTTACAAAATTTTTTGATATTTTTTGTTCCCTCAACCATGTTCCCTAGTGTGTAGGCAGCTTTATACATTGCAAATACAATATTTAACCAGCGAAAAATATACTTCACATTGTTTTCAAACCATGACTCTTCTTGGACAAACAAAAATTTGGATAAAATGGATTAATACTCACATATTTTTGTTCGTCTGAGGCAAATACGGTACTATATGTGGCTACGCGTTGTAGTCTAACAAGGGAAAGTATATTTAAATATTTATAAAGTCAACATCGCGGAAAAAATTATGTAATAGGGACTAACAAAAACAAAATTTGTTCGCTACTTTTTTGAAAACTCTTCCTTAATAAACGGCAATACGCAAGAGTTAAAATTAAAAAAATGCTATTGTTTAAGACTTTTCGCTACGTTTCACCCGTGCGTAAATTTTAACACTGAAAATTCTGAGTAGAATTCCACCTAATCCACCTCAGAATATACATTTACGTGCTGTATTTATTGGCTCTTCAGCCTCTTAAAATTTGTCAAATAAAAAACATCAAAGAATTAAGGATTACATATAATACAGATCCATATATTTACCTCGTTAAAGAATTTTCTTCGTTGTAATGGTTTTATTTAAAATTTTTAAATAAAAACAAATCAGTATGTATATCTGTTAAAAATTTTTTTGCAGAATTTTTTAAGGTTTGACATTAAAAGTTTCAAAAATAATTTTTCGAAGAGTTACCTATTTCTGATTGTTAAATTTACATTTCATATAGCCAAAAAAATTGCCTAGTAACACAGGCAATAAAACAATTTTTTTTAAATTTTATATAAAAAGGTACTACCTATGCCAGCCAAGCCTCATATTTTTGTGTGTGTATAGAATGAATTCCCTGACCAAAGCGTAAAGAATTAAAATTAAATAATTCGTTCACTAAAGAATTCATTCAACACAATTTAATTCAATTTGAAGTCAAGGAATTCATTCAATTCTAGTTAATTCAACTTTTGGCTAAGGAATTCATTCAACTGTGCACTTAATTCAACTTTTGATCAAGGAATTCATTCAAGTTCAACTTTTGGTCAAGGAATTCATTCAATTCTAGTTAATTCAACTTTTGGTCAAGGAATTCATTCAAGTTCAACTTTTGGTCAAGGAATTCAATCAATTCTAGTTAATTCAAGTTTTAGTCAAGGAATTCATTCAATTCTAGTTAATTCAACTTTTAGTCAAGGAATTAAATTTATTTCGTTTAATTCCCTAGGAATTAAAATTTTTTCATTTAATTCCCTGAATTAAGTTTTCAATTCCTAGGGAATTAAACAAAAAAATTTAATTCCTATTGAAAAAAAAATTTAATTAAATAAAAATAAATTAAACGAAATAAATTTAATTCCTTGACTAAAGGCTCCATTAGTCTAGTAGTATCGTAAACTATCGTGTCAGCTGTTTGCTTTTAGTTAATGATAGTGTACACAACTACTTAGTTTGAAAGTACATTTGAGGTAAGAAAATCTATTGAAAATAGATTTCTACTTCACGACACCTCATTTCGCCGCACTTTACTTCCAAACTAATTTGGGCTTAAAAGTTGAATTAACTAGAATTGAATGAATTCCTTGACTAAAAGTTGAATTAACTAGAATTGAATGAATTCCTTGACCAAAAGTTGAATTAACTTGAATGAATTCCTTTACCAAAAGTTGAATTAACTCGAATTGAATGAATTCCTTGTTGAATGAATTCATAAAATTTTATGAAGGCATTAGAAAAAAATGAATGAATTCCTTTAATATAAATCGAATGAAAAAAAAGGAATTCATTCAATTCCTTAAGTTTGGTCAGGGAATTCATTCCCTAAATATAAATTCAGTTCAAAAAAAGGGAATTAGGGAATTAATTCTTCTGTCTGTAATAAGATTTTATTAAGGACAAAATGAGCCACCATTCCATCTATTTTGTCGCGTATTATATAACATTGGCGACTTGATGAGCAGCAATGTCTTTAACTTGCTGTATTAAGAAACGAGTAAAAAGGTTAAAGTCGGGCATGCCGACTATACAATACCCTACACCAGTCTGGTTAAAAGCCAACTAATGTTTGGATCCGAAATTCGAATGGGTTAAAATGGGACTTGTGTCAAAATGTTCTACAAAGTGAATCAGCGAACCAAATTTCATTAAAATATCTTAACCCTCTAACCGGCCTAAGCTTTTTTGCAATGAAATTTATACCATGTGTTTCTCACGAAAAATAAACAATAAGTTCTTCTACAAAATTTTTTTCGTTGCCTACTTTAGGCGATATGGGCCAAAATAGTTTAAGGGTGAATCTCGACAACTAGCGCATAAAAATTACTAGGTTTAGGCACAAATTATTTTTCTTATCAAGATGTAATTACAATAAAAAAATTACATTTTTTGTGCTGTTACTTAAGAAGTTGTAGCGATTTTCGTTTTTCGAAAAATGCGAAATTGAGCGAAAACGCACCAAAACTTCAATATATATTATTCAAACTTATGAGCTTTGCTACACCGAAAAAATTTCTCAGTTGCTCAGTCAAAGAATGTCTCAGTTAAAACCCAACGAATTCAAACTAACTGAAATACCCTTTATCAACTTATGTTTCAGTTAAGTTTTTTCTGTTGCCCTGTAAGTTAACAAAAATTTAATTGTCATTTATTTTTTTACAAGGTCAAAAGAAAACAACAAATTTGAAATTTACAAAATTTAATTGAAAAACAGTAAAAATTAATTGCAAATTTTATGCCTCATGCAGACAAAAACGGTATGATTTAAAAATTTTGAATTTAATATCCCCAAAGGACAAGGAAAATATTCACAACTTTATACTAAGGAGAGTGTATACAATAAATTATATCATATTGTGTAACTTAAATTAAAAACCATTTATTTTTCCAGATCATTTGGACCTTGCATTGTATCTTGCTATGTATTAGAGGAAAATTAAAAACACATTGAAAAAATAAGTTAGCGGTATATAGTATGTCCTTGTATTTTAAATATTTGGAATAATAAGTGTAATTAATACAAAATGCACTGTTTCTGTGTTAACAAATAAATATATAATTAAAAAAATATTTCGAGCGATTAAGAACCGATTAGTGAATATTCAGTTTGCTACTAAATTCGAATTTAGCTTTCGGATAAATTTTAATGACATTTAGGAATTGGGCCTAAATCGGTTATTAGTTACTAATTCCAAATGTAATTTCATTTTAACGGAAATATGGTTTTCAGCAACGGAAATCTCAGTTAAAATCGATTTGCTAAAAACTTAGTTACCTTCAGCTAAATCGAACAACTGAGTCTCAGTAAGGGGTATTTCACCTGAACCTCAGTTGAAAAATTAGTAGCTAGTAACTGAGAAATTTTTTCGGTGTACCTATACCAAATATATTCTTTTTACCAAATTTCAGAAAAATCCGTCCATTCGTTTTGAAGTTAAGGCGATGTCCTTTAAAGGTATCCTCATGGAATCCTGTGCGTCCTTGGACCAAAGTAAAGAACTTTTTGAATAGCTTAAGCTCCAATCTTACTTCATGGTCACTATCAATTGTTTTAGTCAATTTAAATATGTTTTTAAGATTTTTCAAACTTTTGGTTGTTTTAAAATATTTAATTTTTGAAATTTTACGAAATTTTATCTTTGACACTTTCTCGCTTCCAAACCGTGCATTGTATACAAAAACATTCTTCACAAAAAATTTTACAAATTTTGTTTTCTGTTGAAAAAGCATAATTTCTTATTATAAAATACCCCTTTGGCGCATTTCTGGTCAATTTAATATACCCCGCCTGGAGGCGGGCTTGCCGGTTAGAGGGTTAATATTTGCGACCTGCAGATTGTAACCAAGCCAATTTTGGGGGGACCCTTATATGGGCACTAGGTCTAAACATGGACCGGTGTTAACCAAAATCAATAGGCTTCGTCTTTGGGCTGATATAGGTCGGTGTACCAAATTTTATCAAAATATCTTAATATTTGCTGACCTGCAGCGTATAAACAATATAATTTTGAGGTGACCTTTATATGGGCACTAGGTCTAAACATGGACCGATGTTCACCAAAATCAATAGGCTTCGTCCTTGGGCCAACATAGGTCTGTGTACCAAATTTCATCATAATATCTTAATATTTGCGACCTGCTGCGTATAAACAATATAATTTTGGGGGGACCCTTATATGGGCACTAGGTCTAAACATGGACCGATGTTCAGCAAAATCAATAGGCGTCCTTGGGCCGACATAAGTCGGTGTACCAAATTTCATCAAAATATCTTAATATTTGTGACCTGCAGCGTATAAACAATATAATTTTGGTAGGACCCTTATATGGGCACTAGGTCTAAACATGGACCGATGTTCACCAAAATCAATAGGCTTCGTTTTTTTTTCTGAAAAATGAACTTTGGATAAGCTTTTAAAAAGTTGGCCGAATTTGGCTGTGTTTAAATAATCAGAAACGTGTTAAATGAAGAATTTTGAGTTTAACTTGTCAATTTCATGTTGCGATTTTTTGCGTTTTTTGAGAAATATCATTTTTGGTAGGCAGCCTCCGCTTGCAAAATAGCGAACTTGCGGTAATTTGGTTGCATGAGCAAAAGAAAGAAGAGAAGAATACTATTGTTTACAATTTTATTGTTGGTAAAGCTGAATGCGGCAATGTTTTGAATGAGGAATCGGCTTATGGGAAGGAGAAAGTGCGATTTTTTTGTAAGAATATCTCAGTTAGATGGGAGAGTTCTCATAGGAAGATAAACATATTTCAGATGCAATACGACCTCTGGCTACACGCTGAATTTATTTTGGCAATTAAAACTAAAACAACTGCAGCTTCAATAGGGCTTCCAAAGAAAGATTATCCTGAGAAAGCTGAACGAACAAAGAGGAAATTTTAAATAGCTTTATTCAACAATAAAAATTAAATGAAATTACTTTAGATAATGAAATATAAAGCAAAATTTTAAATAGCTTTATTAAAAAACGAGTAAAAAGGTTAAAGTCGGGCATGCCGACAATACAATACCCTACACCAGTCTGGGTAGAAGCCAACTAATGTTTGGATCCGAAATTCGAGTGGGTTAAAATGGGGCTTGTGTCAAAATTTTCTATAATGTGAGTCAGCGAACCAAATTTCATTAAAATATCTTAATATTTGCGATCTGCAGTTTGTAACCAAGCCAATTTTGGGGGGACCCTTATATGGGCACTAGGTCTAAACATGGACCGACGTTCACCAAAATTAATAGGCTTCGTCCTTGGGCTGATATAGGTCGCTGTACCAAATTTCATCAAAATATCTTAATATTTGCGACCAGCAGCGTATAAACAATATAATTTTGGGGGACCCTTATATGAGCACTAGGTCTAAACATGGACCGATGTACCAGTCTGGGTAGAAGCCAACTAATGTTTGGATCCGAAATTCGAGTGGGTTAAAATGGGGCTTGTGTCAAAATTTTCTATAATGTGAGTCAGCGAACCAAATTTCATTAAAATATCTTAATATTTGCGATCTGCAGTTTGTAACCAAGCCAATTTTGGGGGGACCCTTATATGGGCACTAGGTCTAAACATGGACCGACGTTCACCAAAATTAATAGGCTTCGTCCTTGGGCCGACATAAGTCGGTGTACCAAATTTCATCAAAATATCTTAATATTTGTGACCTGCAGCGTATAAACAATATAATTTTGGTAGGACCCTTATATGGGCACTAGGTCTAAACATGGTTCACCAAAATCAATAGGCTTCGTCCTTGGGCCAACGTAGGTCTGTGTACCAAATTTCATCAAAATATCTTAATATTTGCGACCTGCAGCGTATAAACCATATAATTTTAGTAGGACCCTTATATGGGCACTAGGTCTAAACATGGACCGATGTTCACCAAAATCAATAGGCTTCGTCGTTGGGCCGACATAAGTCGGTGTACCATATTTCATTAAAATATCTTAATATTTGCGACCTGCAGCGTATAAACAATATAATTTTGGTAGGACCCTTATATGGGCACTAGGTCTAAACATGGACCGATGTTTACCAAAATCAGTAGGCGTCGTCCTTGGGCCGATATAAGTCGGTGTACCAAATTTCATCAAAATATCTTAATATTTGCGACCTGTGGAGTGCGCACAAGAATGCATGGACAGACAGACGGACGGACGGACAGACGGACATCGTTAAATCGAAATAAAAAAAAATTCTGAGCGGATCGGTATCAGAGAAACAAGCCAGCCGCCGTAAGCCGTTTAAGCCGCCGCCGCCGGTCATTTTTGCATCAGCCGCCGCCGCCGATTTTTTTCCGCTCATTTCGGCTGGAAGTATCAATTTTCCAAAATAAAAATATTAAAAGCAAATGTCATTTTTAAAACAAATTTTCTACTTCATCATTTCCTGAACCATCAAGAGTATTTTTTGTTAGTTAAAAAAAAATAAAAGAACCAGTTTTATATTCAGAGCTAAGAAGGATTTTTGTCATAAATATTTCTTAAGCTGCCTACACACTAGGGAACATACTTAAAAAAAGAGAGCATTTTTTGTGAATGTGTGAGTGCTTTTGTGTGTGTGTGCGTGTTGAGAGCGTGCATTTCGTGTTTACAAAATTTTTTGATATTTTTTGTTCCCTCAACCATGTTCCCTAGTGTGTAGGCAGCTTTAAGTTGGAAGTTTTGCTTGAAAACTTCTGACAGATTTCGCTGAAATTTGGATATGCAATAGAGGAGAGAATCCAAATGAACAATATACATATATACTTCTCAAATGACCAAATGTAGGTTGTAGGCAGAGCTACGAAAGAATTAATTCAATTTTAGGTTAATTCGCACAAAACCGAATTCAGCTTTAGAAATTGAATATATATCATTCCATCAAAACATTCCTTTATAATTAATTCATAGGTTTCATTCCCAAATTTTAATATTAAATAGAATGCATTCTTATATTGAATACATTCCTTATAGAATTACAATCAATTTAAGTAATTAATTTTTTCATTAATTCTAATCTTTTACAAAATGGCTTATCAAAATTGTCATTTTATTAAATCAGTAAAAGATCTAAGGTATGAATATATCAATGATTCTGACAACACTTTAGTTTATAATTACAAATTAAATAAAAATGTGGCTTATTTTAGGGATTTAATATTGATATCATATACACAACCCATAAAAATAATTAAAAACGCAACATTTGTTTTAAACTTTTACAAACCGAATGAAACGTGAAAGATCATTATAAAAAGAATGAATTCATGAAAGAATTCATTCACTATGCATGAAAATTAAAAGAATGAAGCCAGTGAATGAATTCATAAGGAATGGTATAATCGTAAGATATATTAGTAAATTTTAAAAGTCCAAAAGTGAATTAAAGAATTAATTCATTCGAATTTATGGTCGTAGGTTTGGTTAAGTAGATCACATCACATTTTTCAGAAATTTCAGTACACCTGAAATTATTATCAAAAGACACATTTTTAAGACATTGCGGACGAAGATATTACAATAACCGACGCTGTTCTGAGTTCCGCATCCACAAAAAAATTATAAAGTGAAACATTCCGAATTTTTTTGCTGTTCCGTGATCCACATCCGAATTTTTTTTTCGTTTTATTTCGTGTAGAAAAAGCTTGATGATAGTGAAACGAATATATATTTTTTAACAACAATTATTATATAATAATTTATTTTAAATATTAAATAATATTAATTTGGTAGAAACAACAAATTTTCGAAATTTTTAATTCCGTGTGATTTTACAAATCAACTCTAATTAAAAAGTTTCGGAACTAAGAACAGGGGTGAATATCTGACTTTTTTAACTTTTTTTCTAAGTTTTTCAACTTTGACATCTTTTCGAGCATAATTTTTTTCGAACCATATTTTTTTCTAGTTTATTCTAGAAACACATTTAATTTTGAGTGAAAATAGAGTTTGTTTATTTCTAAGTTCCGAATCCACATAAAAAATTCTAAAGTGAAACATTCCGAATTTTTTTCCTGTTCTGTGATCCACATCCGAATTATTTTCTTCGTTTTATTTCGTGTTGGAAAAGCTTGGTGAAAGTAAAAGGAATATTTTGTTGCAAAAATGAATATGTTAAAATTTATTTTAAAATTTGTTGAAACAGTCAATTTCCGACATTTTGAATTTTGTGTGATTTTACAAAACCACTCTAATTAAAAAGTTTCGGAATTCAGAACAGGGGTGATCGTGTCAAAACTCTGTTTTTGAGCGACTTCAAGCACTTAACAATTTGAAATTCAGCAATTTTTCAACCGATTAGCCGATAGCTTTCCAAATATATATAGATTTATTTATTTGTAACTGAAATATGTTGACAGTTTTTTTTTAAATATTAAAATTATTTTTTTTTAATTTGTATACTTTGACGGCTTTTTTACAGTATTAAACAATTCTTTACTATTGTAATTCATTCTGAAAGTGGGTTTAGTTCTTAGTAAAATCAGATTATTTTGTTTAAATTAATTGAAAATTGAAAAAGTTATCGTAATTTTTCTAAACATTTAATTTCAGCAACTCGAGGTTCTTGTTTGCACAATCATTAAGGTTAATATTTTCAATTTCTTATAAATGCAGAGATTCCATGTTTATAAAAAACTGTATAACTTTGACAATTTTAAAGCGATTAAAATAGAACTTCATTTTGCCCTGAATAAAGAATAAATTAGATAAAAATTAGTTTTTTTTTAACAAAATATTGCAATTAAAAGCCGTCAAAATTAAACAAAATAAGAAAAAATTAAGAAAATCAGTTTTATTTGAAAATATTTCCACACAATTTTGTTGAATATATAAACGTATGTACATATATATTTGGAAAGCCCAACTATCTCTCCTTATAGCTCCGTTCAAAAACTAAAAATCCTAAATTTGTAATTTTTATCGATGAATTTAACTTAAAATTATTTTTTATTTGATAATTCTAAATTTTTTGCACAATTTTCTATTGCTATATTTTGGAAAAAACCTTAAACATCTTTAAAATACGTGTATAATGTTATATCAAGCCGATCAAGCCGCCGCCGCCGCCGATTATTTGGTTGCGCCGCCGCCGCCGATTTTTATCCGGCTCAACCTTAATCGCCGCCGCCGCCGCCGATTTTTTGCTTGCGCCGCCGCCGCCGATTATTTTGATCGGCTTGTTTCCCTGATCGGTATACTATAAGGTGGGTCTAGGACCAATATTTTTTGGTGTTACAAACATCAGCACAAACTTATAATACCCTGACCACATAGTGGTGTAGGGTATAAAAAATAGTTTATACAAAAGTTTCCACTTGTTCAATTTTCTGCTATAATATGCCCCAGATTTAAAAACAAATATTTTTTTTATTTTCTTTTTTGAGATTTTGGACAAAAAAAGTTTGCATTTTACACAGTTAACATTTTTACACAAGCAAATCAGAAGAAATTTTAAATTTTACGTCGCCATATTGGATCCGCCATTTTGAATTTGAAAAATTTTACCTCAGATTCGAAATCAGCAACTTTGAAAACCCCCGTATACCGATTCTTATGTAAATTTATTTATTTAATTTCAGTCTATGGATACAATTTATCCTTACAGACTAGCATCTTAAAAACTAATTTAAAATATATTATTTAATAAGGTTTTAAAATCAGATTGAGAAACACTTATATCTAAATGATTACAACACATATTAAATAACCTCATAGATTTATTAAGTGGTTCATTCAGAGCATATTGAGTAGCGTGTATATCAATGTGGAAAAACTTACTTACATTTCTAAATGATCTTGGAGGAACATAAATTGAAATTAAATCTAACAATTCAGGGGAATCAATAATACCACAAATAATACCATGCAAAAATGTTAAGGCCGCAATTTTCCGACGAGTTTCAAGAGTTCGCAAAGAAATAAATTCACATTTATCCTCGTAAGAGGGAATTAAAAAAGACGGAATATCAAAAGAATTATGATTATTTAAAAATGGGAGCGCAAATTTAATAAACTTCCTTTGAATTTTCTCAATACGGGCTATATGAAAAGCAGCATTGGGACTCCATATAAAAGAAGCATATTCTAATCTAGATCTAACAAAAGATGTATAAACAACCTTTTTTGTAAAATGATCAAAACATTTATCCAAATTGCGTCGAATAAATGCAAGAAGAGAATATGCTTTGGGAATAATGAAGTTTAAATGACTAGTGAATGATAATTTAACATCAAAAACTACACCCAGGTCCACGATTTCATCCACAGATGTTAATACATGACCATTCATTTTATATTCAGAAATGAGAATATTTCGACGTCTATGCAAAGACATACTATAACATTTTGCAATATTAAAGGGTAGACCATTGCGATCTGACCAGGAAATTGCATTATTTAAGTCTTCCTGAAGGTCAAAAATGTCACCGACGGAATAAATTGGCTTGAAAATTTTAAGATCATCAGCATACATTAAAAACTGAGAATTTTTAAAGCAATTGCTAATGTCATTAATAAAAATGTTAAATAACAACGGTCCAAGAATGCTGCCTTGAGGAATACCAGAAGTTGGTATAAAATAATCCGAGCAAACTCCATCTACAGAGACTGTAGCACATCTGCCAATTAAATAATGACGGAACCAACTAAGCATATTAGAATTAATACCAATCTTGGAAAGCTTCAATAACAAAAGTTCATGTGGTACACGGTCAAACGCCTTAGCGAAAACGGACAAATTTGTTGTCGTTGATCTCCCAGCCATGAAACCATGCTGTGACACTGAGATGTGTCGTTTTAATTGAAAAAAAGTTTATCGTACACGATGTGTTCGAAAATTTTAGCAATATTAGTTAATTTAGATATAGGTCGATAATTGGTAATATTATTTCTACTGCCACCTTTAAGAATTGGAAAAATAGTAGTATATTTCCATTTTTGAATAAAATAACCAGCCCTCAAAGATTTATTAAATATTATTTTGAGGGGTAAAATCAAAGAAGAAAAGCAATTCTTTAAAAGGAAGGATGAAAGGCCGTCATTATCACATTTGAAAGAATTCGAAAGTTTGCCAATTCCCGCAGCAACATCTGCATCCGAGATTTGTAAAGATCCAAAATCGAAAACTGAAGCAATATCGTCAAAATCATGTTCATTAATAGAAAAGGAATCATCATTAAAATTAGATTGAAAATACATTGCAAAAAGGTTAAGAGAGTCTTTCAAGTTGTCCGAAGAAATATCATTATATGACATAAGTGAAGGTATAAGAGAAGTATTTCTTTTGGAATTAATAAAACTCCAGAAATTTTTTGGGTTGAATTTAATTGATTCATTGAAACTCATCAAATATTGATTGTACAAAAATTTGTTTAGAAAATTAAATTCTCTTTCATAACGAAGAAAATTTTGCTTATCGCTAGTACTATTTGATGCTTTAAATTTTTTGTGAAATTTGTTTCTAAGATTCTTTAGTTTTTTCAAACCTTTAGTGTACCAAGGAAGTTTGTACACTTTAGGATTAGAAAGGGGCACATTAATATTAATAATTTTTAGAACTAGATCAAGGCTAAAAACTGAATCAAGAATACTAATTTCAAAAGATTTATTTACATTATTAGGCAAAAAGAGATCTGAGTTCGGGATTACAGACCAAATGATATCAGATAGATTAAAATCACCCAAAACGCACATTCGGTCTCCATCATTAAAACGATCAGCAAGACTGGAAATGTTAGAAGCATGAGCCGAATATAACTCGTCAGAACTACGAGGCGGAATGTATGAAACGCATATATATAGATCATAAGTAGCAGATTTAATAGATACACACAGTTGATCCAATTCAGAATCAGTATTTGATAATGTTACAAATTTACAGCAAAACAATTTCTTTACAGCTATTAGAACACCACCACCTTTTCCATGTCCAGTTTTTAGAGCATCACGATCTTTACGAAAAACCATATATAAGAAGGGATTAAAAAATTCTTCATCACAAAAATCAGAGTTCAACCAAGTCTCCGTGAAAACAAAAACAGCATAATCACAATGAGAGGTAAAGCAACTAATCAATGATGATTTAGTCCTCATACCAGACAGATTTTGGTAATAAACCTTTAGTGATTCAGCCAAAGAAGAAATTCCAAAATTTACGCCGCCATATTGGATCCGCCATTTTGATTTTTAAAATTTTTACCTCAGTAGTGGGATTCTCTAACTTTCTTAACGATTTCATCGATTTCGTTAACTAACGACAATTGTCGGTTGACTTACCGAATAAGTGATTCTCTATATTTCAGTTAACGATATAATTCGTTAGTAAAAGCTACCGACAAATTTCGGTAGAAATAAAAAATGCCAAACAATTTGATGGAAAATGTTTGTCAATAAATAAATAATTAAAAATATATTTTCTTAGCACATAAAATTTCTATATATTTTTTTAAATAACGTGGTGTTATTTTCAACAAAATCCCTTAAAAATTCCTAAATGAATGGGTTGTAATAAATCAACATCTAAAAATCCCAGAGAATGTACCATTCAAAATTATCAAAGTCCAGGAATTTCAACCCAAATCAAATGTGCTGCAATCATGATAGTCGCAGACGTAGAAATCTACAATTTTAACAAGGACAGTAAAATCAACATTGATGTGCAGATCATCCAGCTTGATCTAGACCTTTAAAATCTGTAGTGTATATTTAAAATGATGATAATATAATAGAAAGAGGCATAAGATAAATTGGAACAAACTTAAGAGAAACAATGTAAAATTTATGTTTAAATAAAAATAAAGGGATTTTCTGTACAATTTAAAATTTGGTGGTTATTTATTCAAACACCAAATGTAATTGGTTGCATTGATCATCGATCGATGACCATGTATGGATGTACATATTTATGCAATTTAAAATAAACGAGCTCTTCTTAATTTGTATAAAAATTTCTGCTGAAATCTAGTTTACATTATAAGATTTTCAGGAAGACTTTGCAACCTAGCCTTTATGTTTTGCATGTGCACTAAAGCAAAATTATACCGAAGATCTTATACTGTAAACCAGCTATAAGATTATATACTTAACTTTCGACGGAATTCCTAGAGTTCTTACTTTAAGGCTGGCTTAAATTATAAGATTTTTGGTATGATATTACTTTAGCACACAGCAAAACATATAGGCAAGGTTGCAAAATCTTTCTGAAAATCATATAATGTAAACCAGCCTTGCCTTTACCAATGCATTTATTCGCGTTAACTATTCAATTTCTAAAAATGTATATGCTAGTTAAGGACAAAACAATTTACTGCAACGGTATTATTCTAAAATAGTTTGATAACTTTTACTCCTTTTGATAACTTTTACTCCTTTTTTACATTCTGTTTTAACGCATTTTGCAATTTTTTACATTTTTTTGCTCATCCGTTACCTTATCTACAACTTTTTTTCTGTCGTTAACTTAACAATCAGCCTAATTGCGGTTGTCGTATACGACAAGAAAATTTGTCGTTTTTGCCAAAAGGCATTTTTTGGTACCGCGAATGTCGTTTTTGTCGGTCAAATACACCAAAAACTGTCGTATACATTTTTGTTCACGACAGCCTCAAAAAAGGTTTAAAAAAAGTATTAAATTAAGTAAAATTAGACGTAAAATCACTTTAATATATTAATAAAATTAGAAATTTTTTATTTAAATATAATTTTTTTAAAAGAAAAATTAAAAAAATTTAAAACTTGTGGAAAAACACACTATCCTTAAAATGGAAATTTTCACTCTGACACCTTGCTTTTATGAGACAATAATGGTTTTATTATTACAAAATTTATTTTTTTTGATTATTTTATGAAAACACTACAAAAATAAATGAAATATTTAATTTTCTTATATTTTCTGTCGTATATTTTACACAATACCAAAAAATAATGAAAACGACAACGCCTGCTGTCATAATACGACAACGACAACCGCAATAAGGCTGAATAATTGTCGGAAGTTAACGATATTACTTAACGATAAAATTCGGTAGAAAAAATTACGGAATCAGTTTTAACGACATTTGTAGATAATTTTCGAATTTTGACAATCTAACTACCGAATTTTGTCGTTAAAAAGTTAGAGATTCCCACTACAGATTCGAAATCACCAACCTTGAAAACCCCGTATAGCAATTTTCATGTAAATCAGAAGAAATTTTAAAATTTACGCCGCCATATTGGATTCGCCATTTTGAGTTTGAAAAATTTTACCTCAGATTCGAAATCAGCAACCTTGAAAACCCCCGTATATAGATTTCCATCTTTATGCAGTGATTCCTTATAGTTTTACCTATATGTAGGGTATATTGTCGTCAACGATAATACAACAAAAAAGTAGCCTATATATTAATCGAAGACATATATATTAATTGTCGCCCATGTGATCGTCAACGACATTGTGAGCGATAATTTCGCCCAGATCGTCGTGTACGATTTTGCGGACATTTGTATGAAAAGGTCGTCGACGATTTACATGGACGGTCACCAAAGTGTCGTTTACGATTTACTATTGTCGTGCACGCGTCTTCAAGGATGTCTTGCAGACATGGCCAACAGGGTAAGATTTTTTAATACAATTTTTTTACCATAAAGTCTTTTTTTCGCGTTCCGCCAAAATTTCGGAATTTTTTAGGTGCGGCTTTGTTAAATATGTAATCTAGAGATTATAATACCCATTTCATACAACAAAGTTTGGTGGCTAATTGAAAAAAAATCGCGGGAAAAGTCACGGAAAAAAATTTTCAAAAAAGAAAATTCTTTCATCAGTATATTTGTTTGCAGAATGACAATCGCTGATGAGGTTTTTCAATACAATGTTTTTTACCATAAAGTGTTTTTTCGCGTTCCGCCAATATTTAGCAATTTTTTAGGTGCGGTTTTGTTAAATGTGTAATCTAGAGACTATAATACCCATTTCATACAACAAAGTTTCGTAGCTAATTGCAAAAAAAATCGCGTAAAAAAATTTGCAAAAAGGAAAATTCTTACATCAGTATCCCAGTGTAGAAACGGTAATGACATATCATTATTTTTTGGACTACCAGTAATGACACCCACTTACCTTCTGTATTATTTTAAAACATATAATAATGAGTTACTGATAATGACTTATTTTTATCATTATTTCAAATACAAAATAATTTTTTAGATTTTTTTGAAAATTTTTTGAAATCTATTTTTAGACTCAATATTTTTTAAACACTGGTAAGGATATATGTAACCACATATTTTTTGATTTTTTGTATGTTGGCGAGTAAGCTTACTTGTGTGCAGCAAGTCAATTGTGTTTTTATCTATTAAATATTACATCTCGATATAGCTCAGATGGTAGAGCTGTTGACTGGCAATCTGTAGACCCAGGTTCGATTCCCGCACCAGCAAATTTTATTTAAAAAAAAATACAATAAAAAATATTTTTTTTTATATAATTTATTTTTTAGAAAATCTATTTTTAGACTCATTATTTTTGTCAGTACTGGTAAGCACATAGGTAACGATATATTTTTTGATATTTCGTATGCTGGTGTGTAACGACAACTCATTATTTTTCGCGACATCGCCATATAAAGGTAATAAGAAATGTAATAACAAAAGTAACTAGTTACCATTACCAAGTATGTAGTTACATAACCACATATCTGGTAATGGTTTTCTACACTGGGATATTTGTGAGCAGAATGAAAATCGCTGATAAGGTTTTTAATACAATTTTTGTACCATAAAGTCTTTTTTGCGTTCCGCCAATATTTTGAAATTTTTTAGGTGCGGTTTTGTTAAATATGTAATCTAGAGACTATAATACCCAATTAATAGAACAAAGTTCGGTGGCTATTTGCAAAAAATAAATCGCGAAAAAATGTCGCGGAAAAAAGATTTTCAAAAACGCATTTTCGGGCAAATATCCAAGCCTTATTTTTTAAATGCTACGATTAAACAAAATGTACAGCAAAAGAAAATTAAAAAAAAAATATGTTTATATATATTTTTTTTTTCAAATTGTTGAAACCATTGTTTTTTTTTTTGTATAACACCACAAAAAAAGTTTATTTTTTTTAATCTATTTTTTTTTTTTGTTTTTTAAGAAAATTAAAACAGAAAAAGTTTTTTATTTTCATCATGAGGGGTATTTTTAATTAAATATTTCTTTCTTTTCATTTTTTTGTACGTTTTATTTTAATACTTTTACGATAATTATATTTGATAAAAACCAAAAAATAAAAAGTTTCTGGTCCTTGATTTATATGCTGATATATGGGCAAATCTACGGAACCGGACGTTTCCATGTAACTCAGGATTTAAACCATTTTAATAACAATTATATAATATTTTTGATGGTATCAGCTTTTTTGAGGCAACGAATTTAATCAGGCGATCATCTTAAATTTTAATATTTATACTGTTGTTGAAAACCACACTAATTTACCCTAATTTTGCTTGTACTTTCAAAAAATGTTCAACTCTTTTGGGTATAACTTTTTCAGCATAAAAAGAAATCGCATAAAACCTTTAGTGGATAATAACTTTGATGTTAACAAATCTCACACTTGTTGAAAAAAGTAGCTGCCCTCAACTAGGAACAAATGGTAGTTCTTTAAAATCTGTAACTCTGTTTTTTGAATAAAGTAATTTCAGAGATTTTTAATTTTTACGCTTCAGCCTCAACGTAATTGAAAAATTTTTGACACTGACAAATAAAAAAAATTAGGTCAAATTAATTAGTGTGCCTTCAGAAATAAAGAAGATGTGACAATAATAATCTCTTCATATCTATGCGTGAAGAACTCAAAATTTTATATTTTTTGAAGTGTACATCCGCAGTTTGAGAAATAATTAGTTGCAGTCCTGCGTGATCGGTATCATATCGGTATATATCAGTAATACTATAATATTATTGTGCGTAAGTGCTAAATGAATCGTGCTATTATTTTGGTATCCAGATCCATTTTAGGTTAAATTTTTTTTCATAGACTTTTGGAGCTAAAACGGATTTAGAAACGAAACGGATAATCCGATAATTTTAGCACTTACACATAACAATATTTATTTATTCAGTCAATGGAAAATACAATCCTTACAGGCTAGATACAATTTACTTAAAACTATTTTAAATAAGTTAATAAATTATATTTAAAACTATCTTTTGAATTTGGAAAATCTAAACTGAGATTTTTATCAATATAAAGTATATTTTTTTTGTATGATATTAGTCCTATAACATTATTGAGGCAAATTGGCTTTTTATATGATCAAAATAAAAATTAACTAATATACAACAATTTAATTTTCATTTAATTTAAAAACAAGAGCAAGACCTCAGTGGCACTAGGTCGAATAGGCACCGGCTATAAGCGAACAGACTCTTTGTTCTGGGTGTGAATCCCAACTCTTCGACCTAGCCCAAGGACTGCAAAAATTGAAATTCGAAATCACAAAATCTAAAAAAAACGTTAATTTAATTTATCTTGATTTTACAACAATTGGTCTGTACGGACGTGTTTTTATGTTCCGAACAATAATTGATCTATAAGCAAAGCTAGTGTTAATAAAAACAAACAAAAATCTGCGAAAAGACGCTTAAATCATGTACATTCTTTTTTCTTTAAATAAAAAAAAAACAGAAATAATAAAAAAAAAACAATCATAAATAGAAACAAAAATTCAAAAAGAAATTGTGCTTAATAAAATCCAAAAATGCAAGCTGAGAGCTCTCAGCAAACTCCGAATCCTTTGTATAATCCAACAACAAATCAATGCTCTGCCGCGCAAATTGCATCTACATCCAGTACCAGTGTTGCCAACTCTTGAATGCAAAAAACCACCGTGAGCATTGGGAAAACAGGTAAAAAGGGTAAAAATTTACAAAAAATGGGGTAAAAAAGCACGATATTAATTTTTTGAAAAATTTAAGTCCAGAATTTAAAAACATATTTTAGCTTTGTAAAATCGTGTAAAAAAGGTTCAAAAATAACTAAAAAATGGGTAAAAAAGCACCAAACTAATTTTTGAAGTTTAAATATAACGAAGTTGCTATTTAAAATTATACTACAAACACTGGAAAAATGTATTTTTTGTATAGTTCGTATTATTTTTTCAACTTTGACAGAAAATTGAAGAAAAATTAAAAAAAACGCGAACAAATACCAAAAATATAAACTGTACAAAAAGCACTAAAAGCACAGCCAGAAATTTGAAAAGGCACTGTAAATACCCGCTTTTTTTAAACGGGTATTTATAAAAAATCACCGGGTACGGGAAGGAAAAAAGCACGAAAAAATACCCGAAAAGCACTGAAATGGCAACACTGTCCGGTACTAGTGAAAGTGATCTCCCAAGGGGGCGGAGACCGGTCGTTGATCGGTCTTTTTGTTTGAAAGAGATATATCACTTTAACATGGCGTTGTCATTGGAAATGACCAATTGCCACAGTTTAGACACCTTGTGACTGTAAGGTGCTGTGTCTAAAAATAGCTTTTCAAATAAACTAATAAGAAATTAATAATTAAAAATAATCTACTTGGCGTCGAAGTAGGGCTCGATAACACAACCTTCTGCTTGTAAGGCAAACGCTCTATAGTCTGAGCTAATGTTGCTTATGCGTGATGGCTGGCTGATGGTTAAGTTATATGTTTTTAGTTTCTGTTCAAATAAAAAATAGAAAGAAAAAACAAACACACACACAGCAAATAAAAAAAACATGGAAAAGAAAAAAATAGAAAAGAAAACAACATTAACACACACAAATATGGTGGAAGTGCCTTGAATATGCTCCCGATTGACCGGTCATGGGATAGGTCCCTTAATGGCAGTTGACTTGTTTTTTGAGTTGGCCATAATTTTAATTAAAAAATCAATTAAAAATTAGAAAATTACCTCAAAACCTCTGATAATATAAATAAAAATTTAAAAAATTCCCCTTAAGTTAAAAAGAAAAGTTAAATGAAATAGCAATTGTTTAAACTAAAACAGCTTTAACATTAAAAAAACGTTGAAAATACAAAACTTAAAATTTCTTAGCAAAACATTATAGAAATTTAAAATAAGAGCTAAAATAAGCAAATCGTGAAAAAATAAAGTTAAAAATAAATAAAAGAGTAAAATAAATAAAATATATTTTTAAAAATATGCCGCGAATTTTGTTTTTTATTTCGGTATCGGTCAAGTTTTTTTAAAAGCAACAGTGAAAATAACGGATCAGAAAATACTTAGAAAATTAATTCATTTTCTTTTGTTCATATTTGTACTAATTTAGTAATATGCCTTCGGTTGACCGGTCACGGGATAGGTCCTTGGAGGGCAATTGACTCCTCATTCCCCGTAGGGTACTTCTTGTAATACACCCACCAACTCGACATTTACCACTCAAATATCTACTACCACTATTGCAACAACGTCAACCAACTCCGCACACCTACCTATTATGTCTATAAGTGGTTCCTACATTGCACAGAATACCTTAAATGTAAATCAAGCTTTTAAAATAAATGAACAAAAGATCACAATCAATAATAATTCTCTTAAAAATCCAGCGAATACATACATACAACCAATATCCCCCTTAAACACACAAACATTAAAACAACCGGCGTTGGCGCACCAAAAGGTGCTATACCAAAAATTATTCAAACAATTAAAACAAGTAGTAATTTAAATGTAAAAAAACCACAAATAGGGATTGATAGATACATTACGATAACAAAACGCAAATTAAGTCCCAACTCCGCAAAAATTAAACCCCCATCGAAACTTACAAAAAACACTGCTCCCGTGGAAATGTTAAGTCAAAACCCTTATGCTCTTTTGGACACGAACGAAAGTGAGGAAAACACAGTGAAACAAATAAAAGAATATACTCCACCTCCTATTCATCTCCGTGAACAATTCTCTAACGTACTTGTTAATAATCTCTCGCAACTAATAGGCAAAAACAACTTTTATGTTGTATCAACTCGAGACAATAAAAACATTTTTAACTAAAGTAAAAACATACGACTTTTTTATTGAAACTTCTCTATCTTGCACCAATATCAGGTAGCTTTTACGTTCGCTACTCGGTCTCTTTCAAAAAAAGCCAACCTTTGGCCCTTGTGAACACTAGGACTAAAAAGTTTACGGGGGCCAAAGTTTGGCATTTTCTGACAAAATTTTAAATGCAAAATTTTTAAAAAGTATAACGGTGGGTCTCATACTGTAGGTTTAACTTTAACTTAACTATAAACAAAAGAAAATGTCAAAAAAATGTACACAAAACAACAAATTTTTGGGTTAACTATTTATTAAAATTTAAACCTGAATTATGAGACCCACCGTTAGTTGTAAAATAAACCGAAAAAATAAGGCATTATAAAAAAACATTTTTTAACCTTTTAACACTTCACTTTTGTACTAAAATTCAACTAAAAATGGAAATGTATTTTAAACCCGACATAACGTTTTTTATTATCGGTCGATATTTACGTTTTATATATATATGTATATGTTAGTGTTTCCAATTCGATTAATCGATTAACCGATTCCTCGATTAATCGCCTCTATTTCGGTTAATGTCGAAACAAATAATTTAAAACTCAAATAATTATTCGATCCGAATAATCGGTTAAAACAGGTCGATTAACCGGTTACAATTTTAATATGGAATTTTTCCCTTATTTTTTTCCCAAAACTTCATAATTTTCTTAACTTTGGTTAAAAAATTACAAGAAAAGCTTAGAATAAACATCAAATTACAAAAATACCATCAAATTGTTTTAAAATTGAGTGAAAGAGGCCGTTAAGCCTTTAGATACCTTTTTTAATAAAGGTGTTTCTAAAACTACCCAAAATACACGAATGTCTGGCTGGATCAGCGTCGAAATGCTCTATAGGCTTTAATCAATACAGTACACGCAGAAAAAAAACAGGTGTATCTTTTAAAAAGCCTGATATGTAAAATTTGCATAGTAATGAACTAATACAAAAATACAAGCCCCAAATTCCTGGTAATTAATTGATATGCATTTTTGCTAAATTACGAATGCTTTTTTTGTTAAGTTGGCTAAGTACGTGCTTTGTTAAATTTACATTGGTGAAATTTATTTAAAAACGTACTATGTAAAATTTGCATTGATCAAATTTTGAAAATAAAATAAGCAATAAGTATATTTTTCTAATAAGACAGGTAAATGTCAAAAAGCGCTTAGAGTTTCCTTTGACATATGCAAATCAATATGGTGGATGTGCATCTCTAATATAAAAGAATAATGATGCTGGATTTTCTCAAGTTTTTATCTTTTAATATTATTAAGGCAAACAAATATAAAAAATATTAATGCAAATAAAAACATAATATATTTTTATTGTAATTTTCATGTCGAAATTGCTTACTTGTTGAAAAAATACAAGCCTAAAAGTATTGAGTAATTACTTTTCAGCATTGGGTACCCTAAAAAAAGTCGGAAATGAGTACTCGGTACTCAACACTTTTACAGACATAGTAATCTTTTATTTACTCAATTTTTGTTTTTTCAAAATGTGTATTATAATTCGCATTTGTTTTTTAGACAAATAGTTTATATACCCTACGGGGAATGAGGAGTCAATTGCCCTCCAAGGACCTATCCCGTGGCCGGTCAACCGAAGGCATATTACTAAATTAGTACAAATATGAACAAAAGAAAATGAATTAATTTTCTAATTATTTTCTGATCCGTTATTTTCACTGTTGCTTTTAAAAAAACTTGACCAATACCGAAATAAAAACAAAATATTTTTTATTTATTTTACTCTTTTATTTATTTTTAACTTTATTTTTTCACGATTTACTTATTTTAGCTCTTATTTTAAATTTCTATAATGTTTTGCTAAGAAATTTTAAGTTTTGTATTTTCAACGTTTTTTTAATGTTAAAGCTGTTTTAGTTTTAACAATTGGTATTTCATTTAACTTTTCTTTGTAACTTAAGGGGGATTTTTTAAATTTTTATTTATATTATCAGCTTTGAGGTAATTTTCTAATTTTTAATTGATTTTTTAATTTAATTTTGGCCAACGAAAAAAACAAGTCAACTGCCATTAAGGGACCTATCCCATGACCGGTCAATCGGGGGCATATTCAAGGCACTTCCACCATATTTGTGTGTGTGTTAATGTTGTTTTCTTTTCTATTTTTTTCTTTGCCATGTTTTTTTTATTTGCTGTGTGTGTGTTTGTTTTTCATTCTCTTTTTTATTTGAACACAAACGAAAAACATAACTTAACCATCAGCCAGCCATCACGCATAAGCAACGTTAGCTCAAACGGTAGAGCGTTTGCCTTAAGCTGCCTACACACTAGGGAACATGGTTGAGGGAACAAAAAATATCAAAAAATTTTGTAAACACGAAATGCACGCTCTCAACACGCACACACACACAAACGCACTCACACATTCACAAAAAATGCTCTCTTTTTTTAAGTATGTTCCCTAGTGTGTAGGCAGCTTTACAAGCAGAAGGTTGTGTTATCGAGCCCTACTTCGACGCCAAGTAGGGTAGAGGGGGGATCCTTCCCCAGTGGGGCACATACACTAATCCCATTTTTCTCCGCTATTAAGGGAGATAAAAAATTGGAAAAAAATATATTTTGTGCATTTTTCAATTATCTTTCCTTGACATCAAGCTTTGAAGAATTAATTCCTTTTTGAATGAATTCACTACCAATCGAATTCAATTTTCTCTACAATTGAATGAATTCCTTTTCTTAAGTAATTCACTGAATTCGTTCAACTGAATGCGTTCATCAAACAACAAATTCAAAGAATTAATTCAATTGCAATAGTTCTTTTTATTAAATCAAATGAATTAATTCACCGGTGAACGCGTTCAATTTTATAAATCGAACGGAAAAAAAGTGAATTAATTCCTTACTGAATTTGTTCAATTTCATTTTCGTTCAGTGAATTAAAAAAAATAAAATTACGTTCAGTGAATTAAAAAAAAAAATAATAAGTTCACTGAATTGAAAAAAAATAAAATAAGTTCACTGAATTGAAAAAAAATAAAATAAGTTCACTGAATTCAAAGCCTGTTTTCTGCCGTTCAGTAGAAGAAAACAATAATGTACAAATAAAATTTTTAAATAAGCAATTTTACAGCGTGTGCTAGTAAAAATTAACAAATTAGAAACCGGATGCTGTTTACCAACCTACATGATTCAAAAATAAAGCCTTTTACTATTAAAAATAAAAACTTTACAGATATAGATAAATTTGGAAAAAAATATAACTATATAACTAGTTTGAAAAATTAATAGTTATATTTTTTTACTATTTAGATAAATTTGGAAAAAAAATATAACTATATAATTAGTTTGAAAAATTAATACACCGAAAAAATTTTTCAGTTACTGGCAACCAAATTTTCAACTGAGGCTCAGGTGAAATACCCCTAACTGAGCATCAGTTAAAAAAATTAATTGTAAGTAACTAAATGGTTAGTTGAAAATGTTGCAATAAATTCAGTTAATAAGAACGATTTTTTAGTTACAATTTTAGATTTTTTCATATAGTACCTATTTAGTAACTAAGATTTTTGAAATACTAAAATTTACTGCAATTTTGATAAATAATAAGAATTGTGCATGAATTGTATAAAGTTTTTATTAATATTTCAAAGAACATGAGATAATAACACTCAAACCTTTAATTTTATAACCATTTGATGAAAATCCCTCATTGTGTGAGTCACAAACAGAGAAATGATGTCAAGTTCCAATTAATGTAGATCAGTTTATGGTAATCCGTCTTTGGTTCTGTGCGTTTTTATTTCTTTTAAAAACAAATAAAAAATTTGGAATTTTTTTATAGAAAATATATTGAAACAATAAGAACTTATCTTCAAATATTTTCTGCCCATCTTGACGGTTCTGAAATAATTATGTTTGAAATTCCACTGCTTTTCACTGAACAATTACCCTTGGTGGACCAAATGTACGTTTCTTTGCACAAAATGAAGAAAATTAAATTGAAATTTGTTTCCGTTGTTTTAGACTTTGTTAAAAATCAATAAACTATTCAAAATTTTTGTTAACAGGGTAACAGAAAACTTTAAATTTAAATGAAATATTAGTTGATAATGATAACTTCAGTTAACTTGAATTTTTTCAGTTCTAACTGAGAAATTCTTTAACTGAGCAACTGAGAAACTTTATCGGTGTAGTTATATTTTTTTCCAAATTTATCTATATCTGTAAAGTTTTTATTTTTAATAGTAAAAGGATTTATTTTTGAATCATGTAGGTTGATAAACAGCATCCGGTTTCTATTTTGTTTATTTTTACTAGCACACGCTGTAAAATTGCTTATTTAAAAAATTTATTTGTAGATTATTGTTTTCTTCTACTGAACGGCAGAAAACACGCTTTGAATTCAGTGAACTTATTTTATTTTTTTTTCAATTCAGTGAACTTATTTTATTTTTTTTTCAATTCAGTGAACTTATTATTTTTTTTTTAATTCACTGAACGTAATTTTATTTTTTTTTAATTCACTGAACGTAATTTTATTTTTTTTAATTCACTGAACGAAAATGAAATTGAACGAATTCAGTAGGGAATTAATTCAATAAGGAATTAATTCACCAGTGAATTAATTCATTTGATTTAATAAAAAGAACTATTGCAATTGAATTAATTCGTAACAAAATAAATCGAACGAAAGCAAATATGAATTAATTCCATTCAATATATATTGCTTAGTGAATTAATTCATCGAATTTTTAATTCAGAATTGAAAAATTGAATTAAGGAATTAATTCTTCAAAGCTCTGCTTGACATCCACTTTGATGAATTTATATCACATGTGGTCGCAGACAGACGTGTTTTTGTGTTTTTTGGGGTGCCAAAAAAATAATAGGAAGCAACTACATTTTGCAATAACTTCCTCAAATCGTGTGATAAGAAAATAATTTTTCATTATGTTAGACCTACGATCCTAAGGTTTCGAAAAATAATAATCTTATTTTAATAAATGCTTAAAAAGTATGAAAAATATTAATTTTATTTTAGTGCCTATCTCTGGGGCACAATCACCAGATGGCCCCTGGAGCTATAAAGAGTTATTGCATCCCTGCCTAAAATGCTCTAGAAGACTTTTGTATATGCCCTACGGGGAAAGAGACCGGTCCCAGATGACACGTAGGATAGGTCCCAAGGGGGCGGAGACCGGTCGTTGATCGGACTTTTTGTTTGAAAGAGACATATCACTTTAACATGGCGTTGTCATTGGAAATGACCAATTGCCACAGTTTAGATACATTGTGGCAGTAAGGTGGTGTGTCTAAAAATAGCTTTTCAAATAAACTAATAAAAAATTAAGAATTAAAAATAATCTACTTGGCGTCGAAATAGGGCTCGATAACACAACCTTCTGCTTGTAAGGCAAACGCTCTACCGTCTGAGCTAACGTTGCTTATGCGTGATGGCTGGCTGATGGTTAAGTTTTGTTTTTCGTTTCTGTTCAAATAAAAAAGAGAAAGAAAAAACAAACACACACACAGCAAATAAAAAAGAGAAAGAAAAAACAAACACACACATAGCAAATAAAAAAACATGGAAAAGAAAAAAATAGAAAAGAGAACAACATTAACACACACACAAATATGGTAGAAGTGCCTTGAATATGCCCCCGATTGACCGGTCATGGGATAGGTCCCTTATGGCAGTTGTTTTGTTTTTTGCGTTGGCCATAATTAAATTAAAAAATCAATTAAAAATTAGAAAATTACCTCAAAAACTCTGATAATATAAATAAAAATTTCCCCTTAAGTTAAAATGAAAATTTAAATGAAATACCAATTGTTAAAACTAAAACAGCTTTAACATTAAAAAAACGTTGAAAATACAAAACTTAAAATTTCTTAGCAAAACATTATAGAAATTTAAAATAAGAGCTAAAATAAGCAAATCGTGAAAAAAATAAAGTTAAAAATAAATAAAAGAGTAATATAAATAAAAAATATTTTTAAAAATATGCCGCGAATTTTGTTTTTTATTTCGGTATCGATCAAGTTTTTTTAAAAGCAACAGTGAAAATAACGGATCAGAAAATATTTAGAAAATTAATTCATTTTCTTTTGTTCATATTTGTACTAATTTAGTAATATCCCTACGGTTGACCGGTCACGGGATAGGTCTTTGGAGGGCAATTGACTCCTCAACAGAGAAACAAGCCGATCAAAATAATCGGCGGCGGCGGCGCAAGCAAAAAATCGGCGGCGGCGGCGGCGATTAAGGTTGAGCCGGATAAAAATCGGCGGCGGCGGCTCAACCAAATAATCGGCGGCGGCGGCGGCTTGATCGGCTTGATAGAACATTATACACGTAGTTTAAAGATGTTTAAGGTTTTTTCCAAAATATAGCAGTAGAAAATTGTGCAAAAAATTTGGAATTATCAAATAAAAAATAATTTTAAGTTAAATTCATCGATAAAAATTACAAATTTAGGATTTTTAGTTTTTGAACGGAGCTAGGAGAGATAGTTGGGCTTACCAAATATATACATATGTTTATATATTCAACAAAATTGTGTGGAAATATTTTCAAATAAAACTGATTTTCTTAATTTTTTTCTTATTTTGTTTAATTTTGACGGCTTTTAATTGCAATATTTTGTTTAAAAAAATCTAATTTTTATCTAATTTATTCTTTATTCAGGGTAAAATGAAGATCTACTTTAATCGCTTTAAAATTGTCAAAGTTATACATTTTTTTATAAACATGGAATCTTTGTATTTATAAGAAAATTGAAAATATTAACCTTAATGAGTGTGCAAACAAGAACATCGAGTTGTCTTATAATAGCTGAAATTAAATGTTTAGAAAAATTACGATAACCTTTTCTATTTTCCATTAATTTAAACAAAATAATCTGATTTTACTAAGAACTAAACCCACTTTCAGAATAAATTACAATAGTAAAGAATTGTTTAATACTGTAAAAAAGCCGTCAAAGTATAGAAATTAAAAAAAATTAATTTTAATATTTAAAAAAAACTCAACATATTTCAGTTACAAATAAATAATTCTATATATATTTGGAAAGCTTTGTCTTTCCAAAAACGCTAAAAGATTCAAAATCGGTTGAAAAATTGCTGAATTTCACCCACAATGACACTATCACCCCTGTTCTGAATTCCGAAACTTTTTAATTAGAGTGGTTTTGTAAAATCACACAAAATCCAAAATGTCGGGAATTGACTGTTTCGAACAAATTTTAGCATACTGACAAATTTTAAAATAAATTTTAACATTTATTTTTGCAACAAAATATTCATTATACTTTCACCAAGCTTTTCCAACACGAAGAAAATATTTCGGATGTGGATCACAGAACAGCAAAAAAATTCGGAATGTTTCACTTTAGAATTTTTTTAAAATTCTTAAATATCTCCCCAATTTTATAAGTCGACCGAGAAATAACTTACTTAACATTTTTTTCGTCCGCAATGTCTTAAAAATGTGTCTTTTGATAATAATTTCAGGTGTACTGAAATTTCTGAAAAATGTGATGTGATCAATAAATTCGAATGAATTAAATCTTTAATTCATTTTTGGACTTTTAACTAAAATTTACTAATATATCATTCGTTTATACTATTCCTTATGAATTCATTCACTGGTTTCATTCTTTTAATTTTCATGCATAGTAAATGAATTCTTTCATGAATTCATTCTTTTTATAATGATCTTTCACGTTTCATTCGGTTTGTAAAAGATTAAAACAAATGTTGCGTTTTTAATTATTTTTATGGGTTTTGTATATGATATAAATATTAAATCCCTAAAATAAGCCACATTTTTATTTAATTTGTAATTATAAACTAAAGTGTTGTCACAATCATTAGTATATTCATACCTTAGATCTTTTACTGATTGAATAAAATGAGAATTTTGATAAGCCATTTTGTAAAAGATTAGAATTAATGAAAAAATTATTTAAATTGATTGTAATTCTATAAGGAATGTATTCAGCATAAGAATGCATTCTATTTAATTTTAAACTTTGGGAATGAAACCTATGAATTAATTATAAAGGAATGGTTTGATGGAATGATATATATTCAATTTCTAAAGATGAATTCGGTTTTGTGCGAATTAAGCTAAAATTGAATTAATTATTTCGAAGCTCTGCCTACAATCTACACTTGGTCATTTGAAAAGTATATATATTTTTTATTTTATTTTGTAACACTGTGTAATTTGTATCCAAAACTATGGGTGCTAAAGACGTGTTCATTTGGATTCTCTCCTCTATTAAATATCCAAATTTCAGCGAAATCTGTCAGAAGTTTTCAAGAAAAACTTCCAACTTAAGAAATATTTATGACAAAAACCCTTCTTAGCTCTGACTATAAAACTGGTTCTTTTATTTCTTTTGAACTAAAAAAAAATACCCTTGATGGTTCAGGAAATGATGAAGTAGAAAATTTGTTTTAAAAATGACATTTGCTTTTAATTTTTTTATTTTGGAAAATTGATACTTCCAGCCGAAATGAGCCGAAAAAAATCGGCGGCGGCGGCTGAGGCAAAAATGACCGGCGGCGGCGGCTTAAACGGCTTACGGCGGCTGGCTTGTTTCTCTGCTCCTCAATCCCCGTAGGCTGTTTAAAGTATGTTTAATAGTAAATTAGAACAACCGTGTTATTTCTTAAATTTATATTAATTATTCAGTTTTTTGTAATTTTGAAGAATCATTATATTATAGTTTTAAATAATTTTTTTTTAATGTAGTGGACATTTATTGATTAAATAGAATCACATATCTTAAAGAACTTATTATAAATTATTTATTTCAGTCATTAAAAGATTGAATTTGCTGTATTAACAAAGTTTTTTGTTGAAATTGTATCTAGCTCTTTTGGCGAATATACCCCAGGTTTGGGGCAGTTACGCCGAATTGAGTTACTTTGAAAATCATTAAAAAAAATAATAGAAAATATGCAAATAATTAGAATAAAAATCATAGAAATTAAAGCCAAGATATGTATGTTTTCAATTTGAAAGAAATTTTTAAAAATAATTAGGGGTTAAGAAATGACAGTGCTTTGAAAAAAAAAGTGGCGAAGGATCCCCCCTCTACCCAAGATTATTTTTAATTCTTAATTTTTTATTAGTTTATTTGAAAAGCTATTTTTAGACACACCACCTTACTGCCACAATGTGTCTAAACTGTGGCAATTGGTCATTTCCAATGACAACGCCATGTTAAAGTGATATGTCTCTTTCAAACAAAAAGACCGATCAGCGACCGGTCTCCGCCCCCTTGGGACATATCCTGCGTGTCATCTGGGATCGCTCCCTTTCCCCGTAGGGTATATACATCATTATTATACCTACAGTTATTGAACGGAAGTGACGAATAGAGCAATGAAGGGTTGGTAAACACAATTACAGTTCGGCAGCAGAGGAATTGAGGACAAAGAAAAATATTAAAATATAAATAAAATTTAATTAATTAAAATTAAACCAAAATAAAAATACCGAATTTGCAATTTTTCTTTTATTTATTTAAAAAATAAACCATGTTTTTTTACTAAAAGAAAAAAGTTTATTTTCCTTCGCGTGTTGTTATATTAACAAAGGCTTCGATTTAATTACATATATATCTCTTTGAAAATTTACCTAAGCGTCTTGACAAATTTGTCGTTAATTTTATGTAGTTGTATATCTACCACGGAACTTTGTAAACTTTTACTCTAATTTTTGTAAATGTTACACCTTTTTTTTTCTGCGTGTAGGCGATTTTTGATTCTGTTCAAGGTTGCATTTTTATTTTATTTATTTTATTTTTTCAAATATGTGTCCCACAACTGTCAACTGACATCTTAATTCTGTAGAAACTCTACATTTTCTCACATCTCCAAAGAAACTGTGTATAATCGATTCAAAACCACATCAATTCTACAACATCTCCAACTACACCATTTTCAGTTTTATTTCAAAATTGTCTAAAAATGTTTTAAAATTATCCAAATATATTTTAAAATTGTCTAAAAAGGTTTCAAAATTGTCTAAAATGTTTCAAAATTATCCAGAAATTTTTAAAATTTTTCCAAAAATATTTTAAAATTGTCCAAAAATCACTCAAAATTTTTCAAAAATGTTTTAGAATTATCCAAATATCTTCCAAAATTGTCCAAATATTGTTTAAAATTGTCTAAAAAACTTTTGATATTTGTCCAATTGCATTTCCAAATTGTCCAAAATGTATTTTAAAATTTTTAAAATGGATTTCAAAATTACAAATATATTTTAATATATTTTATTTGTATTCAAGAAAATTATATTTGTATTTTAAAATTGTTCAAATACATTTCAAAATTATTCACTTGCATTTAAAAATTTTAAATATGTATTTCAGAATTGTAAAATTCCATTCAAAATAATTCCATTTGTATTTCAAAATTCTCCAAATGTATTTCAGAAATTTCCAAATGTATTTAAAAAGATTCTATTTGTATTCCAAAATTTTCCAAATGTATTTAATAAAATTCCAATTGCATTTAAAATTTTTCCAAATGTATTTCAGAAATTTCTACTTTTATTTTAAAGCATTTTTACAAACATACATGTTTTCTCTTTCATAACGAAAATTTTATAGGAATTATGAGAATTAAGAGAAAGCATGTATGTTTGAAAAAATGCTTTTAAAATAAAAATAGAAATTTCTGAAATACATTTGGAAAAATATACCCCTCAATTCATAAATGCTTTTTAAAGTTATAGCAGGTTAACAAAACGTCATTTTCATACAAAATTTGTTCAATAAACCTCCTATAATTTTACAAAGCGTTTATGAATTTAGGGGTTAGAAATTTATTAAATACATAAATACAGAAGGGAATGTTAACTCAAACTTTGGATAATTTTTTTTTGTTGTCAATGGCCCTTAAAAACGGAAAAAAAGACTGAGAAATTTAACAATTGTTTATGATATTCTTTAGTCTACTAACTCTGCTATTCAGAAAATCTTTTTGCAAATTTTTGTAGAGTAAATTGGTATTTTCATTTAACTAATATTTTACTCAAATGGAACTAAATTTCTTTTTATTTCTTCAGGGGAGGAGGAAGAACTTTGGATAATAATTTTTTTAAATGCAATATTATATTTATTGTAGTATTGATTAAATTTGCATTCAAAGAAATTTTGTATCCAAAGTTTTACAGATTAAAAAAAATTTCGTAAGTAGTAAAAAATCTACCTTGAGTTATGTTATTTTTAACTTAGGTACTAATATTTAGAAAAAAAATCTCCTAGTTTCAGCAGTTTCTTTTTGCCATTTTTAACAATTTTTAATAGCTTCAGCTATATTTTACATATCGCACATTTTTATATTAGTATAAGAAATGTTTCAATTTAGATAATCTCAGATTCCGAAACTTTTCAACCTTAAGGTACATTTACACGCGAGAGAAAACTGCTGGAGATGGAGCAAAAACACTCCAAAATAGCTAAACTCATTCAAAATAGAGCTAATTAGAGGTGATTTTTGTTTTATCTCTAGCATTTTCTCTCCAGTGTAGATGTGCTTTTTTAATTTGAAAAATTTTTTTAAATACATCGTGTTCATGTGTCATGTTGATATTTAACAAAAAACAGGAATCTGTTAGTGTTTTTGTTGGTAAAAAGTTAAGGAAATACATTAATTTTGTTTTAAACGATTAATCGCCAATTTTCTCGAATAACCGACCCGAATAACCGATTAATCAGTTTTAGTGATTTTTCGAATAATGCAATAACCGGTTAACCGCCTATGTCGAATAATTGGAAACAGTAGTATATATATATACCAAACAAAAAGAACCGAATATCAAAATTCCAATTCAATCAAAAGTTATGGATTTTTGACCGTCTTCTCGTGAAATGGCGCGCCGTACTATAATAAAAACATTGAAATGCACAAATGGTCTATAAAAAGTTACAATCATAATTAATCCAAATGTCACTTTTTCGCTACATTTTCAAATGATCCTGTCTATTAAATTGATGCGAAAAAAATTCCACCGCAATTTCGCAACAATTCCACACAAGTGAAAAATCATTTTTTTATATGGAGTTTGACAGATTTTTTCGCAAAAGTACGAACAAAATACCGGTCTTAAAGATAAAAACTCATGCCTAAACAAGTTTCGCTTCAAAAAATAGTAAATCAAAAGGAGGTCGTTCAACTTTGCATAATTCTTCCTCATCAAGTTCTGCAAATTGTAATGGTTTTAAGTCGTCTTATGGTCATCGTATTAATGATACTGAAGGGGAGACAATTGTAACAGTGATTTATAGCTTATTGCAAATAAAAAGTGGGCTCATATAACCTCGTTTAAGTCTACAGTAACAGCTGGACAAGTTTTAGAATACATTGGAAAAAACGCCAACATTTAAAAAAAATTTAAATTAGTTAAAAAGGATACTGATTTAAATACACTTACATAGTAGAATTTCGTTTAAAATTGGAGTCTCTGCTGAATCATATCATAAGATTTTTGATTCCCCTTTGTGGCCTAATGATGGTAGAGTGCGGCCATTCCAATTCTTTGCAACCACTATGTCTTAAAATTAATATGATGAATACTTTTTTTATATTTAAATCATAGTCTGTAAATTATATTTCATAGATAAATATAGGTATTATAATTTTTTTCATAATATGTATGAACAAATTCGTCCCAACAAACATCGATTCAAACCTTTGCGAAATTTTGAATTTTTATTTAATATCAAGTGTATTTTTCAAATCATTCTCCATACAACAAATCTAGTTTTTTAATTCAATTTGAGAAACATTCGGCAACAATTTAAAAAGTACAATAGATTTTTTTTGGAAAATTTTCAAATTGTTGTGTTAATCTAAAGTGTGCTTCTCAAGTGTATTTTTACTTTAAGATGTGGTTTGAGATATTTTTTTATTTCTAGTTTTCATCAAATATTTTTCTTAGTTGAAAAGTATTTTATAATAGCATTGGAAAAGATTTTATAAAAAATGTTTTTCAACAGTTTTTTTAATTACAACAAATAAATAAAAAAATATGAAAATTTGGAAAATAGGAAAAACGAAAACGAAGAAGCCGCAAAAAGATATAATTACCTACATGAGGGACTTTATATTTTCAAGCTTAATTAGAAACGTAAGTATCAGTTTAAATCTCCTAAATTATAATATAAAATAAGAATTTGTTTGGTTTAGGATTATAATTTCCATTTGAAGAAGAGTACACTCATAAAAAAAAGTTAGTACAAAAGTCTGTTAAAGGCGTTCTGATTAAGTTGAACTAATTTTTCTGTTATTTTCTCTAAAAAAGCCCGTACAGATAGGTAAAAATTCTGCTAAAATAACAGAAAATAGTGCCAAATTGTTGTGTTAATCTAAAGTGTGCTTCTCAAGTGTATTTTTACTTTAAGATGTTGTTTGAGATATTTTGTTTATTTCTAGTTTTCATCAAATATTTTTCTTAGTTGAAAAGTATTTTATAATAGCATTGGAAAAGATTTTAGAAAAAATGTTTTTCAACAGTTTTTTTAATTACAACAAATAAATAAAAAAAATGGAAATTTGGAAAATAGGAAAAACGAAAACGAAGAACCCGCAAAAAGATATAATTACCTACATGAGGGACTTTATATTTTCAAGCTTAATTAGAAACGTAAGTATCAGTTTAAATCTCCTAAATTATAATATAAAATAAGAATTTGTTTGGTTTAGGATTATAATTTCCATTTGAAGAAGAGTACACTCATAAAAAAAAGTTAGTACAAAAGTCTGTTAAAGGCGTTCTGATTAAGTTGAACTAATTTTTCTGTTATTTTCTCTAAAAAAGCCCGTACAGATAGGTAAAAATTCTGCTAAAATAACAGAAAATAGTGCCAAATTGTTGTGTTAATCTAAAGTGTGCTTCTCAAGTGTATTTTTACTTTAAGATGTTGTTTGAGATATTTTGTTTATTTCTAGTTTTCATCAAATATTTTTCTTAGTTGAAAAGTATTTTATAATAGCATTGGAAAAGATTTTAGAAAAAATGTTTTTCAACAGTTTTTTTAATTACAACAAATAAATAAAAAAAATGGAAATTTGGAAAATAGGAAAAACGAAAACGAAGAACCCGCAAAAAGATATAATTACCTACATGAGGGACTTTATATTTTCAAGCTTAATTAGAAACGTAAGTATCAGTTTAAATCTCCTAAATTATAATATAAAATAAGAATTTGTTTGGTTTAGGATTATAATTTCCATTTGAAGAAGAGTACACTCATAAAAAAAAGTTAGTACAAAAGTCTGTTAAAGGCGTTCTGATTAAGTTGAACTAATTTTTCTGTTATTTTCTCTAAAAAAGCCCGTACAGATAGGTAAAAATTCTGCTAAAATAACAGAAAATAGTGCCAAATTGTTGTGTTAATCTAAAGTGTGCTTCTCAAGTGTATTTTTACTTTAAGATGTTGTTTGAGATATTTTGTTTATTTCTAGTTTTCATCAAATATTTTTCTTAGTTGAAAAGTATTTTATAATAGCATTGGAAAAGATTTTAGAAAAAATGTTTTTCAACAGTTTTTTTAATTACAACAAATAAATAAAAAAAATGGAAATTTGGAAAATAGGAAAAACGAAAACGAAGAACCCGCAAAAAGATATAATTACCTACATGAGGGACTTTATATTTTCAAGCTTAATTAGAAACGTAAGTATCAGTTTAAATCTCCTAAATTATAATATAAAATAAGAATTTGTTTGGTTTAGGATTATAATTTCCATTTGAAGAAGAGTACACTCATAAAAAAAAGTTAGTACAAAAGTCTGTTAAACGCGTTCTGATTAAGTTGAACTAATTTTTCTGTTATTTTCTCTAAAAAAGCCCGTACAGATAGGTAAAAATTCTGCTAAAATAACAGAAAATAGTACCAAATTGTTGTGTTAATCTAAAGTGTGCTTCTCAAGTGTATTTTTACTTTAAGATGTGGTTTGAGATATTTTTTTTATTTCTAGTTTTCATCAAATATTTTTCTTAGTTGAAAAGTATTTTATAATAGCATTGGAAAAGATTTTAGAAAAAATGTTTTTCAACAGTTTTTTTAATTACAACAAATAAATAAAAAAAATGGAAATTTGGAAAATAGGAAAAACGAAAACGAAGAACCCGCAAAAAGATATAATTACCCTACGGGGAATTTTAACAAAATGTCACCGAACTGGCCCCTTTATATGAAATAGACTGGTCACTTTTACATGGCGTTGTCATAGGAGGTAGAAATTGACCCCTTGTGACATGTCACAAGACAAATCCTAGGACAGGTTACTGAACTCTCATAAAAAACAAAGTTCAGGAACCTGTCCTGGGATTTGTCTTGTGACATATCACAAGGGGTCAATTCCCCCCTCCTATGACAACGCCATGTAAAAGTGACCAGTCTATTTCATATAAAGGGGCCAGTTCGGTGACAGTTTGTTAAAATTCCCCGTAAGGTACCTACATGAGGGACTTTATATTTTCAAGCTTAATTAGAAACGTAAGTATCAGTTTAAATCTCCTAAATTATAATATAAAATAAGAATTTGTTTGGTTTAGGATTATAATTTCCATTTGAAGAAGAGTACACTCATAAAAAAAAGTTAGTACAAAAGTCTGTTAAACGCGTTCTGATTAAGTTGAACTAATTTTTCTGTTATTTTCTCTAAAAAAGCCCGTACAGATAGGTAAAAATTCTGCTAAAATAACAGAAAATAGTACCTGTATTTGCGCCAGCACAATTTTGACCTATTTGTACGGGATTTTTTTTATTAGTGTACATAATGGACCATACACTTATGGGCATCAAATTCGCTTCATACACAGGTGATTTATAGATGGTAAGTACCTTTTTCAAGATTCATTCACATCATTTTGCGAGATAATTTTATACACCTAATTCACTGTTGCCATAACGGCGATTTTCTCGTCAGATTAGTGATTTTAATTTGCCCCTGGGGGAAATTACCGAAAAGCAATAAGCCAAAAATCTAGCGGTTTTTAGCAGCAGTAATATATTGGAATATATCATAAAAAACAAAATTTTAGGCCCAGTTTTTAGGATGTAGATTATCTTTGAACTTAGTTTAACACAGTTTATAACGGGAATATAATCCTTTGGTTCCTAGGAGGAACATAGGGCCGCAACAAGTGATTTCCATCTAACTCTCTCCTGCGCGATAGCCTTCAACTGATCCCGTGGTATTTTCGGCACGTAGTTCTTTTTGGACGGGAATACTGCTTTTGAAATGTGATTTATTTTGTTTTAAAAAATTTCAAAATTATAAATGGGAAAAAGTTGTTCGGACAAATTTTTGTTAATAAAATTGGAAATGGTAGACAAAATTTGTTTTCAGTAATTTGCCATATAATGTAATTTCTCTAAAGGCTCACTAAAATTTAATTCTGTATACCAGTGGAATATATAAAATATCAGTACAAAATCAAGCCAATAATGTAGTGATTATTACCAATATTTAGATTAAAATATTTATATATTTATGTAACTTAATTTTTAATGTGTATTGTGTACGTATTAATATGTTCTGTACTTTGGATTCTGAAATTGATGCATTTTTCTAAGTGTAAATAAAGAAAATAAAAAAAAATAAAAATGAAATACATTTGTTATCAAGGAAATCTCAAACTTATTTTTCTAGTTTCTTGGGAACTAACAAGCCGTTTTTTAGAGAATGCTATAGTTTTGCTATCGATAAAAAGGCTTTTCTCAAAGGTAAAATTAAATTTGAAATCAAATCGATTTGTTGGGGTACTATGAATGAAATAGTTATGGGGAAAATATATCATTTTCGATTCATATAGTTTATGAAAATATTCATTACAATATGAACTATTTTTTTATGTGTATAATTAATTTTGGAATGTGTAAAAATGCGTTAAAATACCAAAACTAATCCATTTTTTCATTTCAGTCCCGCGACCCCGGTGAAACTTTCCATGATAATTGAAATTAGGTTAAAAATCGAACTTATGTAAAGGGTCGTATGTTAATATCGCAACAAGTTGGTTGTCATGTATCTAAAAATAAACCAATGGGAGTTGTTCAATCTGTTTCTAACATGGGGTTTCTAGAAGACGTTCGTTGTCACACGAATGAGTGACCACATGTATTCTGTTTTTGTATTGCATGTATTTTATTATTGTATTTTCGTTCATTTGAAGCAAAACGTCATCTAGAAACACCACCTAAATTTTGAAAGCAGATCGACGCTACGCCAGCAAGACACGATACTCGTTTTTGAGAAATTTTAAAAAGCACCTTTATTTTTGCATTTCGAAATATTATTTTCGTTATTTATTAAAATGGAAAGTTTAATATTTTGTTAAAAAATGTTAACGAAAGGGTATCGCAAAAAGGAAAATAAAGCTGTTTGTAAGAGCCTGTTAAAACTCATATTATTATTATTTAACCCTCTAACCGGCAAGCCCGCCTCCAGGCGGGGTGTATTAAATTGACCACAAATGCGCCAAATGAGTATTTTATAATAAGAATTTTAGCTTTTTCAATAGAAAACAAGATTTATAAAATTTTTTGTGAAGAATTTTTTTGTATACAGTGCACGGTTCTGAAGCGAGAAAGTGTCAAAAATAAAATTTTGAAAAATAAATATTTTAAAACGAACAAAATTTTCAAAAATCTGAAAAGCCTAACTGGGTGTTGTTGTAAAAAGAATCAGACGAATTCGTTAAAAATTTGTATGAAAAGCACTAATTTAAAAACGATTTAGTTTCAAAATTTTTGCACAAATTTGTTAAGACTTCTATGTAGAACAAGTGCGACTAAAAAAATTTAAAGATAAATGATTTTAAGTTTGTGTTTTTCACAAAAATGTTTTAACGAATTCGTCTGATTCTTTTTTATAAACAGGCAGTTAAATTTACTAAAACAATTTAAAATGACTACAAAGACAGATTGAAGCTTAATCTGTTCAAAAAATTTCTTACTTTGTTTCAAGGGCACACAGGATTCCAAAAGGATACATTTAAAAAACATCGCCTTAACTTGGAAAAGAATGGCCGGATTTTTCTGAAATTTGGTAAAAAGTATGTATTTGGTATAAGTAGCAAGCGTATAAGTTTGAATAATATATGTATATTGAAGTTGTGGTGCGTTTTCGCTCAATTTTTCGAGAAACGAAAATCGCTACATCCTCTTAAGTAACAGCACAAATAATATGTAATTTTTTTTATTGTAATAACTACTTGGTAAGAGGAATAATTTATGCTTAAACCTAGTAAATTTTATGCGCTAGTTTTCGAGATTCACTCTTAACCTATTTTGGCCCATATCGCCTAAAGTAGGCAACGAAAAAAATGTTGTAGAACTTATTGTTTATTTTTCGTGGGGAATACTTGGTATAAATATCATTGCAAAAAAGCTTAGGCCGGTTAGAGGGTTAAGGGACTTCCCATACACAGTGAAGCAAAACACATTTTTAAACTATTTTAATTCTAGATTTTTTTTTTTTTTTTTTTTGTATATTTATTAAACAAAAGGGGATAACTTGTAAAGTATGAAAAGGATAATATAACAATTTGGGCCGAAAGAGAAAAAACTTAACGTTGTTTTAAACAAAAAACTAAAAAAGTTAAAATTATTTTTATGATACATTGAAATATTTTTAAGAAAAATAATCAAGTTCTAAAGTTTTATTAATTGACAAAAATGTTATTTTTTAAGAAAAAAATGTGCTTTAGAATATCGCAAAAAAAACTAAATATATGCATAGAAAATTCACTAAAATCTTTTTTGAACTGCGATGTAAGAAACAACAGCATTTATTTAAATATCTAGAAAAATTATGAAATTATATTAAAAAAAATTCAAATTTGGTACTTTTTAATATTTTTAATGCTAAGATAAAAAAGTGCGGGATTGGTTTGTTTTATGTAAAAACTAACTATGGAATTACTTAGAGATAGGATAAGATTTTTTTTTTTGAAAATTTTCAACTTTTAGTTGATTCCCTTAAGTTCTACTTCAAAAACTAATGTACTATTTGGTGGTATGGTTGGTGGTGAACCACGAGAACCATATGCCATATGAGGTGGAACAGTAATGCGACGTTTGCCACCGACTTTCATGCCAACGACACCAACATCCCAACCTTTGATAACTTCACCGCGTCCCAAACTGAATTTGAAACCAGCACCTGATTTCATACTATCGAAAACCTTGTTATTTGATAATAGACGTCCCTCATAATAGACCTGAGTACGTTTACCGGGCTTAGCGTCTGGACCACCACCAACGCGTAAATCAACAATTTTAACACCACCGGCAAGGACACGTTCGCCACCCGGTTTTTGTTGTTTTTCTTGTTGTTGTTTTTGCTGTTGCTGCTGTTCCTTCTTTTTATCTTTTTTAGATTTTTTATCAACTTGTTGGGTTTCCTTTTGTTTAACCACACCATTTTGCAGTTTTTCAGGTTTTTGTTCCAATTTTGGCTGCTTAGCTTTTGGTTGTTGGACTTCTTCATCTTCGGAGTCATCTTCCTCATCATCATCTTCATCCTCATCTTCATCATCGTCGTCTTCATCATCATTCTCATCTTCCTCACCCTCTGTTTCAACATCTTCATCGTCATCATTTTTCAAATCAAAATCAAAATCACTATCATCTTCATCATCCTCGTCCTCGTCATCACCACTTTTATTAGCCTTGGCCGCAGCTTTAGCCTTTTCAGCCTTCTTATTTTTAGCTTTCTTAGCATCCAAAGCTTGACGTAAATCGTTAACTTCTTCGGCATCTGAACCAGACTCGACATCTTCCTCTTCTTCGTCACCGTTCATAAAATCATCGGACATATCTTCCATAACATAGCCAGATAGGGTAACATTGCCACTACCTAAAATACAACAAGTTAATATTTAAGATTCTGTAAGTTTTTTTATAAAAAAATTTATTGATTTTAAAACAATTTGTAACCTGTAGATCGGGGTTAAAAAGTGCGATCAAAAATGATACGGGTTTTGTATTAAAATATGCGTGAAATGTACGAAATCTACCCAGGTGAAAAATACAAGCGGCACATGTCGGCCCTATATTGGAGACGGTAGTACATATACTGGCAATGTGTCGGATTTTCAGCTTTTACTTTACTGGCATGTTGTCGAAATGATAACACCAATAAATGCTTGGCCTTAATTATTTGACAACGTTGGCACAGCCTTGGGATTTTATTTTTTTGGTATATCCCAGTACATTTAATAAATACCCAGGTAGAAATTGCCGAAGTTACAAAAATAATCGTACTGGGAAAGCACAGTTTTTGTCAAAATGCCGGTACTACTCGGAACGTGCTTTGCCAGTACTATTATTGTCTATAAATTAAAGTCCGTTTTTTTAATTTAATTTTAATTTAATTTCTTTATTTATAACAATAACCTACCCAGCAAAATATTGGTAATGACACCTCATTGCTGTACTTGGTACTGGTACTTAAAAAAAATAAGTACAAGTACTTTGAATGTAGTTGTACTTAAGTACAAGTACTTTGAATGTACTTGTACTTAAGTACAATTACTTGGTACTTTCTAAGTACCAAGGTACTTAACAAGTACCGTGGAACTTGCTAAGTACTACGGGTACTTGCTAAGTTCTATGGTACTTGCTAAGTACTTTTGGTACTTGCTAAGTTCTATGGTACTTGCTAAGTACTATAGGTACTTGCTAAGTTCTATGGTACTTGCTAAGTACCTTTGATATTTGTTAATTACTATGGTACTTGTTAAGTATCGTTGGTACTTGCTAAGTACTATGGTACTTGCTAAGTACCTTTGGTACTTGCTAAGTACCTTTGGTACTTGTTAAGTACTATGGTACTTGTTAAGTACTATGGTACTTGTTAAGTACCTTTGGTATTTGCTAAGTACCATGGTACTTGTTAAGTACCTTGGGTACTTGCTAAGTACTATGGTACTTACTAAGTACTATAGTAGTATTCAATACTACTGCACTCGTCAAATTTCACAATAATTACCCAGTCAGAAATCGCCAGTGGTACAAAAAATCAAGCACTGGCATACCACTGGGTAACCATGGTATTAAAAATAAATGACTGGCAGAACACTCATTTGGGACGCTTTGCCAGCGTTTGCGAAAAGCGTTTTACCAGTATTTTTTTTACAAAAATTTCGGTGGTTTATAAAAAAAACCACTGGCAAAGAATTGGCTTAGAGTGATATGCCAAGGTTTGCAACCAGTGGTTATCCAGTGCTACCTAGCCAATGCTACCAGGCGTACAAAAATCAATTCACTGGAAAACCAATGATTTTATAAAAATGCTGACACTTCGTTAAAAAATGTTTGTAGTCGGAAGGTTCCGAGTTCAAATCCGGTTGCAAGCAAAAAATTGTTTGGGATTTTTTTTAATTTAAAATTTTTTTTGTTTTATAAAATCAATTTTTCTGTTTGTGCGAAAGCTCCTTCAAGACCAACTTTTTTTTTGCCCTCCAAACACTGGCATACTAGTTACTAAAAATTGTTTGCCAGTACATACTAGCATTTTGGCACAGCCAGTAGTTGTCCAGCTATTATCACTCATTTATGTGTTTAGCCATTAAATATTATATGTCTCGTTAGCTCAGTGGGTAGAGCAATCGTCTGCCAATCTGACGGCCTGGGTTCAAATCACGGCAGGGTCAAAAAAATACATATGAACTTTTTTTTAATTTTATTTTGGAAAATATATTTCCATACCACCTATTTATTGGTTTTGCCAGCGTTTTGCCAACGTTTAAAAATTTTGTTCCTCCATTGCTTTTCCGGCGCTTTTTGAACAGCCGGTCCTTTTGTCTAATGATGTTATCATTTTGGGAATAGGAAAGCACTTTTTGCCAATACTTGTACCACCTGTTAAAGTGCTTTGCCACCGCTTTCCCGTTTGTATTTTTCTGACTGGGTATGTGTATATTTGTGCATTTTAGGTGCCTATTCGTACTTTTGACTGGTTGTGGCCCATAAAGGGCGGATTATGGGACCGCAAACGTAAATGTGATGTAACTGTACCGTGCCATAGCTAAAAAGTACACTTATAGATTACCGTAAACGACATTACTATTTAGCATCTATTTCATGTGGTTTTATATTTTATTCTAAATTTTTCCATTTATTTGTTAAGTTCTATTCCTTATTTGTTGTTTCAATCAATTTTCTTTATTCATTTCATATTTTTTCCGACTAAAATCATTCAGCTGTTTCGTTTACATTTCTTCTTGTGGTTTCGAAACAGCTGATTCGTTACAGATACGTTTACGGTTGGGTAACTCAGCCTTAAGACTATTTTTAAGACTGAGAGTCACAACTTTTCATACAAAGCAACAATAAAATTCAGATTTTATTTGTCAATTTTATGATTGTGTCGATACCAATTCTTAATTTTATTGAAATTTTCAAGAGAAAATTTTAAAAATATAATTTATTGTGACTTTGCAATAACAAATACATGGGGAATACAGTCACAACTAAGAGTCGCAAACCTCTCGTAGGAATAGACACGTTAACGGTATTACATGAATGTAAAAAATCGCTGAAATTGAAAAAAGTTTCAAATATCAGAAAAAATAGACAAAAAAAAAAAATGTTTAAATTTTAAAAAAATCGTCAAAATTAGAAAAAAAACACCAAAAATCGCCAAAATTGAAAAAAAAAAATTTCAAAAGTGAAAAAAACACCAAAATAAAAAAATTCTTAAATTTTAGAAAATTGTCAAAGATTAAAAAATTGCTAAAATTGGAAAAAATTTAAAAAAATTCAAACTAAAATAACATTCATTTACTTAAATAACAGATCAACTAAAAAACATTTCCCCCATTCATCTTAAAATGGCAAAAATTTAAATAAAATTGAAAAATTTTGTAAAAATTTTTAAAAAATCGTCTTAATATGAAAAAAAATTCAATATTTGAAAAAATTGCCCAAATGGTCAAAATTAAAAAAAATCGTCAAAAATTAGACAAAATCGCCAAAATTAGACAAAATCGCCAAAATTGCAAAATATCGTTAAAATTTTGAAAAAATCGTCTTGAAAAATTATCAATACAGTAGTCGCTCGGTTATATGAACTAATTCAAACAGAGCCTGTTCACTAAATGGAGAAGTTCACATAACCGAGAGAATATAAAATAAGTAATTCAAATGATTTTTATTACATTAAGTTTTTATTTTTAATAAGTTTTTTAATAATTAATGTACATGAAAGTAGTCAGTTATATTTTTTTGTACTTTTTTTGCTTCAAAGGATTTCTGTAGTGCCTTGTCCCTGCATTTTCACAATGCCAAAATATCATTGCAGGTACATACTTCACTTATTTCGGGGAAAAACATACTTCTAATAAGACAAACATTTAAAAAAAATCAACGGTTGAAAGCTGTTCACATAATAGAGATAGGCTGTGTTCAATCTTTAGAACCTCCTGTGTTTTAATTTTGTTGTTCACTATTCTGGAAGTTTACATAACTGGATATTCATATAACCGAGCGGCTACTGTATTTGAAAAAATTACAAAAATCGTCAAAATTTCAAAAAGTCGTCAAAAATTGGAAAAATTTTAAAAATTGCCAAAATTGAAAAATTTTATGAAAGTTTTAAAAAAATCGTCATAACTTAAAAAAATCGGCAATATTTGAAAAAATTGCCCAAATACTCAAAATTTAAAAAAAAATTAGAAAAATTCGCCAAAATTGCAAAATATCGTAAAACTTTGAAAAAAAATCGCCTTGAAAAAATTGTCAATATAAATTAAAAATTAAAATCGTCAAAATTTTTTCTCTGCTCCAAAACCGTTGTCCGTTTTCATTTAACTCATTTAGTAGATACTAGCGACCCAGTAGCAAATGGTCGAACTAGTACTAAAAAGTACTAGTTTTTTGACTAGTAATTACAGAATTAGTTCTCACAATAATCATTTTGAACCAGTTGTGTACTAGTTAAATACGATCTATATAGATACTAGGGGTTTTATATAAACTCCTTAATTCCTTGTAAACCTTTTATAAATACAAACAATATTTTTTATGTATGGAGTTTGACATTAAACTCATAAACATTACACCGTTTACGAGTAGAATACGAGTTTATATGAAAACACCTACTGTTTAAAAAAAATACCTAAATTAAAATATGAGATTTGAAATTTTTTTTTGCATTTACATTTATACAAAAATCAGAGTTTGCAAATAAAAACTTAAAAATTTTTATTGTGAATTGAGGTGTAAATCAACTGGTACAATACTGGTGCCAAAAAGTCACTCCATAACTACTTTAGTAAATTTCTCAAAAGCACCAGTATAGTTTCCTGTTTTTCTTCCTAAAAATCTTTAACAATTTATGTACCTAATAGTTTCATTGAAACTATGCAGATACTGTTTCTAAAAATTTAATTTAAATACGAGTTTTGAAATAGTAGTTTTGGTTACAGTTGCTTTTTAATAATACATTCTGAGTTTGCAAATAAACACTAAAATATTTTATTGTCATTACAAATCATAAACACAAAATATTTTAAATTTCAGTTATTAAATGAATATAATTATATGTATCAGTAAAAGGAAACTATCAGTCTAATCTGCGTTTTATCAAAGGAAAACATTTGTTTTTATTTATAATTCAGGTAGCAACCAAATGGTACAGTACTAATTCCAAAGAGTCACTTCGGAACTGGTTCCGCGAGTCTCACATTAGTACCAGTTTCGGTTCCTATTTTTCGTCTTTAATTTGTAATTTCCAATCTAGTTCTACAACTAGTACCAAAGTGGCAGTTTGGCGACAATTGCCCCCATCCCTATGACATCTCCATGTTAAATTCTACAGTTGTTTGTATGGAGAGACGGTAGAAATCGTAGTTGCCTGGTTTAAATAAACTAGTACATAACTGGTTCTAAACTAGTATTTTTTGCTACTGGGGATATTACAAATAAAATCCCTTTTCTCTCTACGATGCTTAGTTTTCGAGAAAAACGCGATTTTAAAATCTAGCAATGTAAGTCAAAATTTAGTTTCGGTATCGGGGTATTGGCAGTGGGTTTTGACCTTTGATGCAGTCATTTTTCCTCTAGCTCTTCTAGTTTGGGAGATATGGACGATTAAAATTTTATTAAAGCGATTTTCGCACTAATTTTTCCACAAGTTACTCACAATGACATCCTTGTTCCAAAACCGTTGTCCGTTTTCATTTAACTCATTCAGTTTTCGAGATATGGGCGATATACCAAATAAAAGTCCTTTTCTTTCTACGAGGCTTAGTTTTCGAGAAAAACGCGATTTTAGAATCTAGCAATCAATGCAAGTCAAAATTTAGTTTCAGTATCGGGGTATTGGGGGTGGGTTTTGACCTCTGGTGCAAACATTTCTCCTATAGCCCTTCTAGTTTTCGAGATATGGACGACTTAAGTTTTATTTAAGCAATTTTCGCCTCATCTCATCATAATTTTATATACTTTATTTTTTTTCTCATTTTTATCTTATACCTCTGCTTCATAAAGGTTTTTGTAAATTTTTTTCCTTCCGTTTAATAATAATGTACATAAATTTCATAAATTAAAAAAATATATTTATATATCTAAGTAGAAAAGGAACGAAGTTTCTAAACTCTTTGCTTCTAAGTCAAATGTAAACAATATAAATATTATAAGAAATAAATTGAATTGAAATAATCTAGGGACTTTAATATATATTTATATTATATACAACAAAGTTTGGTGGTTAGTTCCAAAAAAAAATTGTATTTGTTGAACCACAAAGCCTATTTGCACATTCCGTCATTATTTTTTACGTGTGGGTTTTTAAAATTCAAAATCTAGGGACTATAGTACTATGGATATAGGGTAACTAAGTTACCGTTTTTGTTTTTTATAATAACTAAATTATATTTAGTTAGAATATTCTTCCACCTCAAGTCCAAATTCTAATATGATATTGTCATATTAGATTTTTATTTGTTGTTTCAAAAAGGGGTTGATCATTTTCATGATAGACAATACAATTGTTTCGTAGACATCACTCTACTCTTCAGTTGTCCGCTAAGAAAATGATAACTTTCCTACTCAAACCGAGACATTACATAAGGTACAAAAAACCAACGGGATGAGAATTTTGTACTTTCGTATATGAACTGTCTGATTTGGTAAAACCAGTTATAAATCAACTCCTTTTTGAAAGCAACAATTACATAAAAGTACCCTTTGGGTACTATTTATATGTGTGTCTGTTGTCAATACATTTTGTAAAAACAACTAATTTTAAACTCAAAACAAAATAAATATTTGAATGAGATTTTAGCCGTGGTGTGGTTATTTTCAACAATTATTTTAATTTTTGCATTAAAAAATACAAATATTGTTTTTTCGGACTTTCTATATTTTCATATATTTAGTTAGAATATTCTTCCACCTCAAGTCCAAATTCTAATATGATATTGTCATATTAGATTTTTATTTGTTGTTTCAAAAAGGGGTTGATCATTTTCATGATAGACAATACAATTGTTTCGTAGACATCACTCTACTCTTCAGTTGTCCGCTAAGAAAATGATAACTTTCCTACTCAAACCGAGACATTACATTTTTGAAACAACAAATAAAAATCTAATATGACAATATCATATTAGAATTTGGACTTGAGGTGGAAGAATATTCTAACTAAATATATGAAAATATAGAAAGTCCGAAAAAACAATATTTGTATTTTTTAATGCAAAAATTAAAATAATTGTTGATAACTAAATTATTTTAATGAGAGCGAGCTTTTTTAGCGGCTCGTTTTCAAAAAACTCAATTAAATTTCGTTAAAGAGCTGCTCGATAAAAAAGCTCTATGAAAATATTTTTACGAGCTGCTCGATTTAAAAAACTCTATTCGGTTTTGCCTACGAGCCTTTTCATTTTTATAAGCTCTTTATTTTTTTTAGTTGTCAGCTTTTTTCATTTGAGCAGCTCTATTAATTTTGGCTTCCGAGCTTTCTAAAAAAAATGTATATATTTTTGGCTCACTCGAGCTTTCTTTACATCCCTGCAATAAACATTTCTCATGTGCACTAAAAGTACAGTAATATGTACTGGGATATACCAAAAAAATAAAACCACAAATCTGTGCCAACGTTGGCAAATAATTACGACCAAGCGTTTATCGGTGTTATCATTTCGACAACATGCCAGTAAAGTAAAAGCTGAAAATCCGACATATTGCCAGTACATGTACCGCCTGTATTTTTCTACCTGGTTAGTTATTAGTTTGCTAGTACTTTACTGTACTTTTAGTGCACATGAAAAATGTTTATTGCATTTTTTTGACATTTCATAAAACAAAAAACAATGGAAGTGTCTCTTTTATATAAATGGAATCGTGAGACAACTTCCTTTAATTTGAGTACCCACACTTACATGTTAGCTTCATCTATTTATAATCTAGTTCTATTTGTATTGTAATTCTTCGAAATGCTTAGTATTAACTAACAAATCAATGTACATATGCAAAATGTTCTGCTATTTAAGCTCTGTCGTAAAAGGATTAAGCATAAGTTTCCATGATTAATTCTTTTGCGAAAATTAAAAACAAGCTTTTTTGAGGGCTAAAAATTCATAAATATATTACAAATGAAATTTTTCGATAACGCACTGTTCCAATAGCAACCATTTCCCTTATTCCTTTGCCTTTTATATGAGGCCAGAATTGTTTGTACATTTTTATTTGGCTTGTTTTGTGTTCCCGTAAGTGCCTGACGGTCGGAAACCCACTACTGTGGATGGATTCACAAATTCAACTTTCAAATTTGAGAAAGACTAAAGTGGACACGCTGAGTTAGATAGTGTAATTTTTTCGGCCCCGCCCCTTTAAAGTAGGCTGGTGTCAATAACAATTTATTCCAAAATGCCTTTCCGCGTGACCGATCTTCAGTTGGGCTTAAGTTTTCGGAGCAAGTGCAGTTTACGGGCATAGCCCCAATTTTTTTTTATTTTTTCCCTCCCAATGTAGTGGTTTTTGAGCTGACTTCAAAAATATAAATATTTTGCATAAAGTAAATTTCTTCAAAATATGACCCATGTATCGGTAGGTATACTTTATGTTATCTAAAACTGAAGACTTAAAGCTTTCATTTCAGATATAATATGGCTCACTATATTTTAAAATGAGGAAGTTAACTATAGCGGTATTAATAAGAAAAAAGAAATATAATATTCGTAACATTACTTTTTATACAAAACTGAAATTGAAAAAAAAATACATATAGAATAATAAAAAACAAAAAAAAATTAGAAGGGAATAATTTAACTTAAACCAGGGTACCGATTCTGAATAGTTTGCAAGTGGTGAAGTGATAAAAACTGTCATTTGTTATCATTACTTTTAAATGAGTGAAAAATATTTTTCACCGCTTCACAGCTTCACAAACCATTCGGAATTGGTACTCAGGGCAAAAAAGTTTAAATTAAATAAATAAGAATTTTCTCAATTGCAACATCTGTTGTCAAAATGACACCAATTGTTTATGATATGAGCAGGGCTTGTGCGTCGTTTAGTAAAAACTGTTATGAATAAGAACATATCCCTTTTTTTTAGTTTTTTTGTTACAACGCGTTTGTTGTTTATATTAACCTATGTTAATGAATGCGGTAAGGTATTTAAAACTTCTAAACATTAGAGTTCGTCAGAAATATATAAAATATCTTTGATTTTGGGATATCATCATTTTTTTTTAGTTTTTGCATCTAAAAAAAGAATGGTTTTTTTTTATTTTTATTTCACTCCTTCCACTGGCGCAAGTCGGCCAAAAACGCTGATTTGGAGACCCATTTTCTGCAGAGCAAAAACGGCTGCATTTCTGGGAAATCTGACTTACCATTCGATTCCACAGCAAAAATTAATATAAAAAACATTTTTTTTCGTTTTCTGAATACAGCAGGTAGTAATTAGAGTGGTCCAAAAATCCACTTTTTTCAAAAATTTCAAAAAAAAAGTTACTTTTTTATTACACACAATGAAAATGTATTCCCTGCTAAGAACATTGGTACAAAAACTGTTGTTATTCCGCAACCCGTTAAAAAGTTATTTAGTAATCAAATGTTTAATAAAAAAAATTTTTGTAATAAACATTACAAAAATTACAAATTATTTTGTCTTTTACTAAAAATAAGTTTATAATGCGGCAGCGAGTATTGAAAAATGCATTTTAATTAGCTCAAATACTTTTTCATTGAATTAAAAAAAAAAAAAAATCAAAATTTGATTAGCTATTAACTTCTTAACGGTTCGCGGTATATCCAATATTTTTGTACTCATCAAGAAATAGATTTTCATTGTGTATAATAAGAAAGTAACTTTTAAAAAGTTTTTGAAAAAAGTGGATTTTTGAACCACTCTAATGGATATCTGGTGTATTTTGAAAATGCAAAAAAAAATTTTTATATTAAATGTTGTAGAATCGAATGCTAGTCAGATTTTCTATAAATGCAGCTGTTTTTGCTCTGGAGAAAAAGGGTCTTAAAATCAGCGTTTTTGGCCGACTTGCGCCAGTGGATGGAGTTAAAATAAAAAGGAAAAAAAACGCCATTCTTTTGTTCTATGCAAAAACTTTAAAAAAAGTGATATCCGAAAATCAAGTTTTTATGACGAACTCTAATAAACATACACGAATAGAATTAATTAACCCATTAAGAACTGATTTAAGATTTCGGCTATTTATGGGTATCAGATCAGGAAAAATTTACGCCAAAGGTCTCGGAATAATCTTTTCATAGAGGTTTAATATTAACCTAAACAACTTCCCCATTTAAAAAGATGAGTCATAAATCTCAAATGAAAGCTTAGTCTTTAGTTTTAGATAACATAAAGTATTCTTACCGGTACATGGGTCATATTTTGAAGAAATTGAATTTCCATGCAAACAGTCAATGAACAAAATCAAAAATGTTCATTTAGTCCACAATGGGTTAATATTTCGGGTCATATTAGACCCCACTAAAAAGGCATTTTACAGACCTTTCAATTGGTGTGCATTTTATCCTGATCGGATAAATAAATATCTCCCGACTTATTCCAATTTTCAACTTTAAAGCCCCACCCACTCGAAAGTAGGCGGGTGGGGCTTTGAATGAATTCACAATAAAAATGTCTACCTATGGTAACAATTTTGAAGTCATCGGAATTATGCCCGTAAACTGCACTTAAGCCGAGTTTTCTACTCTGCTTGTTGTAGGTCCAAAACCGCACACAAAAAAGTAAAAACCAGGTTTAATTATCAAATTGTTCCAGACAATAACTATTTTCTCTGTTTTTGCACCTACCATGCAAATGATACTATCAATTACTAAAAATTGTGTACGATTAATTGAATCAATTAAAGAATTCACAAGATTTAATTAATTCAATTAAATATTTATTTAAAAACAAATTTTATTTTAAACAAATCTTTAATTAGATGATTTAAGCTAATATTTTTTTGTGTGCGGGTTCGCTGAGTTAAGCTTTCTTGCGTAGACGGCCTTTTGCCAGGCTTAAGGTATTTCACATTTTACCAACAGCAGCTTTGCTAAGAAAATGCCCGCCCACTTTAAAAAAGGTAGTGACCGAAAAAAAATAGTTGCGCCATTCAACACAGCGTTGAAATTTCAAATGATGGATAGTTTTATGAAAAAAGTGTAAATCCTACTTACCAATACTTTGGAAACATATCTCATTTCCCTCACTAAAATTTAAATCCAACATAACTTGTTCGCACACATCCTTGCGCAGTGTACAGACCAGAAAACGTTGATTTTCGCTGCTGATGAAAATTTGTGTGGGGCCTCCTTGTGAGGATTCAGAATCCAAAGCAGCCTGGGATATGTGAAACGACTTTTCAGTGGTTTGCGAATATTTACGGTTTGGTTTTAAATTAAGACCTATAAAACAATTTAAAATATTTATTTTTAAAACTTAAAAATCGAATTAAATAAAGACTCGTGGGGTCAACACGTGGTGATGCCATTTTACGTATAAAAAATGTAATTTGCATTTGTTATAATTAACTTACCCCAAAACATTTTGTTTGTTAGTTTTATTATTTAGAAAAATATTAACAATTTATATTTAATCACTTTTTTGCAATTTTTTTTAATTTTTCTTCACGGAAAAATGCCGGCACGTTGATTGAAAAAATAATTCTACTTGTGTGAAAGAAATAAAGGTACAACAAATAACGAGAACTAAAACGAAGAGAATGGAAAACGATAATAAAACGCGTGTCTGACGGTTGTAAAAAAATTTATTTTTGACAGCGCGGACAAATTTGCAGTAACATCAGTGTTGCCACTTTTTGAATAATTATTTAAAAATGGGACTGTTTACACATTCGTTGGATAATTTTTGGATAATTAGCGTTTTTTTTAATCACCTGGATTTAGAATTTTTCATACAAAAAGTGAATTTATTAAATCCAAAAAAAAAGCTGGATTTAATAAATCCATAATAAAAGCACAAATATATGAAGCAGCCTATTAATTTAATGACAGAAAAAAATACGAACGAAAATTAAAAGAGAAACAAAAAAATTGAAAAACTAACAAATAAAAGGTTTTTATTAATTTTTTTTTATGAAATATGTTTAGAAAAAAAACTACACCGCACTAAATACATATTTTCGATCTTGGACATGGAGAAATAGCTCAAATAGAAATGGCAATTTTTCACTCTACAGTAAGTAATTTAATTAAATCCAATTAGTGAATATTAAATATTGCAATGGAATTTTTCAATTGTGTAAAAATATAAATTGAAGTGATAGAACTGAAAAGGCAGACTGTTTATCAATGTTTTATATAAAATATAATTAAAAATTAAAAGTTAAAGTAAAATCCTTCATCATCGAATTCGTTATTAAAAATTAGGGTGAAAGAAGTGTCGGACAGAAAATTTTTTTAAAATAAGGAGAATCTAACCCCATCTGTTGAGCACTTTTAGAAATACTTTTTGGATTTATTAAATCCAAGTGATTAGAAAAAACGGCTAATGACATTTTTGTGTAGTTTTTGTGTAATTTCACATTTTACAGAAATTTTCGTAAATTTCTGAGAACTTTATGAAAAACAAAGGAAAATTTGTAAAATGACTTGGTCTGTAAAACATTTAAGAAGCTATTTGAAAATGCAGCGAAAAAATGAAATTTGTTTGTTATGACTGAAAAAACTAGTAATTTTCAGTTATTAACAATTAGGTGCACCCTGAAGAATATGCTAAAGCCTTTTGTCTTAAATCCCAGCTTTTTACGCAGAGGAAAAATGAGTTAAATTCGAAATTTGAGTAGCAATTTGTCGAATTTGGAGGTTTTCAGGGAAGGAATAAGTACCAACTGCCGAATATTTTTCTCGCAAAACGCATCTGAATAAAAAAGCCTTTTAAAATATTTACTTACATACCTATTATATTTATTCAGAAAGAAGCTTTCGTTGTGGACAAAAATACTATAACCTTTTTGACAAAAAAAATGGCTAAAATGCCGTTTTTAAACTCTCAACTTTTAAAGCACGCCATTTAAGCCTGAAAAGGTTATTGCATTGAAATTCTCTTTTATTGATAGAACTATTTGTTGCAAACATAATTTAAATATTTTACAAAAATTGGCCTTGATTGGCTTTACATATGAAAAAAACGGGCCAAGCTTCAAATTTTTCACATGTTTGAGTCGAATGGCACAGCTCACTGTGTGTCTGTGGTCTCGCCCGTCAAAAATTAAGCTCGGAATTAACCTGGGGGGTACTATGTAACTCGATTCGAAAAGGAAATGCTTTCGATAAGAAATTTGACATTCAAAATTAAATAACAAAAAACAGTATCTAATTAGGGAAAATGTTAAAGACGTTTAGGCAATGGTCTAATAAAAGTGAAAAGTCAAAAAAGTTGGACTTTCAAGAGTTTTAAAATTTCCTAACTCGAACCATATTTTTCGAATCTGCTTACGTAATAACCCCCAGCCACCAGCAGTGTGAAATGTCATATTACTGCAATCAGCCGGTAAGAAATTGCTGAGTCATTTCCAGAATATTTTGGTTCTACCCCACAGGAGAGTTGGGCCATGGATTTTTTATGTTTCTAAAATAACTATTATTTTAAAATCATATCAAACATCTTTTTTGTATAATTTCATACGGTTTTGGATAATTTTTGACCTAAAGCTGTGTAATTTTTTGTTTTACTGGTGGCACACTGAGTAAAATATAAACAAGAGACACAGTGTTGTATTAAAAAGGCCGCAGTGCATTTTAACCAAGGTTGGTTATCGAAAAAAACAATGGCCCGTATATATATATATATGAATATATATATCATACATGGGCAAATGCGGCCCGTCAGCCAATTTCGTGCGGCCCTTCATTAATTTTAAAACAATCAAAAAAATTTTTTAAAATTAAAAAAAATTTATTTAAATTCAAAACAAAAAAATAAAGTCAAAATTTAAAAATGTACATAAAAAAATATAAAAAAACAGCGATAACAAAATAAACATACAATGGAGCCCCAAAAAATTACAACGATCAACAAATATCGACTTTTTACCACAGACTTCCTCTAAAATATTTTAAAGTATTTTCGCCTCCTACACACGAATATTAAGTCAAAAATTCCTTCTTTATTTTTACCTTAATCCTGGGAAAAATACTTTGTCTCAATATGACGTAGAAGTCCTTAACAGTCTTTTATTTTGTACACTCAGAAAAGTTCTGCAGTTACTACATGACAGTTATTTGTGCAGTAATGCGGTTGTAGTTCTTTTAACTACAATTGTAGTTAAGTTACTTAGAGCAAAATATTTCAATGTTTTTGACAGTTATTTTTTCAAACTAACTAAAAAAACTACAACATTGTAGTAACATTTATTTTATGCAGTTATTTTGAATTTTTTTTACAAATACTTATATTTTCAAGTGTGTGTGCACACACACGAAGCAATCAGGAGCATGTGTATGACGCGCTTGTTTTGAAATTTCTAGTGAAAGAATATGAGTAGAACATGTTTTCTCTTGTCTTAGTCATAAAACAACGCCTCACTCTTTAGTGAGGACGCGTAATACGGAAAAGTTTATATATTTTTTATTAAGTTATTAAAATAATAACACTCAGGGAATTATGTAGGTAAAATCAACTGCAAATGACAGTTAAAATAACTTCATTTGCACTTAAAAAGGTGTAGACTACATTTGCAGTTAAATTAACTGCAATATGAAGTTATTTTTAACTGTTAAAAATCAACTGACAAATGTAGTAAAAACAACTACAAATGCAATTGAAACAACATACATGCAAATTATTGTAAAACTGTACAAACAACTGCAAATGTAGTTAAAAAACATAAATAAAAATTATTTAAAAAATTATTAATTTAATAAAAAACAAATTTATGTAAACACTCCCAACTTAATTTTATTCTATTTAAAATTGAGAAATCAAAATTTACACTAATGTCAGTTTTATTTTTCACTAGTAAGATATTGTTGTAAATGTCCGTCTGTGAGGGATGAAATATGGCGTTGTTTGGCTTCCTTTTTTTCTCCAGGTAGAAAGAGATGAGAATATAAAAGAACTGAAAGAAAATAAATACAATAATTTTTAATAATCCCGTAAATAAATTTATATTATAAAACTTACCTTATTATTTTAATAACTTAATAAAAAATATATAAACTTTTCCGTATTACGCGTCCTCACTAAAGAGTGAGGCGTTGTTTTATGACTAAGACAAGAGAAAACATGTTCTACTCATATTCTTTCACTAGAAATTTCTAAACAAGCGCTTAATACACATGCTCCTGTTTGCTTCGTGTGTGTGCACACACACTTGAAAATATAAGTATTTGTAAAAAAAAACTCAAAATAACTGCATAAAATAAATGTTACTAAAATGTGGTAGTTTTTGTAGTTAGTTTAAAAAAATAACTGTCAAAAACATTGAAAAATTTTGCTTTAAGTAAATTAACTACAATTGTAGTTAAAATAACTACAACCGCATTACTACACAAATAACTGTCATGTAGTAACTGCAGAACTTTTCTGACTGTAGTTCTAGACATCTGTGTTGGAATTCTCTTACTTGCCCATTGTAGAAACGGTAATGACTAGGGCAAGGAATTTCATGAACTTAAAAATGGAAAATATGCGCCTAAAATATGCGGTTAAAAAAGAAAAATATGCATTAAAAATAAAAGTTTTATTTGTGTTGTCAATTTATTTTAAAATAAATATAAAAAGAACAATTTTATATTGAATAAAAATAATTTCTTGTTAATCATAATATAATATATACTAATTAATAGTATAAATCTATTCATTGCGTTAAATATTCCTTAACATTTTAATTAAAAGTACACTCAGAAAAGTTCTGCAGTAACTACATGACAGTTATTTTTTTAAACAAACTTAAAAACTACTACATTGTATTAACATTTATTTTATGCAGTTATTTTGAATTTTGTTACAAATACTTCAATTTTCAAGTGTGTATGTGTACGCAGCAAATAAGAATGTGTGTACGAAGCATTTGTTTAGAAATTTCTAGAAAGAATATGAGAAGAACATGTTTTCTCTTGTCTTAGTCATAAAACAACGCCAAAGAGTGAAGAGTAGGGTGCTACAAAAATTTTTTTTTGAGTTTTTCATCGTGCTACCCCCTGGAAATATTTATTTGGGTGTAAAACTACGTCACCCAAAAAATTAGGATAATCGGACATAGGGAAGTTTGGAACACGGATTACAAAGGGAAAATATACTTTTTGTTCATTTTATCGAAAATATTGACATTTTACAACTAATTCTAATTAAAAACATTATAGAATCGTGATTTGGAGTAAATTCTGTTTGTAATAAAGCAATAAAATCTTAAATCGGTTAAAAACCAGCCGAGTTATTACAATTTCCCCAGGCAACTGATGTGTCGCAGACCACTTAATCAAGAAATTCGGGTCCAAATTTTAAAATTTATTGAAATAATCTACTACAGAAACATTTTGTTATTCTATAAGTTCCAAGAAACTCAGATAAGAAGTATTTGTTTATCTATTGTTTTTGCTAAGTCGTTTTAAATTAGTGCCAAGAAGGCCAGAATTCTTAAACACTGTTTTCAAATCTACAATTTTAAATTATTTAAAATTTTTTTAAAGAACTTTAAAAAAATCAACGATTGGAATACATGGTTTTATAAAGAACATATTAAAGATTAAAAACTACAAAAATTGTAGGAATTCCTTTTTTTTATTTGGCTGGGCCAGAGATTTTATTTTAGCGGATTTCGGGAATTTCTTCTTTTAATTTCAACTAATTTTTACCGGAATACAACAACCCAAGATCAAATACTTCAATCTTGAAAATTAGGGCAAAATATAAATACACTAAATTGCCCCTGTGTAAGGTCAGAGGTCAAATTTTAGGCGTTTTTAATTTTTTTTAACATATTTATTTTCTGAAATTAAATTAAGAATATTATTTCTAGGCCTAGAAATATAAAATCAGAAAGTTTCATCAATATCTGATCAGGAATATCTGTTATATTAATATGTTTAAAAAAATTAAAATCTCCTAAAATTTGACTTCTGACCTTACACAGGGGCAATTTAGTGTACTTATGGGTGATATCAAAAAATATAATAAAAACCGTGTAACCACGTAATTTCTAATGCATGGATTACATTTGAGTTATATTTTTTTGTTAATACATAAAATTTGTAACCAATTTTATAGGCCAAATGTAAACTCCGTAACCAGTAACTCGTAAGGTTTTTAACTTTAATCTCTATATATGACAGCGCATAGAGAAAGGGACCTAAGGGTAAAAATTTTTTTTTTGATGTGGACAACATCTGAGCATCGAATGAGACCGATCCCATGCCCTCCTGAACAAAACCAGTTTTTACCCTTAGGTCCCTTTCTATTTTGAGCATCACATTATCTCTATATATAAAAGAATAATGTGACTGACTGACTGACTTACTCAATATCGCCCAGCCCAATCCGCTGAAGCTAGGAAGTTGAAATTTGGTATGTAGGTTCCTCTTTCGGCGTAGACATCCGCTAAGACGGGATTTTTGGAAATTCCTACCGGAACGGGCAAAAAGGGGGAAAGTCTCCCCCTTGACGGCCTGTAAAAACCCCCTCGGCTAGAAACCTGAAATTTAAAATGTGGGTCCCTGGAGTAAGGGCTAACTTATTAGAAAGATAGTATAGGGTCGTTATAAAATAGGGGCTCAAAAAGGTAAAGTGGCCCCTTAACGACCTGTCCAAGCTGCTGGAACTAGGAAGCTGAAATTCGGTACTTAGGTTCCTTTCCAGCCTAATTCCAACCGGGAGGGACAAAAAAAGTAAAAGTGTCCCACTTGACAGCCTGCTCAAACTGCTGGAACTAGGAAGCTGAAATTCCCTGTCGATGGATTTTCGGAAATTCCTACCCAGAAGGGCACAAATAGTAAAAGTTGGCTAGAATCCTGAAATGTAAAACATATGTTCCTTGGAGTATGGGCTCACTTATCGGGAAGGTGCTTTGTGGAATTTTGGACAGGGACATTGCAAAAATGGGGATTAATGAAGCGAAAAATGCCGCTTAAAGGCCTGCCCAACTGCTGGAGGTAGGAAGTTGAAATTTGGTACTAAAGTTCCTCCTCTATTGTAGACATCCGCTAAGATGAGATTTTTGGAAATTTCCACAGGTAGGGTCAAAAACAGGAAGTCTCCCCCTTAACGGCCTGGCCAAACTGCTTAAATTCGGTATTTGGGTTCCTTCTCCAACGTAGACGTCCCCTAAGACGGATTTTTGGAAACTCATACCGGGAGGGGTAAAAAGTGAAAAAACTTCCCCCTTGCCGAGTTGGGCAAACTGCTGGATATAGAGACCTAAAATTATGTATGTAGTAGGTTCCTCCTCCAATGCAGACGTTCTCGGAATTTTTGGAAATTCCTACCGGGAGGGGTAAAAACGGAATAATTCTCCCCCTTGATGGCCTAACCGAACCCTTCGGCTAGAAACCCGTAATCTATAATATGTTTTCCTTGGAGTAGGGGGTAACTTATCGACAATGCATTTTTAGGACTTTGGACAGGAACGTGGTAAAAATGGAGGCTCAAAAGGGGAAAATTGCCCCCCCCCCTGAACATCTGCGTCTTTAGCAAGAAACCTAAAATTTAAAGAACGAGTGTATATGGAACACTAAAATTAAGAAACTAAATAGGAAACGAGTGGAATTGAAACACTATACAAGTGGAACGAAATGGATATAAACGTTGAACGAGTGGAATTGAAATTATAGACAATGGAAATGGATTGGAAGAGGAATGGACTATAGAATGAAAAGGAATGAGAAGCGAGATGTCGTAGAATGGGGAACGAGTGGAATTGGAACACTGCAGTTAAAAGAGGAATGGCACGGAGCAAGTGCAAAGAAATGGAAATAGAAGCGACTGATATCAATATCGATACACAAGACAGTAGGAACGAAATGGAATGAAACGGGGAACGAGTGGAATTGGAATAACAGATAATGGGAACGAAATGCCTTTTTCCAAAAAAAATTCATTTTTCCAAAAAAATACCTTTTTCCAAAAAAAATACCTTTTCCAAAAAAGGAGCCTTTCCCAAAAAAAAGGACCTTTTTCCAAAAAAAAAATAAATTTTTCCTATAAATAACTTTTTCAAAAAAAGTACCTTCTTCCATAAAGTACTTTCTCCAAAAAATTTAGCTTTTTCCAAAAAATTCCATTTAAATAAATATAATTTCACAAAAAGTACTTTTTTTCCTCCCACAAGGATATCTCCACTAAAACAAGATTTCTTGATATTCGGCATAGACGTCCCCATAGACGGTCTCACAAATTGGAAAAGTGTCCCCATTAACTGCCTGCCCAAACTATTGGAGATAAGAAGTTGAAATTTGGCATAAAGATTCCTCCACTGTAATAGACATCGACTAAGTTTGTATTTTTGGAATTCCCTACAGGATATCCCAAAAGGGAATGTTTCCCCCTTGACGGCCTGCCCAAACTGCTGAAACTATGTAGCCGAAATACGGTATGTGAGTTCCTCCTTCTGTGTAGGCGTCCGCTTAGACGGAATTTTTGAAATTCCTATCGGGAGGGAGATAAGGGGAAAAGTATTCTCCTTGACGGCCTGCCCAATCCCTTCTGGCCAACCTAAAATTTGAAATATGTATTCCCTGGAGTAGGACTAACTCACCGGCAACGTAATTTTTCTATTTTGGAACAGAAACATAGTAAAAATGTGGGTTGAAAGGGAAAAATGTCCCCAATAATGGCCTGCCCAAACCGCTGAGGCAATGAAGTTGAAATTTGGTATGAATGTTCCTCATCCATCGCAGACAGCCGCGAAGATAGAATTTTTGCAAATTCTTAAAGGGATGGGCAAAAAGAAGAAAGCCTCCCCTTGGTGGCCTGTAAAAACCCCCTCGGCTAGAAACCTGAAATTTAAAATGTGGGTCCCTGGAGTAAGGGCTAACTTATTAGAAAGATAGTATAGGGTCGTTATAAAATAGGGGCTCAAAAAGGTAAAGTGGCCCCTTAACGACCTGTCCAAGCTGCTGGAACTAGGAAGCTGAAATTCGGTACTTAGGTTCCTTTCCAGCCTAATTCCAACCGGGAGGGACAAAAAAAGTAAAAGTGTCCCACTTGACAGCCTGCTCAAACTGCTGGAACTAGGAAGCTGAAATTCCCTGACGATGGATTTTCGGAAATTCCTACCCAGAAGGGCACAAATAGTAAAATGTAAAACATATGTTCCTTGGAGTATGGGCTCACTTATCGGGAAGGTGCTTTGTGGAATTTTGGACAGGGACATTGCAAAAATGGGGATTAATGAAGCGAAAAATGCCGCTTAAAGGCCTGCCCAACTGCTGGAGGTAGGAAGTTGAAATTTGGTACTAAAGTTCTTCCTCTATTGTAGACATCCGCTAAGATGAGATTTTTGGAAATTTCCACAGGTAGGGTCAAAAACAGGAAGTCTCCCCCTTAACGGCCTGGCTAAACTGCTTAAATTCGGTATTTGGGTTCCTTCTCCAACGTAGACGTCCCCTAAGACGGTATTTTTGGAAACTCATACCGGGAGGGGTAAAAAGTGAAAAAACTTCCCCCTTGCCGAGTTGGGCAAACTGCTGGATATAGAGACCTAAAATTATGTATGCAGTAGGTTCCTCCTCCAATGCAGACGTTCTCGGAATTTTTGGAAATTCCTACCGGGAGGGGTAAAAACGGAATAATTCTCCCCCTTGATGGCCTAACCGAACCCTTCGGCTAGAAACCCGTAATCTATAATATGTTTTCCTTGGAGTAGGGGCTAACTTATCGACAATGCATTTTTAGGACTTTGGACAGGAACGTGGTAAAAATGGTGGCTCAAAAGGGGAAAATTGCCCCCCCCCTGAACATCTGCGTCTTTAGCTAGAAACCTAAAATTTAAAGAACGAGTGTATATGGAACACTAAAGTTAAGAAACTAAATAGGAAACGAGTGGAATTGAAACACTATACAAGTGGAACGAAATGGATATAAACGTTGAACGAGTGGAATTGAAATTATAGACAATGGAAATGGATTGGAAGAGGAATGGACTATAGAATGAAAAGGAATGAGAAACGAGATGGCGTAGAATGGGGAACGAGTGGAATTGGAACACTGCAGTTAAAAGAGGAATGGCACGGAGCAAGTGCAAAGAAATGGAAATAGAAGCGACTGATATCAATATCGATACACAATACAGTAGGAACGAAATGGAATGAAACGGGGAACGAGTGGAATTGGAATAACAGATAATGGGAACTAAATGCAATGGAATGGTGAACAAAATGGAATCATGGAAGGAGTTGCATTGGAACACTAAAATTGTTAAACAAAATTGGAATGGAATTTGAATGACTCAAACTGCCGTAGTTTGGTACTTGAAATTTCGCATGCGATTGAGGCAAGATTATATATATTTGGGATTTTTACTGGGTGGAACAAAAAGGGGTGAAGAATCCCTTTTAATTACCTGTTCAAACACTATCCACGGAATATGAAACTTATGTAGTATTGAAACATACTCTCCAAAAAGTTAAACAAATTTTCTAAAAGAGAAAAAACCTTAGAAAAGTAATGGAACTTATATATTCCGATATTTAAACTGCAGGTAACGAAGCACCGGTGGAAGAAACCGACGCAGTAAATTTTCCAACTAAATTTGGGAATTTACTTGAATTGCCAGGTCTACCTTTACATAAACTGGAATTAAAAAAAAAAATTTAAGGCAAATAAAAGGTTTTTATTAACTTTTTTTTTATGAAATATGTTTAGAAAAAAAAACTACACCGCACTAAATACATATTTTCGATCTTGGACATGGAGAAATAGCTCAAATAGAAATGGTAGTTTTTCACTCTACAGTAAGTAATTTAATTAAATCCAATTAGTGAATATTAAATATTGCAATGGAATTTTTCAGTTGTGTAAAAATATAAATTGAAGTGATAAAACTGAAAAGGCAGACTGTTTATCGCTGTTTTATGTAAAATATAATTATAAATTAAAAGTTAAATTTGAATCCTCCATCATCGAATACGGTATTAAAAATTAGGGTGAAAGAAGTGTCGGACAGAAAATTTTTTTAAAATAGGAAATATCTAACCCCATCTGTTGAGCACTTTTAAGGTACATCTACACGAGAGAGAAAACTTCTAGAGATACAGCGAAAACACCTTTAATTAGCTCTATTGTGAATGATTTTAGCTATTTAGAGGTGTTTTTTGCTCTATATCTAGCAGTTTTCTCTCTCGTGTAGATGTGCCTTTAGAAATACTTTTTGGATTTATTAAATCCAAGTGATTAGAAAAAACGGCTATTGTGTTTTATTTTATCTAAAAAAAATTTAATTCTAAACTTTAAGGCACGCTAACAAATGTAGCTGGCTTCGCCCGCTATCTTTAATATTATAAATCGCTTACCAACCCTGCTTTAAATGTTTTTTTTATTTTCATTCAAAACACAAATGAACAAAACTATTTAATCTGCCTACACATTAGGGAACATACTTAAAAAAAGAGAGCATTTTTTGTGAATGTGTGAGTGCGTTTGTGTGTGTGTGAGTGTTGAGAGCGTGCATTTCGTGTTTACAAAATTTTTTGATATTTTTTGTTCCCTCAACCATGTTCCCTAGTGTGTAGGCAGCTTTACATCAATAGATTTGTTTGCAGAATGTAAATCGCTGAATAAGTGTTTTAATTAAATTTTTTTACCATAAAGTCTTTTTTCGCGTTCCATCATTATTTTGCAATTTCTTAAGTGGGGTTTTTTAAAATTTTTTGCATCAGTATATTTGTTTGAAGAATGTAATCGCTGATTAAGTTTTTAATTGAATTTTTCTGCCATAAAGTCTTTTTTCGCGTTCCGCCATAATTTTGCTATTTTTTAAGTGCGGTTTTTTAAAATTTATAATCTAGAGACATACATCAAAGTTTGGTGGCTAGTTGCCAAAAAAAATTGCGAAAAAAATTTCCATAAAGGAACATTTTTTAGTGTAGAACAAAGAACAAAACGTTCTTTACATCATTATGTTAAGTAATGGTAATGAAATTTCATTTGTCTACCTAGTGTAGAAAAAATCAGATTTTAATTGCAATAAATGTGAATTAAAAGACACCGATCGTATGGTGCAATGTGATTCTTGCGATAAGTGGTTCCATTTTGAGTGTGTCGGGGTAGAATCCAACGTTGCTGATGTAAGCTGGAGTTGTTCAAATTGCCATGAACAATCCATGGCTTTAGCGAACGTGTCCAAAGTTATGCAGCAAATGCCGCCTGTCAACACAACCGCCGATTTTTCCGCCGGGACACAAGCTACATCGTCACCTCCACCAACGAAGCAAACGGATACCGGCCATGACAAAGGTGCATATAAAAAAGCACGTCAACCAGGTTTGAATAATCATGGCCGTAGCAATACAACAAATACAATAACGGTGTCTCAAAAAACCGTAGTACCACCAAAAACGACGCAGCCAACGGGCTTGCAAAATAATGAGCAAATACAACGCCATTTTGATAAAAGTAATGTACCCAACACGTCTGAGTACAACTTGTCCTCTCAAACACAGTTGCAGCTACAAATGCTGGAAGAAGAAAAAGAGTTTCAACGTCAGTATTTGGAAAGGAAATATAGGATCCTTTCTCAAGGTGATCCAACACAAGGTTCGTGTTCCATCTCAAATGCCTTTTCGTCGCTTCAGCCAACAGCTGCACAAATTGCTGCCAGACAGGTAATACCTAAAGCATTGCCAAATTTCGATGGAAATCCAGAAGATTGGCCACTTTTCATCAGTAACTACAGAAATAGTACAGAGTTAGCCGGTTACAGTGATGGTGAAAATTTAATGCGTCTTCAATCGTGCCTCCGTGGTCGTGCTAAAGAACTTGTAAAAAGCAAATTACTAATTCCATCGATGGTGGGCGAAATAATTCAAACTTTGGAAATGTGTTTCGGCCGTCCAGAGCATATACTTGACAACATGATAGAGAAAGCAATAAAAATTCCTCCTTTAAAGGACAAGCTGGATAGTATTATTGAATACGCTCTAACTATCCAAAATATTTGCTCTACAATGGAGGCGTGTAAGATGGTGGCACATTTAAATAATCCTATGCTCGTAAAAACTTTGGTCGATAAATTACCAAATAATCAAAAACTGAATTGGGCTATGCATCCAAAAAATGAAAAGGTCCCTATTGTTAAAATTTTCAGTGACTGGATTTATAACATAGCAGCCGCTGCTAGCCAAGTTGTGTCCCCTGCAGCCATTAAAAAGGGCGCATCGGTGAATATTCATCAACAAACTATCACAACAAAGCCGATGTGTTTTTCGTGTAAAAGTGAAGACCATAAAATCCAAGTTTGTGGTGAGTTCCAGTCATTGAATTTAGACGCCAAGTGGGACTTGGTGAAGAAAAATAAATTATGCCGCCAGTGCCTAAATCTTCATCGCCGGAAGTGTTTCTCAAATAAAAAGTGTGGTATTAGTAATTGTACAGCGAAACATCACCCCTTGTTACACAAATATATAAATTCAACACCAGAACGAAGTGAAGTTGTCAATGCTCATAGCGATGAAGAGGTTTCGCGTTTCAGAGTACTACCAATCCGTGTTTATTATAATGGTGGCTCTACAGAAACGTATGCGTTTTTAGACGAAGGCTCGTCAGTGTCTCTAATAGAGCAGGAATTTTCTAATAAATTGGGGCTGAAAGGTAAAAGTGAACCACTAGAGCTGCGATGGACTGGTGACACTACACGCTCTGAAGACGACTCAGTGAAGTTTAATATAGAAGTATCCAATGTTCAAGCTGAATCCCGATTCACTCTATATGATGTCCGTACTGTACGTAATCTTGGTCTGCACGGGCAGTCTCTGAATTTCGATGACATCGCCAAGGCTAACCCATACCTCAAAGGTTTGAAAGTGCAGTCGTATACAAATGCCAAGCCAATGATTTTAATTGGACTCAACAATTGGAGAGTGGCAGTCCCTTTGAATATAAAAGAAGGTGGGCGTGGTCAGCCGATTGCAACGAAAACTCGTTTAGGCTGGGCCTTGCAGGGCGGTGGTAAAAATTCCGGACCATCTGGTTCATTAAATATTCATACATGTGAGTGCGAAAAAAGTTACAAGCTGCTGCATGATGAAGTGAAGGAGTATTTCGCCCTGGAAGTGTCTCAAGAGAAGAATATTTTATCGGCCGACAACGAAAAGGCCATGAAGATTCTCCAAAGTGCAGCTGTAAAAATAGATAAACAATTTGAAGTGGGTTTGCTTTGGAAAAATGAGGTAGATCAGTTGCCCGAGAGTTACGAGGTCGCATGTCACCGTTTAAAGTGTCTTCAAAAGAAGTTCCATAAGGACCCCCAGTTACAGCAAACAATGCAAGAGGAAATTGATAAACTAACTTCTAAAGGTTATGCACGAAAGATATCGGACTCTGAACAAATTTCGTATAAAGGTCGTATCTGGTATCTTCCCATTTTTGTTGCTCTCAATCCAAACAAACCTGGTAAAGTTCGCCTAGTCTGGGATGCAGCGGCAAAGTCGCATAATACTTCTCTCAACGATTTTTTAATTAGTGGCCCTGATTTATTGACATCACTTTTTAATATTTTGATCGAGTTTCGAGTAGGGAAAATAGCAATTTGTGGTGACATAGCCGAAATGTTTCATCGTATAAATGTGAGAGACGAAGACATGCACGCTCAACGATTTTTGTGGCTCGAAAATAGCTGTAAATCTAAGCCGTGTGTGTACGTGATGAAAGCTCTGACCTTTGGCATAAGTTGCGCACCTTGCATCGCACATTTTGTCCGGAATAGGAATGCAGACGAATTTTGTGACTTGTACCCTCGAGCTGTCAAATCAATAAAGCAGTACCACTATATGGATGACTTTATCGACAGTGTGGATTCCGAAGAAGAGGCGATAGAATTGGCAACAACAGTTAAAAATATTCACGCTTCAGGTGGCTTCCATATGAGAAACTGGGCTACAAATTCTCTTCTTGTAAGACAACAATTATGTGGTGATGGATCAGCAGCGACGAATTTGTTTGGAGCTACAGAGAAAATTCTTGGTATGTATTGGGAATCCAATAACGACGTTTTTCAATATAATTCTAGATTCTTGAGACTCCGAAGGGATGTGTTCCAGGAAAATGTGGTTCCAACTAAAAGAGAAGTCCTACAGGTGCTTATGTCTATATTCGACCCATTAGGTTTCGTCTCACATCGTACCATCGCCCTAAAAATGCTTCTACAAGACATATGGCGATCGGGAATAAAATGGGACGAAGAATTAACTGAGGAACTAAAGCTCAAGTGGTCTTCGTGGCTATCTAATTTAGCAAAAATATCATCCATCATCATTCCACGATGCTATTCAAAGTTGCCAAAAACAACAATAAATGTGCAGCTGCACACATTCGTAGATGCCGGGGAAAATGCATACGCCGCTGTATGCTATTTTAGGATACAAAATAATGATGACGTTGACGTTAGTATTGTGGCAGCCAAATCTAAAGTCACCCCTTTGAAGCCAATATCCATACCACGGCTAGAACTTCAAGCTGCTTTAATTGGAACGAGATTGGCGACAAAAATTCGTAGTGCGACAAGGCTTAGCTGTACGGAAAGTTACTTTTGGTCGGATTCAAAAACTGTCCTAAAATGGCTCTCTATGGATCCCAAAAATTTTAAAGCGTTCGTTATGTACAGGGTTGGAGAAATATTAGAAGTTACTAATATAACACAATGGAACTGGGTGCCGTCTAAATTAAATCCAGCTGACTTTGCAACAAAAATTACTACATCTGATGATGATATGTGGCTCAATGGTCCGGAATTTTTAAAGGCAAATGAGACTACTTGGCCAAGATGTCCAGACTTGGGAGGAACGAATAATGAAGAGGTGCGTAATCGCTTCCTACACATTAGCATGTCAAAACGTTTCTCTATCAATATTGAATATTTTTCGTGTTGGAGACGACTTTATAAAGCGCTGGCGCAATTTCTAGTATACATGAAAAAATTGCAGTCCGCGGCCAATGGAACCAAAATGCAAGAAGACATCCAATTTGAATGCATCCAGCAATCTAAAAATATTTTATTTAAATACGCGCAACTGAGCGAATTTTCTGAGGAGATTTGGTGTCTCAAAAATTGCAAGCCGATCGACAGAAGCAGTAAACTAAAGCAACTTAATATTTTCCTGGATGGCGATGGCGTGATACGTGCTTGTGGTAGAGTGGGCATATTAAGTTGTAATCAGGCAATCATTTTACCTAGCAACCATTATATAACTTTTCTTGTGGTTCGATATTATCATGAAAATTATCATCATTGTCTACATGAAGCCGTGATATGTAAAATTAAATCATATTTTTATATCCCTAGATTAAGAATTCTCTACAAAAGTGTACGAAGCAAATGCCAATACTGTAAAAATGAAGCAGCAGTGCCCCGTCCACCACAAATGGCTTCCTTGCCGCGAGCCAGGCTATCAAGTTTTGAACGTCCCTTTACGTGCGTGGGTATCGACTTTTTTGGTCCTCTGTATGCCACCGTTGGCAGACGCAAGGAAAAAAGATGGGGTGTCCTATTCACATGCCTGACTTTGCGTGCGATTCATATTGAAGTAGCTCACAGTCTTGACACCAGCTCATGTATCATGTGTATTCAAAACTTCATTAGTCGCCGTGGCTCTCCTAGAGAAATCTACACTGACAACGGGACGAACTTCAAAGCTGTGGAAAAAATTCTTCGTGAAGAAAAACAAAACCTTGACTTACGCAGCGTGTTTTCTAAGCATGACGAAATAAAATGGCGATTTAACCCTCCAGCAGCCCCACATATGGGAGGCGCATGGGAACGTCTAATACGATCAGTAAAATCTATCCTTTACGCTATGTGTCCCGCGTTTAAATTCAACGATGAAACCTTAAGATGTGCTTTATGGGAAATTGAATTTATTATCAATTCTCGTCCATTGACATTTGTGGCCCTGGAATCATGCGAAGACGATCCCCTAACTCCGAATCATCTGCTACTTGGCGCTGCTTCCGGGAACAAGCCTTTAGTTGAACATGATCATGATCTTCGACATCGGTGGCATCAAACTCAAAAATTTGCTAATCATTTCTGGCGGAGATGGGTACGTGAATATGGCCCAAGTTTGGTACGACGTAGTAAGTGGTTCGAAAAAGTGAAACCGCCATCAGTTGGAGATATAGTCATAATAGTTGACGATACGCTTCCCCGTAATAGCTGGCCCAAAGGCGTTATAGTAGAAGTAGTAGCTGCGAAAGATGGTCAGGTCCGCCGAGTAAAAATTAAAACTAATTCTGGTATCTACGAGAGGCCCGTTGCTAAGGTTGCAGTCTTAGACGTCGGTAATGTAAAGGACGGTAAGCTCTTAGATACGTAATTCGCTTACAAGGGGGGGAATGTTACCGCCGCCACTGTATATTTCTTTATTATTTTATATTTGTTTTACATATTCACATACATACATACATATGCAGACTTGTTTACGGTATGAATTTTGTATTAACTTTACATATTGCTCTATTAGTTTATATTGCTTAATAACGGTAGTGTCAATTTTTTGTAAATCATTTAAGATGAGAAAATACCAAACAATGAGTCAGTTCATTTTTTATCGTACAGCAAACAAATTGTTTTAAAGTTTGCCACCGAATAAACGGGATATTCAAGAATAAATTGAATATTAAAACTAACAAAATTTGTTTTTATTTAAATGAACTCAACAAAATGATTTTTTGTTTTTACTACCATTGCGTATTGTAATGAAAATTAAAAAAAGGTTTCATTACATGTAAAGAAAACAAATGAATCTAACATTTTTTTAATCGCAATTACATTTTGTAATGGTAATGAATTTATTTTTAATTTTCATTTTATATATTTAATGGTAATGAAAACCCGCAATGGTCATTACAAAGTAATTAATTACTCCCATCTCTGAAATTTACCTTAACAATTATTTTATGTTAATAACAAATATTGTGTTTTATTTTATCTAAAAGAAATTTAATTCTAAACTTTAAGGCATGGTAACAATGTAGCGGGCTTCGCCCGCTATCTTTAATATTATAAATCGCTTACCAACCCTGCTTTAATTCTTTTTTTATTTTCATTCAAAACACAAATGAACAAAACTATTTACGGGTCCATCTACCTATGTGCGCACTTTACCAAATTATCTTGACATACACACGTATATTGTCAAGAATTATTGTTGTGTCAGAATTATTTATTTGTGGTGGCTGGGTGAAGGTTTTTATTATAAAAAACTGTATTTATAAAAAAGCTAATTTTAAGAAAATCATAGGGAGGTGCTGCGCCCCCCCCCCCCAATTCACCCCGAATACGACTTATCTACGCCGATGGATTGAACAATAGACAATTAATGTTACATGCCCTCGTGTTGGTATACTATATGATTTATATTTATATAAAAATAAAAATGAATGAATGTACTTAAACATTATAATAAATTTACCTTAACAATTATTTTACCTTAGCAACAAATATTTTGTTTTATTTTATATAAAAGAAATTTAATTCTAACCTTTAAGGCACGCTAACAACGTAGCGGGCTGCTTTAAATATTTTTTTTTATTTTCATTCAAAACACAAATGAACAAAACTATTTACGGGTCCATCTACCTATGTGCGCACTTTACCAAATTATCTTGACATACATACGTATATTGTGAAGAATTATTGTTGTGTCAGAATTATTTAATTGTGGTGGCTGGGTGAAGGTTTTTATCACAGATTAATACCAGATGTGGAACCAATGACAGGTGTCAAAAAAGTATTCTCGAACCGTATGGTTTTGTTTACATGGAAGTCAAGTCAAGAGGAAGATAACAATATAAAATCTCCATACATTTTGTATTGCGCATTTTTTGTATATATCTGTCTTTTTTTAGATTATTGTGCTCTATCTTTTGTGTTTTTCTTAAATTTTTGCGATTTGTTTTGCTCATTTTCTGTCGGCCATATTGCTCAAATAAGCTGATTCATATCTGGTATAATTTGTGGTTTTTATTATAAAAAACTGTATTTAAATAAAAGCAAATTTTAAGAAAATCATCAACCTCGAATACGACCTATCTACGTCGATGGCTTGAACAACAGACAATTAGTTGTTACATGCCCACGTGTTGGTATACTATATGATCAGAGCTTCGAAAGACTTAATTCAGTTTAAGCTTAATTCACTAAAAATTAAATTCAGATTTTAAATCGATTCATGTACCATTCCCTTAAACCATTCGTAAAGAATTCATTCATAAGCTTCATTCCCAAAGCTTTAATATGAATTGAATGAATTCCTAACTTGAATCATTCAAATCGCATGTTCATTCACAATTTTACTAATTGAATGAAGAAATTTTATTACCATTCACTTAGTGCAGTGTAGTTTGAAACTAGCATATAATCAAAACCAAAGACGCTGTAACAAAGCATACGATACTCTTTATTTCTGTTAGATGAATTTTAAACGTTTTTCATTGTATTATGCTAATATTTCAGCAATTACATACAAATTAAAATTTTTCATTTGATTAAGTGAATGAAAACAAATAATTTTTCATTCACTTTTTTATTAAATGAATTCAGGTAAATTGGGTTTCATTCAGTTAGAATTCAATCAAAATAGAATGAATTCATATAATTTTAAGCTATAGGGAATTAAGCTATCGAATTAATTCCATAAGAATTAATAAATTAATAAATTTAACCCAAATTTCATTAATTTTTAAAAAGTGAATGAAAGAATTAAGCCTTTTAAACCTTTGTATATGATTTATATTTATATAAAAATGAAGAGACAAAAAATAGTGTTTGTACTTAAACATTACAATAAATTTACCTTAACAATTATTTTACCTTAGCAACAAATATTTTGTTTTATTTTATATAAAAGAAATTTAATTCTAACCTTTAAGGCACGCTAACAACGTAGCGGGCTGCGCCCGCTAGTAGCTTATATTTTAATAACCAATAAAGCTAAACACTAACTGTAAGAATTTTTATAAAGAGGAAAAGTGCCGCTTTTAATAAAAATTAATACATTTTACAAACTTTTTCGTATATCTTAGCTACCACGACTTCAACTCTGTAACGATTTTTCGTTATAAGTTTGATAAAAATGCCTACACCAGAATTTTAGAGTTATCTATTATTTATATTGCCAAAAGTACAATGTTATTTATACTCAAATGATCGTTGGACTCAAGGTTGGTTACCGAAACGAATAACGGTAAGGGTAACGGTATCGGATTTCGTTTGTTTAGGTAACGGTAAAGGTAACGGTTTTTAAGAATGTTTCGGTAACGGTACGTACCGGTATTAAAAATTATGTTAAAAACAAGTAAAAACATGGCATATTATTAATTTTAAGTACTGAAAATACAGATTTTAAGCTATAAATGCAATACTGGTAGTTTTAATAAGTAATATTATTATCTATAAATTTTTTTTTGTAAAAAAACACTCAAGATTATAAAATAAAAAATAAAAAAATTGTAATTTTTATATAAAATAATAAATACCGGTAAAATACAGGTAACTACCCATAAAAATAACGGTATCGGTAACGATAACGGTATTTGGAATTTTTTTTGAGGTATCGATAACGGTAACGGTATTCAATTTGAAACGGTATTTTAGCGATAACGGTATTATAACGATAACGGTAACCAACCTTGGTTGGACTGTAAGTAATCATCTAGTATAACAGACTTGAAGCTTTTCTGCAGTATGTAACACAGTGATGGTATTTGAGAATTTTAGTTTAGTGCCTAAATCATGCCAAACAAGTCCCAAAAACGCTTAAAAAGTGCCAAAAAAAAATTAAGCAACATTTACTGGTTGTTTTTATAAAAAGAATCAAACGAATTCGTTAACAAATTTGTGTAAAAAACACTAATTTAAAAACGTTTTTCTTTCAAAATTTTTCCACAAATTTGTTAGGAGTTCTTTGAAGAACAAATGAGGCTAAAAAAATTTTAAGACAAATCTTTTTAAGTTTGTTTTAACGAATTCCTCTGATTCTTTTTATAAAAACAGGCAGTTAATGTTTTAAAAAACTATGTTCAGTTTTTATTTCAAATATTTATAAATTTAGTTACTTTAAAGGCTTCATTAGTCTAATCGTAAAGTAACAAAACGTATCTGTAATCAATTCAGTATGTTAAAATAATATAAAAAATATTTTTGTCTTTTTTCTATGTATTGAAACTGTTGTCAAGTAAAATCGTAAAAAAGTTCTATTGAAAATAGAAATTTTCTATTTTATTACTTGACATTTAATTCTATGAACAAGAAAAAGATGAAAAAAACAATATTTTTATTTTTTATACTCTTTATTCATTATAAGAATGCTACGTTAATTTTTTTACGATACTTCCAAACTAATTTGGAAGTATCTATAAATTATTCACTGATTCTAGCCTTCTTCTCACAATATGTTTTTGTATGTATGCGTGTTTTCTCTGCAACATTGGCTCATATGAATAAAAAATAGATATTGCTAATAGGGGGAAATACAGGGTTTTTTAAGCAATTACTTCACAAATCTAGTCTGATTGGGAGTAGACTAGAAATTTAATTTTTTAATTTTCGTTTACATTTCATGCTATTATACCAGCCAATTGGTAAATTTGGAGTTAAAAGCCATTCCTAAGCCCAAAGTAATTACTTCGAAGTAATTGCTAAGTTTTATTCATATGACCAATTGTGTGCTTTTTTTTAATTAATATGTTCGCAACAAATTTCCGCACATTTCTAACATATACACTATTGGACAATTTAAAGTGCAATTGACTATGGTGTTAAAGAAATGTTAAAAAAATCTTAGAGAATTTATTAAAAAAAATATATACTATCCCGTTATTCCTAGAGCTGATTTGCTTATTTTGTAATAAAGAAAAAAATATGTTTAGTCTAATCTTGCTGCTCTGGAGACAAAATCAATGAATTGTGATATTTTTCAGTTGGTCAAAATAAAGTGCAATTTAGATTTGTGTACAGTTATCTTTTTTATTTTCCAAATATTTAATTAAAAATTGAAGGTAAGTTCTTTTAAAATGTGAATACGTTCAAAATTTTAAATTTTTTCTTTATTATTAGTTTAAAGCAGAGACCCAAAATAACTGTTATATTTCTAAAAAGTCACCACCCAAATTTATTTAATTATAATATTTCAATAATGCACTATATTTTATAAATCATATTGCACAAAAAAATTACAAAGTTTGGCAAAGATTTTAATTTTTTCAATTTTTATATTTTACTATATAAATTTCTGTTGTTTTTTGATTTTTATTTTAAAACTTTTTATAAAAGTTACAGAATGATTTTTTTGAAAAAATTAAGCAGTAACTTTTTTATTTGATAATAAAATAAAAATTAAAAATTGACCTATATTGAATGCCGGAAGGTGATGGAATATACAAATTTACTCACTTTAAATCACTGTTCAATCTTTTATTAACACTAGTTGACATCATCAGGATATTATAATTGTTGAAGTCATTGGTTCTATGGCTTTTGATTTGTATTCTTAATTGTTATTTTTTGATAAAGAAAAAAAATCACAAAATAACTTTTATTATTTTTGAAAAAATAAAAATCATGTTTGGATTGTTTTTGTTTGTTTAAAAATAAAAATCAAACAAAACAAATAAAAAGAAAATTAAAAATACTCAAACAAGAAATAATTGTAAAACAATCACTTTTTTGAATAAAAGTTATAACTGTTACGTCCCTGGTTTAAAGTGCAAGTGTTTCAAGAACTCCTTTGTAAAGAAAAAGCCATTTCTACGTCCTGCTAATATTAAAAAGCGATTGGACTTCGCGAAAAAGTATTTAAACATGCCGAAAACATTTTGGGAGAAAATTATCTGGTCAGACGAATCAAAATTTGAGTTAAAAAATGAGAAACGTCGAAAACGTGTGTGGTGTGAGCCTTCTCAGAGACTAAAATCTAAAAACATAATCCATACTGTTAAGCATGGTGGAGGATGTCTAATGGTATTGGGAGGTTTTTCTACAGCAGGTGTTGGCCGACTGGTCAAAGTTGACTTCAAAATGACTGGAGAGCATTACGTTAATATTTTGAAAGAAAATCTTAGTAGTAGTGCTGAGGAAATGTGCTTGGAAGACTTTATCTTCCAGCAGTATAATGATCCCAAGCACACGAGTAAGGTGGCAAGCAATTACTTTAGAGAAAATAACATCGAAAAACTGGATTGACCTTCACAGAGTCCTGATTTAAACCCTATGGAGCACCTATGGACCATTATCGACGATAAAATTCCAATCACCGAAAAAGATTGGTTGGAATTCGATCAAAACCATTAAAATGAAATTGCCAGGACGTTATTTTATTTGCAGTTGCCTATAATTGAATAATACACCAAAAATATTTTGCTATGTATTAAAAATAGGGAAAATGAACTGAAAAACTAACCTTTTAACAAATTATTGATATTTCCAATCAATTTTAAAATTAGTATCAGTTTAGTAATTCTATGCAGTAGAAGCAACCATTTATTTAGTGTATATACAAGAAAATTGGTGTTACCTATAACCTTTATTAAAAAATTTCAATATTCGAAAGAGATAACTACAAATACGGGTATCCTAATCAAGTATGACCTTAAAGTTGAGTTTCTGTAGAACCAACCGAATTGTGGATTGTATTGATAACACACACAACTATTAATTGGTATTGGTAAACGAATTTTTAACTATATTTGTTTTCCAGGAAAAACATATAAATTCAAAATTAGACTTCAAAATTAATAAGTGTTTGTGGTGTAATCGGTAGAGAGTAGGCCTAGTACGCCGGATTTCTGAGTTCAAATCCCGGAAAACACAAAACTTTATGTTTTTTTTTTTAATTAAAATTAAATATTCATATGTATAAACAGTAGATATGGCTAAGAAAATTAAAAGTAGTTGTGGTGCAGTGGGTAAGAGTGTGAACTATTAATCTGAATGGCCGGGTTCAATACCAGAAAATTCAAAAAAAGTTTTTTAATTTCAATAAAATTTTGTGGAACATAATAATATTTATGTGGAACATAATATTGAATTGGACAACCGAATATTGGCTTTCACGACGAAAAATATAATTTAATATAAAGACAGTTGTAGTAACCGCACGATACTGCTACTGTTTTCTTGGTGATGGAATCACGTATAAATATTCCAGCATTTTGGTGAAAAATGCAATCCGAATGGAGGGTGATTCCCGAAAATATTATAAAAAATCTGGCTTCAAGTATGCCCAACAGAGTTAGAGAGGTCATAGGGAATAAGGGAGGAGCAACAAAGTATTAAGATATTATTTAATTTATGTTTAATATAAAAATATTTTGAATTTGCACTTTATTTTGGCCAAGAAACTCTTATGCCTTGTTTAGTTTTGTTGGATTTATGAAAAAAATTTAAGTTTAATATTAAAATTTTTTAGTTTTTTGTATAATATAGTAAATAAAATAAAATAATTTATTTAAGTTTTGAACATTAAAATTTAGTGTAATTATTTTTTCTTCGACCAAACGAAAGATATGTAGAGTTGCACTTTATTTTGTCCAATAGTGTATTTGTGTTTAAACTATGTTGCTCTACAAATATTTTTTCCTAGCAGGTCTGTGCTGTTTGTTTTGTTGAACAAATGTTTCTTTTGAGTGTTACTACTACTACTTTAATTTTCGTAGGAACATTGTGTATGTAGTCTTGAACATCATGTATGTATACAAAATACATCACAACCAGGCGTGGATCCAGGATTCGCACAAGGGGGGGGGGGGCTAAACAATTTTTATATCTATCCCGTAGTCATGTCTATAGATATTTTATGAACTAAAAGTAGAAGTTTTAATACTTGTTTTAGCATGTTTGCCACTCGTGTGGTCCTCTGTCTCTGATATAGCTAAAGCGGGGGTTACATTGGGTCATATGAATAAAACTTAGCAATTACTTTGAAGTAATTACTTTGGGTTAAGGAATGGCTTTTAACCCCAAATTTACCAATTGGCTGGTAGAATAGTATTAAATATAAACGAAAATTAAAAAATTTAATTTCTAGTCTACTCCCAAGCTGACTAGATTTGTGAAGTAATTGCTTAAAAAACCCTGTATTTCCCCCTATTAGTAATATCTATTTTTTATTCATATGAGCCATTATACCATAAGTCATAGGATCTGTCAAAAAAGTGAGTCAGATAACCTCAATCCTATAGTATAGACACATTTTGTCTGATACGATTGAAATTTTGATAGTCAGATTGTTTTTGAAATATTTCATAAAATTATGAGAATCCGCTTATCACAGCTGTTTTCATCTGATTGCATTTGATTGCGTAAACACTAGACCTGGCGTTAAAAACTTTTTTTTGAAACTTGAATGTGGGTAGCGATAAAAATATGCGACTTGATGCCAAAATTGATGTAGCAAATTTTCAGGCTGATCGGAGGGTGCCAACCGGTGCCACAATGAGGTCAAATGTCAAAATTTTGAAAAACCACCCAAATACTTTTTTTTGCATTTTATAAATTTTTGTAATAAGAAATACTGTAAATATAATGTTTTTTCTTTAATTTTTATTTAATAGGCTTATTATTTTTATTTTAAATCATTGAAGATTTTGTATAGGCTGGGAAGTCCTTACGGTAGCCCTCTACAATGTGTAACAAGTACTGTTTATCGTCTTCGTTGTGTGTTAAGCATCTGTTATATTCAGTTATTAGTTTGACTTTTCTTTCGGCGGCATCATTCACAACAGTAATTGTAATTCATCAACGCTTGCACACACTTTTTTAAAAAAAATATCAACATCATCATCGATATGATCGGAATCTATTTGCAACGCCAAAACCATATTTTCCTTTATTTTTGAGTCTATATGTGGATCAAAAAAGGCAAGTGCAACTGCTTCCTCTGATAAATACCACAGGTGGTTCCGAATTTTTTCCAAAGGCACTGTAGATATTTTTTTATCAAAATACCCAATAATCCGCTTTATTAGTTGCATATCTCTATTTGGCGTATCTCTATTTTGGCGGGACGTAGAGACTTACTAAGAAAATGCACGTATTACGAATTCCATTCAACTGACTCGCAGACATTTTAAAGTGCTCGTTAAAAATATACATTTTGAGACAATAGATGGCCTTGGACATGAATCTTGCATGCGATGTCGCTCCAGGTGCACGAAATGTGAAATTGGGAAAAATAAATGCAAGTTGTAAGAGTTCTCTATAATCATGCCGAATGTGGACTATTCAAATAAAGTGTTTCAAGACAAAAGTGTTTCCTTGTTTCGCGTTCCTCGACAGATATGACACTCAAAACTTGTTCATCCTGCATACAAGTGCTGTATCCCTTTGAATTTAGTGTGCTCCATTCCCGTGCAAAACGTTCAAAAATCGCCACCTCTGGACCACTTGATTTTCCGAAATTGATTTCAAATACAGCTCTTAAGAGAATTTCTGCAATATGGTGGCGACATGGTAACCACAATAAGCTGCGTTCCAGTTTGCGTTCCAATAAAGTTCCAGCACCCCTATGAGAGCCAGTATTTGCAGCAGTTGTATCGAAACATATCATTTCTAATGAATTCAGCATATTCATTTTTAACAAATAGTCGTAGACTGATTGAGCGACTACAGCACCAGTTCCATCTTCAATGATGGGGATAGCTATTAATTTTTCAACGTTCTCCGACGTGAGCACAATAGCCAAGCGATCAACTTTATTTTTTCCAGAAATTGCGGGAAGTAGCTTTCCGTCCCAATGCAAAACAAATGTTTCAGGTATCTAAAAAAGTCTTAAGCTCAAAGCAAAATTTATAACTTGGTCAAAATAAAAAAACTTACCTTGAAATTTTCAACAATTTCTTTGCCATGACGCCGACGATATTTTTACGTTGTTCACGCAAACTTGTGCAATTCAGGACAAGATCCTCAATATTGTGATCCAACGGTCACTGATAAAGTGTATAGCTAATGGAGATGACATATTGCCAGCATCCATACAAGCCAGCATTCTGTCGTCAATAAAATTCTTTTTTCCACGTTTTCGAATTGGCTTACTGGAGCAACTTGGAATGTTGTCAGTCTGTTCTACATCCATCGCCTGCACATCATCTCCCGATTCATCACTCTCAAATTCAACATGTTCCATAGTCAAGTCTACACATGAAATTAAGTGAACAGCAAAAAAAAAAAAAAAATTTACACTTTGCTTCCAAATACTACATAATAATTACCTGAAGTGCCTTTTCTTTTTTCATAATTTTCTTTTCAACGTCTTTCATCTTCCAATCTTTGTGCCTTTCTTTTTTCTTTATTTGTGACATTTTGATCGACACAAGTCATGCTACCAACACGCCCATTTTCTCGCTGCTTTATTAAGAAGTCTCTATCTTCCTGTATACTTATAAGCTTCAGAGCGTCAACGTGGGCAATGTCAAATAAATTGTTTAAATTTTCCCTAAAGTAATTTTCTTTTTTGGGATGACTTGGGAACAGAGATTTACATACTTTTTGGACTGTTCTCCACTCTTCATAAAGTTTAATGACTTTTGCAGCACATGTTCTTTGATCTGGTGTTGGGATTCTAGCTTTTTCCCAAAAAGGCAATATTTCATTTAACACTAATCTTGCACTTTCTTTAGCTGTTTCTTTTCACAACGCACATTATAAAAAAACACTGAAGCACTTGCTGCTTTGATGGTAATTTCACACCAACTATTTTAGGTACACATTTACCAATCAAGTACACATTTGTGTCAGCAGATCGAAGCCGTTCCAACGATAAATTTTTCTTCTGAGCCATGGAATTACGTAAAGTTACACAATATTTTATTTTACAATAAACTTCACTTTTCTCAACAATATTTAAATTCGCAATGACAAAATTTTACATATTCATATCAACAGCATTGCTATGTGCTCAGTAGCAGAGCGGAAAAAACGGTACTTTTAGACAAAAGTGCAGTTGACGACAGCTCAAAGCTAGGAATATTGAGGATGTTTAAAAAATAGCGACGAAAAAAAAAATTTACCGTTTTTTCAATAATAGTTGTTGGTAGAAATACATATCGTTACCTGAAATGCAAAAGGGCGTAACAAACATAAAGCAAAAAAAAACTTTCCGACATTTTACGAAATTAAGTAATGAAATCAAAACTTTTTATTGTAGAAGGCTATAATTTTGCGGGGAAAGGAAGCTTAATTATGAGCTTCATAATCAATGAAAAAAAATTAAAATTTTCTACAGTAAAACCAAATTAAGAAGAAGAGCGAAAAGTTGGTTGTTTAGAATTTCGCTTATAAAATTTTTATTTTTGATATCAGAAAGCAAAAAAATTGTGAGGACACGTAGTTTAATGTCGTGCACCATAATTAGTGAAAAACTTACACCTTCTTCCATTTCAGGTAACGATTTATATTGTAAGCATATTTTGAATTCTATAAAAATTTTTTTCTTACTATAATAGCAGAAACACCATACATTTTTACAACTGAGAGCTTAAATAAAAACTATAATGCATACATATATTTGTTTTTGCTTCTGGTGCCATTATATACTTAAGCATTAATACTACTATTAACTAATTTACAAGTTATAAATGATATTCTAATTTAAAGAAGTTTTATTTTTGGTATTTCTTAATAAAAAAAAAATATAAAATGCAAAAAATAGAGTATTTTGGTGGTTTTTTAAAATTTTGTCCTTTGACCTCATTGTGGCACGGGTTGGCACCATCCGATCAACCAGAAAATTTGCTACATCAATTTTGGCATCAAATCGCATATTTTCATCGCTACCCACAATCAAAATTCCGAAATATAAAAAACCCCATATTAGCTACGCCAGGTCTAGTAAACACTTATACAAGCTTTTTTTGACAATCACATCATTTCGTTGGATATTTGATTTGTCAGACGTGAAATCAAATGAAAAATCAGATAATAAAGTTAGAAGAATAATCTATTGTAATAAATTAACGATATATTTTTCTATATTCAACAAATTTGTTCGTTAACTATCGAATTTTGTAATAAATAAGTTAAGAAATAGCAGTGCAGAATGTAATAGGTTTAATATTAAAGAAGTGCTTAAGGGAGGCAGTTTTAAAATCAGAACTAGCATCTTTAAAAAATTTTATTAAAGAAATATTTAAGAAAAAAATCTATCTGAGAACAAAATTTCTTACTTAAAAATATATAAGAAAATATCAGTCCTTGTTTAAATAAAAAAATTATTTTACAAGAAGAATGTCCTAAAATTTTAAAGATTTTCAATACGAAACTTTTGGAAACAAAGCCTTTAAATTAAAAAAAAAAAAACAACGAGGAAATTATCCCGAAGTGTTCCTTCCGATCTTAATAACATTCGGATATGTGACAAAGCTCTCCGGAAAAAGTCGCCATATATACAAATCTAAATAAAACCTTCATATTACCCGTTAATGAGTTTTGTAAGAAGACATTAAGGTAGGAAACCTTAAATTGCTTAAAATTTATGAAAAATCTTCAGATATTTCATGGACATTTTTCATTGAGTGTATAATACTTTTAATAACTAAAATGAAGATTTTCACAAAATTTTATGAAAAATTCAATTAATTCAATGAAAAGTGAAACTGCATTGCTTTTATGCAAAATTCATTAATATCATATATTAAAATTTACATACTTTTAATATTACATTTACAATTAATCAAAAACTATTTAATAGTTTTTGAAAACTGCTTGTATTTACTTGTCAAATTTAATACAAATTTTTAATTAATGACTAACGGTGGGTCTCATACAGGTTTAAGCTCTAACTAATAGTTGTTTTGTATACAATTTTCTGACATTTTCTTTTGTTTAATAGTTAAGTTAAAGTGAAACCTACAGTATGAGACCCACCGTAAATGTTTTTAAAAACGCTAGTTTTTTTCGAATAAAAAATTAAAAACATTAGAAAATATGCAATGATATTTAATTTGTCCACGATTTTTATTAAATAATAGGAAAAAACACTTATGTGTAAATTCCAAAATGCTTTATAAAATTATAGGAGGTTTACAAAACAAATTTTCCGTATAAAATTTATTTATTTCATATCTTTAAAAAGCATTTATGAATTTGCACATAAAAATATTTTAAATAGCGTAATTTTTGCTTAGATATGTGATTTTTTTTATGAAAATATGACTCCGAAACTGTAACGGGATTCTCTAGCTTTTTAACGACAAAATATGTTTTCCACTCAGGCCCGACAAGTATTGCGAATTCCAAAAATACGATTCGAAAAGATCAATTTGCGGTTTTTTAAACGCTTTTCTTTATGGTTTTGCTTAAAATTCGTTAAAAAGTCAGCAATTTTCCTAAATCGTCGAAACATATGGAGTTTTTATTCAAAAATCGTCAATCGTCATTTGTAAAATTTTGACTAAACAAATCGTCAAAATGACGTAAAATCGTCACAGCTAACACCACTGCTCCTCGTACTCATTCTCTTTGTAGTTCTCTCTTTGTAGTTTCTCTCTTTGTAGTTCCTTTTTTGTAGTTTCTCTTTGTAGTTTATCTCTTTGTAGTTTCTATCTGTGTAACTTCTCTTTGTAGTTTCTCTCTTTGAAGTTTCTCTTTTGTAGTTTCTCTCTTTGTAGTCCCTCTTTGTAGTTTTTCTATGAGTTATATCTTAGTGGCTTCGCTCCTTGTGGAACGTCGTGACGGATGAAAATCCGTCCAATGCGATGGATGAAAATCCATCCCAATTGTGATGGATGGAAATCCGTCCCCAATGTGATGGATGAAAATCCATCCCCAGTGTGATGGATGAAAATCCGTCCCCAATGTGGTGGATGGAAATCCATCCCCTCTGAATAATCCATTTGACTTTAATTATAATAATTCACTTACTCATTTGTGGGCACAAATTTTCACCCAAAGATTTGGGTCCTCACAATTTTTCCATTATATAAATCAATAAATCTGAAAATTTATTCAGGTAATTTATAAATATTTATCATAAAATTTTTATTTAAGGTAGTAATTTTAGAATCTGATGGTTTTTTGTAGGAAAACTAACACAGAATCTGGTAGTTATTTTTATTTAAAATAGTTTTTCCAAAATCTCTAATAAATGTAACGAAGGGATGTATGTATATCTCATATTGGTCTCTTTTCATGTAAATTCTTTAGTAGGTATCTGTGAAATATCTCTAGACTAAGTACATTGAAATCTAAAGTTTTTTCGATACGAACTTTTTTTTTAAGTGAACTTTTTCTTTCGAACAATTAATTTCAGTATATGGCAGGCACCGGATTTTACAAACAAAAAACTTTATTTTTAAGTTTTCATCAAGAAATAAAAAAGTATTCTGTTCAAAATAAAGTAAATTTCTAAATTATTTTTTTTTATATTCATCCAAAATTGAAAATATATTTATTTATCTTTATAAAAAAAAGAAAAAAAAATTACAAATTATATTTTTATACAAATGATATTTTTTTATTTTCATAGAAAAAAAAAAGTTTCTTTATTAAGAAAAACAGTTTTTATTTTTCAATTTATAAAATTTTAGCTTCAGTACAATCTGCAAACGAATTAATGATGCAAAAATTTTACATTTGGAAAAATTTGTTTCTTACATGGGTTTTGTTTTTTTTTTGTTTTGCAACAAAAAACTAAATTTTGCAAAAAGTAAAATTCTTACATCAGTATATTTGTTTGCAGAATGAATATCGCTTATGAGGTTTTTCAATATAATTTTTAACCATAAAGTCTTTTTTCGCGTTCCGCCGATATTTTGCAATTTTTTAGGTGCGGTTTTGATAAATATGTAATCTAGAGACTATAATACCAATTTCATAGAACAAAGTTTGGTGGATAATTGCAAAAAAATTTACAAAAAGGAAAATTTTTACATCAGTATATGTAACAGCGCATTTACCTAAGGGTAAAAAAATCAATTTTTTTTTGATGTTGACAGCGTCTGAGCATCGAAAGTGATATTCACGATTTAAAAGAATTATAAATGAGTATTTATTATAATTCACAATTAATAATTTCAGAAAATAAAGCTGGATTCGAAAAACCGCGAGCAAAATTGATATCAAACTCATGGAAACAGCGCGCTAGGTAGAAAACAGTAAAAACCAACTACTCAAAACAAGAGGTAGGGACGACCTACGCGCGTTTTCAACACGTTCCTGACGTCATGACGGTTGACCAACACGTTCCTCCTGAACAAAACCGGTTTTTACCCTTAGGTCCCTTTCTATTTTGCGCGTCACATATTTGTTTGCAGAATGACAATCGCTGATGAGGTTTTTAAATTCAATTTTTTTACCATAGTCTTTTTTCGCGTTCCGCCAATATTTTGCAATTTTTTAGGTACGATTTTGTTAAATATGTAATCTAGAGACTATAATACTCATTTCATACAAAAAAGTTTGGTGGCTAAGTGCAAAAAAATCGCGAAAAAAGTCGCGTAAAAAAATTTGCAAAAAGGAAAATTCTTAATTCAGTATATTTGTTTGCAGAATGAAAATCGCTGATAAGGTTTTTTAACACAATTTTTTTACCATAAAGTGTTTTTTCGCGTTCCGCCAAAATTTCGCGTTTTTTCAGATGCGGTTTTGTTAAATATGAAATCTAGAGACTATAACACCCATTTCATATAACAAAGTTTGGTAGCTAATTGCAAAAAAATCGCGAAAACAGTCGCGGAAAAAAAATTTGCAAAAAGGAAAATTCTTACATCAGCATATTTGTTTGCAGAATGACAATCGCTGATTAGGTTTTTCAATACAATTTTTGTACCATAAAGTCTTTTTTCGCGTTCCGCCAAAATTTCGCGGTTTTTTAGGTGCGGTTTTGTTAAATATGAAATCTAGAGACTATAATACCCATTTCATACAATTAAGTTTGGTGGATAATTGAAAGAAAATCGCGAAAAAAAAGTCGCAGGAAAAAATATCAAAGCCTTATTTTTTAAATGCTACGATTAAACAAAATTTACAGCAAAAGAAAATTTAAAAAAAATATATTTATATATATATTTTTTTCAAATTGTTGAAACCATTTTTTTTAACAACACAAAAAAAGTTTCTTTTTTCTATCTATTTATTTTTTTGTTTGGAAAGAAAATTAAAACAGAAAAACTTTTTTATTTTCATCATGAGTATTTTAAATTAAATATTTCTTTCTTTTTATTTTTTTTATACGTTTGAATTTTTATTTTCATACTTTTACGATAATTATATTTGATAAAAACAAAAAAATAAAAAGTTTACTGTCCTTGGTATATGGTTAATTTTCAATACGTAGGTACATAAAAAATTTTTCTAAAACACTTCGGTGAAGTGTTGCGTTATTTCTATACAAATTCTTTTTTGCTACAAAATCAATTTACATTGAAATTTTCTTTAAATTCAACCAATCAAATAAAAAACTAAAGTTTTACAGCGTAATTCATAAACTTACAGCAGTCTTATTGCAGGATTTGAAGCTATTTTCTGAAAAACATTATTCATATTTGCTTAATAACAAAAAAAAAATAATAAAGGTTTATAGTTGGTACTCATTAACTTTAAACCTTTAATAAAGTTTGGAGTGAGGGGTCACTATTTATTTGGTAATTATTTCATTTTCAGGCATTAAATGATTTATTAAACCCATACTTTCCCTAGTATGTGTGGATTATAATAACCTTCATCCATCAAACTTAAAAAACTACAACAATTGCGTAGCTAATAATATTTTTCGAAAATATTTCCAAAAAAAAAATGCAAAAATAAAATTAAAAAGAAAAACAAAACATAGTGATGCACAGACTATTTTGACGATATTCAAAACGCAATGACGATTTTGACGATTTTTTCAAAAATATTTGACGATTCTGTGCGCAATTAACCTGGCAACACTGGGCACAAGAGGAAACATGTTCTTCTCATATTCTTTCACTAGAAATTTCTAAACAAGCACTTCGAACACACACTCTAGTTTGCTTCGTATACACACACTTGAAAATTGAAGTATGTGTAACAAAATTCAAAACAACTGCATAAAATAAATGTTACTACAATGTAGTAGTTTTTGTAGTTTGTTTAAAAAAATAACTGTCAAAAACTTTGAAAAATTTTGCTCTAAGTAAATTAACTTCAATTGTAGTTAAAATAACTACAACCGCATTACTACGCAAATAACTGTCGTGTAGTAACTGTAGAACTTTTCAGGGCGTCCCGAATTTTGTCATTAAAAAGTTACAGTGTAATCGACATTTAATATCACAATTATTCATTACAGTTAACACTCTGATGCCCAAGGCCGCTAAAAAGCGGTCTTCAAATATTAAGTAGTTTTTGCCTAAATAACAACTTTTAATAAAAGCAATTGAGTTATGTCGACACAAAACACAATTTACTACCTTTTTTGCCTTCAAACATTTGTTGTACCACGAACGGCTTTCAGGCGAGTACGATGTGAAGTGAAAATTTCGTAAATTTAAAAAAAATTGACTTTTTAAAACAGAAAAAAATATTCGAAAAATCGTCAAAAATACATTTACGATCTGGCATACATTATTGATAATAACAAAGCCAGCTTAGAGTCTCTACTTGTAAAATGAGTTACAATTTCTTCTCCAGGACTCACAGGATAATGTCAAGATACGTTTCAGGAATATCTCTCTAACTCCAAAACTAGCTGACAGATTTTTTTGAAATTAAACACAGATTATATAAATACTCAGAGCTCGTACACTCATAGAAGAAAGTTTGTAGAAAAGTTAGTAAAACTGTTAGTACTTCAACTTAACAAACTTTTAACTAATTCTTAGTTAAAATTTAATTTTTAGTTCATTTTTTTGCTACCTCCACATTACTAACTTACAAACTTTTTTGCTAATTTTTTTTGCCGAATTTAGTTACTAATTTTTAACAATAAATTTGCTAACTTTACAGTATTTTGCTGAATTTTAGTTACTAATTTTTAACAGAAGATTTGCTAATTTTACAAATTTTTTGTAAACTAAACCACCAATTTTGGAGCGCTTATAAACAGAATGTTAAATGACTCATAAAAATTACTGCATATTTTTAACTGGACAAAAATAATGCAAAAAGTTTTTAAATAAAGCTAAATTGAAATGGTTGAAAATTTGTCCTACTCATAAAATATCTAAATTATTAAAATTTATGGGAAAAGTTTCTATTTATCGTAATACATTAATTTTCAAAGATCAAGGTTTATTTTGGACGAACCATTTTAATATGAAAATTGTGATTTAAAGTATCTCTGGGGAGCAAGTGGAGTTTCTGGGAATGACCCTAATTTTTCCCCCCAATATTGTAGGTTTTAAGCTTATTTAAAGAATACAATATTTTTAATCGGCCACACCTTCTTCCCTGTGGGTGGAGCTTTAGAGGTGAAAATGGAAACTCAAATAAATTCGGAAGTACATATCCGATCAGCAAACAATGAAAATCAAAAGAAGGGTGTCTGAAACACATTTTGTTATGGTTAACATCATGATACAACCATTCTAGGTAAATGCATTAGGGAGAGTTTGACAGTTCAGGGTTTTATTATGACAGTTCAGGGATTTTTTCGTATGCTTTCGCTATGTATCAAAAGTAGCCGATAACATTTTTTGTTGTGTTTGTTGTTCTAATGCATCTACCTATTATGGTTGTATCATGGGTTAACATATTATTGTCTATAAATATTACCACTTTTACAAAAAATCATTCTTGGGAAATTTTCATTGGCATTGAAATATATTTGGCAATGTCAATGCCAAAAAATTTCATCCCCATTCAATGCCAATGAAATTTTTTTTCAATTTGCATTGACGAAAACAATGGTAATGAAATGTACACATAATTGAAGAAAAAGCATTGTAATATAAAAAAAATATAAGAAATACGCGAATTTTGAATTTTTTTTTCTTAATTTATTCTTTTATTAAAACATGAAAACAAATACTTCTTTCATCAATTATAAATGGGCATTTAGGCATTGAACAATGCCAATTGAACAAAATTTCAATTAATTGACACATTCAATAAACTGGTCCCAAGTATGTTTTTAAATACATATTTATTTTTTATTTATTAATTTTCATTTCATTTGCTCCTTTTTTACCTTTTTCCAGTCCTCTAGTAATCTGCAAAAGTTTTGTTGATTTCAGAAAATTTAAGCAAACATTTTGTAGATTCAACAGTTTTTTTTTTGTTATTTTCATTTTACTATTATTTAGCAATTTTTTTGCTGATTTCAGCAAGCTAAATTGTTATTTGCAATTAACAAAAATTTAGCTCAAATATTACTAAAATTCTGTAAATTTAACAGTTTTTTTTGCTATTTTTATTATACTATTATTCATAAATTTTTTTTGCTAATTTTAGCAGGTTAAATTGTTATTTGCAATTAACAACAATTTAGCTCAAATATTACTAAAATTCTGTAAATTTAACAGTTTTTTGCTGTTTTTATTTTATTAATATTTAGCAAACTGATTCTGCTAATATTACAATTACAATACAACAATTTTTGGTATGTAATTTTAGTTTACTCATACTGTTATTTATAGTAAAAACCGAAGTTATTCGACTATTGGATTTCTTGATTCACCTTTAACCTTTTTTGTGCTATATCGCCTAAATAAAGCGATAAATTAAAATTTTAATATTTGTTACATAGTAGATTTTCAATGTCAAATATATAAGTAGTTCAAATATTATCGCAATCAGGAGAAAGATTATTAGAGGGTTAAGGATAAGTTCATTTAGAAAAATCTCGCAGAAATTTATTTGCAAGAGAAAGATGAAAATGATGTTTTATCTCACATAATGAAAGACCATTTCTTTAATTTATATAATGAACAAGAAGTTACTATACGCAAAAAAAGTGACAATTTTTTTGAAAAATTTAAAAAAACATTATTAAAGTTGTGGTCGTAGAAAGGAGAAGTTTTTCAATTACGTAATAAATGGTTGGAAAATGAACTTGTTTTCAAAAAGTTACCCACTATTGACAACAGAAGGGCGACCAGCAAAATCAATTAATGCATGTAGTGAACGGTCAGGAAGACGCAAACTTGAAAAGGTAAATGATGAAATTTCTCACAAAATCATAAAGTAATCGTTTTTGCATCAAATACGTCCAACACAAAATAAGAAAGACAAAATGGCATTAATTGGGAAAATAGTAGAAGCGAGTCCCAGTCGCACAACAAGTGTTTTTAACAGCTTTTCTACGCCAATTAAACATCATAAGTATAATCCAGAAGAAGCGTTAGCACTTTTTTTGGATTTAAAATTGACAAAAAATCGGTGCATGGAGTTACGAAAACGAGCCAATGAAAAAAACTGCCCTATTTCCCCCAATTCCGTGATATACTTTCTGTAAAAAGAGACTGCTTGCGTTCGCAAACTGCTATTAAAATTAGTTCAATTTCAGCAGAAGTAAAACTACAAGATCCTCACGAACAAACTGCAGAGAGATTGTTGCGTACACTAGATAAAGGTTATTTAAAAAATCTTGGAGATTGTAGTCTAACATTAATTTCTAAATAGGGATGTGATGGATCTTCTGGTCAGAAGCAATACAAACAATGCAATTCTGAAAATTCATCAGATTTTATTCATGGTATCTTTCGTTCTTTGGACAACGAACTAGCTGGCGAGTGTGCGAGGATTGGCTCTAGGGTTGCCACATGGCCTTGAATGGCCTTGATTGTCAAGTTAATTTAGGTCTTGTCAAGTGCCAAGGTCAAATTTATTTTGTCAAGTTAAATTGAATTTTTGTCGTATCAGTAGTTAAAAAAAAAAACATGTAAAATTACAAAACTGATGAAATTTGTTAGTGTTTTAATTTTTTTGAGTAGCATTTATTTCTAAACAATAAGAAAAGAAAGATGAACTCCTAAATTCATAAACGCTTTGTAAAATTATAGGAGGTTTATTGAACAAATTTTGTTTGAAAATGCCGTTTTGTAAACCTGCTATAACTTTAGAAAGCATTTATGAATTGAGGGTGACGTCTGCAGGAAGTCGTTGAAATGTTCAAACTTTAGGCCAAAAAAAATATATAAATTTTTCATAATTCTCGCAACGCCATTTTAAAATTTTAGCATATTTTCTTTTCTGAAACGTAAAAAACCAAAACTTTTTTTTCATAAATTTATTAAATTGATGATATTTTATCAAATAAAATGGCGCTTAAGGTATATCTTTGGTTTTGAGAGCGCGAGTAGAGATTTACGAAAGACGGTTTTCCTTAAAAATCGGTGAACAATAACTTTACTGGGACAATAAAAACCTTACCCAGCAAAATATTGGTAATGACACCTCATTACTATCTGCATTACTAAAAATGATATATCATTACCTTTTGCACTATTTTATAATATAAAATAATGACTTCCTTATAACGGCCTATTGTATTCATTGTTTCTAAATATAAAATAATGACTTACTCGTGTTAGTTTAAATAAGTACTTCTTACACAGTTAAATTTTTTTATTATATGTAAATATGTTTTATGTTTAAATTTTTATGACGAGTTCTAAAATTACACACTAGAGAAAACTTAAATTTTTCTGAATGTATTTCCTTAGGCTAATAGTATTTGCCTAACTCCTTATTTTTAAGAATCAAGTAAGCAATCGAATAACCACTTATAATTAAACTTTTTGTAAGCATGTGTGTAACCACTTATTATTCAAAATCTCATAACTACTTATTTCTCATTTTTTCGTAAGCGAGCGGGTAAGCGTGACTACTTATAAAAACGACCACGCCAAACAAAAATAATGAGTTTAGACGCCAAAAAATAAGTTGTGCGGAGCTATGAATTTCTATTATATAACGACTTATTTGGTAATGAAAGATTTTGCTGGGTAAGTGCTATTTTATTTTGATTATATGTATGTATATCATCCATTTAATAAATTTATAAAAAAAAATGTTTTGGTTTTTTACGTTTCAGAAAAAAAAATATGTTAAAATTTCAAATTGACGTTTCGAAAACTATCCCAGCAAAATCTTTCATTACCAAATAAGTGGTTATATAATAGAAATTCATAGCTCCGCACAACTTATTTTTTGGCGTCTAAACTCATTATTTTTGTTTGGCGTGGTCGTTTTTATAAGTAGTCCCGCTTACCCGCTCGCTTACGAAAAAATGAGAAATAAGTAGTTATGAGATTTTGAATAATAAGTGGTTACACACATGCTTACAAAAAGTTGAATTATAAGTGGTTATCCGATTGCTTACTTGATTCTTAAAAATAAGGAGTTAGGCAAATAATATTATCTTAAGGAAATACATTCAGAAAAATTTAAGTTTTCTCTAGTGTGTAATTTTAGGACTCGTCATAAAAATTTAAACATAAAACTTATTTACATATAATAAAAAAATTTAACCGTGTAAAAAGTACTTATTTAAACTAATACGAGTAAGTCATTATTTTATATTTAGAAACAATGAATACAATAGGCCGTTATAAGGAAGTCATTATTTTATATTATAAAATAATGCAAAAGGTAATGCTATATCATTTTTGGTAATGCAGATAGTAATGAGGTGTCATTACCAATATTTTGCTGGGATTGAAAGTTTATATATTTTTTGGCCTAAAGTTTGAAAATGTCAACTTCTTGCAGACTTCATCTTTTTCTTCTTATTATACAGGAATAATTGCTACAAAAGAAAAAATAACACACTAATCAATTTCATCAATTTATGTCCAAACTTCAATGGCTAGTAGCACTATCGAGTTGTCCCCGAAAATTCAAAAAAAAACCGAAATTTTTTTATGTATCTTAATAAAATGGCGAGGGTATTCAAAAATTATAAATTTTTATATTAAGAATCACCCTCCTGTACACCCTCTAATATGAAGTATTTTTGCAAGGCAATTTCAAAAAAAATATTTTTTTTTTTGGCCGAACGTAGGGGTCGCCTTTTTCAATTTTTCGTTATAGCTTCGGCATTTAAAATCGGATTTAAAAGTTTCAAATATCGATTTTTTTGCCTGGAGGAGACCAGTGTTTTGCTATAAACGAAAAATCCAAGGAAAAAAATTTAAAAAGGCGACCCCTACGTTCGGCAACCAATATATAAAAAAAAATCTACTGGGTTTATCGAAAAACTTCATTAGCAAAAGTTTAATGATTTTTTGCGAGCTTTAATTTTCTGATATTAGGGTGGTAGCAACTGAGATCTGGTGGCAAACTACTAGAACGGGATACTTGAGGTCAATGGCCCTCGAGAGAAAAACACCGGTCTCCTCGAGAGAAAAACATCAATGTATCATACTTTAAGATCCAAAAAACCAAAGATATAACGAAAAATGTAAAATGGCGACCCCTACGTTCGGCAAAAAAAAAATAAAAAAATTTTCTTTGAAACCTCGTTGCAAAAATACTTCATATTGGAGGGCGTACGGCGACTTTTTTTTTTGCCTGGAAGATGGTACGCTCTACTGCACACATATGCACATTAAATTTTTTATTGTCAAGTTATTTTTTTTAAATCAAGTTATTTTTTGCGAAGTGTCAAGTTATTAGACTTTTGCGATGTGGCAACCCTAATTGGCTCCGAGTCGGTTGAGGACCCTGTACAAATAGATGTCCTGGTTCCTCTGGTGGAGCCATTCGGTTTAATAGGGGATATATCGGATAGGGAGACGAGGGAAAGGTGGGCAGCTTTGACCAATTGTCGGATATTTCGGACCCTATGGCCACTGCCTGATCCGAGGAGGACAAAGATTCTTCTTGGATTTCAAAAGCGGACGATCGAAATGCTTGTATATCCTAACGGGATACTGCGCGATAGGCCGAATGGCTGTGCGCTGGGGTTACACCTAGGTGGACTACTGCAGGGGCTGTGGGGATGAGGAGGAGGATACAGTGCATCATCTGCTTTGTGAATGTGCCGGACTAAAGGAGCGGCGACTAAGATATCTGGACAGTCTACGCGATGTTTCTCTCTCTGGTCTTGCGAACTTTTTAAGGGGATCGGGATGGTTTTAGATTTCTCGGGTCTTAGTATTTCTTTCCATGTGGATGAGGGGAAGACTAAGGGAATCGCAGTGGGCCTTATGGCCTCCGAGTGAGCTCGCCATTCTGGCGGGCTCCCATTCAACCGAACCTAACCTTCGTTCCATTACGCTTAAGAAATGATCGTATTGGTTTTGAACCGTCAACAAGTATAGCTATAGGGATCGATATCGATATATAGAAAATGAAACAGCGTCTTCAAAAAAATATTGCAAACCAATTTAATTTGTTTTTAAAAATGAAACGCACGAGATCATAACAGAAGAAACCGGTAAAATTAAAATCCAAATTAATAAATTTCCATTTAATACTCACAGTATTAAAATAAATTTTAAAATGTTTCTCACTATGATTGATGGAAAAGTTGGCCAAGCTTTAACAAGCTCAAATGCATCTTCAAGTTGCATTATTTGTAAAAAGTCATCAAGTCAGTTAAGCCAAGCTCCACTACAGTAATAAAAAAAAGTTAGTACAAAAGTCTGTTAAACGCGTTCTGATTAAATTGAACTAATTTTTCTGTTATTTTCTCTAAAAAATTCGGTACAAATAGGTAAAAATTCTGCTATAATAACAGGAAATAGTATATGTATTTTCGCTAGCACAATTTTGACCTATTTGTACGGACTTTTTTTATGAGTGTAGAAAACAATGAATTTAAAGAAGCATACGAATTCGGAATATCCCCCCTTTTCGCAAGAATACGTTTTATGGAACATGTTCTAAAATTGGGATATGATTTGGAGTTTGGACATTTTGGTGAAACAGTGAGAAATAACGAAGAAAATCACGAAAAAAGAAAGAATAAAAAAGAAGTACAAAATAAATATCTGGAACTAGGCCAACCAAAATAGGGAGAAGGAAACACAAAGGATGGGAATACGGCTAGAAGGTTTATCTCTGACCCAGAAACTGCATTTTCCATTACTGTTGTAGATGCTGGGTTAATAAAACGATTTAAAATAATATTAAAAGTAAAATCATGCAGCAAAAAAATTATTTCCAAGAAATTTGATCAGTATGCCAACGACACGGCAAAACTTTATAACGAAAAATATGCCTGGAGGACCATGTCTTCTTCATTGCACAAAATTTTGTAGAATGGGGAACAAATAATTTAATACAATATACTACCGATTGGAGATCTATCAAAAGAGGTACACGAGAAAAGAAATATTCGAAGTCTACCTCAATTGAATTAGATGAAGAAGCTAAAAAACTTCTCGAAGAATAACAGTAACATACAGTTATGTAGAAGATATTTTTACTAAAATAATTTAATTTATAAATAATAGTTTGTTATGTTTATCAATTTTTTAAAAATGGATAACAAATGTTATTAAACAAATAAATGAACTGGTTTAAATATTTGTTTGCTATTTATCGAGATACTCTAGTGTACTCTTTAAAAAAACTGTAAAATCAGCCAAAATGCTCGCAGTGTCAGCTAATTTTTAGTAGAAGCGTGCTTGCAGAAAAGTTGCTAATATTGGCAAAAGCGGTTTACGGAAAATCAATGAGTTGATTGTTACCAAAAAATTGGTAAATTTAGCAAATATTTTGCATAGTTCAGGGCTGGAAAAACTATGACACGCGTGTCAGTAGTGGCACGCGAGTGGATTTTAGGTGGCACGCGACGTTTTGTTGGATATTTTCAAAAAATTTAAACTATTAGAAAACCAGCAAAAAATTCAGTTAAATGTTAAATTTCGCTAAAAAAATGTGAGATTTAACTCTATAATGGTGAAATTGTTCGTAGAGCTTGTAAATCGTCTTTTAAAATGAATAAAACTCTGTATTGCCACCATTTTTTTTTTGTTTAAAGAAATACGATGTGGTTAATACAGAAGTCGCAAATTCGATTATCAGGAAATTCTGGGAAAATTTCTAAAATTCTAGAAAATGCCTCATAATCGGGGAAATAAAAAGTACCAGAAAATAAAAAACAACTTGTAATAAAATTGGATCTAAAAAATTCGTTTTTTTTAAAGGGAAAATAGTTGCCACGAAATGAAATAAAGGCTGAAAATAAGTTTCATAATGAAATAACCCCCTTTGTTGGAATTTGAAATTGTGTTGTGATCGTGTTTCGCAGAGCCATTTCATCTGAAAAAGAAATTTCTCTGTTCAAATCCATAATATTCGCTTTTTATTAATTATTATGATGATAAAAACCGCGCGATTTATTTTAACAAAATCAAATTTTTTCCCGAAGCACATTTTTCAACTAGTTTCTTACGTACTTAAGTCATTTTTGGCGCCCAATAATTTAACTTTTTTTTATCAAAATGAAATAACCGCCAAAAGTGGTGTAACCCCCAAAAAAAATTAAAAGGCAATAATGTTCAAACTGTTTTAATTTTTTTCATTGGGGATTTTTTCATAATGAAATAATCTGAATATTTAAAGATTAAATAAACCCCCAAAAATTAAATAACCGTCAAACATGCTTACTTCATTTCTTGGATATTATTTTATTTTTCCCTTTGGGGGTTATTTCATGGGGGTAGGGAATGCATCCCGGGATTTCCCGTCCTGGGATTCCCGGAAAATTAAGCATTTTTCAGTTCCCGAATTCCCGGGAATTTAGACCGGGAATCCCGGGATTTCAAAAAATGCAGTTTAAAGTAATAAAGTTAATTATTTTAAATTTTCTTATGCAAAATTTTTCAACCTTTTGAAGATTGTAAACATTTTACATTAGGCTTGTTCGTTTACTTACTACAATTTGTTACTTTTACCACAACTGAAAAAATTGAAAGAGAAACTAAAACAATGATTGAGTAAAATTATTAAGATTTTCGACTTAACAAACACACTGATTAATTTGTGTACTTGATCAAACTTTTTAAGTTCCTTTCAATGCCTCTTAAAACCACTCAAATAGCGTTTGTATAAAAAATTTGGAATCGCACTTATTCTGTATAGAATTAAAGACAATTTTGTTCATTGATTTTTAAAAATTAGCAAGTAAGTTAAAATTTGTTCGCATAATTTTTAAAAATTTTATCCAATTTTCTAAAATCATTTTCTATTTTGGTTTTTAATTTTTATTTAAAAAATAAAAATTGTTTTTTCGACCTTTTTAATTGATTAATTAGAAATTTTTTAATTCAGTTCGAGGCCAATTTCCTTATTATGAATTAACATAATAAGTACAGTAATAGAAAAATGTCCGTAAAAAATTTAGTAAAACTACCAAAAATTAGTTAAAAATGATGCTGCAGAAAAAAACTGCTAAATTAGCAAATTATTTTTGCTATATATTAGTAATATAGGAACAGCAAAAATAAAACTGTTTAATATACAGAATTTTAGTTATATTTGAGCTAAATTTTTGTAAATGGAGAATAACAAATTAACCTGCTAAAATCAGCCAAAAATTTTGCTAAATAATTAGTAGCCTAAAAAATCACCAAAAAATTTAAAATTTTCGAAGTTTTTTTTGATTTTTTTTAAATGCAAATAAAAATCGAGTATTTTGAAAACAGCAGTTTACATTTTTTTAGCCAACATTTCTGCTGATTTTAGCAGAATAGACTGTTATTTGCATTCAACTAAATTTAGCTTAAAAACAGCAAAAATTTTGTAGATATTTTTAGTCTACAAATATTTAGCAAAATTTTCTGCAGATTTTACAGTACAATTTGCTATTTTCAATTAACTAAAAGTTAGCCTAAATATTACTAAAATTCTGTAAATTTAACAGTTTTAATTTTGCTGTTCTCATTTTACTAGTAAAAAAGTCTGCTAATTTTAGCAGTTTTTTCTGCAGCATAATTTTTAACTAATTTTTCGTAACTTTTTCTGCTATTTTTACAGATTTATTTCTATGAGTGTAATTTTTTTTAAAAACTGCTATTTTTCTTTATCAGGAAATTGGCCTCGAACTGAAGTAATAAATTTCTAATTATTTGCTATATTAATTTTTTTATTTATTTTTTTGACTGACAAGCTTTTTAGTCTAAAAATTAGTTTTAGTTTATTAAATTTTTAAAAATCTATAATTAGACTTATATAATTTCTAATATAAAATTAATTCTTTCTTACTATGAAAATTCCAAGAAAAACCACCTGAGCTTTTTCACAATCATGAATATTTGAGAACTTTAAGATATTTTATTTATAAAAATTTTTAAATTATAATAAAATATTTTCTACTTTATTTTCCTTGCGGGATCCCGGGAATTAAAGATAAATTTCCCGCTTTCCCGGGAAATCAAAAAGTGCGGGATTTTGCATTCCATACATGGGGGTTATCCGTAGCGCTGATAAATATGTACATCTGCGATGATATTTTTAAGAGAAATTGTGCAAATTTTAAAAATTTTTAAAAAAGGACATTTAAAAGACAACTAAAATTAAGGTGGCACGCGAGAAACTTATACAAAAAAAAAAAAATTTGACCGTTTCTGGCACGCAGAGCAAAAAGTCTTGTCACCCCTGGCATAGTTGATTAGATATGAATATTTACTAAATGAAAAAATATTAAAAAAATCTAATATATATACATTTTTTTTAAATAATGAAACTTTTTTGTTGTTTTATTATTTAAAAACGCAATTTCAACAAAAAAAATATTTTTTCATATCATATGCTAAATTTTGATCTCAAAATATCCAATTCGATCTGCCAAAATTATATTATCCATTTATATCTAATTGGATCTAAATTAATATTTTGGGATCTACCAGCATCTTAATTTAATATTATTGGATCCCCCAACTTTGAGATTTATTTTAATCTAATTTAATCCTGTAATATATTTGAGGGATCTAATTGGATACCCCAATTTTGAGATGAATTTGGATAACATTAAATGTCGATCTATATCGAATGAGATATGATTAGATATATGTATATATATGCTAGATATAATGTTTTTTAATCGTGTATAATATTGTTGGATATAGTATAATGAAGGTTCCATTCTTGATTTTTATAATAACTAAATTACTTTGGATGGCTCGCCCGAGCTTTTTTTCCATTCCTGTTTAAATTGATGTTTGAGTTAGAGATGGGAACATGAACAGAATTTTGTGTGATTCGCGTGAGTGTGAGTGAAATCTTAATTTACTCACGTGAACGTGAGTGGATGTGAGTACCAAAAAACTGTTTGGGAGTGTGTGTGCGTGAGTCAAATTTTTACGTGGGTGAGTGTGTGTTAGTCGAATTTTACCGAAATTTATTTCGGCTTTGAATAAGTATTCTCTTAATAATTTTGCCGATTTTATACCAATTTTTTGGGTTTTCAAATAATTTTTTTTGGTATTGGTTTGAACATTTTCCTGTTTGAATCCACATTATAGAACAAATGATTTTTCACTAATAGAGAGTCCCCCAATCTCTTTATACTGTATACTATTTGATGAAGTTAAATCATTACTATCATGAGGATAATTCTTTCAGTGTGCTGAAAGCATAGTAACCCAGTGTAGAAAGAGTAATGAATTTTTTTAACTAAAAGTAATGACACCGACTTACTTTCTGATTTATTTTAAAATATAGAATATTGAGTTACTAATAATGATAAGAAATGTAATAATAGAAGTAACTAATTACCATTACCAAGTATGTAGTTACACAACCACATATCTGGTAATGATTTTCTACACTGTTCCAATTTCACGTAAAAAACTGTTATACTCCATATAAAAAATGATTTTTCACGATAACACTGCATGACACTCAAAAAATTATTGGAGATCTGGCCATAAGTTCCATATATCTCGGACATGCTGATTACAATGGCGTACTTTATTTTTCGATCTAAGGTACAGATTTTTCGCTAAATGTCTTTAAAGTTTGGCGGTTTTCCATTTAGTTTTTTATATACAAAAATTTTCAAATGACCCCATATTATACTTAAAGTTGGGCTTTGGGGACAACTTGGAAAGCTATGCTGCCATATACATTTTTTGAAAAGTCACGATTTTAACGTATAGGCCGCTATAGATGAATACATTTCTTTTGTTGAAATATTTTCTTTTAAATTGCTTCTCTACTACCTAAGCAATAGCATTTATTAAGGCCGATTTTGCTTTCAGTGTTTCAATTGGCTAAAACCTTAAAAAACCGTAAAAATCCATATAAAACGCGAACAGTGGTTTTAATATCAAGTTTTATGCATCAAATTTTAAGCCTAAATATGAATACAGGTCCTGTGCCTACATTTCACCACAAAAAATTTTTATTGATTGCAATTTTTGTATATAAAAAACTAAATGGAAAACCGTTAAACTTTAAAGACATTTCGCGGAAAATCTGTACCTTAGATCGAAAAATAAAGTACGCCATTGCAATCAACATGTCCGAAATATATATGTTTGCGCGCCTTAAAGTTTATTTAATTCCAGTTTTTTAAAAGTACACCTGGCAATTCAAGTAAATTCACAAATTTAGTTGGAAAATTTTTTGCGTCGGTTTCTTCCACCGATGCTTCTGTACCGGCAGTTTAAATATCCGAATATATAAATTGCATTCTTTTTTTAAGGTTTTTTCTGTTTTAATAAATTTGTTTAACATTTTTGTGGAGTATGTTTCAATGCCAAGTATCATATTCCTTGCTTAAAGTATTTGCACAGGTAATTAAAAGGGGTTTTTTGCCATTCCCAAATATATATAATTCTGCCTCAGTGGATGAATGTCTGAGTTAGAGGTAGTCAATTACGAAATTTCAAGTGCCAACCTCCAGTAGTTCATTGAAATTCCATAGCGGATATCTACAGGAGGAGGAACTTACATTTCGAATTTCAGCTACCTTGTTCCAGCAGTTTCGGCAGACCATAAAGGGGAAGACATTCGTAAGACATTGACAAAGTACTTTTTTGGGAAAAGATACTTTTTTTGAAAAAGGTGCTTTTTTTGAGAAAGTACTTCCTCTTGGAAAAATGTACTTTTTTGGAAAAAGTACTTTTGTTTTTTGAAAATGGTACTTTTTTGCAGAAAGGTACTTTTTTGGGAAAATGGTACTTTTTTGAAAAATGGTACTTTTTTGGGGAAAAGATACTTTTTTTGGAAAAACGTACTATTTCCGAAAAAGGTACTTTTTCTTAAAAAGCTAATTTTTTAGGAAAAAGGTACTTTTTTTGGAAAAAGGTACTTTTTCTGGAACATGGTACTTTTTTGAAAAAAGGTACTTTTTTGGAGAAAAGTACTTTTTTGGAAAAAGTACTTTTGTTTTTTGAAAATGGTACTTTTTTGGAAAAAGGTACTTTTTTTTGGAAAATGGTACTTTTTAAAAAAATTACTTTTTTTGTGCCCTTTTTCCCCTTCCCGGTAAGAATTTCCAAAAATGCCGTCTTAGCGGTCGTCTACACTGGAGGAGGAATCTATGTACCAAATTTCAACTTCCTAGCTCCAGCGGCAGGCCTTTATGAGGGCACTTTTCCCCCTTTTAACCCCCAGTTTAACAACGTCCTTGTCCAAATTTCCCAAAAGTACTTTCCAGATAAGTTAGCCCTTACTCCAAGGAACACATATTTTAAATTTTCTAGCGAAAGGGGTTTTGTCAGGCCGCCAAGGGGGAGACTTTTCCCCTTTTTGCCCGTTCCGGTAGGAATTTCCAAAAATCCCGTCTTAGCGTACGTCTACGCCGGAGGAGGAACCTACATACCAAATTTCAACTTCCTAGCTACAGCGGTTTGGGCGATGTTGAGTCAGTCATTCAGTCAGTCAGTCACTCACGTTATACTTTTATATATAGAGATTGATTGTCAGAGCTCTATTAATTTTTAAAAGTCAAGATTTTGTTATGCAGTGTAATGAATCTCACGTGAAAATTATGTGGACCTTGCTTTCATATAAATTCCCAATAAGCACATACATATGTAGGTTTTAAAAATTCAAGTGCTTTAAATTTTTCTTGAAGTTGTTATATCAACTCACTCTACGAATGAGCGGAAACTCCCTTTTGAATAATTATATTAAGTATCTTGACAAACTGTACTAGTTATAAATAACCAAATGTATTTTTAAGTCTTATCACATAAGAGAAAAACCCATAATTAGTAATATTGACCAAATGTATTTTTAAGTCTTATCACATAAGGGAAAAACCCATAATTAGTAATAATAACCAAATGTATTTTAAGAAAAAACTCATGATTATGAAACAGATAAAAACTTATTCTGTGTTTAGGAAGAAACATCAGGCACCGATAAACGATCACTTACCTGTGTTTGTTTATCAGGATGTATATTATATTATGTGTATTGAAAATATTATAAATAGAGGAACAACTAAATTTAATAAACAGAACTTATTTTACCAGCAAAGAGATATCGTCTCATTTCTTAAGCAAATATTAGGAATCGGTTAAACATTTTTCTCGAAAAGTAATGCTGATAAAATTGAAAGTAACTTCTTTCAATTCATCCGTGTTCAAAATTGGCGCCGTCGGTAGAATAACAAAATAGTTTTGTTATCCCTGCAAATAAGAACTTACGGTACGCTAACATCCTTAAACGAATATTAAGGATATCAAGTGCTAACTGTGAATGAGAAATCTATTAGTGAAAATAATAGTAACGAAATACTTGTTAAGCTAAAATTAACAAAAGTATAAAATTCGTAAAAAAGATTTATCGAAAATAGAATCTATAACGAATAATGTCGGTCAACCCAGGAAATCCTGCCCTAGCAGGTGGGGGACAAGGACGAGCGCTTGACATCAATCCACTAACGTATTTGGAAAAAATACAGGGATTCGATGGTAGAGAAGAAGATTTGTCAACCTTTTGTACCAACGTCGATGATATTTTACCCACACTCTTGGCCTATAATGCACAAGCTCAAAGAATGTGCATAAACATCGTAAAATCTAAACTAACTGGAAAAGCTAGAAGAGCAATGGAAATACATCCACATTTAAACAACTGGACAGACATAAAATCAATGTTAGAAACTAATTTCGGAGGATTTCAAACGTCCGATCAACTATACGGAGAACTGAGAGCAGCACAATATCGAGGTAATACCCTAGACTACTACAACTTCATACTACACAAGTTAGCAATGCTGATTCAAAAATCCAGACAAGAAGGAAACCTTCAAGATATTCAACGAAATATCCAAACAGCTCTAAAAATCTTTATGACAAGATTACCAGTACACATGAGAACAGTATTATGTGCTTTAAAACTACAAACAATGGAAGAAGCCATCCATGAACTATCTCAATCAGGATTTTTAACAGAGGAAAAAAGAAAGCCTACAACAACAAGTAATCATCAAAATAATCAACAACAAAACGGATAACCCAAGAGCAATCCAAACCAACAGCTCAACAGAAATTGGACATCAAAAATATACAACCCTCAGCATAACCAACAACATAGAGGTAATAACCCTAATTGGCAACAGAGGTCTCACCTACAACAACATTATGTTCAGCAACCACAACCAGAACCAATGGACACAACCACAACCCAAACTAGAAGACAAAATCATCATCAAACCCAAAAACGGAATGTAATTGTAAGTGTTCAAATTATAATAATAATGTTGACCAAAATAAAGACGAAATTGTAGAAACTTACGAATCAGGAAATTTTCATGTACCAGCCTCTCTGAGGGACAACCCAAATGACTTGGACTTCCCTATATTTTACTCAGAGGACAGACAAGAAATCTTAGATTATTAATTGATACAGGATCTACTGAAAATTTTCTCAATTTGGACCAATGTCCACCTAAATTCATTAAAAAATTAAATAAACCCATTCAAATTAAAACCGCTTCAGGAAATTTTTATATTACCCATGAAGGCACAATTCCCAAAAATAATATTCAAGTCCCTTTAAATTCGGACACTACTTTTGGACTCTATAAATTTCACGAATTTTTTAACGGTCTTTTAGGACATCTAACTTTAAAACAAAATAACTCCTTAATTAATTATGAAACAAAACAGATTAAAATCAACGAAAAAACTTTCCCATTGTATTATGAAGGAGATTCAGAGGAAATACTCCCAAAAGATTTAAATCAACTACCAGAATTATTCAATATCGAATATTTAGGGACTAATGACCCATTACGTTTAGAGCATCTTAATTCAGAACAGAGCTTTGAAGAATTAATTCCTTTTTGAATGAATTCACTACCAATCGAATTCAATTTTCTCTAGAATTGAATGAATTCCTTTTCTTAAGTAATTCACTGAATTCATTCAACTGAACGCGTTCATCAAACAACAAATTCAAAGAATTAATTCAATTGCAATAGTTCTTTTTATTAAATCAAATGAATTAATTCACCGGTGAACGCGTTCAATTTTATAAATCGAGAGGAAAAAAGTGAATTAATTCCTTATTGAATTAATTCACTACTGAATTCGTTCAATTTCATTTTCGTTCAGTGAATTAAAAAAAAATAAAATTACGTTCAGTGAATTAAAAAAAAAAATAATAAGTTCACTGAATTGAAAAAAAAAATAAAATAAGTTCACTGAATTGAAAAAAAAAATAAAATAAGTTCACTGAATTCAAAGCCTGTTTTCTGCCGTTCAGTAGAAGAAAACAATAATGTACAAATAAAATTTTTAAATAAGCAATTTTACAGCGTGTGCTAGTAAAAATAAACAAATTAGAAACCGGATGCTGTTTATCAACCTACATGATTGAAAAATTTGGAAAAAAATATAACTATTTAACTATATAACTAGTTTGAAAAATTAATAGTCATATTTTTTTCCAAATTTATCTATATCTGTAAAGTTTTTATTTTTAATAGTAAAAGGCTTTATTTTTGAATCATGTAGGTTGATAAACAGCATCCGGTTTCTAATTTGTTTATTTTTACTAGCACACGCTGTAAAATTGCTTATTTAAAAATTTTATTTGTACATTATTGTTTTCTTCTACTGAACGGCAGAAAACAGGCTTTGAATTCAGTGAACTTATTTCATTTTTTTTTTTCAATTCAGTGAACTTATTTTATTTTTTTTTCAATTCAGTGAACTTATTATTTTTTTTTTTTAAGTCACTGAACGTAATTTTATTTTTTGTAATTCACTGAACGTAATTTTATTTTTTTTAATTCACTGAACGAAAATGAAATTGAACGAATTCAGTAGTGAATTAATTCAGTAAGGAATTAATTCACTTTTTTTCCGTTCGATTTATAAAATTGAACGTGTTCACCAGTGAATTAATTCATTTGATTTAATAAAAAGAACTATTGCAATTGAATTAATTCGTAACGAAATAAATCAAACGAAAGCAAATATGAATTAATTCCATTCAATATATGGTGCTTAATGAATTAATTCATCGAATTTTTAATTCAGAATTGAAAATTTGAATTAAGGAATTAATTCTTCAAAGCTCTGTATAAGCGTATAATGTTAGTTGTGAAAACCACTGTTAAAATCTAAAAAAATCGGTTGCAACTGCTGCTTCTGTTTTCTATGTGTACATTTTTTTGTTTTGAAATTATGACTTTGTCAGCTAAATACTTCCTGAAAGATAATGACATTTCATTAATCTTTACATATCCGGGATGCTCTCATCTTTCCAATGGCAAACATTTTATAAAATGATGTAGTTTTGATTTTTGCCCCTATATATTTTTGGTCTTGTGTCCTTTTTTCATATCTCTGATACTTCCCGAAAAAATTTAAAAAAAACTGATAGTTTTCGACAATTTTCTTTGTCAAAATATTTATGTATGTTTGTTTATTTTAAAAACTTCTATCATTCCAATTAGAATACTCCCCTTGACTTTGTATTTATTTTGTTCAATACACTAACTTACTTTCTCCGTAGTAAACCACCACTTTCTCTTTCAATATAAAGAGAGAGTGTCTCCATTTTTACTTAATGCCATCAACAGGACAAAGCAACAGTTGTCCTACAAATTGTGTCAATATTTGACATTACTTTCACACATTTTAAAGCTTTCTTTTAAAAAATTAAGAGCTTTTATTTATAAAAAGATAAAGGACTTGTGTGACACTAATTGAGTCACACGTAGATACGTTATTCTAGAGAACGGTGCAGAACATATAAAAATATATATAGTTAAATTTATTAATAGTGCTTTTTATTTTTTTATTAAAAAAAATAAATATAAATTTTTATATTAATTTTAGTTTAAATTTAAAATAAATTAAAATCCAAAATTAAATTTAAATCATAACAAATGTTACGTGAAAAAAGTAAAAGTTTTAAACAAGAGCCAGATTAGTAGACAAAAAAGTTTTAAATGAAATATTTGATCAAATAAAAACATATAAATATTTTAAACAAGTTATAAATAGTTATTATTTTTTATTAAAAAAGTATACGAATAAAACAAGGTAACAATTTCATAAAAAAAAATCATTAAAATTTCTTAATGAAGAAAAAAGGGAAAAATCGATTTTTTCTTCTTTACCTTTTATCCTGTCTGCATTTTACTTTCTTTTGTGTAAAATTAAAAAAAAGAGCTTTTTGTCTTTTATTTTCTACGGTTATAATTGTGTTGTTTTTATTTGTTTTGATTTTTTTATACGCCGGAATATTTTTAATAATGTCAAACTTTTCGTTTTGATATCTTCTAGTATTAAATATAAAGTGTTGCTATTTGCTGTATTTAAATTACAAAATTCGGAAATGATAGTTACTTCGAATGTGGAAAATTATGCTTTAAATGGTGAGTAATAGAAAAAAAAAACAAATACTTGATTTCGTGTCATTTTTATATACTATATATTTATATACTATATTTAAGCCAAATTTACACTACACCCAACTTACACTACTACATTTATACCTGAGCAAAAACTACCTGGTTTTTGGCTCTTGTAGTTTTTAGCTTGTAAAAACGCTACAAAAAAATAATTAAAATATAGTTTTGTACAAAAACTAGGTGGTTTTAGCTCAAGTATAAATGTAGTGTAAACAAACAAATTTTGAATCAAAATTTAAAAGTTTTTAAAAACTACTAGTTTTTCTAAAGAAGATGTTTTTGATTGTAGTGTAAATTGGGCTATATACCAAGTGTGGGCACGGATTTTTCACCGAGGGCCATATTGTGGTTTTTCGTAAATTATAAAGGGCCGCACTATACATTAAAAAAAGTAAAACTTCAAATCTTTACATTAAATGAAAGCGAACGAAACTAATGTTTTATTCTATTTTTCATGTAAGAAAAAAATCTGTTCTCAAATCCATTCCAAAACTGGTTCCAAAAGAACTCATTGCAAACTCAACTCTTTTCAAATTCAATTTTGATATGTTTTAATTACATAAGTAGAATGAAACATTTTAGGAATACTTTTCATATTTTTTGCATTAACCTGCGGTGTTGCGGAATCGGCCAACGATTCCGCAACACCGATTTAATGGTACCCATTAAAAAGGTTGGCGATTCTAATGAAATGGGGAACTATATCCATACTTCCTAAGGTTGTTGAAGTTTTATTAAAAAATCAAGTTCTAGATCACCTTGTAACTCGCTTTTAAGTAACTCCCAATATGGATTCAGATGTGGTAGGAATACTACGTCGCTTCTTTTGGGATTGACTGATACTATTCGTCGAACCGTCAGTAGTAGTCGTGTTAATGTTCTTTTATCTATTGACCTTACAAAGGCCTTTGACAAAGTCAATTATAACATTTTAGTGAAAAAGTTGCTCAGAAATTTTGGATTTTCACCTACGGCATGTAGACTATTTGCGTCCTACCTTAAGGGTAGATACCAGTATGTTTCTGTTGGTCAAAGATTTTCGAATGTTCTTCCTGTTAAAAGTGGAGTGCCTCAAGGTTCGGTCCTTGGACCTTTATTGTTTAACATGTATATTAATGATATTTTTAATTGCTTTAATCTTCCCTCCTGTATACCATTTGCTTATGCTGATGATTTACTGTTTTTGTTCTGTGGCGATAGACCGTTCGCGGATGTTTTGCAGGAGATGATTAATTACCATGTTTCTATTATATCTAGTTGGATGACGGACAATAAACTTTTTATTAACGCGCTCAAAACTAAAGCTATGTTTTTTGGTCCTCCCTTGTCAAATATAAATATTGATATTTGTGGAAGTAGAATTAATTTTGTAGATCAGATGTATTGTCTGGGTGTATGATTAGATAATAAATTGACTTTTGAGAAACATATGAGTTATGTGACTTTTAGAGTCAATTTTTCCTTATGGAGATTTTATAGCGTCAATTTGATTTTACCTCTACATATCAAAGTTTTGATTGTTCACACATTGGTTATGCCTATTTTTTTGTATTGTATTGAAGTGTATAGTGGAACCTTTGGTTATATTATGCGGAACCTTTTGTTGCTTTTTAATAGAGTTATGCGTTGTTTATATTCCTTAAGACTTATGGATCATGTGTCAACGTATGTGTCAAAGTTTTTAGGCTGTTCTTTTTATAATTATGTAAAAACTCGGCTAATGCTTTGTTTTTATAAGGCACAACATAATCCTGATCTTACATACTTGAATTCATTTTTTTCATTTAGTAGATCTACACGTAATCGTCAAATACAGTATCCTTTCGTTACTTCCCTTTTGGGACGCTCATGTAAGGGTAGCTCGATTTTATAATAATTTACCAGAACCACTTAAGTCCATAGATTATTCTTACCAAACTTATAAACGAAGAATTTTTGAACATGTCCAAGAAAATGAGGGTTAAATTATAGGTAATAATTAACATTTTTTATCACTGCTATAATTGAGATTCTATTTATTCATTATTTTTAACAGTGCCGTTAGCTATTGTATATTTATTTAGTTTTATTAAATTTTATTATAATCAGTGTGTTCGTTTACTCGAAATTCTTACTACTTTTACTACAATTGGAGAGTTTTGTTTACTTTTTGAATTGAATTTTTCCTGCTGTAGTAAAAGTAGTAACTTGTAGTAAGTAAACGAACACGCCTAATTATTATGTTTGTTACATTTTTGAAGTTGCATCAATTGTTTTTTATATAGAAACATTAATTAATTATTTTTAGTTAACTAGTTTGATCTAATTTATAGTATTATTTAATGTAGTATTTTTTAACCATATATGGCCCACTGGGCTCGGTTATATCAATAAAGAATTGAATTGAAATTTGAAACTCAAAGAGTTATAAATCTGAATATTATTCCGAAAACAAAAATATGTATAAAGAATTATATCCTTGATTCGGGTTTTAATTTAATAATTTCGTTGCGCACAACAAAAAAAATCTCGCCCCTTTAAAGGAACAATATGTACTAAATTTAAACGGCGATTACAAACTTAAAGATTTAGTCAGTAACTTGAATGATATTTGATGAATTAAAACGCCAACTTTTTCACACAGTTCTAAATTTAAGACCAATTCGGTGCAGTATTATAGTCAGCACAAAGTACGAATTTGAATAACACTTTGGTAAGAAATTTTCAAACAAATTTTCTACTAAAGTAAAATCTGAGTTTAAAATCGTGCTTTGGGATGACTATAAAACTCATCCACCCAACAAAAAAGTCTGAAATGGTTACTGAAAATTTTGATGTTATTACTGGAAATTTAACTATTTTGAGCCGTGCGGTATATTCTGTCATTTTAGCAACGCAATTAACTGATTTGTAGTATAAAGAAATTACTATAAAAAATTAGTAAATTTTAGTAAAATTGTTTTAAACTGTAATCTAGAAATTATTGCTGAAATTGCAAAAAAATTTTGCTGAATATAAGTATCACTCGAAGAAAAACCTCCATCATATTTATAAAAAGCTTCATAAACGTGATGAAAAACAAAAATAAAACTTGAAAAATGTGACAAAGTTTTTTTTTTAAATACAAAATTACATGTTTTTTACATGACACTTCGCAAAAAATAACTTGATTTAAAAAAAAAAACTTGACAATAAAAAAATTTAATGTGCATATGTGTGCCGTAGGGTAATCCTTAACACAAAAATTTATAATTTTTGAATACACTCGCCATTTTATTAAGATTAAAAAAAAAAAAATAAAAAAAATTTAAGTTTTTTTTTGGAATTTTTGGGGACAAACTCGATAGTGCTACCAGCCATTGAAGTTTGGACATAAGGGTTAAATGGACCAAATAATAAAAAAACAAAACTGACTGGTAGCACTATCGAGTTTGTCCCCAAAAATTCAAAAAAAAAACTGAATTTTTTTTTATTTTTTTATGAATCTTAAAAATGGCGAGTGTATTCAAAAATTATAAATTTTTGTATTAAGGATCACCCCACTGCACACAATTGATTAGTGTTTTATTTTTTTTTGTAGCAATTATTCCTGTATAATAAGAATAAAAAGATGAAGTCTTCAAGAAGTCGTTGACATTTTCAAACTTTAGGCCAAAAAATATATAAACTTCCCTACTAAAAAAAGTTATATGACTTTTAGATCGTATTATGATCATATAATAATTTGACACAATTAGATCTAATTAAATGGAATAAGATATGGTTTGATACAATTTTATCCGGATTTTGTCCTCAATACATTTGGACAAATATAATATAATCATATCCAACTAGATGTAATGGTATATAATTCGATACAGTTATACATAATTATATGAGACATATGTAACTATATATAGGACTATATATAATTGGATATTGTAATATGTTGCACTATATATTGTGGAATATATAACAAGATATAGTTATATATTTAGGACATAATTTCGTAAAATTTTGTATAATTATATATTGGAACATATATACCAATGATAATATATGACTATATCAAAACTTTTTTACTTGGGTTTCCATAGTTTTCGAATCGTCAATTTGAAATTTTAACATATTTTTTTTCTGAAACGTAAAAAACCAAAACTTTTTTTTTATAAATTTATTACTTAAATGGATGATATATAATCAAAATAAAGTAGCACTTAAGGTTTTTCTTATCGCAGTAAAATTATTGTTTACCAATTTTTAAGGAAAACCGTCTTTCGTAAATCTCTACTCACGCTCTCAAAACCAAAGATATATCTTAACCGCCATTTTATTTTGATAATATATCAACAATTTAATAAATTTATGAAAAAAAAGTTTTGGGTTTTACGTTTCAGAAAAGAAAATATGCTAAAATTTTAAAATGGTGTTGCGAGAATTATGAAAAATTTATATATTTTTTGGGGCATAAAGTTTGAAAATATCAACAACTTCCTGCAGACTTCATCTTTCTTTTCTTATTGTTTAGTAATAAATGCTACTCAAAAAAAATTAAATCACTAATCAATTTCATCAGTTTTGTTATTTTGCATGTTTTTTTTAACTACTGATACGACAAAGATTCAATATAACTTGACAAAATAAATTTGACCTTGGCACTTGACAAGACCTAAATTAACTTGACAATCAAGGCCATTCAAGGCCATGTGGCAACCCTAATGTCGACGGTAGCATAAAAGATGTTGGATTTATTTTGTAAAGAATTAATTGCCAGTTTCATAGTCAGAACTAATACCCCATTCACAAGCAAGTTTTGTAGCCGATTTAGCAATTAGATTTGGAAAATAAACAAAACTGTTCACATACGGTTAAAGGGGTTTTAATTATCTCGTTAACAGCTGTTTGGTTATTTTTGTAAACAAAAATTATTGGATGAAATACAACTTAAATATTTATATATTAAACTTTTCGAACAGAGATGACTAGTTTAAAGATGAAACTTTTGATTTTTTGGTCGGAGGAAGACCGCAGGTATTGAAGATCTGTTTGTATACAATTTGTTGCCCGGAAGGATAATGCAGCTACATTTAACTCAACTGTCAATGAAATATATAATTAATTTCATTTAAAAGCACAATTTAAAATTAATTTTTTCTATTTGTGTTGTTTTTATTTCTTATGTTATAGAGTTATAAAAGTATTAAGTATTTGGGCACTGAGTACTCAGTACCGTGTTCTTTTGCCCGAGTACTCAATGCCCAAACGAAACTCCTCAGTACATTCATAGTTGTATTTTTTCAAATATATGCATTATTTTGCCATGAAAATACAACTATATGTAAATACAACTCGTTTAGAATAGATGTATGAAAAACGGAGTATAGAGTAGTATCTAGTACCCAGCTAAACAAGTATTGAGTACTCAAAAAGCCATTGTCAAACCCTGACTTTTAAGAGATAATTGACGGGGTTTGTAAATTATCTTGTCATATTGAAGTGATTATTGATAGAAAATTTGTATGGAGAATCTCGAGATAATACATGAGATAATGCAATAATCTTCAAGATAACTGAAACCTAGTTCATGTGAATGGGGTATAAGATCGATTTTGGTCTTAAATACTTTTTAAATAAGAAATTTCTAACTAAACTGGCCCAAAGAGTAATATCAATTGTTCCTTAAAAAATCTCTTAAGTAATATATTTCCAAATCGATCATAGCCCTGACAATAAAATGGCCCTAATTTTTTATCTAAAAATTTTCGAAATAAAAATTTTTAGAACATTGTGAAATAAGATATTAAAAACAATTTTTCAAACAAAAAAAATTTAAATTTCAACAAGGGCCGCACAAAAATCAGCAAAGGGCCGCATTTGCCCACCGTGTACCACGGGGCACGCACTAAGAGTCGTAAAAGCTTCCCTATGGGGAACTGCGTGTGCTTTGTTTTTTATGAACTTTGTTTTTTATGAAAGTTCAGTAACCTGTCCTAGGATTTGTCTTGTGACATGTCACAAGGGGTCAATTTCCACCTCCTATGACAACGCCATGTAAAAGTGACCACTCTATTTCATATAAAGGGGCCAGTTCGGTAACAGTTTGTTAAAATTTCCCGTAGGGCCGTTTGCATTCCAAAAACATATTTTTAGACTGCTCATTTTTTACTTAGTAAAACTTGCAGAAGCATGTTCTGGCTTCTCATCATCTCCTGGAACATATTTTGCATGCTAGACATGAAATTATTCATTGTCTATATTAAATTTTCGATTGTGTTTGCATTCGCATTTGGAGGTCCCTCCTTTAGTATGTTAGCGTATGAAAAGTTCTGGGAGTTTGCGTTAATATGATTTTCAGTGTGATTAACTACTGGAATCCCTTGCCTTAGCATACGGGCGTACGACGAGTGTGATTGGTGGAATATCTGGTTGGCCAATATTGGTAGAAACTTGCAGGGTAGGAATATTAGCAGCCCTATACTGGGGATATGGACGTTGTTGACTGGGTTTTGCCTTTGATTTTATATTTAAAAAAACTTTGCACCCTCAGTAATTACCCGTATGGTTTTCTCCGCAGTTGCTAAATTTTTTTACTCTTTCATCGGATTTTGAATAAGAACATTCCGATGATTTGTGGACGTCGCCACATCTAACACACACAGATGGCAACCTACAGTATGCCTTTGTATAGCCGAATTCTTGACAGTTAAAATACTGTGGTGGATCCCTACGTTTAATTGGCTCTTCAACTCTAATACTCCTATTTAGAAGATACCTCATATCGTATATGGGATGCGTTGAATTTTTTGATTTTAAAATATAAGCGTCAAGCGCAATCTCTACACTATGCATTGGTTGTGGCATTTTATTTTTATTTAGGATGTTATGCACAGACTTCACTTCATAACCTTCTGACTCTAGAGCGATTTTTATTTCCTCGACTGGGACAGAGCTATCTATGCCCTTGATAATTACTTTCAATCCTTTTGAACTTTTCAATTGATAAGTGTAAAAACTCTTCTTCACCTCATCAAGATGTTTCGCAATTATTCTGTAGCTCTTCTAAGTATGCGTTTGAATTTTTGCTTCGTATGGAGGCGACTTAAAAATTTTCCTTGCCTACGAGTTTGGCCAATTGATTAACCAAAGCGTTCGACGTTTGCTCTCGTAAATATATTAGAGGAGGTTTCTGCTCTTTAGCAGGAGCTTCTTCTTATCCAATTGTAAAAATATTGTCAAAATAGAAATCCTTTCAAACTACCTTTTTGTTTCTTCTTGAATCCTATAACTTTCGGGAAAAATCTGAGACTATTTATTATAGAGATAAGGCCTCACAACTTGCACTACTACGCGGCAGTGGGCACTTAAATTTAATATTGGTGCTATGAAATGAGGCCCCAAAATGAGAAATCTAAAATGGCCCAAAAAGTAGGGGGGAAATTTGGGGCATATTTTCATCTTTTGGGGGCCTTTTTTCATTTTGAAAATGAGACAATGCGCCAAAGTAAGAATGAAAAAATGAAAAAATTACATTATGAAAATTAGGCCCAATTTATAAAAATTAAAAATGGCCCCAATTTGTGTGATAGGAAATTTGGAGACAAACTTTAATAAATTTGCATTTTTTAGCAAAACACGAACGAAACGTTTTCGGACATAATCCCCATAACTGCGGTGGAGATTATGACCGAAAAGTTAAAAGTGGAAGGAAAAAAGTGGGCATTATTCCCAGAAATAATGGGGATTTGGACCTCTTTTAAAATGGTTATAATACTGATTATGGGGAATGTGACCATAGCAATTGTTGACAACATAAATCCCATTATGGAGTTAGGACCGCTTCGAAAGTAGACAAATGCTCCAGAATGAATTTTTTAAAATTTTTAATATTTCCCGTTAAAAATTGATAGATTTGTAATTTTTAATGTTAAAGCTGTTATTTTTTAAGTTTTAGGGTCATATGCATATTCAACTTTTAAATTTCTAAATGGTTTATAAAAAAAAAATTTATCACACGAAATTCATTTTATAAACGTATTATAAGATTTTGAAATTATTTAAAATATAATTATTTTTAAAAAAGATTTTTAAAACCTAAACAGTTGTTATACTTACTACTTATTCTTGAAGAATTATCATTATATCAGAAAATATTGAATTTGAATAGGTCGCGAGTAAATCGCCGCAAAATGTAAAGCGCCACAGGCGAATAAGTTTTTTTAAGTTTTGTGATTTTTAATGAAAAATTACTTTGTTATTTTGTTTTTATACATATTTGTTGAGTTAAAGGCGCCGCAGGCGAAAATTTGTTTAAAAACCGCGCGATTTTTAAAACAAATTTTCATTTGTTCGTTTTCTTAGTGTAAAGTGCCGCAGGCGAAAATTCGTTTAAATATCGCGCGATTTTTAAAACAAATTTTAATTTTTGTTAACTTTTGAGAAGCGTAGCATACAAAATTTTTATTTATTATTTATTTTCAAAACTTATTTAATGTATGGCGCCGCAAGCGAAATTTTTTTTAAAAATCGCGCGATTTTTAAAACAAATCTTCATTTGTTAATTTTTTTAGTGTAATTTTTTTTTTAAATATGTGTATTTTCCTGAACAATTTTTTATTTAATTAACGTGCAAATTTTTTTATACTTACTTGTATAATTTTAAAAGAAAACAATTTAAACCAAACTAAAATGCGCGGTTTCACAATCTCCCTAACAATAATCTCCAAACATGGGGAGTATGGCCGTTTTGTAATCAGTATTTAACCCAATTTTTTTATGGGGCTTATGTTCTATCATTTTTCGGCCTTAACGACCAAAATCAAAATGGGGATAATGTGCGTTAGGGCAATGATCGGGGCGCTCTAAGAGGCAATATCGTGACAAACCATTCGCTATTAAATTTTATAAGATCCTCGGATACTGCAAAAACATCAATGTTTTTATCGCTTTGAATATTTTGATGTCATTTTTCAGTTCATTAAATTGGGGTCATTTTGCATTTCCTCAAATTGGGGCTATTGTGCACAATGAAAAAAAGCCTCAAAGAAATAAATGAAAATATGCCTCAAAATTCATTTTGGGGCTATTTTTCACTTGGTTGGGGTAATTTTTCATCATATTTTTGGGGTTAATTTTCATAATGAACAGGGCAAGGACTTTCATGCACTATAAAATAGAAAATATGCACTTAAATATGCATTTATAAAAACCAAAAAATATGCAATTAAAAATAAATGTTTTTTTAAATATATTTATTAAAAACTAACATAAACGTAAAAATTCAGGTATTGGTTACAATAAGCTTGTTCGTTTATATTTACTACAGCTGGAAAAAATTAATACAAAAAGTAAACAAAACTTTGCAATTGTAGTAAAAGTAGTAAAAAATTCGAGTAAACGAACACACTGAATATGTCTTCAAATACGCATAGTTAAATATATTTTTAGAAAATTCAGTGAAAATAAAAAGAAATACATTCGATTGTAAATATTAAGGGTGTGTGGCATTTTATCTGAAAAAAAACTTTATTATAAAATATAACTTAAATATGTGTACTATAAAATCGTACTCACTTTCGTAACTCAGATAAAAAAGTGGCAGAAATTAATGCTCGGGGACAAGCTTCCTTAAAATAATTTTTATAAAATTTTTCAACTTTCTGTTTGTGAGCAATAACACCCGAAAACGTAATTTTAAATTACATCTATAAAAAATGTGTTAGTGGATGACAACATATTGTATACTAAGTGTTTCTCTTTCTAGTGTAGTGTTGTATTACCAACAGAGCTTCCAAATAATTAATTCTTTAGAATTTTTTTTTTAGTTTTAAAGTATGAATTCTTAAATCGAATTTCATATTTAAAAATATTAAAAAAATATGCAATAATGTGAAAAATATGCAATAAGAATCATAAAATATGCAATAAAATATGCACTTAAAAGCAAAATATGCAAAAATATGCATTTATAATAAAATATGCAAAAATATGCAACAACAAATCGATGCCATTTTTTTTTGCAAATTATTTGATTCGGAAAAGTATTTCGTCAAAATCATTTTTGGGTCACTGACTACAAATATGCATGAAGTTTTGCCCCAAAAAATTGGGCTAAATTTCATTTTAAGATTGAGGTCATAAAGGGTGGTTAAATTTTAAGGGCCGATGTTGAATGTGAATCACACCTAAACGTCAAGTTTTTTTCTGCATTTCATTTCTCAATTTCAGACTAACTCAACTTGAACCATGGAAAGATACACAATCGAGCAACGCGTTAAAGTTATTATGAAAATGGGCGTTCAAATCAAAATGCATATCGGGCACTTCGTGATTTTTTCGGTCAATTTAATCGTCCAAATGTGCGTACAATCGGAAAAATCGTGCAAAAATTTGAAAAAACCGGGTCTGTAGGAGATGTTAAAACACTAGTGCATGCTCGTACAGCTCGTACTGTAGAAAATATTGCTGCTGTTCGCGATAGTGTGGCTGAAGAGCCGTCCATCTCAACTCGTCGTCGTGCCCAACAATTGCAACTCTCACGCTCGTCTTTGATGAACATTATGCATAAAGACTTGCATTTACACGCTTACAAGGTGCAATTGACTTAAGAACTAAAGCCTCTTGACCATTCCAAACGTCGTCAATGGTCAGAATGGTGGCAAGAAATGGCAACAGTGGATGATCAATTTTCGAAGGAAATCATCTTCAGTGATGAGGCACATTTTCACCTCAGTGGATTCGTCAATAAGCAGAATTGCCGCATTTGGGCAAATGAGAATCCACGAGTGATTGTCGAAAAACCAATGCACCCACAAAGAGTTACTCTTTGGTGCGGTTTATGGGCTGGAGGCATCATCGGGCCGTATTTTTTTACAAAATGAGGCCGGTCAGGCAGTTACTCTGAACGGTGTTCGCTATCGTGAAATGATAACGAACTTTTTATGGCCCGAATTGGAAGATATGGATGTGGACGATATGTGGTTTGAACAGGACGGTGCCACTTGCCACACAGCTCTTTTGCGCGACAAATTCAATGGCCGTGTTATCTCACGTGGTGGCGATGTCAATTGGCCGCCAAGATCATATGATTTGACACCGTTGGACTTCTTTCTTTGGGGTTATTTGAAAGAAAAGGTGTACGTCGATAAGCCAGCAACAATTCAAGAGCTAAAGGATTAGATAATTCGGCACATTAACGGCATAGAACCTCAATTATGCCTCAGCGTCATCGAAAATTTGGACCATCGGATAGAGGTGTGCCGCCGAGGTTGCGGCGGCCATTTGGCCGATATTTTGTTCCATACATAATTGAACCATACCAATATATCATAATAAAAAGAAATGACAATAATTTCCCAAATAGTTTGTGTTTTAATCAAAATCAACATCGGCCCTTAAAATTTAACCACCCCATTTTGTGCAACGCCTATTTTATTTATTTTCTCCTTTCAAAAATTTGTCCACTTTGCTTCCTTACAAGCTTCTGAATGTGCTATGAACTCTGCTTCTGCTGTAGAGAGAGAAACGCAAGTTTGTTTACGACATGAACAACTGATTTGCTATCAACTTTATTTTCACCACAATCAACATCTACATATGTGACAGCGCATAGAGAAAGGGACCTAAGGGTAAAAAATCAATTTTTTTTTGTGGACAACATCTGAGCATCGAATGAGACCAATCCCATGCTCTCCTGACCTTAGGTCCCTTTCTATTCTTAGGTCCCTTTCTATTTTGCGCGTCACATATGCAAATAACTGTTAATTTTTTGGTAAATTACTTAACTTTAAAAATAAATTTATTGTTCCATTTAAATATTTCATAAATCTCTTTACTTCAAACCAATCTTCTTCAGTTGGTGCTTGGGTTTTCTGAGCCAATATTGCAACACTTGCTGTAATATCTGGTCTCGTATTTACAGATAAGTATAAAAGAGAACCAATATCCTTTTGAAATAATAGATTATCCTCGAGAATTTCTGATTCCGTAGTTTTGTTGTAAGATGGACTTAATGGAATCTCTGAGTATTTTAAATCTTGTAGTCCGAAGTCTTCTATGAGTTTCTTGATATAAAGTTCTTGATTTAATAAATGTATACCTTCATTATTTTTTAGTGTATATAAACATGGATCCATAACGCTTTGCTTAAAATTGTATTTAACCAGCACTTTGTGCAGGCGGTAAGGAGTGAGATCATAAAAATGTTAACACACATATTTGCCTATAACTTTGGTTTAAAGCTTCTCATATTTTTTTCCGGCAGTTTACATTTTAAAAATATGTCAGTAAATAAATTGATTTACATCATGAGTTTTAATTAGCAATTTTTTACAGAATGGACGATGAAAGAAAAGTGCGTTCAAAAATAATTAAATATTTTCAACAAAACCAAACATGGACATACAAAAAAATTGCCAAAGAAACTAATGCATGCCGCCAAACAGTTTCAAAAGTGGTAAAAAGGCATTTGGAACACCTAACAATTGAAAGGATGTCGGGAACAGGAACAACGACTGGTTATCGTAACATTGGTAAGGCATATAAACTTAAAAGAATCCTTAAGAGAGCTCCTAACACATCTGGCAGAGAAACAGCTCGGTTAGTCCAATGCTCGGACTTTTTTATACGTAAAGTGAAACATAAGGCAGGACTAAAGCCTGGATTAGCCAGACGTAAATGTAAACGTATCTCTGCATAGCTGAATTAATAAGTTAAATAAGAACAGAAGATGTGTTCTGTTTTTTGTTTCATTCTTATGCATTCAATATAGAGCAAACGTAAATACAAAAAAAAATCTATTCATAACAGATTTTCTGGGAGATTTTGTATTAAATTTCATTTAATAAAAATTTGGTTTGAAGTCTCAAGATTCAGTGGTTTGTTTTTTATTTAACTTTATGTGTGTTAACATTTTTATGATCTCACTCCTTATTCATCGCTCTCTTTCGAAGATTGACATTTTGTATCGAAAAATGTTAGCCTTTACAGACATGTGTAATTCATATGGTAATATTTTTCGATACAAAATAAGAAGAGAGTGATTTAACAGAGGTTAGGTGAGTTGGTACCTCTTTTAATTATATGCTCGTTGCTTTGTGTTCATAAACGAGCAGCTTGTTTTAACCCATATAAACACTTTTTCAGCAAACAAACTTTATTCGGCGCTTCTTTTGAAACAAAACCTGGAGGTTGTTGCATATAAATTTTTTCTTGCAAATCTCTATTCAAAAAAGCTTTTTTTACATCAAAATAAAATAATGCATTTGGTCCTTACCAGCAATAGGCAATAAAGCTCTTGTTTGCTCAATAAAGTTTGTTTAACAACTGGTGCAAATACTGCATCATAATCGATTCCAAACTTTTGATTGTATCCCTGTGCCACAAGTATGGCTTTAAATCCACCAATTTCTCATTTTTCATTTAACTTTTTCTTAAACTCCAATTTACAACCAATTGCTTTACGACCTGGTGGAAGATCAACGAGATTCCATGTTCGGTATTCATGAATTGACTTTAACTCCTCCTGCATAGCCGCAATCCACTGCGACTTCTCCTCCTTAATTGAAATGGCTTCGTTGAAATTACGTGGATCAGGCGTCAAAGTTGCAGAATTTATTTGATATCTCTTTGGTAGAACACCTTTGTTAACTCGACTGGATACACGTTTGATTGGATCAGGACTTTGAATTGCATCTTCAAACATATCAACAGATCCAGAGCATTCAAGATCAATATCTAAGTTTTCAATATTAGAAGTAATGGTATCTTCACTTTCTTCATTTTCTTCAGGGTAGTCACTACTATTATTACGATATTCACTATCATTTACTATGTCATCAATACCCACCGTATTATCTGCGTTAACTTCATGATGATTATATGGGAAATATACTACTTCATTAATTTGTGGTATTTCATTATAAAGTTTTGAATTATCAGCATAATTTTTATCCAAAAAGACAACATCTCGTGAAATTTGCACTTTATATGTCTTTGGATCAAAAAGTCTTTTTTCCTTAGGGACATGTACATAGCAGTAAGAACCAAAAGAACGAAAACTTTGCAGAGATGGTTTCTTTTGATGCAGCAAATCATATGGAGTTTTTGATACACTTCTGGAAGGTAATCGATTTTGAATGTAATTCGCTGTCATTAATGCTTCACCCCAAAGAGACTTTTCTAACCCCGAATCAATCAAAATGCACTTGACCATTTCCATCAAAGTACGATTTTTTCGTTCTGCAACCCCATTTTGTTGGGCACTGTATGGTACGCAATATTGAATTTTAATTCCACAATGGGTTAAAAACTTTTTTACTTTTTCTGCTGTGTACTCTCCACCTCTGTCAGATCTCCTAAGTTTCGGATAATGACCAAACTGATTCTTAATTAGATTCCAAAACTCTACTAATTTGAAATAAACTTCATCTTTAGTTTTTAAAAAAAAAAATTGACAATATCTGCTATAATCATCTATAAACATAACAAAATATTTATAACCACTGTAAGTTACTGGAGATATAGCACCGCAAACGTCAGAATGAATAAGATCAAAACAATTCTCAGCTCTAGAAAAACTCTCTTTTGGAAAAGGAATTCTAGCAAACTTTCCTTGCAAACAAAATTTACACGTTTCTTTACGACCTTTACATGCAGTGATCTTTATGTCTGTCGCTAAACCCTTTCTCAATAATTTTTTTATACCTTCATCATTATGGTGACCAAAAACACGATGCCAATAGTGTATACAACCTTTATTACAATTATTAACCATAATAACATTTTCAGCAGTTGCATTAAGGGTGTAGGTACAAACCATTATTAAGACTAGCCTTACATACTATCTTAGAATTTATCTGAATTATACATTAATGATTATTAAAACTTACTCTGTAACCTTTTTCAGTGATTTTCTTTACAGACAATAAATTCGAGTTGAAATCTGGTACAAAATATACGTCTTCAACACTTAAGGATACAGAATCAACATTGATTTTACACACACATTTTCCTTTAGCTTGAGAGCAGTTTCCATTTGCAACACATATAGACTGACCATTATACTTGATTTCACTGAATAAATTTCTGTCACGGGCAATATGGCAACTTGCACCCGAATCTATAATCCATGTCGCTTGATGTGCTCCTCCTGCAGCTATCATAAATACGAACTCATCTTCTTGATCATCATCTTCATTAGCTTCAATAATATTTATGGACTTTTTATTATTTTTACACCATTTATGGTAATTACGACAGTACTTCTTGAGGTGACCATTTCTTTTGCAAAAATAGCAGCTTTTATTATCAAACGCCTTCACAGCTTTAGACTTAAATGCAGAAATGTCTTCTGAATTATCACGAGAAGACTCCATAAAATATTCCTCTAATAATTTTCCTTCAACCATTTCCATGGTTACATCTCTAGCAGGTCTCACCTCAAGAGTAAAACTGTCGTAGCTGGAAGGAAGGTAGGCTGTTTAAAATCATTGAAACTTGCCAATCATCAGAAAAATATTAATTTCCAATAGCCCGGAGCTTGTCAAACAATTCCATCATAGTATTGATGTGAATTTCTATATTCTCACCTTCTCCTAAATGCATGCCGCAAATTTTTCTCATAATGTAAACTTTGGAACTTAAGGTGACACGTTCATGTTGATTTTGCAGCTTGTTCCAAGCATCTCTGGCTAAGGTCTCATTCCGTATATGGATTAATTGTGAACCTTTCACGCCTATACTTATAACAGCGGAAGCATTTGCTGTTTATCTTTATTCTTCCAGGCATCTGTGTCTTTAACATGCTCTTGAATTACAGACCACATATCCTCCTTAATTAAATACATTTTCATCTTGAACTTCCAATTATAGAAATTGCCCTGATTGAGCTTTTCAACACCAAAAAACCGATTTTTTCTCATCTTGATTGTTTGAAAAATCTTGGTAAAATATTCCTTATTTTTTACTATCCTTTAAATCGCAGTTTGGAAAACAAAGTAATTCATTTCCGCACCATACAGGTTGAATGTATGTTCGTACATGCTCATAAACTTGCTTTTGTGACCATACATAGATGCATAAATTTCCATACATCTATCATATATGTATGTGCATTAACGAAATTTGAGGTAATATCTAATAATGAATGTGCCTTTAGGCTTTTGTATGAAAAGCACTCCTAAAATACTGTTTGTGAACGTTCGAAAAGCAATCCAAAATAATATTTTCCCAATGTTTTTTTTGTACCATTGGAAACCAACGCTGTGAAAATGTTTCTTTTTCTGCGTTTTTATGCACTTTGAGTTTTTTATGAGTTAACGGATATAGTTAAGTCGAAAACATAGCTATTATTAAAGTATTTGAGTGTTTGGAGGAAATTTAGCTTTAGATGGTGCTAAGTATTATAATATGCAGAAAGTATTTATGCATGGTGGAAAATTCTTCAAGAAAACTCTTAAAAATCGAACCAATTCTTCAATTAAGATTTTTACTTTTTGTTGAGGCTCTCAACAGTTTCAATACTGTCATAAGTTCATATTTTGTAAAAGACTACATGTAAATTCAGCACACACAGTGAGCAGCATAAGTCATGGTACCCCACTTGAAATAAAAGTGTTTTTAAAATTTCTCAAAAAATATATTACAAAATATGTAATATTTATTTCTCATATATTAACTTGCGTACTATAACAAAACAAAAAATGAGCCATGTACTATGCGAAACAAAAAAAAATATAATTCGGAATTTGCATCTACTCCATATTTTTGCACAGCAAAAGTCTTTGTACCATTTAAAAGCATTTTGAAAAAGCCATTGCAGCTTTGTTGTTCTTAATAAATCTCTTTTGATATTTATAACGGTACATTTCAAACATAATATAGGCATTTCTAATTTGAAAAAAGTATCAAAAAAATTAGTGTTTTATTAAAAAAAGTGAAGTAACATGATTTGTAAAAATGTCTCGAAGACAATTAACAATTGAGGACCGAAAAATAATAATTAATAGCCACGAAATGGGAAAATATTTTCAGAAATTGCTAATATAATAAAAAAAGCAAATCGACAATACAAAAAATTAGTAATCAATTCAAAGAAGAGAAAAAGAATTGAAAATAAACCACGAACTGGACATCCTGCAAAGTTAAGTAATAGAGAAGATAGAAAAAATAGAAGCTAAAATTAAGGAAGATCTAATTAAAGTGCAATTAAGATAGCTGCAGAGTTGAACGAATCTTTTGACAATAGTGTTTCTGCAGACACGGTAAGTATGTCGATCAAAAGGACCAGGTACAATGCTCGTACAGCACGCAAGAATTCTTACATTAACGAAATAAACAGAAAGAAGCGCATAGATTTCGCCAATGAGTATAAAACAAACACAAATGAGTTTGTGATAAAGTCATTTTACGGACAAATAGAAATTTAACATTTTTGGATCAGACGGACGTGCATTGATATGGAGAAAAAATCTTAATAACGTAATCCAAAGAATACTCGTCAAGCACGGAGGTGGTGATGTCATGGTAGGGCGCTGTATGACAGCAGCAGGAGTTGGTAATTTGGTTATTATCAAAAAAATAATGAACAAAATAGTATATTTAAATATTCTGAAGAATAATCTGAATAAAAGTGCTGAAAAATTTAAAATTCGTAATGATTATTATTTTGAATAGGGCAATGATCCTCAGCACACTGCTGCTGAGGTAAAGATGTGAGTTGCATACAATACCCCCACATGTTTAAAACCCCTCCGCAAACACCCGATATAATCCCTATTGAACCCTTGTGCGATCATTTAGAAATATGATTGCGTAGTCATAAAATTTCTAATAAAATTCAGTTTAAGGCTATGCTTTTGACTGAACGACAGCAAAAAGTTCGAAATTACACAGTAAAACTTGTGTAGTCAATGCCAAATCGATTAAATGAAGTTCTTCGTCTTTAGGGATATCCTAAAGGCACATCTACACGGGATAGAAAATTGCTAATGATAGAGCAAAAAACACCTCTACATAGCTTAAATCATTCACAATAGAGCTAATTAGAGGTGTTTTTTGCTCTATCTCTAGAAGTTTTCTCTCTCGTGTAGATGTGCCTTAATAAATATTAGGTGTAGGATTATAATAAAATATCTATCCATATTGTAACTAATTTTCGTCTTTTCGCAGGGGTACCAAGACTTTTGTTGTGTAAAAATATGGAGTTGTTTTGAATTCATAATTATATTTTTTTTTGTTTTGTATAGTACATTACTAATTTTTTGTTTTGTTATAGTACACAAGTTAATACATGAGATAAAAATAAATATCACATATTTTGTAACATATTTTTTGATAAATTTTAGAAACTCTTTTATTTTAACTAAGGTGCCATGAGTTATGCAGCTCACTGTATATTGAAATATTTAAAAATAACTATGTATGTATATCAAACTTTGTTTACTGACAAATAAGAAATTGTCACTAAAAACTTTATAACAATGACAAAATTGTGACAACACTGCGGGGAATGGTCTGTGTTATCACAATTTTGTCATTGTTATAAAGTTTAGAATAAGGGTGTAACTCTCAAAGTGCATGCTATGATTCGCCATATATTGAAATTTTGTACTAAACAGGTTTTCGAATTTGTTCACTTGGACTTCAAGGCAGATTTGGCAGAGATAAAAGGACGACTAATAATCCACATCAGGGATGATAAATGGATTTCTAAAATAGTACCAACTAGCTTTTGACCAGTATAGACTAAAAAATTTTCTCATTTAATTTTTTTTTTCCTTTTTTTGATCAGTATAAATTAACAAATAAAAACTGAATAAAAGGAAAAAAAAATTAAGAGTTCTGTTATTTCTGACTCGTACACTAATACAAAAAGTAAAAATTTTAGTTAAGCCTTATAAAGATTAGTTAAAAGTTATCTGCATCAAATTTATCTGAATAACTAGTAGACTTAAAAATCATAAAAAAGCAGGATAGACTGCTATCTGCATTCAACTAAAATTAACTTAAAAATAAAAAATTAAATTTTTTGTAGATTTCTTGCTATTTTTATTCTACTAATATTAATATTTCCTGCAGATTTTACAGTATAAGTTGTTATTTTCTATGAACAAAACTAAAATTTTGTAAATTTAACAGTTTTATTTTTGCTATTCTTAACTTATTTCGCACAAAAATCTGCTAATCTCAACAGTTTCTTTTGTATGGACATTTTTAACTAATGTCACTGCTATATATTTCGGGCATGCTGATTACAATGGCGTACTTTATTTTTCGATCAATAGTACAGATTTTTCGCAAATGTCTTTGGGGGTTGTCCATTCAGTTTTTTATATACAAAATTTTTAAAATTCAATTAATATGAATTTTTGTGTGTTAAAATGTAAGCACAGGACCTGTGGCCATATTTACGATATAAATGCACTTTAAGATACTAAAGTGTCTTTAGTACGATACTAACCTTAGCAAAAAATGTATTTATTGCCATAACTTTTGCAAAGGGAAACTTTTTTGCTTGAAATTTTGAAACAACAGTTTTTAGAAGTGACCCCATATTATACTAAAAGTTGGACTTTGCGGATATCTTGGAAAGTTTACTAAACCAAGTCATTTATTAAGGCCGATTTTGCTTTCAGCGATTCAATTGGCTAAAACCTTAAAAACCGTAAAAATCTATCTAAAACGCGAACAGTGATTTTAGTATCAAGTTTTATGCATCAAATTTTAAGCCTAAATAACAGGTCCTGTGCCTTCATTTCACCAGAAAAAATTTATTTTGATTGCATTTCAAAATTTTTGTATATAAAAAACTAAACCGCCAAACTTTAAAGACATTTGCGAAAAATCTGTATCATTGAACGAAAAGTACGCCGTTGTAATCAGCATGTCCGAAATATATAGAATTGATGGTCAGAGCTCTATTAATTTTTAAAAGGCAGTGTATTTAGCCTACAATATTTATAGGTTTATTTCTATGAGGCTTTATGAGTTTAATGTCAGGCTCCATACATTAAAATTATGGTTTGTATTTATAGAAGGTTTACAAGGAATTTACGAGTTTATAAGAAAACCCCTAATAATTTGTATTTATATTAAAATAAGCTGAAAAAATTTAAAAATAGGAAAATGTGTTAATAGTACTAAATGAGTCAGAGGAGTACCATAGTACTTTTGAAGTTCCAATAGTACCACAAAAAGTACTATAGTACCAACTTTATCATCCCTGATCCACATTATGCATAATTCTCTTCATGCCAATATAAAGATTATTAGCTTGTGTTTTTGTATTAAGCAGCACCAAATACTATAGCTTATTAGAAAATATGCCTTGTAGGCATATTAAAATTTTTTGAATAGTGTTATTTTTAATACTTAGGATTAATCTTTACTCTACCTTAAATAATACTTTGGTAAATAACTTAGATCCAGGACCAAAGTAGGCTCCTTGAAAAATGGCCCCAATGTGAAAATGAAAAAGGGCCCAAACTATTCTATTGAAGACAACAACACGTAAATTTGGGCAATTTTTCCAGTTTAATTGGGGTAATTTTTCCAATTTGAATTTGGGGCAATTTTTCATTTTAAAAATGACCCCAAATTCCTGTGCATTTTAGGGTTATTTTTCCTTTTTTGATTTGGGATAATTTTGCATAAGGAAAAAAGGCCCCAAATTTCCGAACGAAATATTTGGATATCGCAACAACCGTGGGAGATGAACGAAATGCCATCAGTACTATTAAATCCGCCTACAGGAATGCATGTGATAGGTAAAATTTAACAGTTTTAAATATATAATATTAAATATTTGCACTCCCAAAGATAAGAAAGGGGTTTAATTAATTAATAATAAAATCATTCCTAGAGACAAATGAACTGAAGTGTTCCAACTGGAAAGAGTATGGATCAGTTTTGATATCTCAAGAGTTGACGAAAATGCGAGACCCTTTTTTACCTTCCGCATCATAGAAGAGAGCTTCACCTACAGCACATTTTCGTCGATGAAGTCCATAGACCTTATCTGAAAGAACATTGCTTTATCCAATAAAAAATATTCAAGGATGTTGCAGGCAGCTGCTAATAATATGTATTGGATATTTATATGAGATAGATTTTTATTAATTAAAGTAAGAGTGTTAGCACCACAGAAAAAATTTTTTATGAAGAAATCAAGTGATAGCAGGCAAACCTTTTTTTAAAAATCGCGCGATTTTTAAAAAAAGTGGTGCTAACATACGATTTTTAAAAAAAAGTTTTGCCTGCTATCACCCGATTTCTTCAAAAAAAATTTTTTCTGTGGTGCTAACACTCTTACTTTAATTAATAAAAATCTATCTCATATAAATATTAAAATTGCCGAACCTGAAATATTTTCTATTGGATACAACAATGTTCTCTCCTATGAGGTCTACGGACTTAATCGACCAGTGTTGTCAGTTTAGGGGATTTATCCCCAAATTGGGGATTTTTTTTCGCCAATGGGGAATCTGGGGATTTATTGGGGATGACACGAAATTTTAGGAGATTTTTGGGGGATAACATATTATTGCCTTTTTATATTTTAATGAATTTCACCCTGATAATTCTAAATATTTATATATTTCTTTTAAGAATTATGATAATAGTGCATGATTTTAGGCTACACAAATTTGTGCTTTAATGTGCGTACAAACCTAAGGAATAATTTTGGTGAAAATTTGAATTCTTTTTGGTTCCAAAATATTTAAGGTTATTCGAATATGATATGAGTTATAAGAAGCTCTTCTTAAATTAAATATATACTTTATATGTTATCCATCTGCTGAAATATTAAAACTTTTTAATACAGTACCATACACAACAAAATGTCTGAAGCTGGTGAATCGGAAAATTTTGATTCTGAAATATTTAAAACGAAAAATTTTGATTCGCATTTTTTTTTGCTGTTATTTAAATTTATTTGTTCTTTTTATAATTTGTTACAATTACAAAATTTATTGAGATTGAGTATATAACCTACCGAAAAGAATTAAATAAATATAGTAGTTTTACATTAATTAAAAAAAATAATTAACAAATACGAATTTTTTCCAGAACATAAAAATTGGGGATTTTTGGGGATAACAAATTGAAAATTGGGGATGAAGTCGGAAAAAAACTGGCAACACTGTAATCGACGAAAATATGCAGCAGCATTTTCTTCATCTCTTGAGATTAAAAAATTAATCCATACTTTTTCCAGTTGGAACGCTTCAAAAACCTCTAGGGTAGATTTTGGAGAATAGACAAACGCTTTGCTTACTAAATAATTAAGACTTCTTATTAACTTGGGTAGAGAAATGTTTTATTTTCATCGTGAAAATTGTAAATATTTATCGTTATATATTTTATACTATATATTTAAAACAATTAAATATTACCTTTCACATGCATTCCTGAATGCGATTCCAATTTAACTAATAACATTTATTAGTTCTCCTCTCAGGGTTGTGGCGATATAAAAATATTATAAACATAAGATAACATAACAACTTAATAAATATCAATTTTTTAAATAAATGTGGAGCCTTTTTTCATAGTCGTTTGTGACAAAACGTTTTTTTTTTAATTGGGGCCATTTTTCATTTTGACAAATTATTCCAACTTTGGGGTCTTTCTTCCTTTTTATAAAAATTGCTTTAATTTTTTGGGGCCTTTTTTCACTTTGGATTGGGGCCAAATTTCATATTTCATATTGGGGCAATATTTCATTATCAAAATGACCCCAAATTTGGCGCCATTTTTCAGTTTTTACATTGGCGCGATTTTTCATTGGGGTCATTTTTCAAGGAGCCACCAAAGTACATATTAAGTCAATTTAAGAAATCATAATAAGTACCTACGTGCCAAATTTCCTATAGCCCTTTAATGAATCATTCCAAATTACTCATATTAAGAATTGAAATGGAAAATCCCATTTTACTACACGTGTTAACAAGCCTATGAATTTACCAACTAACGTGAAAAATGACGTCCAAAACAAAAATAAAATATGTATTAAGTTTCAATGTCAAACATTTAAACCTTAATAATACAACAGTAAGGCATAAATGACTAACAACAACTGTTCCTAAGTAACAACTGTATTAACTAAATCAAAAGAAACTACATATTGTTACCTTTGAAGTTCATTAATAATTAATGGTAAATACGATTTAACAGTTATAATTTATATTGTACAACAAACATTTCATATATTCACTAGAACTCTTAATTTATTTTTATGTAGATAGGAGTAAAGAAAAACAAATGTGTAATGTCTTGTACTTGCATGTACAACAAGAAAAAAAACAAAATACACTCTGAGGAACACATCTGAATACACAATTTAGACACAAAAGTTATTCTCGTAAAGTTGGTTTAACTGCTTAATCAAACACTAAAAACTTCGATTTAACCAGATTCCAATCTTTTTGATTAACAGTTAATCCAACTTCTAATCTAGGGGCAAATTACCGCAGTCGTGATCGAGTTTTATTCGATAACAATTATTGTTATTTAAAACATTACAAAGATAAAAACTAAGTTAGAGGTGAAGCATTTCGTTCCTTTATTACAAATATGAGTTAAAGTTGTAACAATATTTATTCGTGTTCTTTTATTTGCACTTTAAAAACTGGATTTTTTTAAATAATTTCGAACGCGTACGACTACGGGAATCTGGACCAGGTTACTATTTCTAAATGTCTCTGTATTCATACTACTAATTGTATGCAGCGCTGTTTTTTTTTTATTATAATGACGGTGGGCAACACTAAAAAACACCCCCACAAAGTCAGATAAAAATTAACTTTAAGACGATGCGGCAAAAATATTTTTGCGCTGTCGTCAAATAACACATCGGCTGAAAAATCCGTAGGATGACACATAGGTGGCACCACTAATGAAAAATCCATATGATTTTTTGGAACTACCAACCTTCAGATGATACCAGTCAAAATTTAATGACAATTCGTTGATTAGTAAACAACTTAAAGCTGTCTTAGTGACGCTACTTTTGCGATTTTAAAAACAATGGATTCAAAGCATTTTCTTGTGTTGATTTATCATTGCTTTTTAATGGAAAAACACCGTTAAAACTAAAGCTGGCTTGATAAGTGTTATTCGAACTCTGCTCCATGGAGACAAATGGTAGAAAAGTGGTTTGCAGACTTTAAACGTGGTCGTACAAACACCGCTGACGCAGAACGGTCTGGTCGCCCAAAAGAGGTGGCGATACAGGAAAAAAGTTCACAACATCGTTTTGGCAGACCGTAAAGTGAAGTTACCGGAGGTAGCTGATACCTTAAAGATATCGAAGGAATGTGTCGGCTTTATTTTGCATGAAAATTTGTCCATGAGATATCTGTATTCGAAATGTTTGCTGCGTTTGTTCACAGTCCACCAAAAACAACAACGTGTGGATGATTCTGAGAGCTGTTTCGGCAAGATAAAAATAACTTTTTGCGTCGGTATGTAACAATGGACGAAACTTGGATCTGACTCTTCACTCAAGAGTTGAATCGGCAGTCAGCTGAGTGGACAGCTACTGGCGAATCTAGTCCTAAGAAGCCAGCTGGTAAAGTTATGGCAACAGTTTTTTGGGATGCGGCTAAAATTTTGTACATTGATTGCTTTGAAAAGGTTCAGACTAGAGATGGGCGCGTGAGTGAATTTTGACTCACGCTCAAGCACGCTCACGAAGGAAAAATAATAATCACGCACGACTCATGCACGAACATTTTTTAATAATCACGCTCACTCACGCTCACGTGATTAATTTTAATTTGAATCACGCTCACAAAGTACTCACGCTCACGAAAAATATGAAATTTGTTTTTATCCAAGGATGGTAACCGAAACGATGCGGTTATCGGTAAGGGTAACGCTATTTTTGATTATTTCGGTAACGGTATTTTAAGGGTAAAGCTATTTCATTTATTTCGGTATCCGTATTTTAATGATAACCGTTTTTTAGTTATTTCGGTAACGGTATTTTAAGGATAACGGTTTTTTGATTATTTCGGTAACGGTATTTTAAGGATATCGGTAGTCAGTTTTATCGATGTATCCCTCAATTTTTTTTACGAAAAACAAACGAGATTAAAAACAGAACCAATTTACCAACTTAATGTACGAAAAATACTCAATAATCCAGTGTAATTGCCAAAAACAGAAAATTAAAAATATCGGTAACGGTATTTTAGGGGTAACGGTATTTCATTTATATCGGTAAGGGTATTTTAAGGGTATCGATATTTAATTTATTTCGGTATCGGTATTTTAAGGGTAACGGTATTTCAGTTATTTCGGTAACGGTATTTTAAAGATAGCGGTATTTCGGTTATTTCTGAAACGGTATTTTAGGGGTAACAGTAGTCAGTTGAAAGGGTTTTGAATCGATAACGGTATTTTAGCGGTATTGCCTACCAACCCTGTTTTTATCTTAATTATTTAAGGAAACTTTCTTTATTGAATATAAGTTTTATTTATTTAGGGCCATTAACAATAAACAAATTAACCTAAAGTTTGAGCTAACTTAGAGTTACAGATGTCAAATTCCATACAAATTTGAATTTTTTAACTTTCAGTTTGTGTTAACTTTAGGTTATTTGTTTATTGTTAATGGGGGTTAAAATTAAAATTAGCTTGACTATAAAAAAATTTTGTTAAAAATTTAACTAATATACAAGTGCTTTTGCAAATATAAATATTACTGACACTTTAGAAAAACTTTTATTTTCTATTGTTGATTATACTTGAATGGATGTCACTACATTGCTAGATCTGTCAAAACAACAGAGTAGTATATTGGAAGATGACAAAGCAAATTGTGGTAGTTTTTTTGTTTTTTCTTTGATATTTTAATTGTTTGGAAAAGGTCCTAGACGAGAAGAAGAAATTCTCATTGAGTTTGCACTTTAACTTAACAAATATTTCTAGAAAGGGACATGTTTTTAACAGATTATTTTTCATAATTTGTTAACTAGGTTTTGGGATTTTAGCGCATTTAATTCCTTTAATTTAATTTTATATTTAAAATTTTTAAATAACTTAAAAAATTCACTGTAAATTTTTAAATGTTATTCCAAATTTTTGTGGAGAAACAAAATTTTTCAATGTTTTGTACAAGAAGTCGATTTCTTCTTTACATAAGAATTCTGGCAGAAGTAGAAAACACCCGTCGCTAGTACCTGAACTGACTGGAATACACATCGGATCATATGAACAAAACTTAGCAATTACTTCGAAGTAATTACTTTGGGCTTAGGAATGGGTTTTAATTCCAAACTTAGCAATTTGCTGGTAGAATAGCATGAAATGTAAACGAAAATTGAAAAATAAATTTCTAGTCTACTCCCATGCAGACTAGATTTGTGAAGTAATTGGTTAAAAACCCTATATTTCCCCCTATTAGTAATATCTATTTTTTTATTCATATAAGCCATTATTTGAAGGAGGGGAGATCTCTGGAATTTTTCCAAAATTGTAAATTATCGCAATCTGGTTTAATATAATCACGCAAACTCACGCACAAAAATTTACTCACTCACGACTCACGCACGAACATTTATTTTAACTCGAAAATTTCGTGTCACGCGCCCATCTCTAGTTCAGACCATCAATAGCGATCGCTACATGGCCCAACTGGTGCGTTTGAAGGAGGAAATCCCAAAAAACCGCCCCATATGAAGAAGAAAAATGTGCTCTTTCACCAAGACAATGCGCCGTGTCATAAGTCGTTAGATACCATGGCCAAATTGCACGAATTACACTTTCAATTGCTTCCTCACCCACCGTATTCACCAGATTTGCCTCCCAGCGATTTTTACCTGTTTTTAGATTTCAAAAAAATGCTCGCTGGAAAGAGATTTGGTTCGAATGAAGAGGTGATTGCCGAAACAGAGGCCTATTTTAAGGCCAAAGATAAATAATTCTATAAAAAGGGTATCAAAATGTTAGAAAGGCGTTGGAGTAATTGTTTTATTGGTTATTCTACGGATTTTTCAGCCGATGTGTTATTACCCAGCAAAACCTTGGTAATATGTTGGTATTACAGAACACATTACCTGGAAATACCATACCCCTTACCATTGCATTATTTCATAACTAAAATGTAATGTCTTACGTATAATGTGCTGCATAACTACTGGGTAGTAATAGCAACTTATTACCAATGATATATTTAAACAGCTCAAAGAAAAGAGTTACTTGTAATACACAACATGAGTTCTAAATAATAGCAGCGACTTATTACAGATGGGATACTTTAAAACCGTAAAATAAGGAGTTACTTTTAATGTGATACGTGATTAATAGAAATAGCCACTTATTACCGATGGTGTATTCAAATCATACATGGGACTAATTAATTAGGTGGACTAATTAATTGATGATTTCATTACCATTACATTGATATCAATTGTAATGAAATTATTTTCATTACCATTTTTTTAATTAATGGTAATGATTCTAAAATTTAATTTCATTGATTAATGACAATGATTTTCAATTTCATTACCATTGATAATGAATAAATTAAAAAAAATAATTGCCATTGACAGAAAAATGTAAAAATGGAGTAAAACTCGCTGAAATCGAAGATGGAATATGCTCATTCAGGCTCATGCTCATTTGAAATTAAATATTACTTTCCATTCCATTGTTATTTGTATCCAGGTAAAGTTTAACGGAATTAAATGGATCCTGCTTAATAAATTATGTTTTATAAATTCCCTGACCAAACCAGTTGTTCGTTTTCATTTGTCTGAATTTTTTTGTAACAAATGGTTTTTAATCAATTGTAATTAGTTTTTTTATACATTAGTGTAATTTCATTACCATTAGTAATGATTTTTCTAATGAAAAATATTTCATTACCATTAAATGGTAATGATATTTTTTTCATTATCATTAGTATGAACTAATGGTAATGAAAATTCAATGGTAATGAAAAATTCCCATGTATGATTCAAATACCTCAAATACCTTGTTTTGAAGGAGTTATTTGTAATGCGATACATGAGTGTTATTTTCTATTTAAAATATTCGATACAAATAATTTATACGTTTTATACATATTGACTGAAATATCTTTTATGTTTATTGTTAACTTTATATTAATCTGAGTAAATATTAATTAAATATGAATATGCTTCGTTTTAGCATTTATAAAAAACCAACACGATAACGTCTTATTTTAATTTTTTTTGTAAGAAGTAAATATATATTTTTATGCAGTAAGTGAGCGCATAATTTTAATGTGTTATTTCAGACCTGTTTGTAACACATTTTTTCGGCCTTACTTTAAGCTGTTATGTAAGTAGTATTGTGCTCAGTATCGGTTATGTAAGTGGTTACGTAACTCCTAACATGTAATATTAAAGTAACATGTTCTTATGTTGTTACCTAGCCCTCTTTTTGAAAGTACATACCTCCAATGACATGCCCTTGTTAAAATAATAGCTGTTGGAATAGCAAAGTAAGAGGTTACATACCTTAATTTCTTCTTACAAACCTTATTACCAGGTAATAGAAAGTTTTGCTGGGTAATAAAACTCTACGGGAAAGCTAGACGAAAATTTAGGTTCCTATATCTTCTTAACTTTAGCAGTTTTATTTAATGTTTGAAAGAATTTTTATAGGTGTTAACTGGGACAGTACATACATAAAATAATTTTTCAAATAGATAGAGAAATGTAGCTTTGTGATTTTTTTTTTTTTTTTTTGTATTTTCTACTTTAAATCGCCATAGCTTTAACGACCTCTGCATAAAGTCATTTAATCGCACGAATTTGAAAAGCTCAAATGTCAGGTTATGTGTTCATAGAAAATATTACTTCCAATAAAATTTCAATTAAAATTTTGTCTTATTTCAAATTCATTTCCAATTAAAAGTTTAATCATATTAATTAACACCTCAATTTATAAATGCTTTATAAAGTTATAGCAGGGTTACAAAACGTCATTTTCATACAAAAATTGTTCAATAAACCTCCTATAATTTTACAAAGCGTTTATGAATTTAGGGGTGAATTTTTAGTTGAAAATGAGTATGGTGTCGAAAAACTTTTGTAGTTTACCATAAGAACTATTGACAACATATTAAAAAAAACTCTTAATAAAAATTACAAAAATCATTATAAACATAAAAAAATTAATAACTACTACCTCCGTTCCGAAATGAGGTTTTTTAAAAAAACTATTTTTTTTTGATAGTTGTTAGGACATATCAGTGATTCTGAATTTATAGATAGATTTCCAATTTTTTTTTAATTTATTTTTAATTCGATGTCAAAGTTGAAAATTAAAATTAAAATAATTCTTTGATTCTGTGTGAAAAAATTAACAGCATTCAGATAAATTAGAAAGCGTATTTTTGACATTACAAACATGTATGGAATCTATAATGCTTAACAATGATGGTAATAATTACAATGGGTACGATGTATGGGTAAAGTCTTCGCCGAGATGGCCTTTTACTGGTTTTTATTAAATGCAGCGAAGAGAAATTAGCACCAACTCGTCAAAATATTCTTCATTAATTTTATTACAATACAATATTAGTTTTTATACCACAATAGTGGCACATGAACTGTTATTTTAACTTATTTTCTTTTAGTTGAATAAAAACACTTTGCACTTTGTTAACATTATTTTGGAACAAAAAAATCAATAGAAATGTTAAAATTTTTTCGGAAAAGAGGTAGTATATATTAGTAATATTTTTAATATTGTTACGTTTTTTTTTTACCTTTTAAAAATATTGGTTTATCTCCTTTAAATAAACCGCCTTCTTTTCTAATGCAATGAAACTCTTTTGTTTCATACTGAGCTTACACACTTATTTATTTCCAGAATTTTCTTTACTAGAATAATACAATTTTGTAACAATAAAAATCTCATAATTTAATTCAAAATTTTTGATGATATTCATTAAAATTAAAATATGATTAAAATTTTAATTAAAACATTTTCGACTAAATTCTTACAAGTCTAAGAAGGGAGGTCTCTCGGTCTCGACGCGGACCCGCAGATCTTAATAAACTTTGCATATGTGATAGAGTTAAGCCCAAATTAGTTTGGAAGTATCGTAAAAAAAGTAATGAATAAAAAGCTGATAAAAAATAAAAATATTATATTTTTTATCTTTTTCTTGTGCATAGAATTAAATGTCAAGTAATAAAATAGAAAATTTCTATTTTCAGCAGAACTTTTTTACGATTTTACTTGACAACAGTTTCAATGCACAGAAAAAAGATAAAAATATATTTCTATATTATTTTAACACATTGAATTGATTACAGATACGTTTTTTTACTTTACGATTAGACTAATGAAGCCTTTAAAGGGCTAAAAAATGGAGTCAAAAATTAATTCGTTTTTATCCACTTGGTACCCATATTGCTAATGTCGTGGAAACAGGTCCTACTGCTCGATTAAAAGCCGTATGATTACGAATATCGCAAAAGGCTCAGACATCCGCTCGATTAAATAAAATAATCAGCACCATCAAAGCAAGCAATACTCTTTAACAAAACGCCTGTTTTATTGTCATTCAAAACACATTTCTTCGGATACCAAAACTACTTTTGCACTTCTCAATATACATAAGTATGTTTTTCATCTCATCAAGAAGACAAAAATTTTTAAAATCGGCTTTCAGTTAAAGTAGCTAAAAGCTCTGAAAACCTGTTTAATTATCATGCACACACCCATGATACAAACTCGAAGGATTTTTTTTTTTCTATTGTAACCATGTTGTTCAATAACATCAGCATTAATATCCTGTGTCAAGGGTGGGACACATTGTGGTTTTTCACAACAAATATATCGGTGTTTCCAACCAAAGTAAAGTATTCGGTTGTCATAGTGAATCTGTTTTTTCTGAGTAGAATTCGCACTAATATTAAGGTTATTCACAAGGGGTGAGCTACCAAAAAACAGAGTTGTTAAAATTTTCATTTGGCTTTAAAGCACCGTAAGTTGTTTGAGTTTCACGTGAAAAAACTGTTATACTCCATATAAAAGAAAAGATTTTTCACGATAATGAGTTTCACGTGAAATGTGTGTAGACTTTGTTTTCACGCAAATTTAATGTACAAGACTATTATTTTTCTTTTGAAAAAGTGACATTTTGTGTTTATTGTGATTGGATATTTCTAATAAAATAAAAAATTATTAATTTTTTAAATTTAAAGTAACTTTTTAGGCATTTTAAGTTTGAGTGAAAATTTTTCACGTGAAAAACAACTTACGGTGCTTAACAACGATTTTCTTTTTGAATTTTTATCTGTTTGCACACTCAAACATAGGACACTAAACATACGTAAAAATGTTGTATCGTGCTATTCTCAAATTTTATATTTTTTCAATTTAAATTCTAACAACTCTGTTTTTTGTTAGCACGATACGACGATACAACAAATAGCATACCCCTTGTGAACAACCTTATTAAGATCGGGCATCGTAACTCTCTAATATGACACTTTTTGGCAGAATCTAGGCTATTTGTATCAAAAAAAAATATACAATTATTTAGTTTAAAGTTTTTTTTAGCAAGAGATTTAAAGCTCTTAAATGTTTTAAACTTTAAAAATAGGTTTAATTTGGTGCAACTTCTTAAGCTGCAGCACATACAGTACACCATTGCGTATGAGCGATTTTCAATTAAAACTGTACGAGTATTTGTTGCGTATGAGTGATATTAATTTCAACGAATCAGTCGCCTGATTAGTATCAGTGAGTATCTATCCACCTTATCTCGCTCAACCATCGCTCAATTTATTCTTTCGTATTTTTTATAAATAGGTTTTCTTATGCATTTTTCTCTTTGCCCGAGTTTAGCCCGAGTTCGCTAATTATCGAGAGAACCGTGAGTAGCATAGTCAATCTATAAAATATATAATCTTTGTTAGTATTAAACTTTGATTCATCATTCCCAGCAATCATGGCAATACGAATACGATTCTCCAATCTTATTGCCTGGAAGAAAAATTTTATTGCGGCAACAATCGCCTTCATATTGCGGAAGATACCCCATTTGGTAGAAAACGTGTCCCGAATGCAATACTTCGCAGCAATACGAAAGCAATTCTCCTGGAAGATAAATAGGCGATATCGCTAGTTTTCATCTGGAAGATAAAAAAAGTGTCACCAAATATCGCTGATTTATCATCAGGAAGTTTGAAAGAAGATACCGCCACAATACCCCTCAGAAGATTAAAAAAAAAACTTTTTAATACATATTTTTCTTATAAACATAAAACGCACTATTGTACCTTAAATTGCATTGCGTATAAAATCCAGTATCTAAAATTCCTTCCGCGGGGTGTGGATTTCATCCAACAACCATTTAATGTGTTATTTTCTGAAAAAGAAAGAAATTTGTGTTATAATTGCCATAATTTTTGAGTCTTTAATGCAAGTTTACTTACACTCAAATTTGCAAATTAGTTGGATACATTTTTGCAAAAGTCTTGTTTTTAGACTTCAATTCCAATGCATTTCCTTGGAAAAATGGTTTTAGTAGCGTTTGTAAGTAATTTTGAAAAATTATATTTTCAAACTCTACATTTGACATTTTTCTTTCAATGTCGCCGATATATCTTCTAGGTGATAAATAGAAGATATTTAAAAAAAACTACTTGATTCTCTTCTGCATGAAAAATTGAAGATATTGCCATAATATCTTTAGGGTGATATTTCTTCCAAATGTTTATTGGGTTGAGTTTTATTTTTATTATTTTTAAATTACTAGAAGTCTGATTTAACAACATATATTGACAGATTTATTTAAAAATGTATATCTTGTTGATTGAAATATATAATATCTAATCGTAATTTAAACCAAAAATAAAATATATATATTGGTAAACGAATTTTTTACTAAATATATTTGTTTTCCAAGCAAAACATATAAATTAAAAATTAGACTTCAAAATTAGTCGATAGAGAGTTGGCCTAGTAGTGCTGTATGGTTGAGGAGTTGGCCTAGTACGCCGGATTTCCGGGTTCAAATCCCGGAAAAGACAAAAAATTTTGATGTTTTTTTAAATTAAAATAAAATATTCATATGTATAAACAGTAAATATGGCTAAGAAAATTAAAAGTAGCTGTGGTGCAATAGGTAAGAGTGTGAACTATTAACCTGAATGGCCGGGTTCAATACCAGAAAATTAAAAAAAAAGTTTTTTAATTTCAATAAAATTTTGTGGAACATAATAATATTTATGTGGAACATAATATTAGACAACCGAATATTAGCTTTCACGACGAAAAATATAATTTAATATAAAGATAGTTGTGGTAACCGCACGAATTCGATTGGCAACAAATTCGGTGGCCACAAATGATACTGTTTTCTGGGTGCATGTATGTGTATATAAAGAAAAAAGTTTATTTGGATCCATTTGGAAAAAAACTGCCGCACCGATCGCTTTTTCCTATTGTTTCCAATTATTCGACATACCCGAGTAAAAAAAGTTGATCTAGCGTAATATCTAATCATAACCAATTTGATATTGTTTAAGATCTGCTGTAATATCTAGCTGATCCAATTAGATCTCAAAATTGGGTGTATCCAATCATATCGTATTAGATCCCATTGTATATATGGGGATAAACTAAGATCAAGTTATATCTCAAAATTGGGAGGTCCAATGATATCTTTGGGGATAAACCTAGATCTAATTTGATCCGAAAAATGGCGGATCCAGCTATATATTTGCGGATAAACTTAGATCTTATTTGATCCAAAAAATGGCGGATCGATTTAGATCCAGCTATATATTTGTGGAAAAACTTAGATCTAATTTGATCCGAAAAAGTGGCAGATCGAATTAGATCCAGCAATATATTTCGGGATAAACTTAGATCTAAATTGATCCGAAAAATGGCAGATCGAATTAGATCCAGCAATATATTTGTGGATAAACTTAGATCTAATTTGATCCGAAAAATGACAGATCTAATTATATCCAGCAATATACAATGACATCCAAAACTATCCAGAAAAATGACAGATAAAATTAGATCCAGTAATATATTTCGGGATTGCGTAAGATCTTAACTTTTCCAATAAATTGCAGATCGAATTAAATCCAGTGATATATTTGGGGATTTGGTAAGATCTTAATTTATCCAATAAATTGCAGATCGTATTAGATCTAGCAATTTATTTCAGCATTAAAATGGCAGATCGAATTAGAAACAGCAATATATTTGGGGTTTGACATCTAAAACTATCCCGAAAAATGACAGATAAAATTAGATCCCGCATTATATTTGGGTACTACGTAAGATCTCCATTTATTTGGGATTAAATAAGATCCCAGACAGATATTGACAACAGTTCAAAAAATAATACTCTGGCAGAGCACTGATTTTATAAAAATTACAATATATTAAGGTGGTTCATAAGGGGTGTGCTATCTGTTGTATCGTTGTATCGTCCTAACAAAAAACAGAGTTGTTAAAATTTGTATTTGTGTTTAACAAAGATTTTCTATTCAGTTTTCTATCTGTTAGCACACTCAAACATAAGACATTAAACATATGTAAAAATGTCGTATCATGCTATTCTCAAATGTTGTATTTTTTCAATTTAATTTTTAACAACTCTGTTTTTTGTTAGGACGATACAACGATACAACAAATAGCACACCCCTTGTGAAAACCCTTATTGTTAAAATAAGGTTTAAACTCATAAGGTAACGAGTCGCAGTAAAAATTCATCGGTTTATGTAAAAATTTATTAATATCATTCAGATAATTCTCTCAGTTAATTTGATGTTTTCCTACACTATACATATTCATATAAAAAAATAAAATTTAATGCAATTAAATAAGACCAAAACTCCGATAAAATTGGATGAAATTATATCAATTCAAATATCTTTTTTATTCGTTTATATACAATTTGATTAATCCATTTTCCGGATGAAATTTTATATAATTTAGTGTGATGCCAAATACAAAAAGATATGCTACCAAATAAATTTTTTTTCACGGGTATTAAAAAAAAATAATATGGAGCTTTATATGGTAATATATAACTTAAAGTCATCCATGTATCATTTGATCCGAAAAATTACCTGATAAAATTGTATCAGTTGTTTATCAGCTTTTATCTAATTGTATCAGTTTAGATCTGACCTGATTAAATTATGTGTTAATCAGATGAAATTGTATTTGATTTTTGACCTGATACAATTTTATTGGTTTATATCACATGGTATCAGTTTAGGTCCAAATAGATATATTTGTATACAAAATTATATAGTCATATCCCAAAGACCTGATATCAGTTTAAAACTTTGATACAATTGTATAAGGTAAATGTCGGATACAATTATATTTTATTTATATAAACCCTGCAAACATTTGGAAGATATCTTCCAAGAAGATAATAAAGCGATATCTTCTATTTTTCAATTTAATAAAAATAATCAAGTAGTATTTTGAACTTGTCTTCCTTTTATCATTCGGAAGATATTTTGGAGATATTTGGAAAAACCAATTCAAAAATTGTGTTTTTTGGCATAATTTTTTATGATAATATTGCGGCAGTATCACCTTTTTATCATCTGGAAGATAAACACAAATCGTTTCAAATTTTTCAAAATGTTGGAAAAAATAATACAAAATTTGTACAAAAACAATTATAAGAAATATGGGAAACGAATTCGTCGAAAAATGAGGATTAGTGCGCGGAAAAAATCGGGTATGATGGCAACAAGATAATTAATGATTTTGTCAATGGATTATGTATGCAGACATTCTTTTTCAGAGTTAAATTTAATAATGAAAAATATAAATCGTTTATTTTGTTTCGAGGAGTTAATTTAGCGATATCACCTATTTATCCTCCAGGTGATAAATTGGCGATATCACCGATTTATCATTCAGAAGTATCGCTTTCGTATTGCTTGGGAGTATCGCTATAGAAAGGATATTTACTCCCGAAAGGAGGATCTTCCGCAATAAGAATATGATTATTGCCACAATAAAGTTTTTCTTCCAGGCGATACGATTGGGAAACATCTGCGTATTTTAATGTTTGCAGGGAAATTGAACCAATTACGATCAAACCTGACACCATTACATATAAACCGATAAAATTGTATCAGCCCAGGAAATTTTTTACAATAGTTAGCCAACCACACCCATTCTACAGCTGGTTCCACTGTTACAAAGTTCTTACAGAACTGATCAGTACTCGCTAAATTTTACTATGTAAATTGATAGAAGGTCGATATCGCTTATTTTTCATTAAAAGCCACGCCTACTTAAAACAAGTGACAAAACAAAAAAACAGATGTCACGCTAAAATTCTGCACCATTTTCTGAACAATCTTCTCGCATTTTGGGGTGAATTTATCCACTATTTTGATCTTTAAAAATAAAGGCAACGAGAATAAAATTAGAAAAAATTTGAATGTATCTATTATATTGATCATATGTGTATATAAATATATATGGCACTATATATAGTATCATATATTATCATATCTGGAGCTGTATTAAAAATTTTGATCATGAGGTACCATATATGGCCATATATTGTTTAACTGGCAGCATATATAATAATATATGGTTTAAATGGCACCATATATGCTAATATATTGCTTAAATAACACAATATATAAATATATATGGCACTATATTTAGTTGCATATATTATCATATCTGCAACTGTATTAAAGATTTTGTTCATGAGGTGCCGAATATGACCATATATTGTTTAAATGCCACCATATATGATAATATAAAGTTTAACTGGCACCATATATAGTTATATATTGTTTAAATGATACCATATATAATTATATATTCCTAAACTGCCGCCATATATATTAAGATATAGCTCTATATACAACTATATATGCAATAAGATCAGCCATGCTATGTAATATATAAACATCCCAGCAAAACCTTGGTAATATGTTGGTATTACAGAATACATTACCTGGTAATACCATACCCCTTACTATTGAATTATTTCATAACTAAAATGTAATGTCTTACGTATAATGTGCTGCATAACTACTGGGTAGTAATAGCAACTTATTACCAATGATATATTTAAACACCTCAAAGAAAAGAGTTACTTGTAATACACAACATGAGTTCTAAATAATAGCAGCGACTTATTACAGATGGGATATTTTAAAACCGTAAAATAAGGAGTTACTTTTAATGTGATACGTGATCACTTAATAGAAATATCCACTTATTACCGATGGTGTATTCAAATACCTCAAAATAAGGAGTTATTTGTAATGCGATACATGAGTGTTATTTTCTATTTAAAATATTCGATACAAATAATTTACATTTTTTATACATATTGACGGAAATATCTTTTATGTTTTTTGTTAACTTTATATTAATCTGAGTAAATATTAATTAAATATGAATATGCTTCGTTTTTGCATTTATAAAAAACCAACACGATAACGTCTTATTTTAATTTTTTTGTAAGAAGTAAGAATATATTTTTATACAGTAAGTAAGCGCATAATTTTAATGTGTTATTTCAGACCTGTTTGTAACATATTTTTTTGGCCTTACTTTAAGCTGTTATGTAAGTAGTATTGTGCTCAGTATCGGTTATGTAAGTGGTTACGTAACTCCTAACATGTAACATTAAAGTAACATGTTCTTATGTTGTTATCTAGCCCTCTTTTTGAAAGTACATACCTCCAATGACATGCCCTTGTTAAAATAATAGCTGTTGGAATAGCAAAGTAAGAGGTTACATACCTTAATTTCTTCTTACAAACCTTATTACCAGGTAATAGAAAGTTTTGCTGGGATATATACCATATCTAATATCTAATTAGATGAAATTATATATTGCATTATATAAGGAAAAATTTTGAAAAAAGACGTCATATATAATTATGTATGGGTATACATAACGACATGTCTAATTATATATTGTAATATATGCCACATATGATTATATATAATTTTTTTACTCGGGTAGGCAGTTAACCGGTTAATGTATTATTCGAAAAATCGCTGAAATTGATTAACCGGTTATTCGGGTCGGTTAATCAATAAAATTGGCGATTAATCGATTAATTGTTTAAAGCAAAATTAATGTATTTCCTTAAGTTTTTATCAATAAAAACACAAATAGCTTGTTTTTGTTAAATATCAATATGACATATGAACACGATGTATTTAAAAAAAGTTTTAATATTAAAAAATTACATTTACACGAGAGAGAAAAGTAATAGAGATAAAACAAAAAGCACCTGTAATCAGAGCTGCAAGATAATTTTTATGATAAATCGGCATTTTCGGAACTTTGATTTAAAAAAATCGGCACAATTAAAAAATAAGTATTACTTAAATGAGTAAGTATTACCTAAAAAAAAAATTTTTTTTTTTGTTTTTTCTTTGATATTTTAAATGTTTAATAACGCTCCTAGACGAGAACAAGAAATTCTCATTGAGTTTGTAATTTAACTTAACAAATATTTCCAGCAATTCTAAAAACGTCGTCCCCTGACGATTTCCTTAATCGCCATGTTTTTATACAAAGCTCTGAAAAGTGCATCTATTTTTCTGAAGAAAACCTCATACAAGGAATGTATTCCAAGCTATATTTTCAGATTATTATGAAATTTAGATATTTGATAGAGAAAAGAAATCTAAGATCAACCTGTCTAATTCGTACACCTCGGACGAACCCTTTCTAACCCCATATTCTGACCACTTAAATTACCGAGGTGGTCAAAAACAGTGAGATGTTCATCTTACAATTTTTGTTTCTACAAAATATTGAAATTTCATTAAAATAACATAGTAGTGTTTAGTTTGAAGTAACTGCCTTGTTAGATATTAACTAATTATTCGTTTAGAAAACCAAAAAAGATTTTGCGCTATTTTTCTATTATTGAACAATAATATAATTTTTCTTAAAGAAAAACTCTTATAGTCAATTTTATAATCAGAACTATGATCGATTTGTTTTTTAAATAAATAGTTCTTAGGTAAGAATTTTTCAAACAACATTTCTTATTTAAGAAATATTTAAAACAAAAATCGATCTTAGTTCTGAATATAGAACTGACCCTTAGATTTCAACAAATTAGGAAACCAGTAGACATTTTCCCAAACCAAAAACACAGGATTAATTGCTATTAAAAAAAAGTAATATTGTGATGGCAAAAAGTAGCCATCAAAATAATAGATAGAAGAATTGTAGGTAGATTTTTTTTAAATTCTGGGGTGGGAAAAAATCATTCTAGGGTGGGCTTAGCCCACCCCAGACCGGCCTAAGTTCGCCAATGCATATTGCAATAAGTTTATAATACAAAAATTGCAATTTGACATACAACCAAATGAATTTTTGCACAATATCAAAAGTTGCACAAGAATATTTCTTAGTGTACCTTTAGCTTCCAATTATTGAATTTCAGATTCATTTAGTAAACTAGAAAATTCTTTAAGAATTTCAAATATAGGATTATTTTCTATTTATTAATATGCATAATTAATCACTACAACTTTTGCAGTTGTAATTCAGAAAATATCAATTGAAATTCAGAAAATATCAATTGAAATTCAGAATTTCGAATTGAAATTCAGAAAATATCAATTGAAATTCAGAATTTCCATTTGAAATTCAGAAAAGATCAATTGAAATTCAGAATTTCCATTTGAAATTTAGAAAATATCATTTGAAATTCAGAAAATATCAATTGAAATTCAGAAAACATCAATTGAAATTCAGAAAAATGTAAACACATTTTTTAAAAGAATCCGTCCAGGTAGATAATGTTATTCCCTATAAAAATTTATATATGGGGTTTATCAAAATAAGTAAAATTCATTTTACTCACGCGAGTGAAAAATATTTAAAATTTGTGTGCCTCAACGATTTTATGTAGACTAATTTCTTTCTTGTAACGAATTATGGCTACATTAGACATTAAAACGTAACGCTGATATTAACCATCTAACCGGCCTAAGCTTTTTTGCAATGAAATTTATACCATGTGTTCCTCACGAAAAATAAACAATAAGTTCTTCTACAAAATTTTTTTTCGTTGCCTACTTTAGGCGATATGGGCCAGGGTGAATCTCGAAAACTAGCGCATAAAAATTACTAGGTTTAGGCACAAATTACTTCTCTTACCAAGATGTAATTGCAATAAAAAAATTACAATTTTGTGCTGTTACTTAAGAGGATGTAGCGATTTTCGTTTTTCGAAAAACGCGAAATTGAGCGAAATCGCACCAAAACTTCAATATATATTATTCAAACTTATAAACTTTGCTACCTATACCAAATATTATCGTTTTACCAAATTTCAGAAAAATCCGTCCATTTGTGTTGAAGTTAAGGTGATGTCCTTTAAAGGTATACTTATGGAATCCTGTGCGTCCTTGGACCAAAGTAAGGAACTTTTTGAATAGCTTAAGCTCCAATCTTACTTCATGGTCACTATCAATTGTTTTAGTCAATTCAAATATGTTTTTAAGATTTTTGAAAATTTTGGTTGTTTTAAAATATTTAATTTTTGAAATTTTACGAAATTTTATCTTTGACACTTTCTCGCTTCCAAACCATGCATTGTATACAAAAAAATTCTTCACAAAAAATTTAATAAATTTTTTTTTCTGTTGAAAAAGCATAATTTCTTATTATAAAATACTCCTTTGGCGCATTTCTGGTCAATTTAATATACCCCGCCTGGAGGCGGGCTTGCCGGTTAGAGGGTTAAAGACTATTATTTGGCTTTAAATTTCAGCCTTACATTTTGGAGCCATAATTCGTAACAAGAAAGAAATTAGTCTTCATAAAATCATTGAGGCACACAAATTTTAAATAATTCTCACTCGCGCAAGTCAAATTAATTTTAGTCCCACTTATTAATCAAACGTCCTTTGATAAAATCCATATATGTATAAATTTTTTATAGGGTATAACATTATCTACCTGGCCGAATTCTATAAAAAATTATGTTTACATTTTTCTGAATTTCAATTGATGTTTTCTGAATTTCAATTGATATTTTCTGAATTTCAAATGATATTTTCCGAATTTCAATTGATATTTTCTGAATTTTAAATGATATTTTCTGAATTTCAATTGATATTTTCTGAATTTCAAATGACGATTTCTGAATTTCAATTGACATTTTCTGAATTTCAAATGATGATTTCTGAATTTCAATTGATATTTTCTGAATTTCAATTGATATTTTCTGAATTTTAAATGACGATTTCTGAATTTCAATTGATATTTTCTGAATTTCAAATGACGATTACTGAATTTCAATTGATATTTTCTGAATTTCAATTGATATTTTCTGAATTTCAAATGATATTTTCTGAATATCAATTGATATTTTCTAAATTTCAAATGATATTTTCTGAATTTCAAATGATATTTTCTAAATTTCAAATGCTATCTTCTGAATTTCAATTGACATTTTCCGAATTTCAAATGATATTTTCTGAATTTCAATTGATATTTTCTGAATTTCAAATGGAAAATCTGAATTTTAATTGATGTTTTCTGAATTTCAAATGGAAATTCTGAATTTCAATTGATGTTTTCTGAATTTCAAATGGAAATTCTGAATTTCAATTGATATTTTCTGAATTTCAATTGATATTTTCTGAATTACAATTGCAAAAGGTGTAGATTTTAAATTTGCGTGTTTTTGAAATAAAAAAAAAATTGGCATTTTTCGACTAAAAATCGGCAAATCGGCATTTTGCATATTTTTCAATAAAAAATCGGCAAAATGCCGAAAAATCGGTCATTTTGGCAGCCCTGCCTGTAACAGGGATGGAAATGAGTTTTTTTTCATTTTGTACCGACTACATAAAGAAATTGTACTTTTTCGACCCCCACGGTACCAAAATTTTTCATATATAGAAAATTTGTCCGAAGAATGCCAAACTTGCAGAAAAGATTCTTCTACAAAAATTGTACTTCTTCAGCCCTCACAAATTTTTTTTGATATAAAAAGTACGTGCGATCAAGGTCAAGCTGGCAGGAAATATTATTCTGTGCGACACAAAGACCTGCTAACTTATATTAAAATAATCAATAGTTGTGAATATCAAAGTTATATGAAAATACCCAGCAAAAAAGATTGCAAGTAATTCTTTACAAACTACTTCTTTCAATGCTTCACAAGTATCCGTTAGTGTATTTTTACTGCTTTTTTAGAAGTTATTCTGAACAACTTCAACAAATCACTTCTTTCATTGCTTCCAAAGTATCCGTTATTACATTTTTACAGATTTTTTAGAATTACTCCTGAACCACATCCAAAAAATCACTTAAGTATTGCTTCTAAAGAGTAATTGCTCTAAAAGTGATCGTAAAAACTGATTTTGGTATCACTTGGCATTTCCAAATAGGGGGTCCCGGGTTCGATTAACGGCGGGACCAATATTTTTTTATTTTTTTAAAACTTTTTTTATTCTATTATTTTTTTTTTTAATATTTATAATTAATTTGTTTAAATTCAATATTTTTAATTTTAAAATTTTTAAAAATATCTATATATAAAAAAATGGTGATCAGTTGCTTTTTATGTACCTGTAAAAATAGTACTTAAAACAATATTGAATTGGAGTGCACCTTTTATACTTGTTTAATAACTACTTTTATTGAAGAGAATAAGGAACAATATCTCGCATTAATAAAGTGGTGTTTTATGTCAGTCAAATTTCATATCAAAGAATGGCTCAGTGGTAGAGCGCTAGACTAGCAATCGTAAGGTCGCAAGTTCGATATCCGGTGGCGGCAATAAAAAACTTTTGTAAAATAAAAAAAGAAATATAATTTTTTTGTAAATAATTTTTTTTTAAACTTAAACCTTTGTACTCGTTCAAAAAGTACTGAAAAAATGTTGAAGTGGTAGTACTCCTCTCCTATGACAACTCAATGTTAAAATCATTAGTGTTTATGTTAAAAAGGAAGTACATCTAGATCATCAATTGTAGTGCTTTTTCTACTGCTTCGGCATCTCTTTTTTTTGCTGGGTATATATTGTTAACACTTTGTTCTGGTTATTTTTTAGATAAGTTACCCGTCCTAAGAAAACAATGTAATATTTTTTTTATTGATGAGCTGATTACGGGAAAATAATAATACTAAATTTATACTTGAGGAAAAACTACCTAGTTTTTGTATAAAACAAGTTTTTTCTTGTTTTTTTGTATGCGTTTTGATAAGTTAAAAACTACAAGAGTCAAAAATCAGGTAGTTTATCTCAGGTATGATGTAGTTTAATGCATTTTTTTGTAACATTGGGCCCAAAAGTTGTCAGTTACAAGTTTTTGTTAGAATGATTTTAGTCCAAGTCTGCATTACGAATATTTGTTGACAGCTTTAAAGTACAACAAGTTCATTTAATGCAAAAATTTTAAATTTGGAAATTTTTGAAATTGTTCCAAATGGATCACGGTACCACTGTATCAACGGAGGTCAAAATGTACCAGAAAATATACAATTGTAGGATGCTTCCCATCCCTTACCTATAATTAGCTAGCTCTATTTTGAATAAGTGAAGCTATTTGGTGTTTCCTCTCGTGTGTAAATGTATGTACCTTAAGGTTGAAAAGTTTCGGAATCTGAGATTATTTGAATTTAAACATTTCTTATACAAATAAAAAAAAATTCTGTAAAAATTTTGCTGAAGCTACTTTAAATTAAAATGTTAAAAACAGCATAAGTTAATTAGGGTTTTCACAGGGGGTGTGCTATCTGTTGCATCGTTGTATCGTTCTAACAAAAAACAGAGTTGTTAAATTTTTTATTTGACTTTAACAACGATTTTCTATTGGGTTTTCTATCTGTTAGCACACTCAAACATAGAACACTAAACATACGTAAAAATGTTTTATCGTGCTATTCTTAAATGTGGTATTTTTCCAATTTAAATTTTAACAACTCTGTTTCTTGTTAGGACGATAAAACGATACAACAAATAGCACACCCCTTGTCTACAACCTTAATGTAGATTTTTTATTTCTTTAAAAATTCTTTTTTTTTTAATATGAAAAATTTTGCATACAAAATTTCTTTGAATGCAAATTTACAATAAATATACAAGTATGCCACAGACTTCAATTTTACTAGAAAGTGAAATTGAAAATTCAAATTGCTTCTCCAGAAGTAAATAATATTTTTTCAAATTTAGACCAAATATAATAGATAAACATAATTAATTATAACTTAAGAATGCTGTTTTTAGTAATTTTACAAATTTTGTTAGTGAACATATTTAAAGTTTTAACACATATTTCGTATGAAATTAATATGATTTTGAAGTACAATTTCATAACGTTTTACTTTTGCTTCTTCAGGTTTTTTGCATTTTCATAAATTCTATAATGTTAAAAAAATTCGATTTTTTTTGTTAATTTTTTTATTCTAACTGTTAGATTTTATAGCTAAAAAAAAAGAAGATCGCCGATCAAAATTTAAAATTTTAGTTATTCAGAAAAAATTACGTGTTGCTAATCAATCAGAAAATTATTGAATTTACCACCAAAAAGCATGTAACTTTTTTAACTAAAATAGTTAAAGAGGGAATACATGCGAAGTACTATTGAAAAGCTTTTATGAGTTAAATCCGCTCTAAATATCAATTCCACTTTGGTTTTTGAAAGTGGAATGAAAACGATTTTTTTTTTCGTTTTACATTTTCTGGAGAAGCTTTTAAAGCGGCCCATACATTAAAGAACATTCGTGAAAAAATGCCCATTTTTTGTGAATGTATGCGTGCGTTTGTTTGTGGGAACGTGTTGATATCGTGCAATTCGTGTTCACAAAAGTCTTCGATATTTTTTGTTCCCTACTCAATGTTCCTTATTGTATGGGCCGCTTAACATTATAAAGCCTGTGGCGTACTCAATACTTACCAAAACGTTTTATTTTCAATACAAAGTTATCCGTAGCAACCTAAACTGCAAATTAAGAAGGAGAAAAATTGTTTTGGATCATTTTAGGAAAAAAAATTGCAAAATCAAATTAATTCCGAAAAAACCTGTGACATGCCTGATAATATTGAATTTAAAAAAATTATTATCAAAAGTTCTTCCTCCTCCTCTGAAGAAATAAAAAACGCATAAACAAAAATTTAGATAAATTTGAGTAAAATTTTAGTTAATTGAAAATACCAAGTTACCGTGCAAAAATATTGCAAAAAAATGATGAGTAGTAGAGTTAGTAGACTAAAGAATATCATAAAGAATTGTTAAATTCTCAGTCTTTTTTTCGTGTTTTAAGGGCCATTAACAAGAACTTTATTACTCTAGTTTTAATAAAAAGTTTCCACAAAACTAGTGGAGTTTTCTTAACAAAATGAATGAAAAGTTTCTTAAGCTTCATAAAAATTATGAAGCTTTTTCCTAAAATTTATCATTTCTATGAAAAGTTTCAATGGAAGAATTCCAGCGAAACTTCATTGAATCAATATAAAAATTAATAAATATGTAGCATGTAGACTAGAGTGTCCCTTTAAAAAAGATTTGTCATTACACCCCCAGTTTTATTGGAAATGGTCCCAAATGGAAGAAATCGTTTTTTTTTTGTTTGGAAAACGTTAACCCGTGCCGAAAGTATTACTATTAAAAATTCCCAAAATTTTAAATTTCGAAAATAATTATGTTTTATTTCATTTATTCATTTAATATAGTCAAAATGATTCAGGCATGGAATTTTGACTTCATCGGATATAATTAACCCACTTTAGCCTGGAATCCAAAATAACCCACGAATTTGATAAAAATGCAAAAACGTGTTTTTTTTAAATTAATTTTAAAGATTTTTTAAAATGCCTAATTTGGAGATGTCGATTGCTATTTGTACCACATAATAGTTGATATTGAAGAAAAAAAATAAATTGGATAAATGATAATTCGAGTTTGTGTTTGGAGCGACTGCTTTCCAGGACATTTTACAAAAATTGCTCATTTTGGCAAAAATTTAACAAAATTTGTATGTTTTCATCAAATTTTACACAGTTTTCGGAAAGTCATCACTTAAATTTGGTTAGACTATAATTATCTTTACATTTGTTTAAAAAATCTTTAACCCTTAGTGGCCTGGGGTCAGAAAAACTTAATATTAATTATTACTACGAGATTTTAAAGCCATTAATTTGTTAAAAAAAAATCTCAACTGGATAAAAATAATTATTTTATGTATCGTGATCCATATGGGGCTACTTTTTATACTTTTGACCAAAAACGCCCCACTAGGAAATATACAGAATAACACCTTTCATAATTTTCGGAAAAATATCACTAAAAATTTTTATTTTGAGTAACTTGATCCATATAGGATTAATGTTCTCACTTTTCACAAAAAAAGACACACTAGGAAATTTATAGAATAGCATTTATCAGATTATTATTCTGAAAGCTATTATTCTGCAAATTTCCTAGTGGGGCGTTTTTGGCCAAAAGTATAAAAATTAACCCCATAAGGATCACGTTACATAAAATAATTATTTTTATCCAGTTAAGATTGTTTTGTTTAATCAAATTAATGGCTTACATTCTCGTAGTTCTAATTAATATTAAGTTTCATGGGACTTTTCCGACTCAAGACCACTAAGGGTTAAAGATTTTTTAAACAAATACAAAGATAATTCAAGTGATGTTTTTCCGAAAACTGTGTAAAATTTGATGAAAACATTCAAATTTTGTTAAATTTTTAATAAAATGAGCAATTTCTGTAAAATGTCCTGGAAAGCAGTAGCTCCAAACACAAACTCGAATTATCATTTTTACAACTTATTTTTTTTGTTTAATATCAACTATTGCATGGTACAAATATCAATCGACATCTCCAAATTGGGCATTTTAAAAAATCTTTAAAATTAATTAAAAAAACACGTTTTTGCATTTTTATCAAATTTGTGGGTCATTTTTAATTCCAGGCAAAAGTGGGTTAATGATATCCGATGAAGTCACAGTTCCACATCTGAATAATTTTGACTATATTAAATGAATAAGTGAAATAAAAAATTAAATTTTTCTAAATTTAGAATTTTGGGAAAATTTAATAGTAATATACTTTTTTTTCCAAAAAAAAATCGATTTCTTCCATATGAGACCATTTCCAATAAGACTGGGGGGTGTAATGAACGAAAATCGACAAATCGCTATTTTAAGGGACATTCTAATGTAGACATTTCACTCAGTATACAGTTACAAATGTCAAATTCAATTTAAATTTGAATATTTGAACCTTCATTTTGTATTAAATTTACGTTATTTCGTTAGTGTTATTGTCGTTAATGCGAAAAAAATTTAAATTCAGTGAAACGGGTATGGGTTCCATTGTATTCTACTAGTTGAAAATGTTGTAGAATTGATGTGATTTTGAATCGATTATACACTAGAGTGGGCCGAACTTTGCCGAATTCCGAATTTCAAAAACGAGGGGTGCGGAAAAGTTGCGTATGCGTCCAGTAAATAGTAAAAAATAAAAATTTTAAAAATCGGTTTCCCTTCAAGGTCCCCGCAATGCGGATGAAATTTCGGAAAGTTTAAAAAAATCCTTAAATTTTGTTAAAAAATATTTGTTGTTGTGATATATTATTTCTAATAAATTATAGTTCGCTGAATCCAAAAAAAATAAAAATTTTTTAATCGGAAGGGGTTCTGAAATATTGCTACTTGAATTTTGCTGAAAAACATGTTTTTTCATTTTTCAGTCGAGCCTTCAAAAAGTTAGTCTAAGAATGTTTTTAATTTTTTTCACTTTTAAATCTACTATCTATATAAAATTATCTTTCACTTAAGTGTAAAAAAGTATAAAAATGTTGAAGGGTATTCCAAGGACGCTGCGACAAAAGTTGAAAAAATTTTCAGAGTCAAAAGTGATTGTTTTTTGTGATCACTGTTTTTTTATTACCCATTTATTGTTTTGGATCAACATAAAATAAAATTTTTATGACTGGTCCATATTTTCAATAATTTTGATATTTTGATAATAAATATAAAATAGCGTGATCGGATCTTGAGATTTGGGACACAATGCTCGAAAAATATCCTCTTTTTTGTCCACACAATGTTCGAAAAGTATCCTACTTTATATTTTTTGTTGTATTAAAAGAATACTTTGGAATAAAATTAAATACCTAATAGTTTTTTTTTTAAAGGTTTGAAAAATATTTTATACACTGTGCCACAAAAGTATATATGAAAAAATGTAATTGAATATAACTTAATACATTAGTTTTTTGTAAATATCATTAAAACTAAATTGCGTGCTTGGATTCAAAATTTTGTAAAACAATGTACGTAAAGAATCCTATTTTTTATCCACACAATGTTCGAAATGTGTTAAAAAGATCAGATCTGGCCAGATCTCAGCACATCTTACCAGATCTAGGCATATCTGGCCAGATCTTCGTAGATCTTACCAGATCTAATCAGATCTCAAAATTGGGGACAAATTTGAGATCTAATTAGATCTGATCAGATTTAGGCATATCTTGCGCATTTGTCCAGATCACTTTAGATTTGAACAAATTTGGCACTAGATCTTATCAGATCTTGCCATAAGGTATTATCACATATGCCATATCTGATCCTATTTGATGTGATCTGGTACAGGATCTAATTAGATTGAATCATATCTATTGAGAACCAAAAAGATCTGGTCAGATCTAAACTTTTTTACACGGGTATTCAGAAAAAATTACGTGTTGCTAATCAATCAGAAAATTATTGAATTTACCACCAAAAAGCATGTAACTTTTTTAACTAAAATAGTTAAAGAGGGAATACATGCGAAGTACTATTGAAAAGCTTTTGTGAGTTAAATCCGCTCTAAATATCAATTCCACTTTGGTTTTTGAAAGTGGAATGAAAACGATTTTTTTTTTCGTTTTACATTTTCTGGAGAAGCTTTTAAAGCGGCCCATACATTAAAGAACATTCGTGAAAAAATGCCCATTTTTTTGTGTTTTATGTTTGTGGGAACGTGTTGATATCGTGCAATTCGTGTTCACAAAAGTCTTCGATATTTTTTGTTCCCTACTCAATGTTCCTTAATGTATGGGCCGCTTAACATTTTAAGTACCATTATAAAGCCTGTGGCGTACTCAATACTTATCAAAACGTTTTATTTTCAATACAAAGTTATCCGTAGCAACCTAAACTGCAAATAAGAAGGAGAAAAATTGTTTTGGATCATTTTAGGAAAAAAAATTGCAAAATCAAATTAATTCCGAAAAAACCTGTGACATGCCTGATAATATTGAATTTAAAAAAATTATTATCAAAAGTTCTTCCTCCTCCTCTGAAGAAATAAAAAACGCATAAACAAAAATTTAGATAAATTTGAGTAAAATTTTAGTTAATTGAAAATACCAAGTTACCGTGCAAAAATATTGCAAAAAAATGATGAGTAGTAGAGTTAGTAGACTAAAGAATATCATAAAGAATTGTTAAATTCTCAGTCTTTTTTTCGTGTTTTAAGGGCCATTAACAAGAACTTTATTACTCTAGTTTTAGTAAAAAGTTTCCACTAAACTAGTGGAGTTTTCTTAACAAAATGAATGAAAAGTTTCTTAAGCTTCATAAAAATTATGAAGCTTTTTCCTAAAATTTATCATTTCTATGAAAAGTTTCAATGGAAGAATTCCAGAGAAACTTCATTGAATCAATATAAAAATTAATAAATATGTAGCATGTAGACTAGAGTGTCCCTTTAAAAAAGATTTGTCATTACACCCCCAGTTTTATTGGAAATGGTCCCAAATGGAAGAAATCGTTTTTTTTTTGTTTGGAAAACGTTAACCCGTGCCGAAAGTATTACTATTAAAAATTCCCAAAATTTTAAATTTCGAAAATAATTATGTTTTATTTCATTTATTCATTTAATATAGTCAAAATGATTCAGGCATGGAATTTTGACTTCATTGGATATCATTAACCCACTTTAGCCTGGAATCCAAAATGACCCACGAATTTGATAAAAATGCAAAAACGTGTTTTTTTTAAATTAATTTTAAAGATTTTTTAAAATGCCTAATTTGGAGATGTCGATTGCTATTTGTACCACATAATAGTTGATATTGAAGAAAAAAAAATAAATTGTAAATTATTTTGTGTTTGGAGCGACTGCTTTCCAGGACATTTTACAAAAATTGCTCATTTTGGCAAAAATTTAACAGAATTTGTATGTTTTCATCAAATTTTACACAGTTTTCGGAAAGTCATCACTTAAATTTGGTTAGACTATAATTATCTTTACATTTGTTTAAAAAATCTTTAACCCTTAGTGGCCTGGGGTCAGAAAAACTTAATATTAATTATTACTACGAGATTTTAAAGCCATTAATTTGTTAAAAAAAAATCTCAACTGGATAAAAATAATTATTTTATGTATCGTGATCCATATGGGGCTACTTTTTATACTTTTGACCAAAAACGCCCCACTAGGAAATATACAGAATAACACCTTTCATAATTTTCGGAAAAATATCACTAAAAATTTTTATTTTGAGTAACTTGATCCATATAGGATTAATGTTCTCACTTTTCACAAAAAAAGACACACTAGGAAATTTATAGAATAGCATTTATCAGATTATTATTCTGAAAGCTATTATTCTGCAAATTTCCTAGTGGGGCGTTTTTGGCCAAAAGTATAAAAATTAACCCCATAAGGATCACGTTACATAAAATAATTATTTTTATCCAGTTAAGATTGTTTTGTTTAATCAAATTAATGGCTTACATTCTCGTAGTTCTAATTAATATTAAGTTTCATGGGACTTTTCCGACTCAAGACCACTAAGGGTTAAAGATTTTTTAAACAAATACAAAGATAATTCAAGTGATGTTTTTCCGAAAACTGTGTAAAATTTGATGAAAACATTCAAATTTTGTTAAATTTTTAATAAAATGAGCAATTTCTGTAAAATGTCCTGGAAAGCAGTAGCTCCAAACACAAACTCGAATTATCATTTTTACAACTTATTTTTTTTGTTTAATATCAACTATTGCATGGTACAAATATCAATCGACATCTCCAAATTGGGCATTTTAAAAAATCTTTAAAATTAATTAAAAAAACACGTTTTTGCATTTTTATCAAATTCGTGGGTCATTTCTAATTCCAGGCAAAAGTGGGTTAATGATATCCGATGAAGTCACAGTTCCACATCTGAATAATTTTGACTATATTAAATGAATAAGTGAAATAAAAAATTAAATTTTTCTAAATTTAGAATTTTGGGAAAATTTAATAGTAATATACTTTTTTTTCCAAAAAAAATCGATTTCTTCCATATGAGACCATTTCCAATAAGACTAGGGGGTGTAATGAACGAAAATCGACAAATCGCTATTTTAAGGGACATTCTAATGTAGATATTTCACTCAGTATACAGTTACAAATGTCAAATTCAATTTAAATTTGAATATTTGAACCTTCATTTTGTATTAAATTTACGTTATTTCGTTAGTGTTATTGTCGTTAATGCGAAAAAAATTTGAATTCAGTGAAACGGGTATGGGTTCCATTGTATTCTACTAGTTGAAAATGTTGTAGAATTGATGTGGTTTTGAATCGATTATACACTAGAGTGGGCCGAGCTTTGCCGAATTCCGAATTTCAAAAACGAGGGGTGCGGAAAAGTTGCGTATGCGTCCAGTAAATAGTAAAAATTTTAAAAATCGGTTTCCGTTCAAGGTCCCCGCAAGCGGATGAAATTTCGGAAAGTTTAAAAAAATCCTTAAATTTTGTTAAAAAATATTTGTTGTTGTGATATATTATTTCTAATAAATTATAGTTCGCTGAATCCAAAAAAAATAAAAATTTTTTAATCGGAAGGGGTTCTGAAATATTGCTACTTGAATTTTGCTGAAAAACATGTTTTTTCATTTTTCAGTCGAGCCTTCAAAAAGTTAGTCTAAGAATGTTTTTAATTTTTTTCACTTTTAAATCTACTATCTATATAAAATTATCTTTCACTTAAGTGTAAAAAAGTATAAAAATGTTGAAGGGTATTCCAAGGACGCTGCGACAAAAGTTGAAAAAATTTTCAGAGTCAAAAGTGATTTTTTTTTGTGATCACTGTTTTTTTATTACCCATTTATTGTTTTGGATCAACATAAAATAAAATTTTTATGACTGGTCCATATTTTCAATAATTTTGGATATTTTGATAATAAATATAAAATAGCGTGATCGGATCTCGAGATTTGGGACACAATGCTCGAAAAATATCCTCTTTTTTGTCCACACAATGTTCGAAAAGTATCCTACTTTATATTTTTTGTTGTATTAAAAGAATACTTTGGAATAAAATTAAATACCTAATAGTTTTTTTTAAAGGTTTGAAAAATATTTTATACACTGTGCCACAAAAGTATATATGAAAAAATGTAATTGAATATAACGTAATACATTAGTTTTTTGTAAATATCATTAAAACTAAATTGCGTGCTTGGATTCAAAATTTTGTAAAACAATGTACGTAAAGAATCCTATTTTTTATCCACACAATGTTCGAAATGTGTTTTACTTATACCTTTGGGGCACAGTGTATAAAATATTTTTCAAAACTTTTACAAAGAAACTATTAAGTGTTTAATTTTATTCTAAAATATAATTCTACTACAACAAAAAATGTAAAGTAGAATATTTTTCAAATATTGTGTGTACAAAAAAGGGTATACTTTTCGAACATTGTGTTAAAGAATTTTAAATCCGAGCACGCAATTTAATTTTTTGAATATTTGCTGAACACTAATGTATTAAGTTCTATTCAATTATATTTTTTATATATACTTTTGTGGCACTAATTTGTGGTATTTAATTTTATGCTAAAATATTCTTTTAAAACAACAAAAAATATAAAGTAGGATACTTTTCGATCATTGTGTGGACAAAAAAGTGGATACTTTTCGAGCATTGTGTCCCAAATCTCGAGATCCGATCACGCTATTTTATATTTATTATCAAAATACCCAAAATTAATAAAAAATATGGACCAGTCATAAAAGTGTTATTTTATGTTAATCCAAAACAATAAATGGGTAAAATCTCTGATCACTTAATAAAAAAACAGTGATCACAAAAAACAACTTTTACAACTTTTGTCGCAGCGTCCTTGGAATACCCTTCAACATTTTTAAACTTTTTTACACTCAAATGAAAGATAATTTTATATAGATAGTAGATTTAAAAATAAAAAAAAAACTTAAAAACATTTTAGACTAACTTTTTGAAGGCTCGACTGAAAAATGAAAAAACGCGTTTTTCAGCAAAATTTAAGTAGCAATATTTCAGAACCCCTTCGGCCGATTAAATTTTTTTTATTTTTTTGAATTGAGCGACTTTTAATTTATTAGAAATAATATATCACAACAACAAATATTTTTAAACAAAATTAAGGATTTTTTTTAAACTTTTCGAAATTTCAACCGCGGGACCTTGAACGTGAACCGATTTTCAAAAATTTTTTTTTTATACTGATTACTGGACGCATACGCAACTTTTCCGCACCCTTTGTTTTTGAAATTCGGAATTCGGCAAAGTTCGGCCCACTCTATTATACACACTTTCTCCGGAGATATGATAAAAGTTAAAGTTTCTACGGAATTAAGATTTTAATTGACAGTTGTGTGACACATATTTAAAAAAATTCAACCTTGTCTTGAAGGACATGGAAATATAATTTACATTACGAGAGCCTATAGTCAAAATATGTCAACTTAAATTTGGTCAAAAGAGTTCCCGATGGCAAATAGCTCCCCTATGCAATACCCATCTGTGATATAAATTTCAAAGCAAAAAGATAATTAGTTCTCGATTTATATCAATTTTTGTTATTATGCTATCTCAAATTACATTTTTTTTTGCTGAAAATAAATGCTAACTCCCATAGTAAATTTCGAACTTTTTTTAAAAAACTTAATTTATTATAAATCTACCTCACATCTTATTGCATTTGGCAGACTGAATACGAATGTGGAAAATATTTTGATATCCAATGGCTTGTTTTCGAGATATAGTAATTTTTATCATATTAGTAAATAGTGGTTCCAAAGAAAAAAAATTGGTAATGTACACCCAGGAAAAAGATTGGTTGGAATTCGATCAGAACTATTAAAATGAATTTGCCAGGACGTTATTTTATTTGAAATTACCTATAATTGAATACTACACCAAAAATATTTTACTAGGTATTAAAAATAGGGAAATCAAACTAAAAAAACAATCCTTTTAACAAATTATTGGTATCTCCAATCAATTTTAAAATTAGTATCAGTTTAGTAATTCTATGCAGTAGAAGCAGCCATTTATTTAGTGAATATACAACAAAATTGGTGTTACCTATAACCTTTATTAAAAAAATTTCAATATTCGATAGTGGTAACTACAAATACGGGTACCCTAATCAAATATGACCTTAAAGTCGAGTTTCTGTAGAACTAACCGAGTTGTGGATTGTATTGATAACACACACAACTATTGATTGGTATTGGTAAACGAATTTTTTACTATATTTGTTTTCCAAGCAAAACATAAATTCAAATTTAGACTTCAAGGTTAATAAGTGTTTGTGGTGTAGTCGGTAGAGAGTTGGCCTAGTACGCCAGATTTCCGAGTTCGAATCCCGGAAAAGACAAAAATTTATATGTTTTTTTTAAATTAAAATATTCATATGTATAAACAGTAAATATGGCTAAGAAAATTAAAAGTAGTTGTGGTGCAGTGGGTAAGAGTATGAACTATTAACCTGAATGGCCGGGTTCAATACCAGAAAATTCAAAAAAAGTTTTTTAATTTCAATAAAATTTTGTGGAACATAATATTGAATTAGACAACCGAATATTGGATTTCACGACGAAAAATATAATTTAATATAAAGATAGTTGTCGTAACCGCACGAATTCGATTGGCAACAAATTCGGTGGCCACAACTGAGACTGTTTTCTAGGTGTATATGTAAATTTTAAAATATTTGTCGGATTAAAATATTATGTATGGGCGATTATACTCAATGATATAAGCTTTCAAAAAAGCAAATTGGGAGTGACCCTGTTACAATACAGCGTGAGTTAGAGAGTGCCAAAGTTGACCACTTCGAGTAGTTTTTAAATTTTTCTATCTAATATGGAATAAAACATCTCATAAAATGCTTAAAAAACACAGCTCTACAAAATATGACAATATTTATAAGTTGCAAAACTTTGCAGTGGTTAAGGATAATTAGGGGGTGCTGATTTTGAATCTGTAACCAGTTTGTTCAAATTTGCTCTAGATTTTGCATAATTCGTGATTTAAATTTTTCAGCCGATTTTTTTTAACAAAAAATTTATAATTTAGTAACTATAGCTTCGGAAAGAAAAGGCTTTACACAGTTTAAGCTTAATTCCGTGCTCTATTTTTCAAACTAAAGTGTGTATCAATATCTCAAAAACTTTTCTAAATATAGTCGTTCAAAGCGAAAATTTAAAAATTTTTTAAGGTTTTTTTAAAAAAAAATTTAAATATAAAACGAAGTCCGTTTCTAACTAAGTATCAAAGCCAATTTGGAAAGAAAAAGTCCAAAATTTATATACATGTCATATTGCATTACCAAATTATGTATATGCACTTCTAGAGCCTTTTTTAATTAAATTTATACTTGAAATGAACAAAAAATATTTTACTGTACTAATAATCTACTGTACTATTACAGATTTTTTTTATAAAGACTTCAGATTTCATTCACTATTGGTTTCTTTGCGAAATTAACGCGATTTTCAAGCTTTATACTCTTTTTACAATTATTTGTCGACGAAGTCATTTCGAATGTTGTGAATTAAACATCCGAAAATATTGTGAATTAAATATAAACTTTGAAAATCGCAATAATTTCTGATGTTTTTAAAAAAAAAAAATTATGTAATAGTAAAGTACAGTAAAATATTCATTTTAAGTCTAAATTTAATTACATAACAAATTTAATTATTTAACAAAAGAATTTGTTAAAATCAACAAATTTTATTTTAAGCCAAAAAACAGGAATAAATTTTGTTAAAGTAACAAATTTTTCTGTCCAGCCAACAGACGTATTATTTTGAGTGTACTTATATAGCACTTCGACGCTGCTCCAGCTAGACACGTCGTGTGTTTTGCGAAGTTCTAAAAACATCTTCATTTTGCTCAAAAAAGGTATCTAAGCCGACCTCCTTCACTCAATCTTAAAAGAATCTAAGGGTATTTTACTAAGTTTTTGTTTATTCTAAGCTTTTCTTGTAAATTTTTAGCCAAAGTTAAGAAAATTGCGAAAAAATAAAGGAAAAATTCCATAATAAAAATGCAACTGGCAAATCGACCTGTTTTAACCGATTATTCGGATCGAATAATTATTTGAGTTTTAAATTATTTGTTTCGACATTAATCGATTAACCGAATTGGAAACACTACTTCAAAACCACAGATATTCGGGAGTGTTCTAAAAAACGAGTTCACATAAAATCATGCGATTTTTAGCAACAAGAACAAGTAATTTTATTTATGAATGAAAGATTTTATGTGGATTCGTATTCCAGCAAACAACCCCTATTGTTTTTTTTAGTTCAAAACTAGATTTATTTTTAAAATGCCATGGATTTTTTTGCCAATATAAAAAGTTTGCGAATTATAAATATGCTGAATTTTACTTAGATAAATTTTAGCTATAAATGGTTAAACTAAGGATTAAATAAGACAGGATAAGTAGCTTGAACTTAACTTTAATTTATGCCTTTATTTAAAGCATTGTTCATACTGCTTAAAACTTGAAATGAACTTGAATTCATGGCTTGAATTATGCTTAATTAACGTTGAAATATTCGATTGGAATTCAGGCATCCATTTAGCTGGAAAAGTCTATTGGTGTATTTAAAGTATAATTCAAAGCTTGAAAATTTAAATTTTGGCTGGAATTTACTTTATTTACACTTGAATTCCAATAATATTGTTTATTGGGCAAGTTCTGATCTTAAAAATACAAGTATTTGAAACTACATTTGTTAGTGCTTGTTTTTGCTTATTTCGGTTAATTTTGCCTATTTTTGCTTGATTTTGCATATTTTGGAAATATGGTTTTATTTTTGCTATTTTCTTTTAAAAGTTTAGCTTAAAAGGAAAGACTCCCAACGCGGACTAACAGATCTGAATGAGCTTCGGATATGTTGTAGAGGAGAAAAATCTAGAGGACACGTATTTTTTTAGCTGCCCAATCTCATATTTAAGGGTTAAAAAGTGGGATAAAAAATTGCCCAATTTTTGGTTTTTCCGGATTATTTTATATTTGTTCGAAAGTAACTATAGGAAATTTTGGTGGCGTGGTAAAGGTATTAAAGAGGCCTATTTACCAGTGTATAAAACATGCTCGAGGATGCTTATTTGTTTATGGCATAACACAAAACATCAAAATTTTAGGTGGTTTTGTATGGTGGTGTACACAGGGTTAATGGTCAAATTCACATATAGTATGTATTAGTCCTTATAATATTTAAGTGAGGTGTTGTTTCGGCTTTTTCGATATTCGGCCTACTTCGGGTTTGAGAAGAATTTTCCCGAAGGTCTATATTTTTAAAGATTTGGGAACCTCTGACTACTTAACATAATCAATATGGGTATCAAACTTCTTCTTTTAGAGAGTACATTCCTGTTATGTAAAAATATGTAATTCAAAATTTCAAAAATTTCAGACATGTCGCCCGCCATACAAAAAATTATGAAAAATGGAGTTTTTCCAAATTAACTTTTTTGGTTGTTATACAACATCCCATATCTTTCTACATAAGTTAATGCAGTTTTCAATAACACAGTACAACACATGATTTTGGGACTCAATTCTGAGAATTGCACGTGAAAATAGCCCCAAAAATAAGGACTTCTGCATCATTCGTTTTGTCAAGTTGGCTGCATTAAAAATTTAATGGCCATACGAATTTTTTGGCTCAAGGAGGATTTTTAGCACTCTTTCTTTATTTTAACACGGTTATATCTCGGTATACCGTACAGAATATCTCTTTTGTGTCTGAAGCAAAATTGTAGTTATAGAGAAATCTTGATTTCCATTAAACTATCTTTCTAGTAAGGCAGTAAACACTTATATAGGCTAAAAAACAGTCAATTTATTACAATTTCTTAACCAATAAATTAGATCCCAAATTTTGAAATTTATTGAATTCTAACCAGTCTTTTCCCTAGGTGTATAAATGCCTATGCATTGGCGTTAGCATTCATATAGAAAAGTCAATATGTGAATGCTTTTCCCCCATGTACGATTTATACATAATAATTTTAACATTCAAGGAATTCACAGTTTAAGTACTAATGTTGTAAAATATCATGAATAAAGTTGTCAAACTTAATTAACTACTTAAAATAGTTCAAACTGTGAATTTCATCATTGTAAGAACTTTCCGCAATTGACCAAATACCAATAACCAACATATGGTTTTAATTACAGGAACCGTTGAGATTACTACAGTATTGTCAGCTCTATTCGGTGTGATAGCGTTAATGCTTTTATTTTTTCTTTACGTAAATCGTAAATGGTGTTTTCATGCACGAAGAGGAATACACTGTTGTGATGAGAAACATTTGGCTTCAAAATGTGTACAAAAATTATGTGAGTATTAAGAGTGAAGAGCAAGGAGAGAAAGGAAGAGAGTAAATAAAAGTTAAAAGAGCATTAAGCTGAGATTATTAATTGATTTAATTTAACTATAGCACGAAAACGACGTTACGACAATACAAGTTCAGATTCTGAAGAGGATATTTTAAGAAGATTACGTTTGCAACAAGCTCGCATTGCCTCCAATAATGGCAATGGAAACTATACCAACTATGGCATAAATCAACTGAATCCTTTATCACAAAATTTTAATTATTTCCATAGTGATTTACAGCGGGTAACAGTGACACCACGAGATGCATCAAAAGATCCATTGGCTATAGCTGAACGTGGTAAAGTTGGTATACCATCATCTCATAGTGAATGCAGTTCGAATGATTCAGTTGAAGCATCAATTGATAGTAATACGGGTATATTAACGGGAGAAAAGAAAGGCGAGTTGGTGCTTTAGGAAGCTGTCGTAAATTATTAAAATTCTCTTACTTACTTTCTTTTACAGAACGTCATCCATCGATTAGTAAAGCTTCCGATATTTCAACAAGTGCTTCTATAAAAGAATCCCGTATAGAATTAAATTCGGATGCAACTAAAACGACTAAATATCAAAAAGTTAGCAATTCTTTAAGTAGTATAACAACAACCCCTCGTCAAGATAGTTTAGAAGATGTACCCAATATTCAATGTAATAATAACAATGAAGATGTAAGTAATTTCAGAAACTTTACCAAATGATCTAATCGAATGGAGTTTGCATATTTTTAGGAGCCTCTATTTGACACTAGCGATTTACGATCTATTAAATCCGATGATATTTCTATGCAAACTCAATGCTACGGTAAATCCGGTAGCGTTGAAATCTCTCTTCTCTATGATGCACCCATGCGTAAGATGACCGTTCATGTTTTGCAGGCCCGCGGCTTACCCACTTTGGGTATTGGCCAACAAACACATACACAAATTCGTCTTCTAATGCTACCGAATAAAAAACAAAAACACAAGACCAAAATACGTTCCGGAGAAAATCCCCAATATATGGAGAGTTTTCTACTGCATCGTGTTACACCCGAAGAAGTTAACAATATGGGTTTACGTGTGCGACTTTATGGTTGCGAACGTTTACGCAAAGAACGACTGATTGGTGAGGCTTATGTAAGCTTTGCCACCATAGATTTAGAATTGGAAACAAATCTATGGCTGCCATTGGAGCCAAGAAATACATCATCGGTAAGTTTGTGACAATGAAGCTAGTAAAAGTTGGATCAGATTTTCATTTACATGGGGTTTCTAGAAGACGTTCGTTGTCACACGAATGAGTGACTACATGTATTTTGTTTTTGTATTGCATGTATTTTGTTATTGTATTTTCGTTCGTGTGAAGCAAAACGTCATCTAGAAACACCACCTTAATACATAAAGAGAAAAACGATGTCAGTTTCAATTTAATTTCGGCTACGATGACTTAAATCGGTTGGTACAACTAAATGTTGGTTTTAAAGCTAAATTAGGTAAAGAGATTTAAATATTAGTTACAATACCCACAATTATCCGGAATCACGTTATAATGTCGTTGTGCTTACCGAAATTATTAGTTGTAGTAACCAAAATACACTTTTCTGTTAGGTTGGTACTTTATTTTTCTATGTGTGGATATTAGTATACCCTACTATCACTACTTGGATAGGGTATAAAAAGTTTTTGCTAATATATAAATATAACACAAAAAAAAATATTGGACCTAGACTAGGGAATGCAAAATCCTGCACTTTTTGTTTTCCCGGGAGAGCGGGAAATTTATCTTGAATTCCCGGGATCCGTCAAGAGAAATAAATTAGAAAATATTCTATAATAATTTAAAAATTTTTATAAATAAAATGTCTTAAAGACCTCAAATTTTCATGATCGTCAAAAAGCTCAGGTGGTTTTTCTTGGAATTTTCGTAGTCGGAAAGAATTATTTTTATATTAGAAATTACATAAGTTTAATTATATATTTTTAAAAATTTAATAAACTAAAACTAATTTTTAGACTAAAAACTTGTCCGCCAAAAAAAAATAAATAATAAAAAAAAAATTTTTTGTTGTTGTTTTTGTTTTTTCTTTGATATTTTAAATGTTTAATAACGCTCCTAGACGAGAACAAGAAATTCTCATTGAGTTTGTAATTAGACTTAACAAATATTTACAGAAATTCTACAAACGTCGTCCCCTGACGATTTCCTTAGGCAAGAATGAAATCCGGATAGGACCTTTAATGCAATTCATGTATATCCCGATAAAATAAAAATTAAAAAAAAAATCATTTTAGAAAATTCGAAACATTTTTAAAAATTATGGGAACAAATTTTAATTTGCTTAAAAATTTTTAAAAATAAATAGAAAAATTTGTCTTTATTTCTGTACAGAATAAATGCGATTCAAAGTTTTTTGTACAAACACTATTTGAGTGGTTTTAAGAGGCACTAAAAGGAACTTAAAAAGTTCGATCAAGTACACAAACTAAACTGTGTTCGTTTACTCAAAAGTCTTACTAATTTCACTCAATCGTTGTTTTGGTTACTTTTTGAATTTCTTCAGTTGTGGTAAAAGTAGCAAATTGTACTAAATAAACGAACAAGCCTAATGTAAAATTTTTACCCCTAAATTCGTAAACGCTTTGTAAAATTATAGGAGGTTTATTGAACAAATTTTGTATGAAAATAACGTTTTGTAAACCTGCTATAACTTTACAAAGCATTTATGAATTGAGGGGTTAGTATTTTCAAAATTTGGAAAATTTTGCATAAGAAAATTTGAAATAATTAACTTTATTATTTTAAACTGCATTTTTTAAAATCCCGGGATTCCTGGTCCAAATTCCCGGGAACGCGGGAACTGAAAAGTCGACGGGATTCCCGGGTATCCCGTCAACACAACCGTTTTAGTACAACAATGAACTTAGAACCGATTACTAAAAGACCAGTTAAAATTTAGCCGACAGTTAAATTCAAATTTTATATGAAAAACAACAACAAATATGCCAGTTAAAGTCCCAGTTAGTAGTTAACTGAACATTCAGTAATCAGGCCTTAGAATCCCCTTTTGATTCGATTGAACGATGTCCGTTCATGTATTCTTTTGCGTACAATTATGTACATGTAATTGTAATTGAAAAAATGTAAATTACAATTACATTTTATTGGGGAAAGAAATTATGACCAAAAGCGCTAGTTATGGATCCCCCAAGACGACGTATTCTTTCTATACCTGGCCACGCTTATCACGCCTATCTCAGCCAATTTGTTTTATAAATTACAAAAAAAACATTTTCTAATTCTAAATGTAATTTTAATTTGTAATTGAAGTTACTTCAATGGACGAAGCTTATTGCTTTTGTTTAGAATCTGTACATGTTTAGACCTAGTGCCCGTCCGCAATAAATGGCAAGTTCGCAGTCTACAATTAGCAATTATGTTTTTCGTAGTTTTTTAACATATCGTATACTTTTAAATATTTTACTTTCTATTTTTCTCTAGCAGAGTTGTAGATTTGTGATAAATATTTTAGCGGAGTAAAAGTTTTGTGGTTAATATCATAGCGAAGTCACATTTTAATATCTTTTTTCCTATCAAAACTCTGAACGAAAATATCGAGTAGTACCCGAGTAAAAAAGTTCATGTATAACAATATATGCTTTAATACAAAAATACACATTAACATATACACTCAAAAAAATAAGTTAGTATAAAAATTAGTAAAACATCTTGTATATCAAGTGTATAGAAATTTTGCAGAAATTTTTTTGCTGAAATACCGTTTTCAGCAAAACTTTTAGATATATTTTTTTAACATTAAACTAATTTTGAACTAATGTTTTACTAATTTATTTTGCTACAAAAATTGTGCTGATAACCGCATTTATAGCGTGAACGACAAACAGATATACAAGATGTAGATGTCACAGCTTGTTTGGATGTACACTCATAAAAAAAAGTGGAAAAAATTGTGCTGGCGCTAATACATGTACTATTTCCTGTTATTTTAGCAAAAATTTTACCTATTTGAACTAATTTTTCTGTTATTTGTAGGGCTTGGGATTTCCCGGACTTTTTTATTTCTCGGGAAACGGGAATGAAAAAATTCGATTCCTGGGAATCCCGGGAAATATTTTTGAACAAAATTGTTAATGAAAACCACCTATATAAGTAGAGTTTGCTGTTCGGTTTTAATCGAAACCGAAACCGCGATTTTTCAAGCGTCAAAACCGAAACCGAAAACCGGCAAAAATATGTCGGTTTTTACGGTTTTAAAAAAATAATTTTTTTTGCAGTTTTTTACTATATTTTTGTTGCGAACCTTTCTTGGTTTTTTTTTGTCCAAATAACAAGCTGTTTCATATATGATTAAAATTCATAATAACGGAAAACTCACAAATAAAATTGTATGCACTTGTAAATGATACAACAAATGATGACAACTTACGGCAAAATAGTCAAAAACTTACGTTATTATAGAGAGTTTATGAGTTTTTACTCTCAATCTATTAGCAACACTGGTAACTATTTGAAAGAAAAAACAAAACGTAAAACAGCGAATTCAAAACATATATTTTTAAACGTCATTGCAAAAGTTTCCATATTTTTGTGTAATTTTTAGCTTTTACAAATAAAATATTTAATATTCGCATTTTATTTTAGAATAATGTCGGAATTAAAGTCGGGAGCATGGAAACACTTCAAAATATCAGTGCATGAGTCGAATAAGACTGTTTGTCAGATTTGCAAAAAATCTTTATCATATATAAAGGGGTCAACGAGTTCCATGAAAAATCATTTAAAAGCTGTACACGCATTGAATGCGGAAACTAATAAAATTTCTGAGGAGTCCATTTCAAATTCTATACATCACAACAAAAATATAATGGACAACTTTATAAAGAGAGACACATTAGATATAATTGTGTCCAAACTTGCATTTGTCGATGGTTTTTCCATTAGAGGAATAACACAATCAGCATTTATACGCGAATCCATTTCAGCTAAAGGATTATCTTTGCCCAAAAACGAAACAAACGTGATGAATCTTGTTTTAAAAGATTTTAAGCAAAAACGAGATTTTTTAAAAGACCAGCTTAAAGCCGAAAAATTCAAAGGTGAAAGGTTTAGCTTAACAATGTATGAATGGACAAGCACTAGAGGCAGAAGATATATGAATGTTAATATACATGATTCCAAAGGAAACTTTCACAATTTGGGGCTTAGTCGTATATTCGGTTCTTGCAACTCGGAAAAAATTCAAGAAATTATACGAAATAAATTGATGGAATTTGGAATGTCTTTAGATTCAGATATTGTTGCGTGTACTTCTGATGGAGCCGCAGTAAATGTAAAATGTGGGACAGAAAATACAACCGTGTTTCAATTATGTTTGGTTCATGGAATTCACCTTGCAGTTATGGATGTCGTATATGAGAAGTGTGATGATATAGAAAATATAACTGAAATTGATGGTAATTAAAATGAAGACGATTTTGATGATTCCGAAGATATTGATTCCTCTATCCAAATAAAAATTATTCCCCATATCTATGCACATATTCAGGCTGTAAGAAAAGTTGTAAAATATTTTAAAAATTCTTCAGTACGCAACAACATTCTACAAACAAATGTTAAAGAAATTCATAATCGTGAATTGGGTTTGCTATTGGATTCTCCGGCTAGATGGAATTCAATCGTTATAATGCTTGAAAGAATGTTACTTTTAAAAGACTGCATTTATAAAAGTTTGGAAGAGTTGTCTGCTTTGCATTTATATGAAGCTATAGATTTTGATTTTTTAACTTCTTTCAAAGAATCTTTGACGTTAGTTAAAATGACTGTGGAAGCACTTTGCCAATCGGATATAAACATAATTCAATCTGAAGGTGCAATTTCATTCTTATGTAGAAAACTGCAAAACGTAAATTCGGATATAAGTCAAAAGTTATTAACAGCTATTAAAAAAAGAATCAATCAACGTCAAAATAGAAATCTTCTTGATTTGGCCAAGTATATTTTAAATCCGAGTATTTTACCATCTAGGGAAATTTTTAACTTAGCAGCAAATTTATTGAAGCGACTGTATCCAATTGATGAAGAAATGACCTATTCAGAAGAAGATGATGAGGAAATTTTTTCGTTGCAGGATGAATTAAAATCAGCTATTAAAAAAGCATTGACAGAGCCGAAGCCCAAAGGAGACTTTTATATGCTACGCCAAGAATTTAATTTATATAAAAATACTAAAAATAAAACTAAAAGCATATCACTACACAACGCAATATTAACAATTAAGCCAACTTCCACCGAATGTGAAAGAGCCTTTTCAGTAGCATGAAATTTTTGTACAAAGATAAGGTCAAGATTAAACGATTCTTCTTTGAATGCTCTAATATTTTTGAAGTTTCATTATTTACATACATAAGTCATAGTATGTATTTGTTTATCATTGTTTTTACTTTAATAAAAAATGTAAATGAATGGGTTATTAATAAATATCTAACTACAGGGTCCGCCAAATAACTTTTTTTTTTGAAAATGCTATAAAAAAAGAAAACTACTGAATATTTTCTCAAATTTCTTTTTTTATTTGAAAGTACAATCCTTCCGGTTAATAATGGAAAATAATTTCATTCATATGGCTGCCTCGGCTGGCCATGCAGTAGCCTACACGATCGGCCCAATTTTTAAGCACATCGATTGTGTGCAGCTGTATTTCACCAATGGCTTCACGAATATTGTCCTTTAAAGCGTCAATTGTCTCTGGCTTGTCGGCGTAACACTTATCTTTGACGGCACCCCACAAATAATAGTCCAACGGTGTCAAATCGCAGCTCCGAGGTCGCCAAGCGACATCAGCTCTGCGGCTGATAATGCGATCTTCAAAAACAGGGCGCAAAACATCGAGTGTAGCTTCGGCTGTGTGGCACGTAGCGCCGTCCTGTTGAAACCAAATGTTGCCAATATCCTCCTCTTTAATTTTTGTGAACAAAAATTCGTTCAACATGGCCCGATAACGATCGCCATTGACTTCGCACACATTCTGCAACATTACCATGATTTTCAAAGTAATGTCGCAATATTTCCCAGCGTTGTTCAAGCGTATACACAACCATATTCGTACAGCGGAAGGATAAAACTAATTATCTATCAAATCAGACATGAGCTAAGTGTTACCATTCACGAAATAAGCACTAGTTGAAAAAAAAACGTTAGATGGCGGACCCTGTATAATTAGTTAATTTGTGTGCATATATTATTATTTTTCAAGTTTTTTTAATATTACAAAAAACCGAAAAAAACCGAAACCGCGGTTTCTTAAATTTTATAAACCCGAAACCGCGGTTTTGAAATTTTTCGGTTTTTAGCAAACTCTATATATAAGTAATTTTTGTTTAAAAAAAACACTATTTCAGTACAAATTCAGTCTGTGTAGTGAGAATTCAAAGAAAAATATCAGAATGTTGAACATTTGATTTCACATAAATTACTCTAAGCACTGCCAAATGAATTGCATGATTCCAGCAGAAAGCACCCACTACTGGACTGTCGGAAACAAACCGTTTCATCACATTTGGCCCATTAGATATCGTGGCCACATTGTTATTTTCCAAAGACAAATAAAACTCTTCTAGGCTTATTTCTACAATTCTTCTTATTTCATCAGCATTACATCTTCCTGATATATAAACCAACCCCAGATTATAAAATGAATTATTTCCGTTTATAGATATGTATGTTCAAATATCTCTTCTGTGATATTCTTGTCCATTCATCTAAGATTATAGTAAATCTCCTATTGTTAGAAATATTGCTCGATATTTCTTTTATCATGATATCTTTTAGATGTGTTTCTTTCAAAATAGTATACCGTAATGGTAAATGGACTGCTTGGCAACCTGGAGTAAATGGATGACACTCTGAGCACAAATAAAATCAGCAATTGATTTTATTTCTCAGATTTAACAAAATTATCCCAATGAACATAAAAGAAATGGAAAACAAAGCGAATTAGAAATTTGGAATAAATTTATTTACAAAATTTATGGAGTACGATCTTACCAGTATGAAAGTAGGAATAACAAGCGGAAGGTATATCTATGATATTGACGGAAATAATATCCACGACATTTTTTAGGACTTTTGACATTTAATTTTCGGACTAATATTAGAATGAGATAGAAAGTATCGGTTACTTTGTATCATTTATACAATGCAGTAGCGAGTAACAAAACGTTTTAGGAATTCAGGGTATCTTAATCAGGTTTAATGCCAAAGATATTTCTTTGACATTAACATTACCGCCCGCCTTGCAGTGTACGTGCAAAAAAAAAGTTAAATATCTTAGATACTTTTGTAGTTAAATGTCGTAGATACTTTGTAGTCAAACTTAAGAATAAAGAGAAAATGGCATCTATATACATGCGTTTAAAATAAAAATATAAAATTTAATTAAATTCAAATGGTTAACAATTCATTTAGGTAAATTTCAAATCAAGTGATTGACTTATAACTACAGGTATAGTATCCTAAAGATACGAGTACGTTTAAATTTTGCTTGTATTTAAGTGTTTGATAGTGCGTTTATTTCAATTATTCAGGTTGAACAAGAGCCATAGATTGTCCATCCAAATATGGTACTCTGCGCAGTTGGATAGCCCGCTTTACAAATGACCCCCTCACATATCACCCTGGGATAAAGATCCACCCCTATAACAACATCAATACCGGCCGACTCATAGAACTTGGAGTCAGCGAGAAATAGATCGCGAAAGTTTTTCTTAAAAGACTCTGGCAGTGATTGAGTCGGAGTAAAAAGGGTGAGACGATTATCAACACGAAAGGTTCCTTCTATCTTCGAATTGGAATCGAACCTTGATTTCAAAGTCAATGGACATATGGTCTCATCTTGCAAAGTCAACGTTGTTAAACGAAGATTTGCGACAAATCGCTTAGATATTCGACTAATCGGAGAACCAGAGTCCAAAAGGCAGCGGGCATGAGAAGTTGTTGTATCCAACTTGACGAGTACCGTTGGAAGCAAAATGACGCTATTTTGACGCAAAATAGCCGTGAGTGATGAGACTCTGGATGACGATGCTGCTGAAGGCGAACGATTTCGTGGTCGAACGCTTCTTGATGTCGAGGGCTGTGGAGATGGAGAACGAGTATGTGTTGACGAAGCTGAAGATTTTGAAATCAATTTTGGATTTATATGGAGAAGCGTGTGGTGAAACTTCCTACATCTCTTGCAGCCATGCTTGGTAAAACACGTTCCCTGAGAATGATCGTGAGCTAAGCAGTTAGAACAATATTTGTGAGCCTGGACAGCCCGTATACGTTCGCTAATCTTCATGGCTAAAAATTTTCTACAAGTTCTCAAAGGATGAGGTCGATTGCAGATTTTACATAGAAACGAATTATATTTCAGTGGGAGGTTTGAATGAGGGGTATGTCGACGACGTTGTCTATAATTGTTAGTTTTACCAGTGGAGTTTCTAGGCATTATAAGCTAAAAGAAATAATGGTAGGAAAGTAAGCAACAAAAATACACACAAAGAAGGGAAAAAAAAAAAAAAAAATTAGTTAATCTGACGATAGCGCTACTAGTTTGGTAATTGGCCTTGTTATCCGCCCTCTTTGAGTGAAAACGTCAGCAACACGAACGCGTTTATCGGAACCATAGTAAGTTTTTTCAACTCTACCAAGGCTCCAGGAATTGGGAGGAAGGTTTTCATCTTTTACAACGACAAGAGCGTTCTCGGTTAGATTATCCTCTGGTTTTTGCCACTTGACTCTCTTCTGCAATTCTTTTAAGTACTCATTTTTCCAACGAGTACAAAAATTCTGGTGGACAAATTTTAGCCGATGCCAACGATTGATTATAGATCTCGCCGGTTCGTCAATCTTTGGGTCTATAGGGGTTAATATTGGGGATCCTATAAGGAAATGCCCTGGAGTTAAAGCCGACAAATCAGATGGATCCTGAGAAAGTGGAGACAAAGGCCTAGAGTTAAGACAAGCTTCAATTTTTGACAATAAGGTTGAGAATTCCTCAAAAGTGTATTTAAAACATCCTGATATTTTACGAAAATGCGCCTTAAAACTTTTTACTCCGGCCTCCCATAATCCGCCCATATGCGAAGCACCTGGAGGAATAAAATGCCAGGTTATATTTTGATACGCGTAGTCGGCGGTAATTGCCTGGTGTGAAGTTTGAATAAACTCCTTTGCCAGAATTTTGGAAGCTCCTACAAAGGTCGTTCCATTGTCGGAATGCAAATGGAGTGGACAGCCCCGGCGGGATACGAATCGGTTAAAAGCAGCTAGGAATGCAGCAGTAGACAAATCGGATGTAGCCTCCAAGTGTATCGCCTTCGTGGAGAAACAGACGAAAACACAAACGTATCCTTTTGTAATTCGACAAGCTCTGCCGGAGTAACTCTTAATGTCGAATGGGCCTGCAAAGTCAAGTCCAGTGTGAGTAAAAGGACGAGATATTTCAGATCTTTCAGGAGGTAACGCTGCCATTATTTGTTTTTGACATCTCTTTTTGTATAAAATACAGGGCTTACATTTATTTATCGTAGTTCTTATTAAGTTCTTTACCTTTGGTATCCAGTATTGGGTCCTTATACTCCGAAGGACAAGCTGGTTACCACCATGGAGGGTAACATTGTGAATAAATTCGACCAAAAGCCTCGAATATTGACAATTGTAAGGGATTATAATAGGATGTCTTTCATTATATGACAATCCTGGAGAAGATTCAAGCCTACCACAAGAACGGATCAAGCCTTCCTGGTCCATAAATGGGTTCAAATTTAAAATAGAGCTAGAAGAAGATACAGCGAGTCGAGAGGACAGCGCCCTATATTCATTTGGGTACCAAGCCTTTTGGTTCATCGATATGAGTCGGTCACGAACAGCTACAATTTCAGCGCTTGTTATAACAATAGATTTTTTTGAGAAGCTGGATCGGTATCTTGGATGTGTGCGGTAGAAAAACCTATATACGTATGCTATTACGCGCAGTGCTCTTGAGAAGGACGAAAATCTTTCCAAAACATCTTCAAAGTTCGGAAAGTAGGAAAAATTAACTCTTATAACTTTTCTTTCAAGACTAGTATCCTGTATTTCCTGTGAACTACAGTTTGGCCAAAGGTCCGCTGAATCTTGAAGCCATGATGGGCCATGCCACCATAGGTCATTCCCAAGAAGGTCCTGAGGAAGCACCCCCCGGCTCGCTAAGTCGGCAGGATTAAATTCAGAATCGACATGGTGCCAATGTATTGGATCAACTATTTCAATAATCCTGGAGATTCTGTTAGCAACAAAGGTCATCCAGAGACAAGGTGGTTTTGCTAACCATGAGAGCACAATAGTGGAATCTGTCCAACAGAAAACGGAATAATTAGAAATTTCCAATCTAGGAACTATACTATCAAGCATTTCAGCTAACAAAACAGCCCCGCATAACTCAAGTCTCGGAATGGACAAAGTTTTAATTGGTGCGACCTTTGTCTTCGAAGAAACTAGATGAGAAGCAATGGAATTGCCGTTATCGGTACGGATATAAATTGCGGCAGCGTATGCCTTCTCTGAGGCATCGCTGAAGCAATGGAACTGGACGCTGGCATTAGGAGCATATTCAATCCATCTAGGGATTCGGATTTCATTCAAAAATTTATAGCTTAATTGAAAATTTCTCCATTGAGAAAATGTATCAGGAGAAAGGACCTCATCCCAATCCGTACCTTCTATCCATATTCTTTGCATAATAATTTTCGCCAGTATAATACAAGGAGCTAGCCAGCCGGCTGGATCAAACAATTTAGAAATCTGAGAAAGGACTTCTCTTTTAGTGTATTTACCGGTCTCCGGAAATGGTTTTGTGGAAAAATAAAATGAATCGGAAGGAGCATTCCAGCGAATGCCTAACATCTTCGCTGTGCTACTATCCTCGAAGTCCAAAAAATCTTCATACAACAAATGATCAGGCGCTAGATCGGAGAGGATTTCCTTTGAATTAGAGGTCCACTTACGTAAGGAGAAACCGGCTGATTTCAAAGCACCGATAAGTTCGTTCCTGGATTTGATTGCCATTGAAAAAGTATGAGCACCCACAAGGGCGTCATCAACATACATTGAATTGCGAAGGATGTCGCTAGCAATCGGATAAGTCGGTTGGACATCATCCGCCAATTGTAACAAAGTGCGGATAGCCAAATATGGGGCACAATTAACACCAAATGTTACAGTTCTAAGTTCATAATCTTGAACTTTATCCTTTGGATTGTCTCGGAAAAGGATTCTCTGAAAAGATGTATGATCTGGATTGACTAAGATTTGTCTATACATCTTCTGAATATCCGCATTAAAAACATATTTGTAAAAACGCCACTTGTGAAGTAGAAGAGTCAAATCACTCTGAAGAACTGGACCTGTATGTAAAATGTCATTCAAACTTAAACCATTTGAAGTCGAAGACGAAGCGTTGAATACCACACGGACTTTTGTGGTTGTACTTTCCGGTTTTATAACCGCATGGTGGGGTAAATAATAATGGAATGGAATTTTAGAAGAATCCGGAGAAGCAACCTTGAACATATGGTCTAAATCAGCATATTCCCTAATAACCTTATCGTACTCGTCTTTAAAAGTAGGTGTACGAAGCAATCTGGCCTCATTTCTAAAAAACTGTGCCAAAGCACTGTTCCTCGATTGACCGATAGTCAATTTATGAGGATATCCTTCCTTGAATGGAAGCGAAACAACGTATCTACCAACTTCATCTCTTTTGGTAGTTCTAACAAATAAATCCTCGCAAAATTTGTCGGATTGCGATAGGAAGTTCTTCCTTGGAAGATTCTCCACCTCCCAAAAACGTGAAATCTGTCGGTCTAGTGAAACTTTACACATAAACGAAGCAACAGTTGAATTTAACCTAAATGAATTAAAGGAAACGGGCCCAGTAAGAATCCATCCAAAGATGGTTTCTTGCGCCATCAAGGAATTACAGACTTCATGTTTGTTTGCCGAAAGCAAACAAACAAACACCGCCGATTAATACATCTACTTTCATACTTTTGTAGAATTGGGGGTCAGCAAGTTGAATCTGTGGAAGATCCGAAAAGCATGTAGAATCTATCGGTCTAGAAGGAAGACTAGCTGATACCTGTGGAACTATCAACGCATTGACCGGGTTTTTCACACTGTCGTCTAATGGAGAACTAAGAATAAATGAACACATCCGTTGAGGTGAAGCTGAAACAAAGTCACCCATGCCGGAAACATCCTGTGGCCTAGTCCGCTTACTCGGCAGTTTCAAAAGCTTTAAAATACCTTCGGAAATGAAAGATCCCTCGGAGCAGGGATCAATAAGAGCGCGTGCTCTCACCCTCATATCTTTATGACAAATATCAACCATTGCCGTCCCTAGCAACACACCCTGAGTGTTCGTAGTGAAAAAATTTTGAACCCTAGCCCCCGGATTGTCAGTGGACTGTATAGAAGATGAATTTGAAGTAGAAGGAAATGAAGCTGAGTTCGGATTCAAGGTGCTAGTACTAGGCAGATGAGCGGATGGGGAGGGCGTTGGATTCGCGGAGTTCCTATGGAGTAAAGTGTTATGTCGTTTTTGACATCTGAAACAGCTATGTTTGCTCGTGCAGCTTTTAACTGCATGCGCTTTAGAAAAACAATTTAAGCAAAGACGTTGCTTTTTAATTTCAGAAAACCTCTGTTCCATGTCCATTTTAAGAAACCGAGGACATTTGCGAATCACGTGATATTCTTTGGAGCATAGAGGACACTTTGGATCACCAATTTTAGTCTGAAAAGTATTTATCCTTTTCGAATTGGTAGGAGCTTTTGTAGAGCTTTGTGAATTTAAACCAGCTGATTGTACAGCCGATGGCTTACGAATGTTCGAAACAGATTCCAAAGTTCTGCACCTATCAGTTAGGAAAGAATCTAATGCAAACCATTCAGGAATTGCGGTCTTATCGGAGACAGTTTGCTCAAACTGCATTAAGGTTTCATCGGGGAGGCAGTTGGTACACAAAAATACAAAAAGGGGGTTCCAACTTGCTATATCAATACCATAGAATTTAAGTGTACTAATACATGAATTTATATCGCCCTGTAGATTCCTAATTGCTATGCGTGATTCAGAACGAATAGGTTTAAGATTGAAAAGGATTGTAAGTTGGCCGTTAATTAAAGCACGCTTATTTTCATATCGCCTGCAAAGGCTCCTCCACGCGTTTTCAAACCCCTCGTTGGACATTTCCGTTTTCTCAGCAATAACCTTTGCCTCCCCTTTCGTACTTGCAATTAGAGTGAATAATTTTTCAATGCCACTGGCCCTGGAATTATTTATACAAAGAGCGGTGAACAAATCGCGGAATTTAGGCCATGCAGCATACTCCCCATCAAATGGCTCAATTTTAAAGGGTGGGAGCTGAAACCCACAACTAGAATCTTTTGCCTTAGAAATTTTGTTCTCCAGGTCCCGAAAGTCCGGTAATTGTGCTTGCCTTGGATTATTTTTCTCCTGGATCTCCTCGTATGCTTCCGATAATTTGGTAAGGCACCGACAATACGTAATATAAGTATTCTTATATTTAGCCTTCAGAGACTCTAAATCGGCACCTTTCCCCTTGCCATCATCTTCTTCGTTATCCTGGTCAAAAAGATGTTGGTCATAAGCAGACTTGACATTGACCCAACAATTTTTCAGCTCCTCTCTATGGATATCAATGGAATGGCAAGACGTAATGGGCATCTGTTTGTCGTTGAGGTCTGCCTCAAATTCGACCAAACGATCGGCTAACCGAATGAAATTGTCAAGGGACATTTTGAACAGACGAGTGTAAAAAGTCAAAACTAGAAAATTCAAAGATTGTACAAAAGGTACACACCTTGCCAACCAATCAGGGCAGGCAAACCTCGATAAAAAAATTTCCGTTCGAGCAGTTATAAAAGGCTTATACTGTTAATACAGCTTCAGTTGCAACGTTAATTATGGATGATCTCAAAATAAAGTGTGGCAAACTCTTAATTTGGTCCTTTAGAATTCGCAATTGTAGGAAAATATCAGATTTCAAAGTGCGTATGCATAAAAAATTTTAAAACCTTATGACCCGCTTATAAAACGACTTTTGTAAAAAAATTTCGTTCAATAAGTCACCTATAAATTCAAAGAGTGATTATGCATATGCCATCAAGTGTAGAAAATACAAATTTGTACAACAAAAGTTTGTTATAATCCTTCTTGTCCCAAAAATAATTCTTACTTTTTTCTATCTCGTATTGTACAACAAATTGAACTTAACCAATTTAATAAGGGGAGATAGATTTCCAAACTGTTTTTTAAAATCTTTATCCAAAAACTGAATACTCAATAATATAGAACAATGATCCTGATTTAGTTGTTCTCTAACTTTGAATTTAAATATGCATATACATACATATATTAAAGGAAAAATGCGATGCAATCCAAAATTTTATTATAATACAATTAATAATTAACAAAATAATCGAAATTAATTATTGATTGCACTAACGTTGACAAAAAAATGTTTTACCTTGATTGATGAAGCTAGTACCTTTGATAGAGTGAAGGACTTTTTTTTTTGTTTTTAACGATAACTGATATCCGATCTTTGCTGCCGAATACAAACGTTTAAATCGACGACAAAATGGTGGTTGTTGGTATTGAAGGTACTGTAGAAGTTATACCTTTCCAATATTGATCAGAAAAGCCAATATTTTAAATAATGTGACAGGGTTTTGGCTAATCTTATATATTTCCGTTCACAATTAAATTTAACTTTTCAGATGATGAATTTTAATTGATTGCGATTGCAATTAAAATTACTGGATAATGAGAAAATTTGGTTAGTACCGAAAGAATTCCAACCAGTTCACTTTCTGTGTTTATATTCTACAATTTTCAGCTTTTCCCTTCAAGATTAAAAATAATACTACGCCCATTTGTATTTCAGCGAACCATATGCATACTGGATTTAAAAAAGTATCTAAAACCGATAAATCAAACTTTGAAGTTCGTTTGACACAAAAAAAAAATAGAAATTTGTTTTTTAAAATTTTCTCACTTTGTTTTGGTTTCTTTTCCTTGTTGCTTATTATTGAAAAATATCAGTGAGAGCATGAAAAAAAATATAAGCAAATTGAGTGATGTGAAAAAAAACCCAACCAGTTTATATCAGGGTTGGAAATTCTTATTTTTAAATAGTATTAAACTCTGACAAAAGAGTATTTCCTTGGACACAAATGTAGTGACGAACTCTTGGTAAGAAATACTTCTCTATTTTAAATGGTTGTTCTAATGTATTTTGTTTTTCTAAATTTTATAATGGTGGTTGATAAAAATTAACTTTTATTTAATCTGATAAATCATGTTCTATAATTTCCCATTCAAAATATTTTAACCTTAATTCAAAACAATATTTTTATTGATAAAATTGGCTATAAAATAAATTATTTTCTATTAGCTAAATTGCATGTGAGTAATGAAAAAATTTAATTATCCAACCCTGTTATAATTAACAAACAAATTGAACAAATGCATAGAAAAATATACTAAGAAACGAAAGAGAATTTATTATTTGTATACACTAGAGGCCAGTATGAATGTTTTGCAAGACATTCACAAAACATTTTCTTATACAACACCAAAATATTTTTTTTTGTTTTCTGTTTTATTTATTTTTTTTTGTAATGATCTGAATTTTAACATCTTGTAATTAACTACAAATAAGTAAAATGGTCAATTTTTGTTATATTTAGTATTAAAAATCGTCAAATCTCTCATCAGCACATGCAAGAGAATGTCTTGTAAGACATTCATTCAGCCCTCTAGTATACACACGTGAATGTGTGTTCGAAGTGAAGTCAATATTAAATGAAACTCAGTAAGAGTAGCAAAATCAAATGGAAGAATGAAGAGATCAAGAGAAGTAAGAGAATGTAGTGTCTTAAGGAGATGGAAATGTTCAAGGAGCAGTCAAAACGTAAGAGTAAAAGTTCCAAGAGATATTAAGTATTCCAAGAATTGTCTTAAAGAAGAAGCTTGTAATTATGTGTGTCAACACGCAAATTTAAGAGCATAGATCTAAAAGGAAGGGAAAATATTCTTCAAACATTTAATTTCTTTACATGATCTGGAAAAAGGGCGCGCATTAAGCCAAACATGTTCGAAATGAAATTAAAGGTTCTAAGTTGGAACGAACCTATGGAACAAAAGTCTCATGCACTTTATCACCAAAATTAATGACAAAATACAATATAAAACGCAAATTATCACCTTATGCACGACAAATTTTAAACTCACCGACTCAAATTTTAAATTTAGTTTTCTCCTCCGGATTTCCTGCTGGCACAAATTCCCGTAAAGGTGAAAACCTTCAATTCCTCTTGGCTCATAGATTAGTCTATTTATTCCACTCGAATTTTCTCACATATTAAATAATCACTTATATATGAAATTTTAGCTTTTTATAAGCTGTTTTCTTTTTCGGTCACAACCGATGATTTTCTCCAATTTTCATATAATTGGTTAGAATATTTCAATTTTAACTTTTTCTTTTCATATTCTTTTATTTAATAAAATAAATTTATGGTGGCTACACGTGGTGTAACGTTTTAGCAAACAAAAGGGAATGACATTATAGGAAAAAAACTAACTAATCGCACTATCAAACACAATATATGGAGAAAAAGCAAAATAAAACGAACCTGTTCTTTTTTTTTTCTTTTATTGTTGTTGTGATGTGTGAAATTAGCTGATGACTTCGACTGGTGTATACTCCAATAAAGGCAGAGAGTATCCAATTACAAAAACAATCCGGTTCGAAGGACCAATGTTTCTTTCAAAATAGTATACCGTAATGGTAAATGGACTGCTTGGCAACCTGGAGTAAATGGATGACACTCTGAGCACAAATAAAATCAGCAATTGATTTTATTTCTCAGATTTAACAAAATTATCCCAATGAACATAAAAGAAATGGAAAACAAAGCGAATTAGAAATTTGGAATAAATTTATTTACAAAATTTATGGAGTACGATCTTACCAGTATGAAAGTAGGAATAACAAGCGGAAGGTATATCTATGATATTGACGGAAATAATATCCACGACATTTTTTAGGACTTTTGACATTTAATTTTCGGACTAATATTAGAATGAGATAGAAAGTATCGGTTACTTTGTATCATTTATACAATGCAGTAGCGAGTAACAAAACGTTTTAGGAATTCAGGGTATCTTAATCAGGTTTAATGCCAAAGATATTTCTTTGACATTAACAAGATGATTGTAAAATTTTTTGGCAATGCCAGGTTTTTATTATAAAAACTTTCTCGAATAAACGAAGATCTAGTTATGATGCGGATTGACATTCCGTCGACTGTGGCTAATTTGGATACCACTTCAGGAAATGTTTGCCCTACCATAAAACGTTCAATGCCTGTTCAGCTTAAACCTTTTTTCGGGTACTTTGCTTATTTTAGCTGGAACGTTATTCTTGTTGTTGTTTTCTTCAAGAAAAGTTGCATGACCACCAGTTTTTTTTTGTGAACCAAATTTAGATGTCGGATAACCAAATTTAGATACCTCCGTTAACCATTAGTCTTTTAGGGTAAATATTGCACTGCGCTGCATTGTCCTTTTTGTGAAGTATTTCCATACTCCGGACATTTTATTCTTTAATGTAAAAGAATATATTAGTTTGAAAGCAGGTGTATTAAAATAAAGTAAACTTACTTGAAAATATCACATTTATTAATGAAAACGTTACTTATAAAATTATTGGCCCTTAATATAAAGGAGTATTTTAAATTTAAAGTCGACTTTATTTATAATCATACGATTTTGTGAATGAAAACCTTACAAAAATATTTATATTTTTAAACATTTTGATTGGTTGAAAATAAATTAAAGAAAGAATCCTTCAAAAATAAACCAAGACAAGGTATACTGCCACCCAATATTGTAACTTAAGTCGACTTTAACTAAAATATACATTTGAAAAATTTTAAAAATCCTATTCCAAACAAAAACAATTTAAAAAACTTAATATTTTTAAAATTTCCCGTTTTCCCGGGAAAAATATATTATTTTCCCGGGAATTCCCGAACCCCAAACCCTAGTTATTTGCTCTAAAAAAGTCCGTACAAATAGGAAAAAATTGTGCTGGCACAAATACATGTACTATTTCCTGTTATTTTAGCAAAATGTTTACCTATTTGTAGGGACTTCTTTAGAGAAAATAACAGAAAAATTAGTTCAATTTAATCAGAACGCGTTTAACAGACTTTTGTACTAACTTTTTTTATGAGTGTACTGCAGACAACGGAAATGATAATTTAAAAAAATACAACTCTACACAGTTTCTATATTTAAATTTTCTACTAATATTCAGCAAAAAGTTTAGTGATTTTAGCAAGGATTTTTTTCATTTGCAATCGACTAAGTGTTGAGCCTATAAGACACTTGTTAGTTTCAGTATTAATAATCCAAAATAGAAAAGAGCACGAATTTCCTTATGTGAGTAATAATGTGTGTGAAGAGAACAACTATATCGCAAAACTATCAAACTGTCAAATTGATGTTGGTAATGCAGTACCCTTCATATGATTTACATTGATGGTGTAAAAAACTAGAAACTAGCAAGTGTCTTATAGGCTTTAGCAAAACCTTTGCTGAAATTACTAACTTCTTTGCAAGCATGCTCCTGACTAAAAATTTGCTGACACAGCAACATTTTTTGCTGACTTTACTGACTTTGTTTTGAGTGTAGTAATATAAAATGGCTTCGCATCCATATGTGTCATACATATATTGTAATATCTTTCAAATATTTCCCGAAATTTTCTTATGTTTAACCATATAAAATAATCTCTATATGTGACGCGCAAAATAGAAAAGGACCTAAGGTCAGGAGAGCATGGGATCGGTCTCATTCGATGCTCAGATGTTGTCACAAAAAAAAAAAAAATTGATTTTTTTACCCTTAGGTCCCTTTCTCTATGCGCAGTCACATATATAAAAGACTGACTGACTCAACATCGCCCAGCCCAAACCCCTGAAGCGAGGAAGTTGAAATGTGGTATGTAGGTTCCACTATCGTAGACATCCACCAAGACGGGATTTTTGGAAATTTTTGCAGGGAGAGTCAAAAAGGGGAAAAAGTCTGCCCCTTGACGGCCTGCTAAAACTGCTGGAGTTATGAAGTTGAAATTTGGTATGTAGGTTCCTCGACCGGTGTAGACGTCCGTTGAGACGGCATTTTTGGAAATTCTTATCGGGAGGGACAAAAAAAAAGACAAAAAAGTACATTTTTCCAAAAAAGTAAATTTTTCAAAAAAAAGTACCTTTTTCCAAAAAAAGTACTTTTTTCCAAAAAAGTACCTTTTTCAAAAAAAGTACCTTTTTCCAAAAAAGGTACCGTTTTCCAAAAAAAATTACCTTTTTCAGAAACAAGTACCTTTTCCAAAAAAGTACTTTTTTACAAAAAAGATGATGACTTTTAAAGGTATCCTGATAGAAGCATGAAGTTGAAGCTTCAACATTGCACTGAATTCATTATCTAAAGTTTTCAATGAACTTAAATATAATTTTTAGATTTTTGAAAATTGTGTTCGTTTTAAAATAATCATTTGCAAAATTTTTACTTGACTCTTTCTCGTTTCCAAACCGTACACTGCATACGTAGAATTTCTTCTCAAAATATTTAGGAAATTGTGATTTCTATCGCAATTGCTTGACTTCTGATTATGAAATACACATTTGTCCGCAATTTTATGATAGCTGCCATAAGACAGCCTTTACCGTTAGAGGGTTAAATCTTAAAAATAGTCTTATGACATTCACAACTCATCACAAGTAGGAATAGGAATAGGCACCTTAATGAATTTATATATTTATTTCTTCCTTTATTTTTCAGATTTTGGGATCATCAAGTGATCTACTAAGTTTAGCTCGTTCCGATAGTGCCGGCTCGACCACTTCAATGCAACATGGAGGTGTACCCGAGCTACTTTTAGGTTTAGGATATAATGGTACCACTGGACGTTTAACTGTTGAAATAGTTAAAGGCAGTCATTTTCGTAGTTTAAATTTAAACAAGGCACCGGATACATATGTTAAGTTATGTTTAGTTAGTAGTATAGGACAAGAAATCTCGAGAGCGAAAACCTCAACGAGACGTGGTCAACCAAATCCTCTGTTTAAAGAGACATTTGTTTTTCAGGTAAGTGATTTTCCACTTCATTAATAATTTTATACTAAATTCTTAATTTCATGGTAAACAAGTAGACTTTTTATGATATTGTGCAAAAGTTTAAATTGGTAAGATTGCCATAGGTAGTATTTGGCAGCTCGAATGTCTGTTAATCGCTTAACCCTAGAAATGCATTGTTAGTCGATTCGACTAACATCAACAGTGCTTTACGGATAGCGTGAAAAATAGCGATGCACTTCTAGGGTTAATTGGCCCTAGCTAAACATTTAGTTAGCGCAGTTCCTTAAATTGAAAGACCCAAAATCTATTCTGAGTTTTTGCAAAAGTTTTATTTAATTTTAAAGTGGAAAGTATCAGGATGCTCTTGTCTGATGATCCTCTGAGAATTATTTGCTTTTACTCGTGCTCTCGTTTTCAGGCAAAGAGCATGAAATATATATTTTACGTCATTCGTAAATCTTTCGTTTTCATGTTTTTTGCAATTATAATAAGAGAAAACTGCGGTTTTGTTTGCCATTTTTATTAAATGCACGCCAATTACAATATTCTCCACCATGGCCATTAGTGTTATGACTTTTTGATTTTTTTTGCAAATATCAAATTTTACATGCCCTAGCCTAAAAGGCCATAAAAAATATTAAGAAACGCAATCTTACTTTTTCGCTACTGTCAAAAAAAGTTCCAGCACCAAAAGGGTTGAAATTTGGTCTAAAGGCTCCATTAGTCTGGTAGTATCGTAATGTATCGTGTCAGCTGTTTACTTTCAACTAGTGATAGTATACACAAATACTTAGTTTGGAAGTAGATTTGACGTAAGAAAATCTATTTAAAATAGATTTCTACTTTACGATACCTCATTTCACCTCACTTTACTACCAAACTAATTTGGGCTTAATTGTTTTAGTTTGATTAAAATATTTCTCCGAAGTTTTAAACAAATGAAACTCAAACGATGCGTATTAAAAGCTATTTACTGTAAAAATTACGAAACCTTTTTGGAGGGACTTTTGGATATAGTTTTTGTCGTTTACAATATTTCTCGTAATAATTCGTTATGTAAATTATGCAAAATCCCCGAGGAAAATTTTTTTTAGTAATTGCATTTGGTGATTTTTATTATTAATTTTGTATTGCCTATCACGTGGTATTAGGTAAAATTTTTGCTAAAAATGAGTCATAACTCATGGACGAAGTAAGGACTGATTTTTATGACATAAACCAGAACAATAACAATACTGACGTTGTCAAAATGAAAGTAAGTCGGCAAAAACGTACAAAGTTTGAGTCGTTCGAAGACATTTAGTTTAGTTATTTTGTAAAACGCAACGCAACGCAAAGCGTGTAAATTGTTATTGTTACAAAAACAATTTGTATGGAAAACAACGCAACGCAAGGCGTTGCGTATTACAAAATAACCCCCTTAATCTTTTAAAAACATTACGAATAAATGTATTTTACTTTTAAATTAATATTTTGTTTAACATTTTTTAATTTGAAAAGAAATTGAAAATCTTCAAAGCAAAATATTGCAGTGTGAATTCAAGTCAAAAATGCCGAAAAAAGTTTTCGTATTTTCTTTTGAAAATATTATTGTTCTGATAGTTGTCAAAAAAGCAGTAATGGCGACCAAACACAGACATTACGTGAAAAGTCTGTAGAATTTTCTGGACCATTTCCTCACCTTTTAGGGCGAATTTAGCCACTATTTTGATCGAGAGTAAAATTAGAATAAACTTTAATTGTTTCTATTATATTTTCCGTCACTGTATATCGTTAATATACAAATATAATAAAATAAAAGTGTACTAAAATTACTTTCTCTGTCCTTGACGAAGTTCTAAATCTTTTATACGTTTCTTATTATAGTTAAAAATTTATCTCTCTCTCTCGCCTACAGGTGGCCTTGTTTCAACTTAACGATGTTACGTTAATGGTTTCCGTTTACGCTAAGCGTAATATGAAGAAAAATGAAATGGTCGGTTGGTTTAGTCTTGGTCTAAACTCATCTGGACCAGAAGAAGTAGCGCATTGGGTTGATATGCGTGATATGGCTAAAGGCGAACTCTTGGCGCGTTGGCATGTTTTAGTTGATTCCTGATTCGAACAGTTGGGACAATCTTCTCGACGTGGTAGTGGTCTTGGATTATTGGCCACCTTTACCACCACGAAAGATAAGTCCAAATCTAAAAAACCCAAAGAAGAAATAGAAGAAGAAGGCTTAGCAACAAATACTGATGTTGTTGCTGTTGACATAGAGACTGGTCTTGAATTGGATTTTGTGTAAAACAATAAACTTAAAATACACTCAAAATTCCGATTCAAAATTTTTTCTTAACTCTTATGTTTTTTAATTTTTTGGTCAACAAGAAAATAAACTTGCAAAAGTTTATTAATTTTTTGGTAAGTGCAAAATATTTGTACAACATATTTGTATTTGTAATTTTTACACAAAAACAAAAGAAACAACAAAAAAAATAAATTTTTAAAATCCCTAAAATTAAAGATTTTTAGAAATATTAAAAAAAACAATTAAGTTTTGTCAAAATACAAAATCTAGCTTGTAATTTTTTTTGTCACCTAAACTTTAAAAGAATTCTACGCGCACATATTTATTAAGTATATTAATATACATTTTTTTGGTAACCAAAAATTAAAAATAATTAATAAACAAACCTAAAGATAAATTTTTTATATTTGACACTTGAAAGAGAATAAGTAAAAATAAAAATCATATTTAGATAAACAATTTAGTCCATACAGTTTTTTATACTTAACACTTAAATATAGGAAAATTAAACATAAAATAGAGTATATACTTTCGTGATTATTAAAATATAATGTTGTTTAATTAAACTGTTAAACAAATGTACCCATAACTTTGAAAAAAACTAAGATGTATACATATTGTTGCAGAGCTATCAAAATAAGCTATGTACTTTGCAGTAGAGGGCTGAATGAATGTCTTACAAGACATTCTCTTGCATGCGCTGATGAGAGATTTGACGATTTTTAATACTAAATATAACAAAAATTTACCATTTTACTTATTTGTAGTTATTTACAAGATGTTAAAATTCAGATCATTACAAAAAAAATAAATAAATAAAACAGAAAACAAAAAAAAATATTTTGGTGTTGTATAAGAAAATGTTTTGTGAATGTCTTGCAAAACATTCATACTGGCCTCTACTTTGCAGTCTTAAAAAACAGCTTTATTTTACCTTATTTTTTACAAAAATTTTGTAAAATTCTAAATTTTCTATTTGAAAAAAAAAATTACCTAAAAACATTACGAAAGGAAAAAATAAATAGGTTTTTGTATGTCCTAGAAAACACATAGCTTATTTTGTTAGCGCGGCGTTAATATATGCATTTAAAACTTAACTAAAATATTCATATATCTTGTGATAAATGACGCTTAATTGTTTTAATTTGTTGTAATTAAACTTGGAATTAAAAATATTGCATCGATTGCAATAATTATTTTGTAAAGTCTTGAAATAAATGTTTTTAATACTATAAATAACATTTTCATAATATTTTCGCTTTTTGTCAACTTGTTATTTAAACGGAAAAGAAACCCAAAAATTTGCGTCCTTGTGTTGTGCGCCATATAGAATTTACAGTTTTTTATTATAATTTTATTAAATTACTAGCACGGTGTCATAATAGAAACTCTTCTACAATAATTGACCAACATATTTCGTAATATGTTTAATTGTTTCTTTGTACACTCTGAAAACTATAAATTGGTTCGGAGTTAGCAATTTTTCGGCTGCGAAGTTTTGTGAACAGAATACCGCTGTTAGAAAAATTTACATACTTTTGCCTAAACCCTTACCATTGTTCGTTTTTGTATTCAACATTGATTCTTGCTAGTTTCCGATTTTTGTATTGCAAAAGGTACCCAAAATCTGAATGTTACTATATAGAAAAAATCCACATGATCTGAGAGTTTTTCTAGAGGAAAACGTCGACAGAGTCTAGCAAAGGATTTTTCTATAGCAAACATTTCCTAGATTTCTAGGGGTTTTCAACGAAAAATGTATTGAATTCTAAGAGTTTTATAAAGGAAACATTGCTCAGATACTGAGGAAATTTCCTTTAAAAAAGTCTTCTGAAAATTACATTATAACAAATATAGCTTGAAATCAAAGGAAAAAGAGATGAGCATCAGTAGTTATTTCTTTATTAGAAAGTCCTTAAAAACTGGTGTTTTTCCTATAGAGAATACTACTTAGAATTGGAGGGTTTTTCTATTGAAAAAATCCTTCGGAATTTTATGGGTTTTCAATAGGAATAAGCTCAGAGTTCCTCTATAGAAATAGTCTTCCGAATTTGAGAGATTTTTACAGTGAACATTTGACCTCATTAAGCCGTTCGGGATCTGGTTAGCAGGTTACACTCAGAAAAGTTTGTCAGTTAGTTTATGTCAGTTAGTTGTGTAGTAGTTTGCTATGGAAAAGTAAAAAGCAACTATTGTGACGTTTATTAAAACATCTCGCGCAATTACAGTGTTGCCATATTGAAGTCCTTCATCTTTCACCACCTTTCACTTCTTCTACATCCCCTTTCTAAAAACAAGCAACCCATTAATTAATAGAAATAATAAGGCTTGTTTCACTTTAAAAAAAATAATTTTTTTTAAATTTTGTATTTAGAAATTTGGTATGAGAAAAAAAAAACTAATTAGAATTTTGTAAATTCTTTCTGTGTAGGGAGAAATTTTATATAATTTTTGGGGGACTAACCTGCTATGGGCACTAAGTCTAAACTTGGACCGGTGTTAACCAAAATCAATAGGCTTCGTCCTTGGGCCAACGTAGGTCTGTGTACCAAATTTCATCACAATATCTTAATATTTGCGACCTGCAGCGTATAAACAATATAATTTTGGTGGGACCCTTATATGGGCACTAGGTCTAAACATGGACCAATTTTAACCAAAATCAATAAGATTCGTCCTTGGGCCGACATAAGTCGGTGTACCAAGTTTCATCAAAATATCTTAATATTTGCGACCTGTGGAGTGCGCACAAGAATGCATGGACAGACAGACAGACAGACGGACAGACGGACATCGTTAAATCGAAATAAAAAAAATTCTGAGCCGATTGGTTTACTATAAGGTGGGTCTAGGACCAATATTTTTTGGTGTTACAAACATCAGCACAAACTTATAATACCCTGACCACGTAGAAATTTTGACTTTGAGCGACTATATTTACAGAAGTTTTTGAGATATTGATACAAACTCCAATTTGAAAAATAGGGCATGGAATTATGCTAAAACTATTTAAAGGGTTTCTTTCTGACGCTATAGTTACTAAATTACAAATTTTTTTTGAAATAATCGGTGGAAAAATGGAAAAAAGTAAAATCGCGAATTGTGCAAAATCTGGAGCCAATTTGAATAACTGGTTGCAGATTCGAAATCGGCACCCCCCTGGATAATTTATCCTAAATCCACTGCAAAGTTGTGCGACGTATAAATATTGTCTTATTTTGTAGAGCTGTGTAACTTACTTGCCACTGTAATTCACTATTTATAAAGTCGAACTTGCCGGCTTTCGATAATATCCTTTGGCAAAGGATATTATCAATGCAGAGTGCTCATTGAAAAAGTTTTTTTACATTGAGTATTAATTACACTGCATGACACTCAAAAAATGAATGGAGATCTGATCATCAGTTCTATATATTTCGGACATGCTGATTACACTGGCGTACTTTATTTTTCGATCAATGGTACAGATTTTTCGCAAATGTCTTTAAAGTTTAGCCGTTGTCCATTCAGTTTTTTATATAAAAAATTTTTCAAATTCAATTAATATGAATTTTTTGTGTTAAAATGTAAGCACAGGACCTGTGGCCATATTTACGTTATAAATGCGATGTGCTAATCTTGATATTTAAACCGAATGTACAATCGAACTTAATAAATGTAATGCCTTAGTAAGGAAGCAATTAAAAGGAAAATATTTCAATAAAAAAATGTATTCATCTATAGCGGCCTATACGTTAAAATTGAAATTTTTCAAAAATTTTGTATTGCGGCATTGCTTTCCAAGATGTCCCCAAAGTACAACTTTTAGTATAATATGGGGTCACCTCTAAAAACTGTTCTTGCAAAATTTCAAGCAAAAAAGATTCCATTTGCGAAAGTTATGGCAATAAATACATTTTTTACTAATGTTATGGCGTTTTCTTTTCTGAAAAAAATGTTGCCTTTTTTTTGCATTTTGCTTTTGAATTGCCTTTTTTGTGTTCTTTTCTAAATTAAGGGTAACATTCTAAGAGGGCTAGGTGTTCTTTTCTAAAAATGTTGCCTAAATAAAGGGCAAAAAGGCAACATTTTTCGCCCTCAAAAAATTTACGGGGTAGAGTGTTGCCCTGTTTTTTTCTTTATGTCAATGCCATGTGTATATACTGTAATGTTTTTTGCCAGCTAACTCACAACTTGGTGGCCTAGGGGGTACTATCATGGCTTCTGATGCAGTAGGTCGCAGGTTCAAACCCCGGTTGGAGCAAAATATTTTTTTTTGTTTTTTTTTTTGTTTTATAAAATTTTAATTAGATTTTTATAGTTTTGCTGTTATTTAGTATTTAACAATTTTTTAGGCTAAAAATAAATAAAAAATTATACAATTTGCTTTAAATATGAAAAAAAAAAAAATTTAATTGAAAAAAGAAAATACATAAAAAAATTTATTTTTTACTTTGTCTGGAATTTGAACCCGTCCAGCCCATGTCAAAGGCAGGCATCACAACCTTTTAACAAGGCAACATTTTTTTCCAGAAAAGAAAACGCCATTAGTATCGTAGTACTAAAGACATTTTAAGGTACTAAAGTGTCTTACATTTTAACACAAAAAAATTCATATTAATTGAATTTGAAAAATTTTTTATATAAAAAACTGAATGGACAACCGCCAAACTTTAAAGACATTTAGCGAAAAATCTGTACCATTGATCGAAAAATATAGTACGCCATTGTAATCAGCATGTCCGAAATATATAGAATTGATGGCCAGAGCTCTATTAATTTTTAAAAGTCAAGATTCCGTCATGCAGTGTTATTAATGCTTTCGTTTGATATAAAGCCTTTATATAATTATAAAAATATATATTCTGGTAAATGAATGTTCTTTAGTATGACTATATATCATAAATTAATATCACTTTCTGTTTAAATTATTTTCAAATTAAAGAAAGTGGAAACAATTTTCACAATTAAATTACAAAGAATAAAATTTTTGAAAGAATTCGATAAGGCCAGCAAGACAGAATATGTATTTTCGGCTTTTGCTACAAATGCATCATCAGTGTCATTCGCCTATAGTCAAACTAAAGAACATTCATTTACCAAAATAAGAGATCAAATAAACATTCCCCTCACTCATCTTAAAAATATATTCTTTTAATGTTCTTGCATGTTTTCCCAATTTTGATTAATCAATTAATCATATTAACTTATTCAAATTAATCGTTATTCGAAATCGGGCTAAATTTCATATAAAAAATGTTTGACTTTGATCTCATATTTATCGCTATGGAAATTTCTTTTTTTGAATTAATATATACCCAGTCAGAAATTGACGGTGGTACAAAAAATCAAGCACTGGCATACCACTGGGTAACCGCGGTGTTAAAAATAAATGGCTGGCGGAACTCTCACTTGGGTCGCTTAGCCAGCATTTGCAAAAAGCGTTTTGCCAGTATTTGTTTTACAAAAATTTCGATGGTTTTAAAAAAATCCACTGGCCAAGAATGGGCTTAGAGTGCTATGCCAACGTTTGCAACGAGTGGTTATCCAGTGCGAAACTGCGGCGGTATAAATATCAATTCACTAGTAGAGCAATGACTTTATAAATATGTCAGAAGAGTTCAAATCCAGTTGGAAGCAGAAATTGTTTTTTTAATTTTTTCTACTTAAAAAATATTTTTGTTTTATATAATAAATTTTTTTTGTTTCTGGAAAAGCTCCTTTAACCCTTAAAAACATGGTATAGCCATTCGCAACATACGCATTTTTTAATAAAAAAAAAACCACTTGATGCACAAAACTGCATTTTTGGGCATTTGGCATAGTGTTCTTATATTTTAAAACAGCTAGAGAAAAAATCTTGGTTTTGCTATGTATATTTGTGAAAAATCTTAAACATGCGTTTTTTTTACAAAAAGTGTAATATTCAAAAATGTTTGTTTAAATATTTAAAATGGTATTCTCGCAATAAAATTCATTTTGGCAACAATAAATTTATAAATAAAAGTTTATATATTATTTTTGTTTTTTTTCATACACGGTAAAATAATCACAATTTAGATATTTGGCAAAAACCATATTTTTCAATAAAATATGTTTTTTTTCAAAATAATTTTTTTTTTTTGGTATTTTTCTTGAAATGTACAAGAGATCATGCGTTTAAGGGTTAAGACCAACTTTTTTTGTTTTCCCAACGCTGGTATATTAGCTCCAAAAAACTTTTTGCCAGTGCTAGCATTTTAGCACAGCCAGTAGTTTTCCAGTTGTTATCATTGATTTATGTCTTTAGCCACCAAGTATTATATGTCTCGTTAGCTCAATAGGTAGAGCTGTCATCTGCCAATCTGACGGCCTGGGTTCAAATCACAGCAGGACCAAAAGAAATACATATGAACTTTTTTTAAATTTTTTTTTGGAAAATATATTTTCAGATCGTCTACACTAAAAAAAAGTCAGTAAAGTCAGCAAAAAATGTTGCTGTGTCAGCAAAATTTTAGTCAGGAGCGTGCTTGCAAAAAAGTTGGTGATTTCAGCAAAAGTGTTTGCTGAAAATCAGCGAGCTGATTTTTACAACAAAAAGTAGTAATCTTAGCAAAAGTTTTGCTAACACTTAGTCGATTGCAAATGAAAAAAATCCTTGCTAAAATCACTAAACTTTTAGCTGAATATTAGTAGACTGAAAAAAACTCAAAAAATTTGTATAGAAATTTTACTTTAGTTAATTTATTTGCTGAAAATTTAAATATAGAAATTGGGTAGGGTTGTTTTTTTAATTATCATTTTCGTTGTCTGTACTACATCCAGACAAGCTGCGACATACATATACATATGTACATACATTTTGTCTATCTGGTTGTCTGTCGTCCACGCTATAATTGCGGTTATCAGCACAATTTTTTTAGCAAAATATATTAGTAAAACATTAGTTCAAAATTAGTTTAGTGCTAAAAAATATAACTAAAACTTTTGCTGAAAACGGAATTTCTGAAAAAAAATTGCTGAAAACTAGTACACTTGATATACAAGATGTTTTACTAATTTTTCTACTAACTTATTTTTTTGAGTGTAATTATTGGTTTTGCCAGCGTTATGCCAACTTTGAAAATTGCTTTTCCCAGCGCTTTTCCGGCGCTTTTTGAACAGCCGGTACTCTTTTCCAATGATGTTACTATTTTGGGAATGGGAAAGCATTTTTTGCCAGTACTTGTAGCACCTATTAAAGTGTCATCGCTTTCCCATTTGTATTTTTCTGACTGGTATCTATGGAATGTGCTCTGATGTGAGACAGAATTTTTGTTAGCAACAATATTATAATAAGCGAAATTTGTATTTAAAAAATTCAAAGTTTAAGTTCATTTGCAAGCATACTTGTTATGATTTTTAAAATTAAAATGAATGTAATATAATTCCTTGCTAAGTATTTAGATTGCATTTTTCGATAAGATCGTTATAGATTGGAAATTCCTCAAAAAAAGTTTTATGAATTTTCAAAAACCTAGAATAATTTTAAAGTTTTTTTTTTAATTTCGATTGCAGATTTGTAATCTTTATAAAATGTAAGATCAGATATGAGAAATTTGTTCATATAAGGCATAAACAAGTTGGATTTTTACTTACATCTTTTCAGAAAATTTAAAAATTTGAACTAAACTATATAAATGTTCTCATATCTTTGTATAATTAATAAAACAAATACAGCGAACTACTTAAAAGTTATTTAATTTTTTTAAGCTTTGATTTCATATTCCTTTTTTGCACATTAATTAAGACAAGTTTAATAAAAAATTTTTTAGGTATAGCGTATAGTTTAAGAAAGAATTTAATTTAAAGCCAATCCTTCTTTTTGTATAAATTATCCTACACTAAAAACAATCCATACCTTATATATACGAAACCTTTCGTACATTATACAAAATATTCCGTAGTAAAATATACAAAAGTTACGAAAAAAACTACGAAATTTTTTTCGGAAAACGTTGCATGGATTATTTTTAGTATAGAGACAAATTACTAATTATTCAAAGCAGTGTTGCCACCAGTAAAACAAAAAAGTACACAGCCGTGGGTTAAAAATTATCCAAAACCGTATGGAATTACACAAAAAAATATATTTTTTTTATTAGTTTAAAAGCATGCAAAATATGTGCCCCTTTGGACTTTCCTTCGCACATTGGGCCAGCATCGATATAATTTGGAAATAATGCAGCCACTTCTTACCAGCTGGTTAGATTGCTATGAAATTTCAAGCTGTCATAGAGCTAAAGTTTTTAGGCCCGAACCCATGGACCCAACGGGAGCTGTGCCATTAATTTCCAAAGAAAGGCTCCTGTAAAATGTAAAAACTTTTAAATCCTGCCATTTTTCGATTTATCAATAGACTTTAAAAAATTAACAAAAAATTACATTTGGTATAAATTTGCCAAATGGTGTTTGAATTACATTCTACTAATATGTGCTAAATTTCCAGACAATCTGTTAATATTTAGATACAGTTTACCTACATTGTCATGTAAATCAATTATAGGGTGACAGTTATAGAAAAATAGCCTTTGCAATGTAACAAAGACTGATTTACTGAATTATTTAAAAGATATTTTGATCTGCTCCACTGTGCCGCTGTAAGAAAATTTTTGTCTGATCAAAGCCATGTAACTGTTATCAAAACTTTTAAAATTATTGTTCAAATTTCTTTTCTTTAATTTCTTGCCACACAAGACAAAAATATTTATTTTGCATACAGTTTGAAAAATATTTTCTTAAATTAACGAAATATGGGTTTTACATATAAATAATATAAAACAACATTTTTGACTTCTACTAACTAAATTGGTTTTTGTCTTGAACAAGTTTACAAAAATAATTCACCAGACTTTAAATTTATGGTAGATGTTGCACAAACAAACTCATTTTATCAGCTGTGGGACTTGAATTCATGGAATTTAGTAAATTTTTCAGCAAAAAGAGAAATTACACAAAAACTACACAAAAATGTCATTATTCAAAAATTATCCAAGGAATGTGTAAACAGTCCCGTTTTTGAATAATTATTCAAAAAGTGGCAACACTGATTCAAAGATAACTTTTTCTGCGACATCTAAAGAAAACGGATTTAGCTGAAACTTGACACAGAGAGTTTTTAGACATTAAGGAATAGGGGCAACATTATGGAGGCCACGAATTCCAACTTTCATATTATTTTAGACCACTTTAATATACATATATAAATATGTATTTTTCAGTCACATCTTCTACGATTTAATAAAGAGATAACATATGTGACAGCGCATAGAGAAAGGGACCTAATGGTAAAACAATCAATTTTTGTTTTTTTTGTGGACAACATCCGAGCATCGAATGAGACCGATCCCATGCTCTCCTAACCTTAGGTCCCTTTCTATTTTGCGCGTCACATATGTAAATAGTTTTTCATAGGTTCACATAGAATTTTTAAGGTCGTATGAAAAAGTTTTTTTAACAAGACTGCGGGATTTTTTAATTTAAATTGTATTCTAAAAATTTGGTTAAGCACTCTGTAGTAGAACAAATTGTAGTTTTGGATAGTTTTTATAAATATATTTTTTTTATAGAATAATTACTATTTAATTTACACAAATATAAAATATACATTTCGTAATTTAAAAACAATCGACATTATATATTAAGTAATTGTTCTCGGGTTTAACTCCTCAAAAATAAAAAAAAATGTAGTTGGAATATAAAAATCTTAACAAAAGAATAATTTAGAATGTAAGAAACCTATTGTTGAAATGCTCGAATGTTTATTTAGGAAGGATTTTTAGAATGTCTTTTAGGGAAAGTAAAATATAATTATAATTTCACCTGTTAACTAAAAAGATTCATATGGTTTTTAAATATACTAAAAATATATTATTAAGAAAAAAAGCAAATACAAAGTTAACAGGCTAAACAAATACAATGTTGTTTTAAAAAAATATAAAATTGCATTTTATACTATTTTTTAAATCTTTTGCCAGTTTCCCTAATATAATTATTGAAACATTAAAAAAAAAAAAAAATATTAAAAACTACAAAATATTGTTATTGGAACGTAGTACCTATTAAAGAAATGCAACTTCTTATACGCACAATTTAAGAAAAAGTATATGAAAATAAAATTTTGAGATACAAATTATTATATAAACATTTTCTTTACAAAGTTTATTATAATAGGTTGATATTTTATAAAAGTAGCACTTTATCTATAAACGCTTCATAAAGTTATAGGATGCTTAAGCCCCATACATTTGCAATATTATGTCCAATATAATGGCATCCCGGTGAAAAATGTCCATATATGAACATTTATGGTTCAACCATATATGTATGGATCCGAAAAATGAGGTAACACCTAAGTATATGTTCATATATGGACATATATGAACATATTCATTTATTAAATATATGCGAATACATGCGGACGTTGCTGTCCTTTATTATAAGGTTGTACGATAGATATAAATTTATGTATGGCATTCAAATTAGGCGCTACATATGTTCCTTTTTTTATTCATGGCATTAAATATAATTCCATATTTATCCAAATATGAGTTCCTTTTACATATATGGAAAAATGTATTCTTCGAAATATGTTCATATACAAGCCCTTTTGCATAAATTAAATAACATATACTTTCATATTTGTCCATATATGAGTGCCATTTCCATATATGAAATAACAGATGCTTCCATATATGTCTGTATATGAAATTTTTTCTATATATGGAATCACATATACTTCCATAAATGTTCATATAAAATCCATATATGTTCATAAAATATCCATATTTGTTCATATGTGTCCATACATAAACCATATATGAACATGTTTGAGCGTATATGAACATTTTTCACCGGGATAGTATTTTTCTCGTTTTTCCACTCACCATACAATAATTTGCAACATATATGTAACAAAAGATCGCCACAATATTTTATGCAATATATGATTTCAACATAACCTCAAAATTCACAGAAACATAAACAACGCAAAATTAAAATTGCACAGTGTTGCCAATGGATTATGCAATATTTCAAATTGTCCAATAAAAATCAACAGTGTTTTGATTCACTACATAATATTGCTCAACCTTCAATTTAATACATACACGGTCAATATGCTTGCACCACTTGGAAAGTTGTACCATAATATTGCAAATGTATGCAAATGCTTTATGGAACAAATTTTGTGTGAAAAAATGGTTTTTTAAACCGTCTGTAACTTTATGATAATTAATACTTAATAATAAAAAACCGTATTTTAAATTCTTTAAAGAAAAATAAAACTTTATACTAAAAAATACTACGTATGTAGTGGTTTTTTTATATTTTTAGTTAATAAACATTTTTATAATTGTTTTAGAAAAATAATATTTCGTAAACTAAATATGTGGAAATTAAAAACTGCTGTTATAAATTGAGCCAAAACGGGAAAGTTAAAAATGGTAAATTTGTTATTCGATTAATCGAAGATTTTGCTCATTTAAATGTTCGAATAATTTAAAATGTCAAATCTTGAAAGACGAATAATTCGAATAATTTCATACGATTAATCGTTTAATCGAAATTGTTAAAATATAATTTATAGAAGGCGATTAGAAAGACAAATAAATAAATTTTGTATCTTGATATTCAGCAACTTGGGAATTTTTCATTGGTATTGAAATTTAATTGACATTACTTGATGTCAATGCCAAAAAATTTAATTACAATTCAATGCCAATGAAATTTTTTTCAATTGGCATTGATAAAACTAATGTAATGAAATTAACACCAATGCCTTAAAGCAAACAATTATAATTGAAGAAAAAAGCATAGAATACAAAAAATTTGTATTGAAAAAAAAGGGTAAATTAAGAAAAGAATGTAAATTTTCAGAGCTATAACATTATATTTATCAAGTTGTGTCAAGTATACACTGAACCAAAAGTCGTAAGTGAAATCAACATACTCTAAAAAATTTTGTAAAAAAGCTGCAACGTAAATTTGATATAATTTTTCTTCAATTTGAAAAAAAGAGTATTAAATCTGTGGAAAAAAGTTTCGTGAGGTTAGTTTTGTCGCGTCATTACTCGTGCTAGCATGTGTATTTGTAATTGTCGGAATCCTGTTAAAAATCGATTATACGTGAAATATATATATCATATAACATATGATTCATGCATGCCCATATGCATCAATATATGATCCATATGTGTGCATGAATGATTCATATATGCTCATATGAATTTCCATATATGTTCATATGTGTGCATTAACGAAATTTGAGGTAATATTTACATACATGATCATACATTTTCATATGTTTCCATATATGATCATGTGTGTACATTAACGAAAATTGAGGTAATATGTTCATGTATGATCACATATGAATACATATGAACACATATGAATCCTATATGGAAGTATATGGGCATGTATGAATTTGTATGACTTCATATACCAGCATGTGTGAGTTCACACATGTCCATGAATGGATACATATATGTCGATTTTTAACAGGGAAATAACAATAAATTGACATTAAGTGTTTTTGTTTTTCAAAGTATAGATAATTAACAAATTCAGTGACTTAAAGTGAATTGCTAATTGAAGATTTATTAATTTTAATAAATTTATATAATTTTGAACGTTCTCAATTAAATCGTACATTTAAATTTCTGTCATTAATTTTGATATTATCTATCTTTTTTTTATTTTGTTTAAGGCAAACTATTAATGAAAGTTATAAATATAATGTATTTGAATTATTAATTTAAATAAAGTTATATGTTTTTGTATATAAAATGGTACATGCATTTAAATAGAGTTTTTAGTATATCCTATATTATAATTTTAATTTTATATTTCATTATTTTTTTATATTTTATCAAATTCATTATAAAAAAGACATTGTATGTATATTGCTTAAAAAAATTTGAAATTGGTGATATATAAAAAATAATGAAATATAAGTCTAAAAATTTATAGTAAATCGATAAAAAATTAATTAATTAAATAAAATGCATTGTTGAATTTAATAAAATGCATTGGTAAAACAATTAAATCATTACGCAATTTAATTAAATATAATTGTTAAGACAACTAATTTTTGTTAATACATTTGACGATATTTTGTCAAAATAATACCACATAAAATAGTTAAACGTCAAAATATAAATCTACAAAACAATGCGTTAAATTGATGGACAGGTTTTGTTAGTTGTATAGTGATCACTAGGCCAACCAAAAAGAAGCCAGAGCATGTTTTTTATTTGAAAAGATAGAACAATTTCGATTAAATACAAGTTCTGATCTTAAAAATATAAGAATTTTAAGCTATATTTGTTAGAGCTTTTTTTGCTTATTTTATTTAATTTTGCTTGTTTTTGCTTATTTTGTAAATATTCGCTTATTTTTGCTATTTTCTTTAATAAATAAGCTTATTTTAGCTTTTTTATGCGAAAATAGAGCATGTTTTTAGCTTTTTTCATAATTAGTAATTTTTAACATTAAGTCGACATAAATTTTTTTTTTAAATTAGTTTTTTAAAATTTATTTTAAATTAAAAAATCTCTTTTGTTAAAATAAACTTTTTATTTTTTCAACTTGAATTCTAATAGTACAAATATGACAATGAAGATTTCTTAGGCAAGAATGAAATCCGGATAGGGTCATGCCTTCAACAGATTATTTTTCACAATTTGTTAAAGTTGTGGGATTTTAGCACATTTAATTCTTTAATGAAATTAAAGTATTTCCCGATGAAAATAAATTTAAGAATGTCACAACTTTGTTTGATTCCTGAAGTTCCATGGAATGTAGCACTGTATTGAATATAAAATTTAAATTTGATGAGGATTTTAATAAAGAAATAATGAAGTTTAAGGGCTTATTTTTACATTTTAACTGCTTATTTTACTGTTTTTCAGAGCTTTTTTTAAGAGCTTAAAAGATTGCTTTTAGGGATTTTTTTTGGTTGCCCTAGTGATCAACCATTCATCAATTTAATATGGATTTTAGTTGATTTCACAGCTGTTTTTGGTTCAGTGTACGCTGTTCATTCTTCTTTGAACACTGTTTCGTTTAGATTGATCAGCCTCTAGTAATGTATACTTGACGAAATAGCGAATATTTAGATGAGAAGCACGCTAACTTTTTTCTAAATTTGTTCTTTTATCAAAATGAATTTTTTTTGAAAACAAATGCTATTTGCATTAATTATAATTGGTAGTTTTGGCATTGAACAATGCCAATTAAAAAAAATTATTGTCATTGATCAAATGCAATGCCAAAAATATTCATTATCATTGTTATCAAATAATGCCAATGAATTCGTCTATTATTTGGTCCATTCAATTAACTAGTCCCAAGTATGGAATTCAGAAGTTTTTCAAAATCCAGTTCAAAAAGTAAAACAAAGAAATTTTCAAATAAAGTTTTTTATAAGATAGGAATGCCACTCGAGGTTCTCTGGATAATTAGCGAACTGGCACCAAATTCGTGCCAAGACATAAATAAGAAAAACTTTTTATAAAAAAGCGACCAAATAAATTGAGCAAGGATTGAGCGAGATTTATTAAAATATGTCACTAAAAAAAGCTGTCAAATGGTTTTCAAATCGGGTTGACTACTAAAAGAACTTTAGTCATAGCAGCAACAATAACATAGAGAAAAATAATAGCTTTGTTAAAAACATTTTATTTTCGTTGTAATATGAAATAAATAAGTCAAAATGTTTGAGTTTACTACTCTAAATGTTTTTCACTTTGAAGTTAACTTATATAAAAAAACTTAAATCTACATTATAACCTAGATAGAACTCCATAAATACAATCTGATGATAGTGCTTTGTTGCACTTGAAAATGCATTAATTGTCAAGCAGATTTTTTCATAAGTTTTTTCTCTATTTGTTGTAAAGCCCAATTTACACTACAACCAAAAATTAGTAGTTTTTAAAAACTTTTAGTTTTTGCTTCATAATTTGTGTAGAATTTGACAAGTAAATACAAGTACTTTTCAAAAACTTAGTTTTGTGTTAGGTGTAAATGTAGTATAAAATAAATTGTGAATTCTATTTGGAATTTGTCATATTTGATCTTAAAACCGAACAAAAATAACACTCATTGTAAATAGGAAATTTTAAAGAAAAACTGCATTTTTGCTAAAAGTTAAATTTGCGAATATTTTAAAAAGTAAAGCAACGTTTAAAATTTGGTATTCACATTTGTGATGTTCACCCCAAAATCTATCAGAAATGATATGTCATGTGATATGTGTTATTAAATATATTATAGTTCGGAGGGCTGATTCCGTAAGAAAATCAATATTGTTTTGATCACAAAGAGACCAAAATTGCTATCGTTTTGACGTTGATACTTTACTAATTTTTCAAAACCAAGTGCTAAACTTAGCAGAAATATATACTAATTTAACAAAAATAGATACTTAAGAAAATTTCATTTACAAGAATTTGTTGATCTTATAGAATTATTATTTAGTTTATATTTGTTAATATTGATATATTCTTAGTTTGCAAATAAAACTAAGAAAATTGTATTGTATCTCCAATGCATAAAAAGGTAGTAACTGGAGAACCGTTTGTAATTTTTACTCCAAATTTCAAGTACGATGAAGTAATTGTACATGTTTTACAATCGAAAGAAAATATGTTAATTTTTACCTTAGATATGATTTTTTTAAATTCTTTTTTTAGATTTTACAATTTGTTCATTTTTTAGTACACTTTGTTGCTATTTCAGCAGACTGATTTTAAATTGCAGTTTACAACAATTTACTGAAATTTAGTAGCATCTACTAATTATTTATATGTACTAATTTCATTATACTAAAATTATTGATATTTAAATTTTGTAACTGATTTCAGCAAATCGATTTTGAATTGCAGTTTACAACAATTTTGTTAAAATTTAGTAGCGACTACTAATTTTTTCTACTAATTTTAATGTACCACAAATTAGTAGACATGTGTTGTTAAAATTAGGAAAAAGTACAGCAGGGCTCAAAACAGTTAAATTTCCCATAATAACAGTAAACTTTTCAGTAGCCTTTTTCGGTTGAGTGTAGGGGTAGTCGAAATTTTCGTCAATTTTGCCCTATCTCTCTTAGTTTTCGAGATATAGGCCATTTTAAAAAATCGGGAGAGAAAGAAATAGCGCCGTCTTTGAAACTTCGGATACATTGGTGGCCAATCTACCGGGTAATAAGAGAAACATGAAAATATTATATTTTAACAATCAATTTTGTAAAATTTAAAGAATGGGTTCTTAAAAATTAGTTATAAATAATTTTGAAAATTAACACTCAAAATTAGTTAATGTACTGAAGATTTTTAGTATAGTGTTAAATGAAGATAACTAAAATATTTATTTAAATCAGTGTTTCAACTAAAAATTTGTTAAAAAATAGTCAAATTGATTTCAAACCCGTTTGACAGATTTTTCTACTGACGTATTATTTTAAGTGTAGTGACCACTTAAGTTTTTTAAACCCAATTTTTTACTGTTGCATATGAAGGAGCACTTTCATCTAACACATTCACCATTATGAATTTCTTGTCCCGATAAACCTTTCTTATGTAAATGCTTAATCACACCACGAATTTCTAATTTTGCCATTATAAAAAATCACTTAAGCGACTTTTTTGAACACCTGTTACTATACGAATGAGTTGACAGATCGAAATGAAATTTAACATGTGTTCATATGACGGAGTTTCCATTATACAAAGCTTTTTGCAGTTACCGCCATCTCTATGTCAGGCTAAGAACAGTTCGTACTGCCCTCGTAGGCGAGTAATGCTCAAAATACTTTAAAATCTTAAAATACGATTATCGAAAAAAATTGTGCTTATATTTATATTTATATTTTACTTAAGTGTTCACTATAATACGGGACCTCAGTTGAAGATAAATTAACAAACCCTACTTAGTGATGGCTATAACAGTGACTCTTGAAAGTACTCATTCCTTGTAAGCTTATTCCTAAAATAAGCTACAAGGAATGTCTGCAGCGTGTTTCACTCCTATTTGGATAAAATTGTTTATACGTGATAAAGGAGGCAGATCGACCGCATTTTCTCTTTTTGGTCCAATTTCATGTTAAAGAGGTTAAAAGTGGATTATAAAATGGTGAATTTTGCGGATTTTACTCCTTTTCAGCATCTTTTGAAAGTAACCATTATCAAATGGGAGCTATTTGAACAAATGCACTTGTGCAAAAAGTTATTTAAAACACCAAATATAAACAAGTTTCATACAATTTTGATTTTTTAGGCCAAAAAGAAAGCACGGACGTCGATTTATTTTGCCTCCACTATCAAAAATCTGAATTTCATCCAATTCGGAGTGAACCACACCGCAAATCTTCCTTGTTAGTTTGATATTACTTTACGGGACACCCCAATTTATATATTTAATTAAAGGAAAAGTGATTGATTAACAATATTCAGACTATATATATTTGTTATACTACATTTATAAAAAATCAATAACTAACTACTAAATCATTACCAGATATGTCGTTATATAACTAAAAATATGGTAATAGTAACTAGTTACTTTTATTACTACATTTTGTATTACCTTTGTATGGCGATGTCGCGCAAAATAATGAGTTATGGTTACACACCAGCATACGAAAAATCAAAAATATATCGTTATTTATGTGCTTACCAGTATTAACAAAAATAATGAATCTATAAATAGTTTTTAAAAAAATAAGTTTTATAAAAAACATAGTTTTTATTGTTAACTTTTTTACAAATTTGTTCGTGGGGGAATTGAACCTGGGACTCCAGGCTCTACTATCTGAGCCATCTCGACATGTAAAATTTGATAGATAAAAACATAATTGCGCACAAGTCAGCTTACTCACCAAGATACAAAAAAAAATATGTGGTTATACATATTCCTACAAGTGTTGAAAAAATATTGAGTCTAAAAATAGATCTCAAAAAAATTCACGAAAAAATCTTAAACAATACTTTATGTTGTAAATAATGATAAAAATAGGTCGTTATTGGTAATGCATCATTTTGCATTTTGAAATCTTGGAACAAGTAACTAGTTATTAGTTACTCATTACTATATGTTTTAAAATAATGCTATGTCATCACCGTTTCTACACAGGATAGTGGTTCATAAAAACTTCTTGTAAGTATTCACTTGTGAAATTCCATAAAAAATTTTAATTAAAAACTAGAAGTTCTTAAAAACAACAAGTTTTTGGTTGTTATGCTTTAAACAAAATATTAGGATAATTTTAAAGGAGTTAATAAAAACCAACAACAATTTTAACCCGAAATTTTACATTTATTTTATAAAACATTGTCATTGAAATAAAAAGCTTTAAATTAAAAAAAAACTTAAAATTAGAAAACATATATTTCAAATACATTAATTGATGTTTAATGTTTTATTTTTTATCAAAAAAGATTTACATACATAAATTTAAATTTATTACAAAAAAAAAATTATTTTTCTACCTTTATAAATGTGTTTTTTATGTATAACATACCTAACAAATTATTGTATTTTTAAAAATAATTATTAATTTAATTAAAATAAAGAAAATCTAAATGTTTTTTTGTACTAAATTGTTATAAAAATCAACAACAAAAACTGTTAACGAAGTAAGTTAAACATGTGTTCTTTATTAGAAAACCTTTCTTTATAAGAGGCAACTACAAAAAAAAATTAAATTATTTTTTGTAACGCTTAATTAACACTTTTATCTACTTATATTAAATTAATTAATAAAAAATAAATTTGGAATAACCCTTTTCAATCTAATATATCATAATCATTTATTTTTATAATTGGTCAAAGTAAAAACTAAAAACAAATATTTTAATTGAGACTGTTTTAATCTAACAAAATTGGTAATGGAATTAATCTATAAAAATTAATTATTAACAAATATTTAAAATTTATTTGAAAAATACTATGGAATTGGCACTTATCTAATAAATCTTACAAATCTTTAAACTAAACTTAAAAAAGTTTTTTTATTATAAAAAAAAAAACAACTACGGTAACCCTTGATTCACACAATTTCGATATAACTCGATTTAGTATTTTAAATTTCGCGAGAAAAATCTCGATTTAACGCAGATTTTATTTTAAAAAGTTAACAAAATTTGGACAAAAGGTTACTAATCTTTATTTACACAGTGCTTATTTGGTCCATTAACTCGCATAAATCAAGAGTTACCGTATGTCCAATTAGGGAATTCAGTAACTTTTTAAGAATCAGATATATTTTGAAAATCTGTATTGAGAAATTAAAAAAGAATTGCTTTTCTTTTTTAGTTAAGTTTCAATTTATAAAGCACGTATGACACCAGCTTTTTTCTTCAATTTTTTATTGACTTTTTTAGTGCTTTTATTTGATTTTTTCCTTTTTAACTTTTTCGTAAATAAGCAAAACCTTTAACAAAACCCTAAACAAAAGTAAAAAAAGTGAAGAAAAAAGCTAGTGTCTTAAAAAAAATTTAGTACAATCTATATCTGATTTTTACTACCTAATTTCGTAAAACACTTGGGTGAAATGAAGGGAACTTTCAATGTAAATTGTTTTTGTAACAAAAACAATTGCTATAGAAATAACGCAACACTTCACCGAAGTGTTTTAAAAAATTACCCTCTTAATCCAATTTTTAACCAATTAATTAATTGAAGTATATCTCAAATATTGAACTTAATTGGACTAACTTTATAAATTTTAATCTAAATTAAAAATTTTAACATCCTAAATTATTTCCCTTATTATTTAAAAAAAAATAAAATTTTAAAATCCGTAAAAAAATTATATTTAACAGTTTTTTTGCTGAAAAAATAAAAAATAACGGCGCGTTTACAATGTTAGAGTGGCTCTACTCTGCAGCACAGATTAAAATGTTAACTGTTGACAATGCAGAGTAGAGTTACTTCAAAAAATATTTGAAACTTTAATACTTACATTTTGTTTCGCGAATTTCTAGGCGAGTAACCAACCGAGTACCCAACTTTTAAAATAATTTTTTATTTTATAATAAAATTCCCAACACAAATATTTTGTGTTGTTTTTGTTTTTAAATATTTTTTTTCTAATTTGTTGACAATTAAAGATGTGAACAAATTAGTGATGTGTTTTTTATGGTGTAGTTGTCATGTTAAACAGTTAACAAATCGATGTTAACTGTAGAGTTCAACAAATCCGTACTCCAGAGTGGAACAAGTTTGACTCTGGAGTGGAATAAAAAAAGATAGCAAAATAACAAAATGTATTAGTGTGAAAGAGAAAATAACTGAATTTGCTACAGCTTGGAGTACTTCATCATTGTAAACGTACCTTAAATGCAAACTTTTGTATTTTTTTAATTAGTTTATTTCTTCTTAATTCATTTTTTATCTCTCACATATAATAAAAAAAACAGCACTATTGCAAAAATCATGTTTCTAATCAGATTCTTTTTTATAAAAAAATATTTTTAAAAAATAAAAAATAAAACACTAATATTTTTTTATTAAAACATATTTTAATACTTAACATTTCTGTGGGTAATTTCATTATGAGATTAAACAAAGCAGAGTTTAAAAATTATATACATAAAAATAATAAAATTAACAATACAAATATTGCCAATGATACCATAATTAATATTATTAAACAAAAAGCCACATTAAAATATAAAAAATATACCAAATTTTGTTAATAAAATCTTGATAAAAACAATTGTGGTCAAGTCTTTTATTGTTTGGAATCAGGAATGTATTCGAATGCCTTCTCTCCGATTTGAATGAAATTTATAAAATAGAATAAAGTAAGTAAAACAGAGCTAAGTAAGTAAAATAGAGGAAGTTAAATTTGTATTTAACTTTAATGATGGTTTGCCGAGTTGTTTAGTTAAACCGAAAACGAATTAAATCAGCAATTTTCAAGTTTATTAACAAAAATTTGTCAGAACAACTTTTTCTCGTTTAGCATTTCAGTCTTCATTGAAATAAAATAAAATAAATTTACATCCTAAAAACTGGACCTTAGATCGAGTTTTTGGGATGTCAATTAAACTTGGTTTAGTTAAACCGAAAACGATTTACACCAGCAATTTTTAAGTTTATTGACAAACTTTTCTCGTTTAGAATTTTGGTCTTCATTGAAAAAAAAAAACAAAAAAAGAACATATTTTAGATGCATTATTTCAATTTCAAACTGCGTTAAACTAAGTTCAAAGATAATCTACATCCTAAAAACCAGTGTTATTAAAAATAAACAAATAAACTAAAGTTTAAGTTCATGGTCGGGAGGAGTGAAACAATTTCTACACTCAAAAAAATTTTACAGTTACTACATGACAGTTGTTTGTATAGTAATCAGCAGGGCAGCGACTTTCATGCAATACAATGATTTTGTCTAAATACATTTGGACAAAATGCAACAAAATGCATATTTTTAGCATATTTTATGATTTTAATTGCATATTTTTCATTAATTTGCGTATTTTTGCATATTTTTTAAAAAACTAAAAATAAGAAAAATAAACAAAAGGAAGAATTTGCAAACCTTAACGCATGGAAGGAAAACATCAAGTTGTCATCTACTTACGGTGGGTCTCATACTGCAGGTTTAACTTTAACTTAACTATAAACAAAAGAAAATGTCAACAAAATGTACACAAAATGTACACAAAACAACAACAAATTTTTGGGTTAACTATTAACTAAAGTTTAAATCTGAAGTATAAGACCCACCGTTAGACATTTATATTGGATTTAATTTTTAACCATACGCTCTCGAGTAATAAATATGATTTTTAAAAATCGACAAACTTAAAGTTCATTTTTTGTTTGAAGCGTTTATTTTTGGATCTTTAGTATATAATTTTTGATTTTAGTGCATATTTCCATTTAAGTGAACATTTAAGTGCATACTTTGTATTTTTTATTGCATATTTTAAGCGCATACTTTCGATTACCCTGGTAATCAGTATTTGTTGTTTTTAATTACAATTAAAGTTGCTTTTCTATGGAAAAATACAAATAAACTATTATGGCAGTCATTTAAGAAAACAACTAACAAAAATTAATGTAATTTTCGGCATTCGCCGCCGGCCCATAAACCGCACCAAACCTTAATTTTTTCGGGATGCAATGATGACGTGTGGATTGCTGTCTGACCAATAACGCATATTTTGTTTATTGACGAAGCCATTCATTATGACGACCATAAATTGGACGTAGCGCTCTTAATGTTGACGGCACTGACTCCGAATTTCGGTAGTAAATTTTAATAATTTCGACCCGTTGTTGGCTCGTATATCTGTCCATCATGAAATGGCAAACCCTACTGAAGAGAAATGTCAAAAGAGCGTTTGCTGTCCCTGTCTTTCTACTTTTGTAGCGTTCCTGTTGAAGAACCCTTTATATGCTGATTTCTTACTTCCAATAAACGTATTTTAAATGACTTCCAAAATGCCATTAATTAAAAACTTTTATTTACTTCCCAGCAAAAAAATACCTGACTAAGATCCGTAAAAGCACCTATACTGTTCGGCACAAATGCGTTCAAATTGAGGTGAAAAACGCATTTTTTTAACATTGGCTTGTCATAGGAGAGAAGGTGTTTATTAGAGCGTACCACCTTACAGGCAAAAAAAAGTGAGCCGTACACCCTCCAATATGAAGTATTTTTGCAAAGAGGTTTCAAAAAAATTTTTTTTATTTTTTGGTCGCCATTTTACATTTTTCGTTATGTCTTTGGTATTTACAATCGGATCTTAAAGTATGATACATCGATGTTTTTCTCTCGAGGAGACCAGTTTTGCTCTAAAGACATTTTGACCTCAAGTATCCCGTTCTAGTAGTTACCCACCAGATCTCAGTTGCTACCACCCTAATGTACCACCCTAATTTCATAAAATTAAAGCTCGCAAAAAATCATTAAACTTTTGCTAAGGAAGTTTTTCGCTAAACCCAGTAGAAATTTTTTTTATATATTGGTTGCTGAATGTAGGGGTCGCCTTTTTAAATTTTTTTTAATTGGATTTTTACTATATGTGACAGCGCAAAATAGAAAGGGACCTAAGGACCCCTTAGGTCCCTTTCTCAGGAGGGCATGGGATCGGTCTCATTCGATGCTCAGATGTTGTCCACATCAAAAAAAAAATTGATTTTTTTACCCTTAGGTCCCTTTCTCTATGCGCTGTCACATATAGCAAAACACTGGTATCCTCGAGGCAAAAAAATCGATATATCACACTTTAAAATCCGATTTTAAATGCCAAAGCTATAACAAAAAATTAAAAAAGGCGACCCCTACGGTCGGCAAAAAAAATTCTTTTTTTTTGAAATCGCCTTCCAAAAATACATCATATTGGAGGGTGTACTGCGAACTTTTTTTTGAGGTACGGTCTAGTGTTTATGCTACTTTAAGTCTGCTTTTAACGTCATAAAAATGAGTGCTTGGATGTTCTTTTTTATATAGGAAAGCAATTCATTTTTTTACTATCTAAGGAGAGATGAAAAGTACCTTCTTGGGAATGCATTCAAATATATATTTAAGAAGTGATATTTAGACTTTTGAATGCATTGCCAAGAAGGTACTTTTCACCTCTCCTTAGATAGTAAAAAAATTAATTGCTTTCCTATATAAAAAAGAACATCCAAGCACTCATTTTTATGACGTGCAAAGCAGACTTAAAGTAGCATAAACACCTTCTCTCCTATGACAAGCCAATATTTAAAAAATGCGTTTTTCACCTAAATTTGAACGCATTTGTGCCGAACAGTATAGGTGCTTTTACGGATCTTAGTCAGGTATTTTTTTGCTGGGGACTAAATAGAGAAAAGAGATTCATTGTGGCAACCGAATTTTTTGCCAACCGATTGGTTTGGTTGGATCTACCGATATATTTGTTTGTGGTAACAGAAATTTGGTGAATACAATAGAATTTCGGTTGAAACAATATATTTAAATTATGTCAGGAATACATTTGATTGCAACAGCCAATAATTCGGTTACTGCCACCAAACCATTCAGTTGGCAAGAAATTCGGTAGTCACAATGAATTGGTTTTCTCTGTGTATAATAAATTACAGCAGAACTTCTAATTTTTTTAATGAATTATCTGAAAAATCAAATTCACTTCATTTGAATTGGAACTATCGGAGTTAGTTTTACTTTATTCAATTAACTAAAAAATCTGAAAATATCATTTATTCAATTCATGCATTGAATTCTTTTTTAATTGTGTAATTTATCCGATTACCCAAAAACTACGCATGAAAGAAATTACCCGCGCCCTATCGACGAAGGAAAAAATTATCCGCGATTTGGGTAATTACCCGTATTGTGACAATTTTTTTTTTCATTTAAAATTCCTTAAATATCTGTATTAAAAATACATGAATTTTTTTAAAAATGAATAACAAATCCTTTTTCTTTTTTTTAATAAAATATAAACATTTAGATTAAAAAAAAATAAAATTAAAATATAAAGAAGTATTTTCAAGGTTGGTTACCGAAACGAATAACGGTAAGGGTAAAGGTAACGGTATCGAATTTTGTTTGTTTCGGTAACGGTAACGGTATTTAAGTCTATTTTTGTAACGGTATACCGTTATCGAAACAGCAATACCGGTACGTACCGTTATTAAAAAATGCGTTAAAAACATATAAAAACAAGTAGAAACATAGCATATTCTTATATTTAAGTCTTAAAAACACAGATTATATCCTACAAATTCAATGCTGGTAGTTTTATGGTCTAATTCATAAACTTTTACAACAGTCTTATTGCAGGATTTTAAGCTAATTTTTGAAAAACAGTATTCATATTTGTTTAATAACGAAAAAAATAATATAGGTTTCATTAACTTTAACCTTTTATAAAGTTTGGTGTTAGGAAGCCAGAATTTAATTTTTAATTATTTAATTTTCAGGCATGAAATGATTTATTAAAGCCATCCCATCCCTAGAATGTGTGGCTCCAACAACTTGCATCCATCAAACTGAAAAAACCTACACACAAAATAATAAGTCTGTTGGCTGGACAAAAAAATTTGTTACTTTAACAAAATGTATTCCTGTTTTTTGGCTTAAAATAAAATTTGTTGAATTTAACAAATTCTTTTGTTTAATTTAACAAATCTAAATTTAATTAAAAAATTTGTAAAACTACAGTTTTATCTGTAATTATACTGTGTCGTAGAATTTATTCAAATTTAGGGTCTCGGGACCCTCCCCGAGCCTAGGCCATATCATGTAAGGACATATAAGGGTACTCCACTGGAGCAAACATTTTGTCCGTTTTGCTCTATCTCGCTTAGTTTTCGAGTTATGGGCAATTTTATGAAGTGGATTATTTTTATTAAAAATTTCCGAGGATCCAAGGCCCCGCCAAGGTCCATTTTTGGATAGAGATACACCCTTTCTCTGGGATATCATACGGTTAGTGGTAGTCGAAATTTTCATCAATTTTTGCTCTATCTCTCTTAGTTTTTGAGATAGAGCAAAAAAAATCGGGAGGAAACGAAATAGCGCCATCTTTAAAACTTCGGATACATTGGTAGCGCCATCTACCGGGTAATAACAATAACATGAAAATATTATATTTTAACAATAAATTTTGTAAAATTTAACGAATGGGTTCTTTAAAATTAGTTTTAAATAATTTTGAAAATTAACACTCAAAATTAGTTATAGTACTGAGGATTTTGAGTATTGTGTTAAATGAAGATAACTTAAATCTTTGCTTAAATCAGTGTTTCAACTAAAAATTTGTTAAAAATTAGTCAAATCGATTTGAAACCAGTTTGACAGATTTTTCTACTGGCGTATTATTTTAAGTGTACAACAATTGCGTAGCCAATGACCTTTTTCGAAAAATTTCCAATAAAATGTAAAAATAAAATTAAAAAGAAAAACAAAACAATAGTGATGTACAGACTGTTAAAACATTATTCGAAATTCGAATACTTTTGTATGCTTCAAATAATATGTTCTAAAAAATTACTTTTTTACACACATTTCCATTGATTTGCTTTATAAATAAAAAAAAAATATTTTTAATGGCTTTTAAATTTATCTTAGCACATCATTAGTTCTCTAATTTAAGAAAATACATTTTCACTTCCGATTACTGAGTCAATCGTTCACTAAATTTGCACATCACTTAAGACTTATTTGGGAGAAGAGAGAAAATATACAATAGTTTTGCCAGTATCAAATTAAAAAATTAATTTATAGTTAAAATGCGATTATGAATCAAGATTTTTAATAACTCTTTATTGAGCGAAATATGTACTTTAACTATAGCAAGCTTCAAATACCAAATAAATTTTATTTATGAATTAGCACATTAATATTTAAAACGAGTAAAAAGGTTAAAGTCGGGCATGCCGACTATACAATACCCTATATTTTCTATAATGTGAGTCAGCGCACCAAATTTCATTAAAATATTATAATATTTGCGACCTGCAGTTTGTAACCAAGCCAATTTTGGGGGGACCCTTATATGGGCACTACGTCTAAACATGGACCGATGTACACCAAAATCAATAGGCTTCGTCCTTGGGCCAACATAGGTCTGTGTACTAAATTCAACCTACTTTGTTGAAAGCTACCGTCAGTGTTGGCATTTCAGTGCTTTTCGGGTATTTTTTGGTGCTTTTTTCCTTCCCGTACACGGTGATTTTTTACAAATACCCGTTTAAAAAAATCTGGTATTTACAGTGCTTTTTCAGATTTCTGGCAGTGCTTTTAGTGCTTTTTTACAGTTTATATTTTTGGTATTTGTTCTCGTTTTTTTACATTTTTCTTGAATTTTCTGTCAAAATTTAAAAAATAATACGATTGTATAGTTCGTATTATTTTTTAAATTTTGACAGAAAATTCAAGAAAAATGTAAAAAACGAGAACAAATACCAAAAATATAAACTGTAAAAAAGCACTAAAAGCACTGCCAGAAATCTGAAAAGGCACTGTAAATACCTGCTTTTTTTAACTGCATTTTTGCACAATATTTGTAGTACAATTTTAAATAGCAACTTCGTTACATATAAACTTAAAAATATTGAAATATTAGTTCGGTGCTTTTTTACACCTTTTTAGGTAATTTTCTGAACCTTTTTTACACGATTTTTCAAAGTTAAAATGTGTTTTTAAATTCTTGATTTAAACTTTTCAAAAAATTAATATCGTGGTTTTTTACCCCATTTTTGGTAAATTTTTACCCTTTTTATCCGTTTTCATAATGCTCACGGTGCTTTCCTGGCTTCAGGAGTTGGCAACACTGGCTACCATGCTACTAAATAAATTTTACGCTCTTAGTTGATAGCAGTGTTGCCAAGTTGGGGGTTTCCCACTAGATTTAGGGGGTTTTCAACCGCTTAGGGGGATTTTAGGGGAACAAATTTGTTAGGGGGAAATTTGGGGGGTAAGAAAATCCTTTTAGGGGCAGTTTTGCCTTAAAAACCAATTAAATTTTAGAGTTCGATGATTGGTTTTGCCAAATTGTTGATAGTTTTTCACATAAATTTTTATTTTCTTTTAGCCTACATATTTTTGAAGTTGAAAACTTTTAGACTGTGACTAGGAAAGCAAAGAAAACCAGCTAAAATATAACAAATTTTTATATATAAAAAACAAACCTTAAGCTCAAGAAAATTGTGCAGTTAAAAATAGAAAAAGAAGGTTAAATTAATGACAAGAATTTATAACGAAGTTTTTTTTTTAAAAACAAAAAATCAATTATTTGCATTTACTAAAATTAATTTGAAATAAAAACTTAGGAAATTGCTGAATTTTGGGAAAATTTATTTTAGGGGGATCTTTTTTAGTGGTAGAGCAAATTTGGGGGGTTTTTTGGACAACTTAGGGTGATTTGTAAAAAAAGACTTGGCAACACTGGTTGATAGTTTTGTTGTCATTCGTGTTGTGTACGTGTGAAAAGCCGATTAGATCGGCCACTGGTGGCTATGGATGCCGACCACTGTTCTATATCTTTTCTTCAGTAAAAAGGTGTTTCTTCCCGGAGTAAACTTACACCCAAACTGTCCATATTTTCAGTGAAAAAATAACCATTTATAATTAATCTTAATATTATTTATTTTTTTTTTTTCATTTAAAATGTTTCAGTACACAAATTATTGTATGTTGGTTTTTAATTTTTATTTAAAAAATAAAAATTGTTTTTTCGACCTTTTTAATTGATCAATTAGAAATTTATTAATTCATTTCGAGGCCAATTTCCTTATTATGAATTAACATAATAAGTACTTTTTTCAAAAACTGATATTTTTCTTCATCAGGAAACTCTCCTGACAAATACTTTACATTATGTTAATTCATAATAAGGAAATTGACCTCGAACTGAATTAATAAATTTCTAATTGACAAATTATTTTATTTTATATAACAATAGTCAAAAATTACCCATTCAGAGCCACTTTTGAATATGTAATTTGTAACAAATTGAAAAAAAAAATACTTGTATACATAATAAACTAAATAACGAAAAAATCTTAAAACAACGTTGAGTCTAAAACTATAAAATACATATATACAAATTTAGATTATTTTCTACGTTTTCTACGTAATTTGTTATGTAACACAGAATCGTCGTCATCACTGTCATGAGGAAAATTTGTTGAATCTATAGAAGTTGTAGGATTATTTTGCTTTGGAGCTAAGGCGTGTTGTTGAGCATTCCATTCTTTACGTAATTCACTTAACATGCCAGGCGTTAAAAGGCCTTGGGATATTAGACGATCTGTTAAGCGACCCCGAGAAGTGCTAGGTAAACGAGGTTCTGAAAGGAATATAGATGAGGTTTACGTAAACTAACTTACTTCAAAACATATACCTTTAGTTTGCATAATACGTCTCATATTATAGGTAGTATCACCATCTATGGCGGCTTGACTGGCTTCGGTATTTTTTAATAATCTGGTTATTTGGAAAACTCCTTGTTGTATTATTTCATCTAGATCCTTTTGAGCAGCTCTTACCGAAGCAGCATCTGGGAATAAATCCATAAAACGATAGCTAAGCCACAGATATAAATCCATAACATCGAATACAGATTCCAAATGTACTAAATCTACTATAGTCTTAGGTAAATTTAAAGGCCAACCACAGTTTTTAGCAATAAATTCAAATGTTAAAGGTTCGCCACGACTGTATTGTCTAGCAATCTATTGAAACACAAAAAAAAATTAAATCTATGCAATTTATACGACTAAATTTCTCCATACCTTTAAAAACATTGAACATACAAATGGCATTTTCCTATTAATAGGAGCACAACAGAATACATAACGTGCTCTTAAAGGTAAAGGAACATGCTGTATCATTTCAGCTAAAAATTTAAAATCTTCTATATTACACATAAAATATAATGAGTCATCTACAGTACAAAGATTCACAAAAATATCCTGAAATAAAGAGGAAAGAAGATAAAATAAACACAGTGAAACAATGATAATGTTTAAAATTCTCTTACCATTAAATTACTTAACGTTGAGTTGGGCAAATGATAGGCATATAACTCTATTTGGTCTGCCGTTGGATGTAAACCAGCTTGTTTTAATGGTTCCGGCGTTTGAGATAAAACTTTCTTGAGGGTTGTTAAATCTTCAGACTTATATGTCGTAACAAAGCCATGTTCCCATTGTGTACGAAAACGTCCAGCCCTGCCAGCAATTTGTAGAGCTGATGAAACGGAAATTGTATCAATTTCACGTTCACCTTTTTCGTTCATTGTTGGTTTAACAAGGGAGTAAAATATAATTCGTCTTATGCTCCTGTAATAAAAGGCGAAATAAATATACATATCAGCATAACAAAAATTTCTAGTTACAGGGGTTCAAAGTTAATTTTTTACAAAAGGTACTGTTTTAATAAAGCGTACTTTTTAATCACAAATACTTTTTAATAAGGACATTTTTTATAATAGGTATTTTTTAATAAAAAATACAAACTTTAAAGTTATCATTTAACTTAAGTTTATTTATTTTATTTTAAGAAGCAATGTACAGAGATTCTAAATGAAAAACGAGTAAAAAGGTTAGAGTCGGTCATGCCGACTATACAATACCCTACACCAGTCTGGGTAAAAGCCAACTAATGTTTGGATCCGAAATTCGAATGGGTTAAAATGGGGCTTGTGTCAAAATTTTCTATAATGTGAATTAGCGCACCAAATTTCATTAAAATATTATAATATTTGCGACCTGCAGTTTGTAACCAAGCCAATTTTGAGGGGACCCTTATATGGGCACTAGGTCTAAACATGGACCGATGTTCACCAAAATCAATAGGCTTCGTCCTTGGGCCAAAATAGGGCTGTGCACCAAATTTCATCAAAATATCTTAATATTTGCGACCTGCAGCGTATAAACAATATAATTTTGGGGGGACCCTTATATGGGCACTAGGTCTAAACATGGACCGATGTTCACCAAAATCAATAGGCTTCGTCCTTGGGCCAACATAGGTTTGTGTACCAAGTTTCATCAAAATATCTTAATATTTGCGACCTTAATATCTGAGCCGATTGGTATACTATAAGGTAGGTCTAGGACCAATATTTTTTGGTGTTACAAACATCAGCACAAACTTATAATACCCTGACCACATAGTGGTGTAGGGTATAAATACCCGGTGAAAAATGCTCATATACGCTCAAACATGTTCATATATGGTTTATGTATGGACACATATGAACAAATATGGATTTTTTATGAACATATATGGATTTTATATGAACATATATGGAAGTATATGTGATTCCACCGGTTGAACCATAAATGTTCATATATGGACATTTTTCACCGGGTACCCGGTGAAAAATGTCAATATATGAACATTTATGGTTCAACCATATATGTATGGATCCGAAAAATGAGGTAACACCTAAGTATATGTTCATATATGGACATATATGAACATATAGATTTATTAAATATATGCGAATACATGCGAACGTTGCTGTCCTTTATTATAAGGTTGTACGATAGATATAAATTTATGTATGACATTCAAACTAGGCGCTACATATGTTCCTTTTTTTATTCATGGCATTAAATATAATTCCATATTTATCCAAATATGAGTTCCTTTTACATATATGGAAAAATGTATTCTTCGAAATATGTTCATATACAAGTCCCTTTTGCATAAATTGAATAGCATATACTTTCATATTTGTCCATACATGAGTGCCATTTCCAAATATGAAATAACAGATGCTTCCATATATGTCTGTATATGAAATTTTTTCCATATATGGAATCACATATACTTCCATATATGTTCATATAAAATCCATATATGTTCATAAAAAATCCATATTTGTTCATATGTGTCCATACATAAACCATATATGAACATGTTTGAGCGTATATGAGCATTTTTCACCGGGTAGTTACAATTACGAACTTTCTGAACTAATGATCCAAACTTCCATTTCTGTATGGAAGTGAAGTATTTTTTGTGCGTTTTAAATTTATGCAGGTTTTTCCGAATCGCATCTACCGCATAAAAGACCTGAGTGACTTTTTTCTGAGAGGCACTTTTTTATAAAATCCCGGTGAAAAATGTCCATATATGAACATTTATGGTTCAACCATATATGTATGGATCCGAAAAATGAGGTAACACCTAAGTATATGTTCATATATGGACATATATGAACATATACATTTATTAAATATATGCGAATACATACGAACGTTGCTGTCCTTTATTATTTGGACAGATAAATGTATGACATTCAAATTAGGCGCTACATATGTTCCTTTTTTTATTCATGGCATTAAATATAATTCCATATTTATCCAAATATGGGTTCCTTTTACATATATGGAAAAATGTATTCTTCGAAATATGTTCATATACAAGTCCCTTTTGCATAAATTGAATAACATATACTTTCATATTTGTCCATATATGAGTGCCATTTCCATATATGAAATAACAGATGCTTCCATATATGTCTGTATATGAAATTTTTTCCATATATGGAATCACATATACTTCCATATATGTTCACATAAAATCCATATATGTTCATAAAAAATCCATATTAGTTCATATGTGTCCATACATAAACCATATATGAACATGTTTGAGCGTATATGAACATTTTTCACCGGGATGTTTTTCTTTTTTAAAACCCGTGCAAAAAAGATTATATCTGATCAGATCTGTTTATATCTAAATAGATATGATTGAATCTAATTAGATCTGGTGCCAGATCTAATTATATATGATCAAATATGACATATGTGATACACTTTACGGCCAGATCTGTTCATATCTAAAGTGATCTGAAAAATGGATGCTTTTCATTCATCCGTTGAGCTGACACGAAAATAAAAATGTACAAAAAAAATTTTGTGCATTTTGAAGAATAACTCGGTAATATCAGTTTATAGGTATAAATTAGTGTTTCTAATTATTCGACATAGGCGGTTAACCGGTTAATGCATTATTCGAAAAATCACTAAAATTAATTAACCGGTTATTCGGGTCGATTAATCGATAAAATTGGCGATTAATCGATTAATCGTTTAATGCAAAATTAATGTGTTTTCTTAACTTTTTATCAAAAAAAAAAAAAAAAAACACAAAGAGCTTATTTTTTTAATACGAAAAACTAGAATCAATATAAAAAATTTTAAGCTCTATTTAAAAATACCAATTTACTCTGCAAAAATCAGCAAAAAATGTTGCTGAATATTTCACTCATAGAAATAAATCTGTAAAAATAGCAGAAAAAGTTACTAAAAATTAGTTAAAAATGATGCTGCAGAAAAAACTGCTAAAATTAGCAGATTCTTTTACTAAATACTAGTAAAATGAGAACAGCAAAATTAAAACTGTTAAATTTACAGAATTTTAGTTATATTTAGGCTAACTTTTAGTTAATTGAAAATAGCAAATTGTACTGTAAAATCTGCAGAAAATTTTACTAAATATTTGTAGACTAAAAATAGCAAAAATAAATTGTTAAATTTAATGTTTGCTATTTTTAAGCTAAATTTAGTTGAATGCAAATAGCAGTCTATTCTGCTAAAATCAGCAGAAATATTTGCTAAAAAATTGTAAACTGCTGTTTTCAAAAGACTCGATTTTCATTTGCATTTAAAAAAAAAATCGAAAAAAAACTTCGAAAATTTAAAATTTTTTGGTGGTTTTTTGAGCTACTAATTATTTAGCAAAATTTTTTGCTGATTTCAGCATGTTAATTTCCTAAAATTATGTATATTTAACAGTTTTATTTTTGCTGTTCCTATATTACTAATATATAGCAAAAATAATTTGTTAATTTAGCAGTTTTTTTTCTGCAGAATCATTTTGAACTAATTTTTAGTAGTTTTAACTAAATTTTTTACGGACTTTTTTCTATTAGTGTAGTAATCTGAAAATATCATAAATAATTGTTAAATTCTCAGTCTTTTCAGTTTTTAAGGGTTATTAACAATAAACAAACGACAGGCGTTGTCAGTGATTTTCCATTAAATTGTATTAATTATTTATATGTTTTTATTGTCAGATTGTCTCTATATGATAATTTTTTTCAACAACCCGTCGGCTGTAGGAATCGAACACATGCTCCCACATTACAAACGTTACTATACTAAAGTGCGACAGCTTAACCATCAAACAAGTAAGGCCTTGAATGCAATGTACTATTTCGTTGTTTTCTTTCCATTCAGCTTTCTGTTATTGTTTTTACTCAGAAGTAATCAATATAAACAATACAAACATTCTGTTTTTAGATTTTTGTTTATATTCCAATCTCCTCCGTGTTTTAATGGACGAATTCCATCGAAATTTCATTAAATTAATATAAAAATTCATAAAAAGCATGTAACAGATGTCAAGTCTTAAACATATTTGTTTGTTCGATTTTTATCACAGATTTTCGAAAGTGAGAGCAGTTTCTCAGCCTTTCAAAATTCTATGTTTGCAATAATAAAATTTAAAAATTAATTGTTAAAATAAATATAAATAAAATCATTGACTAAAATAAAAAACTGCTTTCACTTTTGAAAATTAATTTTAATTAAAACAGAAATGAAAAATTGTCTATTGTATTTCCTAAAGCCTTCTCCAGCCAGCACATAGTTTTAAAGCCTTTTTTTACTAATAGAAACTTTGTTATTTTGTTTAAAAAAATTTAAGTTAAGAAAATTATGAAGATTTGGGGAAAAAATATAGCAAAAAATTACATATTAAAAATTTAACCGGGTAATCGACCTATTTTAACCGATTATTCGGGTCGAATAATTATTTGGGTTTTAAATTATTTGTTTCGACATTAACCGAAATAGAGGCGATTAATCGAGGAATCGGTTAATCGATTAACCGAATTGGAAACACTATTACAAATTTTTTAATTTTAGTTAAGTCAAAACCAAATTGAATCCGATTATAAAGGGTTTTTCAATAAGAGCGCTACAAAAGTTTTTTAAATAAAACAAAAACGGTTTTGGATATCAATGAAATTCTTTATTCCTGTGAAAGTACGTTCGATGCCATTATGTATGGAAATCGATCTCTTTTGCATGGCCACCACGGGCACGCTTGCAGAAGTCAAGACGCTGAACCCAATTTTCGACGGTTTTCAAGCATAAATCGGCCGATATTCGTACGAAGTTCATCAATCGTCGCTGGCCTGTTGGCATAGACCATAGATTTGACGTAGCACCACAGGAAATAGTCCAACGGCGTCAAATCGCACGACCGAGGCGGGCAATCGACTGGACCATTTCGTGAGATAACACGTTCTCCAAACTTGATTTGCAATAAATTGATTGTGACATTCGCTGTGTGGCTTGTGGCGCCGTCCTGTTGGAACCACATGTCCTCCAAGTCCATGTCATCCAATTGGGGCCAAAAATATTCGGTTATCATTGAACGGTAGCGATTCCCATTCACAGTAACGTGCCGGTCTTGATCATGACGGAAAAAGTGCGGCCCAATGACTCCGCCGGCCCATAAACCGCATCAAACCGTAATTTTTTCGGGATGCAATCATGACTCATGGAGTACGTGTGGATTGCTGTCTGACCAATAACGCATATTTTGTTTCTTGACGAAGCCATTCATTATGACAACCATAAATTGGACTCTTAACGACTCCGAATTTCGGTAGTAAATTTTAATAATTTCGACTCGTTGTTGGCTCGTATATCTTTCCATCATGAAATGGCAAACCTTACTGAAGAGAAATGTCAAAAAAGCGGTAAGAAATATGGCGTCGTTTGCTGTCCCTGTCTTTCTACTTTTGTAGCGTCCCTGTTGAAGAACCCTTTATATGTATGGTTCGTCAGATCTGCCTAAGTTGGGGAAAATTTTAAAATCTAATTACAACTGGTACAATAAGATCTGGTCAGATCTGATCTTTTTTCACGGGAAGGTACTTTCTTTATAAAAGGTTCTTTTTTATAAAAGGTACTTTTTTATATAAAAGCTTTTTACAAAAGCTAATTTTTTTATAAAAAGTATTTTTTTCTAAAAGTTGCTTTTTTCTAAAATGTACTTTGTTCTAAAAGGTACTTTTTTCCAACAGATAGTTTTTGCTGAAGCGTATTTTTCTCAAGAATGTACTTTGTTTCCAAAGGTAATATTTTGTAAAAGGGTACTTTTTTATAAGAAGGTACTTTTTATAAAAAAAGTATTTTTTTATTAAAAAAGCATTTTTTTTATTTAAGGTACTTTTTTAATAAAATATACATTTCTTTAGGGTATTTCTTTATAAAAGGTACTTTTTTAATTAAATGAAAAATTTGAAACCCATTAAAATATAATTGACGAGAACAAGAAATTCTCAGTGAGTTTGTAATTTAACTTAATAAATATTTCCAGAAATTCTAAAAACGTCGTCCCCTGACGATTTCCTTAGGCAAGACTGAAATCCGGATAGGGACATGCCTACAACGTATTATTGTTCACAAATTGTTAAATACGTTTGGGATTTTAGCATATTTAATTCCTTTAATATAATTTTTTCTTTTTTGTAATCTGTTTCGAAAATTTAAAAATATTTCTTACTTACAAATTTAATCCCATACCAATAGCATCAGTGGCTACCATAACTTTACAACTATTATCGGGATCATTAAATTTAGCAGCTTGAGCCAATTTTGTACCAGGCGGCAACCCACCATAAATTACAGCAACTTCTTTACCTCTGTTAAGCAAAATAGAAACTTATAATTTAACTTAGTTTTATAAAAAAAGAATACAAAATACCTGGCCTCGATTTCTCTTGAAACCGAATAAATATCATTTTTACTAAAGCAAACAATACAATCACCCGGTTGTACATTGTCTAAAGTAACTAAAGCTGAATCTTCAACGGTCAATTCAGTCAGACGTTCATAATTATGAACTTCTACTGTTTCATTAGTGGTCTCACATATCTTTTCTAATAATTCTAAAGAACCAGCTTCACCGCAAACATGAACCTCCTCAGCTATAAGACCTAAAAAGGCTCTTGTCCAAGCCCAGCCTCTCTGTGGATCCCTTAACTGTTGGATTTCATCGACTACAGCCACTTCATCTAAAGATAATGTGATATTAATATTTTAAAGATTTTGGAGAAAAAAATGTTCGTGTTTTTTTACATGGTGTATTTACTGAAGTCATTTCTACGGTACAGGCAACATGTTCAGCTGGAGTGTTTTCATCGATACCAAATTTACGTTCTTCGCCAGTAACTAAATCACAAGGTGTACCCTATAATAAAAATGGATAAGTGAAGTTTTCAATAGTGAAATTTGATAAGATCTTTAATGTCTTCTAAAGACAATTTAAATTAGATTATAATTTTCTATAGAAAGTTCACAAGATTTCTAGAGAAAAATTTTTTCAGATTCTAACAGATTTTTATAGAAACAGTTTATGAGATTCTGTCAACTTTTATATGGAAAAAGTTGACCAAATTCTGACAACTTTAAATGGAAAAAGTTGCAGATTCTGACAAATTTTTCTATGAAAAAAGTTTATTAGATTCTGACTTTTTTTAAGAAAAATTTTATAAGATTCTGACAACTTTTCTGCAAAAAAAAGTATTCAATTCTTATAACTTTTCTTTATAAAAAATTGATTCGATTTTAAAAATGTTCATCAGATTCTGACAACCAAGGTTGGTTACCGTTATCGTTATAATACCGTTATCGCTAAAATACCGTTTCAAATTGAATACCGTTACCAATACCTCTAAAAAAGTTTCCAAATACCGTTATCGTTACCGATACCGGTATTTTACCGGTTTATTTATTAATTTATATAAAAAATGCAAAATTTTCAAGTTTTTTATAATAATCTTGAGTTCTTTTCATCAAAAAAATTTATAGATAATAATATCAATTATTGAAACTACCAGCATTGAATTTAAAGCATATAATCTGGGATTTTAACGCTTAAAATAAAAAATATGCTGCTTTTGTTTTTATATGATTTTAACGCAATTTATAATACCGGTACGTACCGGTATTGCTGTTTCGATAACGGTATACCATTACCGAAACAGTCTTAAATACCGTTACCTTTACCGTTACCGTAATAATCAATATTCGATACCTTTACCGTTATCCTTACCGTTATTCGTTTCGGTAACCAACCTTGCTGACAACTTTTCTATAGAAAGTAACTTAGATTCTAACAACTGTGCTCTAGAAAAATTCACATATTCTGATAAATCCTGAAGATTTTTCTGTAGCAAAATAATCTAATTTGATTTCTGTAGGATTAGATTAATTTTGAAAATATGTTACCTTTTCATTAGCTTTATTAAAAACTTCCGTTGCTAGTAATTTTAGTGGACCACAATATATGCCTGATTTAGCTGAAAGAAATCTCTCCATGGCATGATAAGTTTTTCCTGAATTTGTGGGACCAGCATGGAAAACAATTTTTCTAGTAATTGCACGTGCACTCGGATACCAATTTGCCGGGGTTCTTAAATCTGAAATTTTTTTTAAATCATCCATACAATCCAAATGAGGGAAAATTGTTTTGGCATGTCTTATAAAATAAGGAAAAATGTCATCAAAATGTCCGGCACCATGTATAATATCACTAAAAGTAATATGAAGATCCACAGGAAGATTTTCAGATTCTATACAAAAACGTCTAAAGGAGGCAAAGGCCTGCTGTTGTAAATAATCTAAAAAAAATTATAAATAGGCTATAGGAATTTTTTAAATTTACAAATCTTCCTTACTATCTAAACCATTTTCTGAACACAATGCTTTTACTTCTCTCCGCTGTGTAAATTTATTTAAAATCTTTAATATAGCTGCTTTTTCTAGTTTCCCCGCTAGTTCCGAGCCAACATCATGTTCTTCGGTATTATGTTGTACCTGTACAGGTTTAAATAATGTCGAAAGATTACCCGGTTGTTGCTTACGATTGCGGGTATGTTGTGCTGTTCCAAAATGTACCATTCTTTGTGTTATACCCACACAACCGGTCACAGTTTCCAGTCGTAGTTGCATCGATTTTAATGTCAAATTTTGTGTTGCCGAACATATTAATGTTATACTTCTACGGGAATTTTGCATTGTTTAACGTTTAAAACACTTTCAGCTAAATTTTGTTATTAATTTAATTCACTAATTTTAATTACTTAAAGTAAAACAATTGGAATCTTTGCATTGTCCGAAAATTGTATAGATTGTGATGCAATGAGTCGTTGGAAAACAAAAAGAACCGAAAACGTCAAATTAGTAATCCTAACCTCAACTTTGCTAGCCACAATGCCATATGGAAAAAATTATGGAAGAAAAAACATATGATAGCATATGATGCCATATTTATAAAAAAAAAAATTAACGGTAACTTTTGAAGCAGTAAAGGAGTGATGGCTTTCACAGTTGGTGCTATTTTAAATAAAGTGCCATTTACCATATATCTAATATCTTCTATGTGTTAAGCTCCTAAATTCATGCAATTTTATAACATTATAACGTTAGCACTTAATCTATGAATTCCTTTAGTGTTTTTGTTTATAAGCCCCGTATTTTGATCATACTTTTACAAAAAAAAAATCTGTCCAATTTCATATAAAAAATGATTTTTCACTTGAGTGGAATTGTTGCGAAAATTGTGTAGAATCTTTTCCTCATTTAATTTAATAGACATGCCCATTTGAAAATGTATTGAAAAGCGACATTTTTCTTTGTAATCCTTCCCAACAAACAGTACGTTCCGTATACGTACACCAAAAATTTTCTCAGTTACTGTTTACTAAACTTTTAACTGATTCTCAGGTGAAATACCCCTTACTGTATCAGTTGAAAAAATTAATTCTAAATAACCAAATTGTCAGTTGAAAATTATGTCACCTCGAATTTAGTTAATAAGAACGATATTTTAGTTGAAATTTAAAAAGTTGTCCATATAGTAATTAGTAACCAAGTATTTAAAAAAATATCGAAATTAACTGCAATTTTGCCTAATTAAAAGAGTTTTCCAAAACAGAATTAAATTTTTAATAACATTTTAGTAAGAAAATAATATGACAATAAAACATTTGACAAAAATCATCGTTTAATCTTAATTATATGTCGTACGAACAGCCACACAAGTTCTAATTATTGTACAATAGTAGGGCTTCTGCTAATAGGTCTTCGATTGTGTTAAGTTCAAGTCCTTTTTATCTTTATATTTCTTCCTTTCCTCTAAAAAGTAAAATACTAAAAATTTTTCTTTAAATAAAAATCAAACTTATCTTCAGATATGTTTTATTCCCGACTTATTTTTACACCGCGTATCCCAATTTCCACGGGGTTTCACTAAACGATTGTTCTTATTGTGCCTTTGTGATCTTGTATTACAAAAATCAAGAAACTTAAGAATGAAATTTTGTTTAAATTTTTTTGTGTTTGTTTAAAATGTTTGACATATTTAAAATTATATTTGCAGGGTAACAAAAAAACTTTATTCCTAACTGAAATGTTAGTTGATAACGATTACTTCAGTTAATTTAAAATTTTTATGTTTTAACTGAGAAATCCTTTAACTGAGCAACTGACAAATTTTATCGGTGTAGCATTTTCGGTCCCTCATAAACGGAATCCAACTCCGTTTACGTACCGTTTTCTGGATCCGTATACGGACAAGAAAACCGAACTTAAGGAACATCGAAACTGATTTGAATCCGTTGAAAGTCCGTCAATCGCGGACCGTTTACGGACCGTTATGTCGTGTGAAAAACGGACATGAGTCCGGTAAAAGTCTGTCAATGACGGACCGTTTACGGACCGATATGTCGTGTAAAAAACGGAGTGAATCCGTTTTAGACTCCCGTTTTCGGTTCGTATCCGTACCGTTTTTTTAAACAAAAACGGACTTGTACACCGAAAAAATTCAGTAGTTAGATAGTTACAGAATACCGTAGTTGAAAAATTTCATCGAAAACAACTATCGTTTATGTTAAAAAGAACGAATTTTGGTTACCCTGTTATTAAAAAGTCAAATAATTTTTAATTGTCAACGTGTGCATTGATTGAATTGATAAAAATTAAATTAAAATTTCAAATTTGTTTTAACTTGAAAAGAATAGATATGAATTTCAATATTTCTTTGTAAAAAAATAAATTTTTATTTATATTTTAGTTATTTTAAAAGAAAATATTCAACATAACTTTTGAGGAAGGTTTATTCTTCTTCTTAACCTCAAACCTACTAAATTAGAATTAATAAAAATACATTAATGACAATATTAATTGTATTTGGTCTATAAGACGCGTTTGAAAAAACAACACTTTACTATAACTTATGCATATTTTACAATTTTAGGTCGAGGAATTCGTGGGAACGGTGGATTTATCGAGAATATTCCAACGAAGAATTGTCCACAAATGTGTACTGAAATCATACTTAATGTGGATGTATGAGTAAAAGGCCAAGATTTTTGGTATGGAACAAATTATGTGCATAAAAAAGTTATATAAATGTATGAAATAAAGAATAAAATAATACACAAGGGTATTTTAAATTTTTTGCTTGGAAGGAAGGAAATAACGAGATCCAAAATTACTATTAACAATTATAAAATTGCCAAGAGTTAATATTTACTAACTTCAAATATTTTTTAAATTCAACTAGCAAATTGTTTCTAGCAACTACACTGTTGTTGAATTCTTATTTAAAAAAATGTAGTTACTAACAACTAAATTAATTCAACTATACCTTAGTTAGGGGTATTTCACCTATGAGATAGTTGAAATATTCGTTATTATCAACTAAGAAATCTTTTGGGTGTACATTTTGTCTATTTTGCTATTAATTTTGGGTAATAAGTGTTTCCAATTCGGTTAATCGATTAACCGATTCCTCGATTAATCGGTTCTATTTCGGTTAATGCCGAAACAAATAATTCAGAACTCAAATAAGTATTCGACCCGAGTAATCGGTTAAAATAGGTCGATTAACCGGTTACATTTTTTATATGGAATTTTACTTTATTTTTCCCCAAAACTTCATTCTTTTAGATATTTTTTTGGAGCAACTCCAAGCAAGTCGACATTGCACCAACGGAACACGTCATATGTTTTAAGAGACCCCCAATTTTTAATCAAATTTTTTCCAAATTTTTTAACAAAAAATCAAAGTGTTAAAAAAGAAGCTTAAAAGAAAATACATCGCGAAAGGCCAAAATAAAGTTTAGAAAATACAATAGACAATTTTTCTTTTCTGTTTTAATTCTTTAAAAATTAAAACTAATGTAAATTATATTTCCATGTCCTTTAAGACAAGGTTGCATTTACTTAAAAAATGTGTCACACAACTGACATGTTAATTTTTTAAGAACTCGAACTTTTTTTACTTCTCACAAGAAAGTGCATATAATCGGTTCAAAATTACATAAATTCTACAATATGTTCCATTGGAATGCCATGGAACCCGAACCCGTTTCACTGAATTTAAATTTTATTATTATTATTAGAAATAAGCTAAAGTCAACACAAATTAGAAGTCAAAAAATTTAAGTTTTGTATGGAATTTGACATCTGTAACTGCATACTGAGAGAATTGACTACATGCTGTTAACGAATTTTTACACTGATTCAACGAAGTTTCGCTGGAATTCGTCCACTGAAACTTTTCATTGAATTGATTCAAAAATTTAATGAAAAATTTCATATTATTTATCAAAAATTTCATATACCACAAAAAAACAGATTTATTAAAAGAGCTTCATACAAATTATGAAGTTTTTCACAAAATTTAAGAAATTTATCATCACTTTGTGATAAAGGTTGTTGTCTGTGTACATATCCCTTAATTTGCAGAGCTTTAAAGAAAAAATACGAAAAATACTCAATGCTACCAATATTTTATAACAATGCCAATTGGATATTAATTAGTTCGACACAATTACTGTGTCTACATCATAGATTACATACATACAGTGTGTTCGTTTACTCGAAATTCTTACTATTTTTACTACAATTGGAAAGTTTTGTTTACTTTTTGTATTGAATTTTTCCAGCTGTAGTAAAAGTAGTAACTTTTCACCGGTCAATGTTTAGAACTAGTGCCCATATAAGGGTCCCCCCACAATTATATTGTTTATACGCTGCAGGTCGCAAATATTAAGATATATTGATGAAATTTGGTACACCGACCTATATCAGCACAAGGACGAAGCCTATTGATTTTGGTTAACAGAGGTCCATGTTTAGACCTAGTGCCCATATAAGGGTCCCACCAAAATTATATTGTTTATACGCTGCAGGTCGCAAATATTAAGATATTTTGATGAAATTTGGTATACCGACCTATATCAGCCCAAGGACGAAGCCTATTGATTTTGGTTAACACCGGTCCATGTTTAGACCTAGTGCCCATATAAGGGTCCCCCCAAAATTGGCTTGGTTACAAACTGCAGGTCGCAAATATTAAGATATTTTAATGAAATTTGGTTCGCTGGCTCACATTATAGAAAATTTTGACACAAATCCCATTTTAACACATTCGAATTTCGGATCCAAACATTAGTTGGCTTTTAACCAGACTGGTGTAGGGTATTGTATAGTCGGCATGCCCGACTTTAACCTTTTTGCTCTTTTCAAATACAATCAAATATTTTTTGTATAGGTACACTCAGGGAATTATGTAGGTAAAATCAACTGCAAATGACAGTTAAAATAACTGCATTTGCACTTAAAAAGGTGTAGACTACATTTGCAGTTAAATTAACTTTACACTTAATGTCACTTTTTTTTCACTTAAGATATTGTTGTACATGTCCGTCTGTGAGGGATGAAATATGCTGTTGTTTGGCTTCCTTTTTTTTCTCCAGGTAGAAAGGGATGAGAATATAAAAGAACTGAAAGAAAATAAATACAATATTTTTTTAACATTCCCCGTAAATTATATACAACTACATCTGATATTATTTTTTCAACGAATTTTTTGTAAGGTAATTGATATTATTACATATCCCCAAATCTGACTCCATATATAACTACATAAGCCTTATAAAACTAATCAAATTATATGTAGTGATCGATATGATTATATATGATTTGATACTAAGTTTTATAACACTGTATGTGTCGTCGTACTAAAAATATATTTTAATTTAATATAACTTTTTATATAATCCCATACAAATTAATTTATAGTTCAACATCAAAATTAGTTATCTGTAAATTCAGAGTTAATTACTCCATAGCCAAATAATTTTCACGTGATGTTTTTGCATGTAAAATCATATTAAAAAATTATGCGTACGATTTAAAAGACAAAAGTATTCAAATAAATTTTTATTTTATGTTTTAAAATTTGGGTCTTCAAAATTGTTAAAACCATAGACATTTCAATGTCAATTTAATAGCTGGTATGCATAAAAAGTATGCCTACTATCAGACAAAATTTTATAAAATCAGATATTTTTATATCGAATTAGATATAATTTGATGTCCTGGATATGGACAAATCTCGGATCAAACTGTATCAAATTATATCTAATTTGATATAATTAGACACATGTAGATGACCCATTTTTCGGATCAAGTTGTATGTCGTTGTATATGGGGATTTATCAAAAAAGATATACCTATGTATGACACCATATTAAGATTTTTACCCGAATACTTAATTTTTTTGAAAACGACAGCAACATGTAAACAGATAATCCTAAATATTTGACATTTTGATAAATATTAATCTTTTTTGGTTTGTGCTTCTAAAATAATGGCTGAGGAATATTTTGTTAATTTTGTAAGATCCATTTTTTTTTACAAAACATCACAATAAAGTTATTTCCAAATATAAATTAATGAAACCTTCAAACAATTGTAAAATATAAACAGCTGTTTCTTCAGTGTTCCCAAAACGGTGATTTTCTAGTCAGAACTAGCGATTTTATTTCGCCTCTAGCGGGAAAAATTGTCCTGTTTTACATATTTTGTTATATTGTCAACACTATTTTTGTTTTGTAGCCAACAGAAATAGAAATTATCCTAAGTTGTAGAGTTGTGAAATTTCGGTATTTTTTGAGTACTCAATACTACTCAATACTTTTCAATTGAGTACTCGATACTACTCAATACTTTTAACGGTTTTTTTAATTTAAAAATAAAAATGTTATGAATTCGTATTTATTAGGAAAAATTATCACAATTCACATACACGTGTTAAATAATTATTGTTATTTACATTTTAATTAATTTAAAACATTTTAAATAAATTAATTAAATATTTTTTTCCAAAAATTGGTTACAAATTTCTTTGCTTCACAAATAGAGTTGTATTTTCAGAGCTGTATTTTTAGAGTTGTATTTTTATACGAAAAATACACATTTCTACGGAAAATTGCATCTTTAAAAGTATTGAGTAGTACCGTTTTAGTATTGAGTACTCAAAAAAACAGTCAGTATTGAGTACTCAGTACCGGAATACTCAATACTTTTACAACTCTACTAAGTTGACTACAGCGGCAAAAGTAGTCGTGTAGCCGTGTAGCTGTGTTGGTGTCAAAATAATCGTTTTCATATAAACGTGTGTATTTTATTTTTGACAGGCTGTAGTCGTGTAGCTGCAGTCGTCTATGTGTTTAATGCTTAAGACAAGAGAAAACATGTTATACTCATATTCTTTCACTAGAAATTTCTAAACAAGTGATTCATACACATACTTCTATTTGCTTCGTGTGTGTGCATACCATACATGGGGCTAATTAATTAGGTGGACTAATTAATTGATGATTTCATTACCATTACATTGATATCAATTGTAATGAAATTATTTTCATTACCATTTTTTTAATTAATGGTAATGATTCTAAAATTTAATTTCATTGATTAATGACAATGATTTTAAATTTCATTACCATTGATAATGAATAAATTAAATAAAATAATTTCCATTGACAGAAAAACATAAAAATGGAGTAAAACTCGCTGAAGTCAAAGATGGAATATGCTCATTAAGGCTCATGCTCATTTGAAATTAAATATTACTTTCCATTCCGCTGTTATTTGTATCCAGATAAAGTTTAACGGAATTAAATGGATCCTCCTTAATAAAGTATGTTTTATAACTTCCCTGGTCAAACCAGTTGTTCGTTTTCATTTGTCTGAATTTTTTGTAAACAAATGGTTTTTAATCAATTGTAATTAGTTTTTTCATACATTAGAGTAATTTCATTACCATTAGTAATGATTTTTCTAATGAAAAATATTTCATTACCATTAAATGGTAATGGAATTTTTTTCATTGTCATTAGTATGAACTAATGGTAATGAAAATTCAATGGTAATGAAAAATTCCCATGTATGGTGCATACACACTTGAAAATTTAAGTATTTGTAAATAAAATTCAAAATAACTGCATAAAATAAATGATACTACAATGTAGTAATTTTTGTAGTTTGTTTAAAAAAATAACTGTCAAAAACATTGAAAAATTTTGTTCTAAGTAAATTAACTACAATTGTAGTTAAAATAACTACAACCGCATTACTACATAAATAACTGTCATGTAATAACCGCAGAACTTTTCTGAGTGTATAGAGCGTATGTCCAACACATTAGCTGTGTTTGTGCTGCATTCCTATCAATGATATCTCGAACAATTTTGACAGTAGAAAGCCGGAATACGTTGAAAAACTGTCAAAATCGTTCTTGATAACACTGATAGAGAGTCACACAAATACAGCTATTATCATGAATTACGTGCACTGACAGCAAATGTCAAAGAGTAAGAGATCTATGTAATCTATGGTCTACATCAAGTAATTTGACGATTTTTAAACTAGAACTGAAAAACATCACGCTCAGTAAAACTTGGTTTAATTTTGTTTTGAGATTAACTAAACAACCCATTGAACTAAGTCTAATTGGCATTCAAAAAACTAGGTCTAACACGTTTTTTATTTCTTCAAAGGAGGAGGAAGAATCTCAATAAAATCTTCAAAACTTGATATAGATATAGCATTTATTTAAATACAATATTAAATTTTATTGCGGCAGTATTGTTTTTAATCAACGTTACACTGCATCAGAGGTTGGCAACACCTATGCCCATGGTCGCTCTCTCACACCTACATAAGCTCACACATAGACAGTGTTGCCATATAGCCAGTTTTAACTGTTTTTTACAGTTTTTTGGGATGCCTAACAGGTTTCCAGTTTTTTCTTGTAAAAAACTGTTTTTTTAAAATCATGCATTTTTTTACAGTTTTTTCATATTAAAACGGCACATTTGTTTCATTTACAATTTTTTTTATTTTTTTTTAACTAATATTTACGAATTATAACATATACCTTATAACACGCTTATAAAATGAAGTTTGTATAAAATATTTGTTTTATAAGCCATTTATAAACTTAGAAAGTAATTATGCATATGACACAAAAATTAAAATAAAACTTTAAATATTGTAAAAAAATTAGGTACAAATCGAAACATAAATAAATTTGAAATTGGCAATATAATACTACTAAATATGCTTACTGGAAAAACGAAACATTTTTATAACAAATTTCATCAAAAATTAGCATGGAATAAAATTGACATGTCATAGATCCGACGGACATTTGTTAGCCGAACTTTTCAGATCATATCTAAATGAAGGATAATTTAGAAATTTATATGTTTTTTAAAACAATGTCTCATCAACAAAGGCCGAAATTGATTTTTTATTTTTTAAGTAAATATTTGCTAATTCGGGATAACAATTTACTACTATTTTTTCAATTATGATCAAGGACAATTCTAAAAAACGTAATTTTTTTACGGGGTTTTTACACACCGTCAAACATTTCCCGACATAACAATACTCAATCTAATGAAAGGTAATTTTATGTGAAATGCAAATCCATAAAGATTATTTTGAAGTACAACATTGGCGAGTAAAGTATTCTATCCTAAGTCAGGGTTTAATAGAAAAAGGTTGACATCTCGGAAGGGTGATTCGATGAACTTTTTAACTTCAGATTCGGGCCTTGGAGACCAAAATTCTTAAAAAAAAGTTTTATTAGAAGGCTGTGCAAAAAGTCGTTTACTATAAATACCAAACGCAATTAAATTATTCAAATCTCGATATTTAGAAAATTGAGACCCTGGGATAATATTTTAGTCTCAGGATACTTCGAGATCCCAGAATTTCTTCTGATTTTTAAATTTTTTTCGAAAAACATTTTTTCTATACAAAAACAGTTTTTTTTTACAGTTTTTCTATATGGTAACACTGCACATAGAGCAAAAAAATAAGCAATCGCATACACGTCGCATACAAGATTTCAATGAAGTAGGTTGTCACATCGCTTGTTTGTCAGATTTTTTACACTCTGCATAGTGTTTATTGATACATTTTTTTGGTAATTTATTTTTAAGTTTTTTTGTTTTTATTTTTTTTGTGTTGTTGTTTTTTGATATTTGTTTTCGTAGTTGTTGTTTGCTTTTAAATTTTTATTTTATATTCCCATTATAAACATCCCTATAAACAATTTCACTGGAATTCAAGTTGAAAACAAGCCCAATTCCAGCCCTGTTTTCCAGTTTCAAGGCTTGAATACAACTTTAATTACATTTTATTTCAATAGCATACTCCAGCAAAAGGGAAACAAAAATTCAAGTTTTAAATATTTTTTTTAAATATACAAATGCTAGAATTTGAAATCTACTTTACTTCAAATAAAATTTAAAGCACAAAATAAGGTTGTATATATTTGCCGATCCCTGCACTACATTCAAAGAAATTTTGTATTTACAGTTTGGAAGATTTTTAAAATTTGTTGCTAACGAAATAAAAAATGTATACTAAGTTATCGATGTGTAACAGTTTAAGTTAGGTTTGCTTGTCGTAACTTGCTAATATTTACCAACAAAACATTTGCTAGTTTCTAGTAGTATGAAAAATGTTTCAATTTAAAAAATCTTAGATTCCGAAACTATTTAACCTTAAAATATGAAAACTTTGTTTTAAATAAATCGAGTTTATATGTCACATTGGTATTTAACAAAAAGGGTGTAGCTCTTTGTGTTTTTATTGACAAAAAAATAAGGAAATACATTAATTTTGCATAAAACGATTAATCGATTAATCGCCAATTTTCTCGATTAACCGACCCAAATAACCGGTTAATCAATTTTAGCGACTTTTCGAATAATGCATTAACCGGTTAACCGCCTACGTCGAATAATTGGAAACAGTAGGTAATACATATTTATTTTTTCTGTTTATTAAAATAAAAAAATGGCAGAAAAAAAATACAACACTTTGCACCTTCATCCTTCATCTACACGCAAAAAATAAAAAGGGGGAAATTGCATAAAATAAGGGTATAAGTTAGCTAGTTTTAGTATGTATTATAGCTCTACCCAAGTTTTGGGTATAACTTATATAATATGCTTGGTATAAAATAAGAAAACAAAAACTAACAATAACTATACAAAAAAAAACTTGGTAATTAATTCTTATTCTGTTTTTGGAATTTTTAGCAATAATTTATTCAACTTAAGCCATATTTTATTTATTAATCTGCGTTAAATTATTTAGCTCTTTCCTTCTCCCTTATTAAAACAATTTGATTAATTATTTATTTTATAATTATTACTGGTATTAATAGTTGGATACAAATTAAAGCATTATAGACTAACCCCTAAATTCATAAAAGCTTTGTAAAATTATAGTAGGTTTATTGAACAAATTTTGTATGAAAATGACGTTTTGTAAACCTGCTATAACTTTACAAAGCATTTATGAATTGAGGGGTTAATTTTTGTTTAAAATATTAAGTTTGGAAAACTATTACAATATAAAAACTAATTTTTTAATTTGTTACCATTCCAAACAAAGCATTGTCAGCCTGTCCTATTATAATAGCTAATTCCTTTTCCAGTCTCAATCGTTGGGCCATATAAATAACATCCTTCAAGTCTAAAACATGTTGATCACCCCTAGCAACCATGAATCTACTTTTCGCCATATTGTTTTATCTTTATTTTTTTTTAACAATTTTCAACTTTGACAATTTCAATGCTATTTTTAGGAATTATACACATTTTACAAACATCTGGCAACAAATAAATGAATTGTAAAACTACCTAAGATTATTTTGGGTCGCGTACATGAAATTTTTTATCATTTTTATAGATAAGAAAAGAAAGTTATTTAACATAATGTGCAAAAGAATTTATAATGTACCAATAAAAACTTACATTTTTAGGTGATTTATATAAAAATTTAAGGGTTTGATTTAAACTAAGGTAATGAAAACTATTTTTTTCCTATAGGAAATCGTTTTTATTAAGCATGTTAGTATAATATAACATACGCTAATTTTTTGCGTGTACTGTAATTTTGTCCTTTTATAAAATTTAATACCTGATAAAAACAAAAAACTAATTAGTTGAAGTAAAACTAATGGTATTTACAATGGAGTTTTTACACATAACACAAATTTGAATATTCTTTTTCGCCAAAATTATTGGCAGTTAGGAAGTGATTTTTTGCACCATGGCATTTTTTTTTTTTTTTTTTTTTTTTTTATTAAACAACTTTATTCATATTTAGTTATAAAATACAGATATTATGCCTCAGCGCCATTATGGCATTATAGAGGCGAGTTGGCGAAATAAATTACAATTTAACACTTTTTAAAGAAAAAATACTTCAAAAATATAAAATTATATAATTAATAAAGAATAGAAAAAAAAAAAAAAATAAGAAATAATGTTCCAATTAAAAGTATTTAATGATATCAATTGTGACAATACATTTTACGGCAGAAGCTCTTCCAAATTTTGTAAAATATAAGTCTTCAATAAAACTTTAAATGATGAAATTTGGTTTATAATTTTTAAACTTTCTGGTAATTTGTTGAACTCGCGACTACCCATATATTCAATACGCTGTTTAGTTGTTTCCAGCCTACACCAGGCGGTAGCTAGATTGCTGTTGTTCCGTGTATTAATTGCGTGTTGGTTTCTTACAAACTGCACAGTGTGATGTCCAATATTATTTATGCACTTGAAAACATATAACAAAAGTTGATATTTATACACTCCATGTACTGGCAAAATAGATTCGAATATATTGTTATATAACAATATTGTTGGATATGTTGGTGAGAGGTTTGCAACTACCTTTAACGCTTTATTTTGAGCTCTTTGAAGAGATTTGAGTTCAATACCATTCTTGTATCCATATAAAATTGCTAAATAGTTAAAATGACTATGTATCAATGCATTATAAATTAAAAGTTTTGTATTCTGTTTAAATTTGTTCTTGAATTTATACAAGATGCCCGTAGCTTGAGCTGTCTTTGTTTTAAGATGACGGATATGTTGCCCCCAGGTAAGGTTGCTCTGCATATATATACCTAAGTATTTTATTGAGTTAACTTCCATTATTCTTTCCCCATCTACAAATATACTGAAGTTATTAACCAGGTTATTGTAAGGCTTAAATCTTATCAACTTTGTTTTACTAGCATTTAAAACCAATTTGTTAATTCTAGCAAATTCAAATATTAAAGAAGCATCGCGTTCCATATATGCTTTAACAGCTGGTTCATGTTTATAGGGATAGAATAAACAAATGTCATCTGCATACATAAAAAGTTGGCCTGTAAGGTTAAGGTTTTGAATATCATTCAAGTAAATTGAAAAAAATAACGGCCCCAATACACTGCCCTGAGGAACGCCATGTTTTACTAAATCGCAAGAACTTTTGCTCGAGTTCACTTGGACATATTGTTTACGATTGCTTAAATAACTTTTAAACAGGGTCAGTTCCCTGGCGCAAAAACCATAATATTTAAGCTTTTTCATAAGAATATCATGATCTATAAGATCAAATGCTTTTGTAAAGTCGTAAAATATGCCAGCTACGCCACTATGACCTTCATCCAAACCTCGACAGATGCAATTAACAACATTTACAACCGCTTCCTCCGTACCACATCCTTTTCTGAAACCATACTGAAAATCGTTGAATAGATTTTCGTTTTGCATGTAATTGGAAATTCTTGAATGCAAAATTCGTTCAAATATATTGTTTATGACAGGCAAAATTGCAATTGGTCTATACATATCAACAGAAGTACAATTTATACCCTTAGGAATTGGCACAACTTTGTGTATTTTTAAAATATCAGGGTATGTTGCTTTGTCCACCATGTTATTGAACACTCGCACTAAATATGGTGTGAAATCATTAACACAACTTAAAACAATTTTAGGTGATATACCGTCATGACCAGGACTTTTACCCGGAGATAATTCTAAAATAATATTATGAACTTCATCTTGGGTGGTGTTTTCGATACGAAACCTGTGATCATGTAGGATTAATGTTCTTAGAGAATTGCATGTATCGTTGGGAAATTGATCAATTTGTGCCCTCAAATCTTCAACTGATTGAAGGAAATGCTTATTAAACGTCTCAGCTTTCTGAAAGTCATCCAAAATCAGGTCTCCATTCGCATCTTTAATGTTTATAGATTTCTTGGCAGTCCTTCCAAGTGTTTCATTAAGAAATTTCCAACATTTTTTGGGATTTTGCTGCATTTCATTCAAGTTATTTTCATAAAAATTATTCATTGAATCTCTGCAAGCTTTTTTCACAACTCTACTGATTCCTTTTAATCTTTTTGCAACATCGGCATTATCAGGCTTTGTTCTTCTCATCCTCAAGAGTCGCTTTTTTAACTTTATTAAGTTTTGCAAATTTCCATTTATCCATGGCGTAATTTCTTGCTTTAGATTTCGATTTACTTTCTTTTCCACTGTAGCATTTTCTAAAGCTTTACTAGCACATAAAATTAAAGCTGTTGTGTCGATTTCTACATCCTCTGTCTCTTGTATTGTTGGCAAATGGTCATGGATATAATCATTTACCCGATCAAAGTTGCATACAAAACGAGACTCTTCCATAACAAGCTGACTTTGTCCTCCGCCTTCAAAACTACAAGAGATTAAATTATGATCCGACAACGTACATTCAATACTTCCAACACACAGATAGGTAGAAATGTTTGTGTACACATGATCAATAGAAGTTCCACTAGCTGGGCGAGTTATTAATGCATGACAATTTATAAAATCATAGTTAGCCAGTAAAATCATAGTTGTACATATTGTAAAAACACCTTTTAATTTTATAAATATTTACCATCTTACAATTCATATATGAAGACATTTGTTTGCTGCTGATGTACGCTGGTTGTCTTGAATTGATGCACGCTTTTGTTTTTTATATTGTTAAAAGTAATTTTCGATAAACTGTGTAAAAGTACTACTTCACACTTTATATGCTTTATTGTGCATGCACACATTTTTGAAAGTAACGGAAGGGTTACGCGATATAAGTGATCTCTTTTATTTAATTAATTGTTTTTATTTTGATAACAAATAAAATAAGAGAGGCCGTTTGCTACGGAATCAAAACTGATGATAAACGGTGAAGTCCGTATTTAACGGTATGTAAACGGATACACCAAAACGGAGTTAAAACGTGTTGTGTTCGAAATACGATTATACGGTCCGTTAGTGTTCCGTATACGCACAAGCTTTGACGGATACAGTAAAAGCCGGATTTATGATTCCGTATGTGCCGGACAGTCCGTAAAAATGTTTCTTGGGTTGTCAACACAAAAAATTATGTTCATAAAATCTATTGAAAATTGCTGTTAAAACAAAGTTATATGCAGTTAAAAAGGCGACAAATGCATACACGTAGAAAAACACTGGGGGAATATTACCTAAGTGCTACACTCAGAAAAGTTCTGCAGTTACTACATGACAGTTATTTATGTAGTAATGCGGTTGTAGTTATTTTAACTACAATTGTAGTTAATTTACTTAGAACAAAATTTTTCAATGTTTTTGACAGTTATTTTTTTAAACAAACTACAAAAATTACTACATTGTAGTAACATTTATTTTATGCAGTTATTTTGAATTTTATTTACAAATACTTAAATTTTCAAGTGTGTATGCATACACACGAAGCAAACAGAAGTATGTGTATGAATCACTTATTTAGAAATTTCTAGTGAAAGAATATGAGTATATCATGTTTTCTCTTGTCTTAGTCATAAAACAACGCCAAAGAGTGAGCACGCGTAATACGGAAAAGGTTATATATTTTTTATTAAATTACTAAAATAATAAGGTAAGTTTTATAATATAAATCTATTTACGGGGAATGTTAAAAAAATATTGTATTTATTTTCTTTCAGTTCTTTTATATTCTCATCCCTTTCTACCTGGAGAAAAAAAAAGGAAGCCAAACAACAGCATATTTCATCCCTCACAGACGGACATGTACAACAATATCTTAATAGTGAAAAAAAAGTGACATTAAGTGTAAATTTTGATTTCTCAATTTTAAATTTATTATAGAATAAAATTAAGTTAATAGTGTTTACATAAATTTGTTTTTTTTATTAAATTAATAATTAAAAAAAAAAAATTTTTATTTATGTTTTTTAACTACATTTGCAAGTTGTTTGTACAGTTTTACAATAATTTGAATGTATGTTGTTTCAATTGCATGTGTAGTTGTTTTTACTACATTTGTCAGTTGATTTTTAACAGTTAAAAATTACTTCATATTGCAGTTAATTTAACTGCAAATGTAGTCTACACCTTTTTAAGTGCAAATGCAGTTATTTTAACTGTCATTTGCAGTTAATTTCACCTACATAATTCCCTGAGTGTATGTCATTATACAACTACATAATTTTCAAGTTAGTTTTACAAAGTTCTAGTAAAGTATGCACATTGTTTTGTAAAATATATACAATCCTTGCAAAATATATACATTTGTAATGGAAATTATCCGAAAAAATACATATATTTTGCTAGAAAATTGTAAAACTTACTTCGAACTTATGTAGTTGTATAATTACATAGCACTTAGATAAAGTTTCCCCTGTTTTTTTTTCTGTGTGTAGACAAATGTGTCAACTTTTGAAACAACTAAAAACGTTATTTAAAAGTAACTAACAAAATAATTAAAAATAACAAACAATGTGCTAAAATTAACGGACAAACATTTTAAAACAACTGGCAGAATAGGGTAAAACTATTTTTGAGATTTTGGCCCATTAACAAAATCAACTGATTTCTATGAAAATACTGTTTTGGCAGGTGTTTATTACTTTACTAAAAATAACTGCTTTAAACAACTGTTACGAAATTGCAGTACTTTTCGTTAGTTTTTTTCTTAAATAACTATCATAACAGTTGTTTTGCATTTTTCCATACAAAAACAACTGTCCTGTAGTAATTATCAAACCTTTTTGATTGTATTATTTGCCAATTTAAAAACTCTCCCGCTGAATTTTTGTACGTAATGTAATGTTTCGGTTTGTGTGGAACAATCATCATTTTCTTATTGTAGACTGCTGATGAGTGGCGTGATGCCTGCGAAACAATTGTATTATTAGAACAATATTCTAACTAAATATTTAAATTATATAACAAAGTGCAGCTTACCCCTTCCTCTGCTAAAAGATTTTTATTGAGACGAAGGATTAGCAATAGCTTGGATCCTTCCTTATGTGAGAAATAATGTATGTGACGAAAACAACTATATGGAAAAACAATTAAACTGTCAAATGAATATTGGTAATGCCTTCATATGATTTGCATTGATGGTTCAAAAAACTAGAATCTAGAAACCAGCAAGCGTCTTATAGGCTAAAGCAGCGGTTCCCACTAAGTTTTGCTTCACGGACCCCTTGAGACATTTCTACTAACTCACGGACCCCCAAACCAGTGTTGAGCGAGAGGTACTTTATAAATTATGGGGCAAAATTAATAAAAGCATCAGCTTATTTTAAATGGTGACCAATTTTAAGCAGGAATAAGGAAAAAAACATTTTTCAAATCAATATTTTAAAATTATAAAAAAAAAATGTTTTTTTAAATAACTTGTTTTATGTTTTTTGTCTGATTTCTTCGCGGACCCCCTGGAATTCTGCTACGGACTTCAAATAAAAATCATTATATGCATAAGCAGTTCAACATGGCAATATGATCACGATATTTGCTAATGAAGTCTAATTTTTTTAATATATCATAGTCTCCGTGAAAAGGGGGTTTTGGTGTTTCTCCTAAACTAATGAAGATAGATAATACAGCTTCGTTTTATGACGAGAAGAAAACCAAATAAAGGATTTTTGGATACTCGAGTGTTTAAGGGGTAAAACGGGGCTCAGAAGTTTCAAAAAATCGATTTTCGAACATCATTTTCGGTGGGTAGGAGGGGGAGGAGTCAAAAGTCAAAATAACGATACGTCCGCAAACAAAAAGTCGGTAGTGAAAGAGTTAAAAGGAAATCGAATGTTATTTTTGTGAAATTCCTTCAAAATAGAATTTATTCTTCAATACTCTGGTTTAAAACAATCTATCTGGTAGCTCTCAATGACGAAACGAATATAAACAGAATTGCTTTTTCACTCTCTCTTCACCCCACTTTACAATTGAAGAAATGTCAAAACAAATTACGTAGAAGAAAAAACAAAAAACAAAAAATTTTAAACATCAAACAAATTTCGCAAATGAGTCATTTTCTAGTATAAAAATTGTTAAAAATAATAAATTAAACTATATAAAAAAGAAAATTAAACTATAAAAATGGGTTTATTCGGTCAAACAAAATCTAAAGATCCTAAAGAACAAGTAAGTTGACATAAATTTTTAATATTTTTAACGATTTCTTCGTGAAATCCCAAGGTGGTTTACAGATAATGACGCCATCATTTGTTGAAAAATGAACCAAAACAAATATTCACTTTCCTCTACAAATAGGTACAAGAATGGACCCATAAAATACGCAAAGAAAGCAATCAACTTGACCGACAAATACGTAGCATACAAAGGGAGGAGGAAAAAGTCAAGCGGTCCCTTAAACAGGCAGCAGCGAAAAATGATCGCGACACTTGCATCATACTGGCCAAGGAGATTGTGGGAGCCCGAAAAGCTGTTAATCGTATATACACCTCAAAGGCTCATTTAAATTCTGTACAACTACAAATGAAAAATCAATTGGGTAATATTAAGATTTGGTCAAATACCAACTCTATAATTAGTCTCATGTACGGAGAGTTCTAAGTATATTTGGTGGATATCACGAGTATTAACACTATTTCTAGTCGAGAGTGAAATTTAAAATCGATATTTTCCAGTACATATTTTAATTTATTTTGCACAATTTCAGGAATTTTGCGTGTGGCTGGTTCATTACAAAAATCCACCGAAGTCATGCAGGCTATGCAGAATCTGGTACGCTATCCCGAATTAGCTGGTATTATGCGTGATATGTCTAAAGAAATGATGAAAGCTGGTATTATTGAAGAAATGCTCGATGAAACTATGGATTCCCTGGAGGAAACTGAAGATATGGAAGAGGAGGCCGCCAAAGAAGTTGATAAGGTACTATGGGAAATTACAAATGGTAAATTGGGTGAAGCTCCATTACCACCAGATGAATTGGCTGCTACCGCAGAACCACAGAAAAAACCAGTTGCTACCGCAGCTGTTGCTGTTGCGGATGAGGTGGAAGATGATGAAGAAGAAGATCTACAAGAAATGCAGTCACGTTTAGCATCGTTACGTTCATAAGATTTCCAAATGCACATTTAGGGCCATGCAAAATGAAATCATGAACATTTATTTTCTCAAATATTGAATTTGCTTCAAAAATAATATTTTTTGTATTAACTTTTAATATTTCTGTAATTCTATTCTTTGGTTATTTAGGTGGCAAAATTATTCTAAACTAAATACAAATTGGCAAAAGAATTTTAAATTTCTTTGAAAACTTTTTTAAAACTTTTACATTTCATAGCAACTTGGAAACCTGAATTTAGTTTAGATTTTATTTAGCCAGTTCGCACCCACACTTAGAAACAAATTTTAGTTATCAAATTTGTTGATTAAGGTTCGATTACTGAACGTTGAAATTTAGCCGACAGTTAATTTTAAATTTTATATGGGAAATAACGACGATTGCTTCAGTTAATTTCCCAGTTTGTAGCTAACTGGACACTCAGTAACCGGGCATAAGATTTAATAAATACCAGTTTTTATTGTTATTAATGATGTTAAAGCATTAGACATACTGCAGTTCTATTCGAAGGTAATTGATAATATTGAAAAAGTCAAAATTATAAAAAACCTTTGTTTTTCGAGTAGTAACTAGGAAATTATACCTATCACTTACGGCCAGTTTTATAATCACAACTAAAAATTAATTTTTGTTTAAATATTTTATAAGTAAAAATTTTTAATTTACTTATAAAAATTGTATCATCTTTCTTTGATTTGAAAATAATTTAAACAGAAAGTGATATTAATTTAGAGTCGAACTAAAATAACATTCATTTATGTAAAAAATTTTGTTTGAACTTTTTATACCTAAGTAATATTTAAGAAAAAACTCGATCTTAGTTTTGACTATAAAACTGGCCTTTAAAATTTAAACTATTATTTTGCTTTATTTAAGTACATTTTTAACAACAATTTGTAGTTTTACATAATGTTTTTTTAATTTTATTTGTTATTTTTTTATTTAATTTAACCATGTTTTCAATGCGATTTATATGGTTTAACTTTACTTTTTTATGTTAAGTAATTAATATATTTTGATAGCATATACATTAATTAATAAATATTTATTTTAAAATATGAATGACAGTAAGTTATTTGACTTTAGGCGTTTTTATAAATATATAGCTTGTTCGTTTACTAACTACAAGTTACTACTTTTACTACAGCTGGAAAAATTCAATACAAAAAGTAAACAAAACTTTCCAATTGTAGTAAAAGTAGTAATAAAATCAAGTAAACGAACACACTGAATGATAATAATGTTTATGTCAAACTTCATACATAAGAGTTTAAACAGTTTATACAGTACACAATGCATGCGACCTTTTTTTTGTTGAAAATTCGTTCAATATTTTAGTTGGATGTTTGCTATACAAATTAACATATTTTGCTATTTTGCCCTTTTAACTAATATTAAAAGTTTATTTTAAATTTATTCGTTTAATCGAATTTCTTATTACTTTTACTACAATTGGAAAGTTTTGTTTACTTTTTGTATTGAATTTCCAGCTTTAGTAAAAGTAGTAACTTGTAAAATTCCAAAATCTTGGAGAACCAACTAACCACGTTCCAGAAGAGTATCAATGTAGTGAATGAATTAGACCAATTGAACAAAATGCCTGGTCAAAAGATAATAATTGAAAACTTTAATGCTTTAGCTTTTATTTGCGCTTAATGGTACGACATATGGTTCTCAGATCACAGATTTCGCGAAGATAACTTTAAACTTTTACACGAGTAATTTACAAGATTCGAAAAACACGAAGAAATGCTTTCTTAAACATTGAATACGATGATTCGTCAATAAAAAATCACCTAAGAGTAATATTTGTGCAGAACGTAACATAAAAACTGTACAGGATAAACATATGTATATCCATTTTGCAAATCTACACGTACTTTAAACTTAAAATTTTTATTCTATCGCAGCAAAAATATGTGTAAGTCATTCAAAACAAACAACTTTTAAATTGGTTACAATGGAGCGATAAGTGCTCTTTTTCGGTTTCGAAAGTATGTGCTTTAAAACAACTTTCAAAAATGTATATACATATAATGTTTTTTTCTTTGTAAATGCATTTGTTTGTAAATTACGAATTTGTTAGAGATTCCATTTTTTATCTCTAAAAAAACAAAATAGTTAATTTTATTAACGTACTTTATTAATTTACGATTATTTACATATTTTTTAATTATTCGTACATATTTTAAAAAAATACTTCAAATACAGTTCCCATTGAAAAAGGGAAGAAAATAAAGAATTGGATCCCATTGAATCTCCTGGACTATGACTCAAATATGGATTCTTCTTTTCAGTAAATGCAAATAATAGTTAACAATTAAAATGTATTGTTAAAGCTCTATAAAGTCGGTCGCGTGCTTTTGCACCGTGCACCAAAGAAATATGTTAATAAAATTTGTTGCAATGTTAAAATATTTTATCGTTTAAAACGGACCAATCAAGAGGTTCGTTAACAGAGGTTGGTCCCTTACCTTTGCTTATACATAAAAAGTATTATTATGATTATTTCTTCCAGAGACTATTAATTATAGAGATAGGAAATCAAAACTTACACTACTCACCGGTAGGGGCGCTGAAATTTAGTATCACCTGAGCAACTATTTAGTATCACTTTATTATCAGCTGAGCCTATATTTAAAAACTCAAAAATTGCTGAAAACTGCACAAAATAAGAAAAAATCAAGCGAAAAATATGTTCAAATATTAAAATTTGAGAATTCCTTTTTTTATTTGCTTTTTTGTTTATTATTTCAATTTAAATAAAAAAAAAAAATTGTCCATTTTTTGAACAAAGTGCCATCTAGTGATAACGATGTCGTTATAACTTTTGTTTTTGGTGATGCCATACCTCTGGTGCTTTCGATACCATCTCAACGGATGCGATATGGTACTCCCTGAAGCATAAAGGTATACCAGAGAAAATAATTTCCTTGATTCGCGAACTGTATGCAAATGCCGAGTGCATTGTTAGATTCAAAGGGAAAAATAGCGAAAAATTTTCTATGAAAAGAGGTGTAAGACAGGGATGCGTCTTGTCCCCACTGTTGTTCATTGTTGTACTGGATAATATCCTCACAAAAACAAACGAAATGGTTCCCGACGGCATACAGTGGCGACCTTTCCAAAGACTCAATGATTTGGACTATGCGGACGACATTTGCTTCTTGTCTCATACATTGACTGGAACGAGAACTAAGCTTGAAATGTTAATTAAAAATGTCGCCCAAGTTGGTCTACGAGTCAATATTAAGAAAACCAAGCTAATGCGGTTTGAAACCTCTAATCAGACACCGCTTAGTGTTGCAATAAGTGGCGTTCCAACGATAATAGAAGACGTAGAACAATTCTGTTATCTTGGTAGCACAGTTTCCAAAAATGGTGGTGCAAATAACGACGTCATAGCACGTATAAATAAAGCCCGTCACGCATATTACAAGTTAAGGAAAGTATGGTCCAATCGGAATATATCCCAGCGAACAAAATTAAGAATTTTCAACACCAGTGTTTAACCTGTTCTCCTATATGGTTCTGAAACCTTGAAAGTCACATACTTCATATGCAGAAAACTTCAGGTATTTATCAACAAATGCCTGAGACGAATCTGTAGAATATTTTGGCCTCAAACTATCTCCAACGAAGAATTATTGGGAAGGACAAACACCGAGCCAATAATTATAGAAATAAAACGCCGAAAGTGGCGGTGGATAGGCCATACTTTGCGCAAACCTGACAACGATATTGCAAAAATGGCCTTTGAATGGAACCCTCAAGGCTCAAGGCGTCCAGGAAGACCTTTTACAACGTGGATAAGATCTATTCATGCTGAACATCGATCTAGGGGAACATGGCAGCAGATCAAACTATTGGCGCAAGATAGGCAACGATGGACTGATTTTGTTTCCGCCCTATGCTCCGACTAGGAGCTATAAATGTCTAGCATAAGTATTATATTTAATATTCATTTTACATATAATTTCAAATGTTAAATATTTATTAAAGGAATAAAAAAAAAAAAAAAAACCTCTGGTGCCATCTAGTGATAACGATGTCGTTATAACTTTTGTTTTTGGTGATGCCATACCCCTGATTTCTTCAACTCAAAAATAGATTTAAAAAAATAACTGCCATCAACTTTAAAATGTCCATTAAAGTTCCAGATTTTAATTAAAGTTAAAATTTTGCTAAATGAACTTCTTTCTTCAACATAAGAATTTAACTAATCACGATTGCAAATTATAGCATTGGAACCTAATGCATCGTTTAATGAAAACGTTGATTTTAAGCTAACGATTGACTTGCAAAATTCAAATGACGACATGGTATTCGCCTTCGAAATGTGTCTGGGGAAAAACTGTCCTCCAACGGTTCTCCGACTCTTTAATGAATTTAAAGCTAAAATTTCAATCATAGATCTGCGGCTTCAGCAAATTTATAATGATCGCCTTATTACTGTAGAGTTAGTTGTAAAATGTCGATGCTTTTCTTTCCTTTATTTGTTAAAATGAGAAAAAAAAATATATGTATATGATAAAATAGTTTCCAAGTACGCTTTAATATTCTGAAAATTCCTTGAGTAATGTTTTTAAAAAAAATTAATCAGAGGGTTACATATAACTTTTAGGCCCAGCTTTTAGGATGTAGATTATTTTTAAACTTAGTTTAACGCAGTTTATAACTGGAATACTGCTTCTAAAATCTATTTTATTTTCTTTCAATGAATACATAAATTCTAAACGAGAAAAAGTTGTTCGGGCAAATATTTGTTAATAAACTTGAAATGGCTGATATACATAATTCGTTTTCGGATTAACTAAACCAAGTTTAACTGACATCCCAAAAACTCGGTCTTAATGTATTAATCTTATTTAATACAATATCGTATCTTTTTTGTATTTAAAGACTGAAGTAAACATGTTACAAACTTATTTAAAAAAAAACTGTGGAACAAAAAAAAAAAAAAAAATTTTGGTTTTGTCTGATTTTGACTTAATCGAATTGATTCAGATGCAAAAAAAATGTTTCCTTAATATTGCCCTACAAATAATAATAAATTGAAGCTTTTGTTACACAATAGGTTCAGAAATAGGGTCTGTAAAGGGTAAATATTAGAAAAAGCACATAGACATTAGAAAAAGCACATTTAAATCACTTTTAAAAATGTATTATATTATATACATATTATAAAGAGTATCTACTTCTAAATCACTCTAAAAATGCAAACAAAATGTACTCGTATTGATGTGACGAAAATGTATACCCAACGCCTAAATAGTCTCGCTGGCTCGTTCTGGATAAAATCGAAAGATTGACTCTAAATTTTAATGAAAGATGCCAACTCACAACATATACATATATACATAGTTAATATAGTTTTATTTTCTAAAATATAGTTTATTTTAACAAAAACAATATACATTTAAATTAACAAGAACGGTGAAAATGAATTATATATTATTTGTATAATGAAATAAATTATTTAAAAAATTTAAAAATAATATTAACAAAAACTATTAAAAACAGTAGTTGAACAAAATTTACTACACATTAAAAAACCCCTAAATGGAAAATCAAACTTGACAACATTGATCAAAGAATTTTTTTTTAAAAGAAAAAAACGAAAAAATGTTTCTCAAAATGCTCTTCCAACTAATTTTTCTCTTAACAACATTGTCAACATGTTTTCTTAGCCTTTCCCAAGTTCGCCACACAACAACAAAATTTGCTGAGGACGGTAGTTTCTCTATAGGTTTATATTTGTTGACCATATGCAATTTTTTGCCAAGTATACATATGTATGTATATTAGGGTTTGGGGTTCGGGAATTCCCGGGAAATCCCGGGAAAAGTTTGCCGGGAATTCCCGGGAAAATAATTTATTTTTCCCGGGAAAATGGGAAATTTTAAAAATATTAAATTTTTTAAATTGTTTTTGTTTCGAATAGGATTTTTTAATTTTAGTCATAAAAAACATTTTAAATACCAAAACAAAAATGTCATTGTTAAAATCTTTTAAAAGGGAATACATTTATTTGACACACAAATAAAATCTTTGCCAAGTAATTAGGAGCATTTCAACTAATAAAGATTTTTCGCATAACTTATTCAAAATTTAAGTAGTAAAACCTAAAAACTTGGTAAAATGTTTAAAAGAAATATGAAAAAAGCTTTGTTTCTTACTATCTAAATTTTTTAAATGTATAATTTAGGTAAAGTCGACTTTAGTTAAAATATTGGGTGGCAGTATACCTTGACTTGGTTTATTTTTGGAGCACTCTGATTGGTTAATTTATTTTCAACCAATCAAAATATTTGAAAATATAAATATTTTTGTAAGGTTTTCATACACAAAATAAACAAAACCGTTTGGTTAAAAATAAGTCGACTTTAAATTTAAAATACTCCTTTAAGGCACATCTACACGGGATAGAAATCTTGTAGAGTTTAAGCCTAATTTGTCATCTCTAATATAGTTGGCACAAGTTTTTATCGTAAAAGTATCATCTCTAGTTGTCAAATATTTGTTTTTAATAAAATTGTTGTATTTTAAAGAATAATTTTTTTCTCCAAATACCAAAAGGTGCATTTAATAAACTACAATGTTCAATAATGTTACAAGACATCTTAAAAATTGTTACTAATTAAAGAAGTTATGTATGACAGCAATTGTCAATGCCCTAGAGATTACATTTCGTAGACTTGTACAGAGCTGCATTTTCAAAAAGTCTAGCGATTTTTCTATCCCATGTAGATGTGCCTTTATATTTAGGGTCAATAATTTTATATGTAGCGTTTTCATTAATAAATGTGAAAAGAAAAGACTAATGGTTAACGGTGGTATCTAAATTTGGTAATCCGACATCTAAATTTGGTTCCAAAAAAAAAAAAATTTATGGTCATGCAACTTCTCTTGAAGAAAACAACAACAAGAATAACGTTTCAGCTAAAATTAGCAAAGTACCCGAGGAAAAAAGTGTAAGCTGAATAGGCATTAAAGGTTTTATGGTAGGGCAAACATTTCCTGAAATGGTATTCAAATTAGCCGCAGTTAATCCGCACGATAACTAGATCTTCGTTTATTCGAGAAAGTTTTTATAATAAAAACCTAGCATTGCAAAAAAATGAATCCGATGTAAAGAACATTATATTAAATTACTACAATCATGTGAAAGATATCATGATAAAAGAAATATCGAGCAATATTTCTAACAATGGGAGATTTACTATAATCTTAGATGAATGGACAAGAATATCACAAAAGAGATATTTGAACATATGTATAAACGGAAATAATTCATTTTATAACCTGGGGTTGGTTTATATATCAGGAAGATGTAATGCTGATGAAATAAGAATTGTAGAAATAAGACTAGAAGAGTTTTATTTGTCTTTGGAAAATAACATTGTGGCCACCATATCTAATGGGCCAAGTGTGATGAAACGGTTTGTTTCCGACAGTCCAGTAGTAGGTGCTTTCTGCTGGAATCATGCAATTCATTTGGCAGTGCTGCGAGTAATTTATGTGAAATCAAATGTTCAACATTCTGATATTTTTTACTTTGAATTCTCACTACACGGAATGCATTTGTTTTGAAATAGTGTTTTTTTTTAACAAAAATTACTTATATAGGTGGTTTTCATTAACAATTTTGTTCAAAAATATTTCCCGGGAATCCCGGGAATCAAATTTTTTCATTCCCGTTTCCCGGGAAATAAAAAAGTCCGGGAAATCCCAAACCCTAATGTATATACAAACCTGAAGAAACACACTCATTTTATGGAACTTAAAAAAGCCGTTCTATGTTGATTTTTTTTTGATAAATAAAACGGTTTGACTTTCTTGAACTTTTTATATTCTTACACTATTGTACTACTTTATACAATATTAATCACTTTTTTAATTTTTTTTATTTACTTTTTTTATAAATATTAATTTTTAAAATTTTTTAAAAATTAATTTCAATATTATTTATATTTTGTTTTGATTATTTATTTATAAAGATTAGTCAAATCAATAGAAAAGGGTTACCATCAATGAATATTTTAACCATAATATTTGAGAAAACTTTGAAAAATTTTAAAAAAAAATTGTTGGCAATCCTTTTATTTACAAAAACCAAATGAAATGTAACGTAACACACGTATGTAAGTCTAGACGAAAAATTATAATCGTTTAACATGAACCAAATTTCTTACGTGATCGTTCGTTTCCCTTTCGTTCCTTTAGTTTTCGTTTCTTTTTAGATAAACAGGCCGTGAATCTAAAAAATTAACGGCCTGTTTATTTAAAAAGAAAAGAAAATTAAACGAACGAAAGGGAAACGAACGATCACGTCAGATATTTGGTTTATGTAAAACGATTATAATTTTTCGTCTAGACTTACGTCTGTTACGTTATATTTCATTTGGTTTTTGTAAATGAAAGGATTGCCAGCAATTTCTTTTTCAAATTATTCAAAGTTTTCTTATACATTTTGATTAAAATACTAATCGATGGTAACCCCCTTTTATTTTTTTGACAAATCTTTATAAATAAATAACAAAAATAAAAAATATTGAAACTTATTGTAATTAATTTAAAAAAAAATGTATATTTACAAGATAAATATTCTAAGTAAATACAAACAATTAAAAAAGTGTCTAAAACAGTGCAATGGTGTACAAATTTGAAAAGTTCAAGCTCGTCGAACGGTTTAATTTTAACAAACAATCAACTTAAAGAACGGTTTTTTAATATCCATAAAAGAGTGTGTTTCTTTAGGTTTGTATATAGATAATTGTAAAAATATAAAATATATGAAAGTAAATACTTTTTATTCATTTTTTTGTGCAATTATTAATGCGCACAAAAGCTGGCAAAAAATTGCACATGGTTCATTATTATAAAAATTATTATTTTACTTTAAACGAAAGCAAATTAGTTATCGTCTGATTTTGACTTAACTGGCAATTTGCTTCGTTTTATATGAACCCAAATTATAAGGAACATTTTATATGCTTACGTTATCGTTCGGTAAAAATTGTGTTTCGTTATACATGAACCAAAAGGAGTTTTCGTTCGCTATTTTAACGAAAATTTCTTTTCGTTCGTGATAGATAAACATGCCGTAAGTTTTTTTTAAAGGGAAAATAGGTGCTACGAAATATTCCTCAATGAAATAAAGGCTGAAAATAAGTTTCATAATGAAATAACCCCCTTTGTTGGAATTTGAAATTGTGTTTTGATCGTGTTTCGCAGAGCCATTTCATTTGAAATAGAAATTTCTCTGTTCAAATCCATAATATTCGCTCTTTATTCATTATTATGATGATAAAAACCGCGCGATTTATTTTAACAAAATCAAATTTTTGCCCGAAGCACACTTTTCAACTAGTTTCTTACGTACTTGAATATTTTTTGGCGCCCAATAATTTAACTTTTTTTTTAACAAAATGAAATAACCACCAAAAATGGCCCTGCAAAAAGAGAACATCCACTTTTTTATGCATGACTTTTTTCTCTACACTCAACCAAAAAAGTCTGAAAATTTTGCTGTTATTACGTGAAATTTAACTGTTTTGAGGCCAGCGGTATTTTTTGCTAATTTTAGCAACACATGTCTGCTGATCTGTAGTACAATAAAATTAGTAGAAAAAATTAGTAGCCGTTACCAAATTTTAGTAAAATTTATGTAAAATGCAATTCAAAATCGATTTGCTAAAATCAGTTAAAAAACTTACTAAATATCATAATTTTAGTACAATGAAATTAGTATAAATAATTAGATGCAGCAACTAAATTTCAGTAAATTGCTGTAAACTGTAATTTAAAATCAATCTGCTGAAATTAGCAAAAATTGTACTAAAAAATAAAAAAACTGTAAAATCTAAAAAAAAATTTTTTTTCTTTCGATTGTAACAAGCGTATAATTGCTTCATGGTACTTGAAATTTGGAGTCAAAATTGCAAACGGTTCTCCAGTTATTGCCGTTTTATGCATTGGAGATGCAATAAAATTTTCTGGGTGTTATTTCTAAACTAACCCCAAAATTCATAAACACTTTGTAAAATTATAGGAGGTTTATTGAACAAATTTTGTATGAAAATGACGTTTTGTAAACCTGTTATAACTTTAAAAAAGCATTTATGAATTGAGGGGTAAGAATATATCAATAGTAACAAATATAAACTAAACAAGAATTGTAAAAAATCAAAAAAAAAAAAAATATTTCCAAATTAGTATATTTTTCGGCTAAATTTAGCACTCGGTTTTGAAAAATTAATAAAATGTTTTTCTGAAATCAGCAGCGAAAATTAGTAAAAAAAATCCGTAATTTGTAATAAGAGAATAGCAAAAATGATTACTAAAAATAAAAATTCTACTAATAGGCAGTATAAAAATAGTATAGTGCGATTGGAAACTGTTTACAAATTTTTTTACAAACTTTTTTATCTGAGTGTACATTCAAAATAAGATAATGCAAAAATAAAATAAAACAAATAAAACAACACATACACTCATACAAATAAGTCCGTAAAAATAGCAGAAAAAGTTACTAAAAATTAGTTAAAAATTATGCTCCAGAAAAAACTGCTAATATTAGCAGAATCAGTTTGCTAAATATTAATAAAATGAAAACAGCAAAAAAAACTGTTAAATTTACAGAATTTTAGTAATATTTGAGCTAAATTGTTGTTAATTGCAAATAACAATTTAACCTGCTAAAATTAGCAAAAAAAAATTGCTGAATAGTAGTTTAATAAAAATAGCAAAAAAAAAAACTGTTAAATTTACAGAATTTTAGTAATATTTGAGCTAAATCTTTATTAATTGCAAATAACAATTTAACTTGCTGAAATCAGCAAAAAAATTGCTAAATAATAGTACAATGAAAATAGCAAAAACAAAAACTGTTAAATCTAAAAAATTTTTGCTAAAATTTTCTGAAATCAACAAAACTTTGGCAGATTACTAGCGGACTGGAAAAAGCTAAAAAAGGAGCAAATGAAATGAAAATTAATAAATAAAAAATAAATATGTATTTAAAAACATACTTGGGACCAGTTTATTGAATGTGTCAATTAATTGAAATTTTTTCAATTGACATTGTTCAATGCCTAAATGCCCATTTATAATTAATGAACGAAGTATTTGTTTTCATGTTTTAATAAAAGAATAAATTAAGAAAAAAAATTAAAAATTCGCGTATTTCTTATATTTTTTTTATAATACAATGCTTTTTCTTCAAATATGTGTACATTTCATTACTATTGTTTTCATCAATGCAAATTGAAAAAATTTCATTGGCATTGAATGGTGATGAAATTTGTTGGCATTGACATTGAGATAAAGTAATGCCAATTATATTTCATTGTCAATGAAAATTTCTCAAGAATGATTTTTTGTAAAAGTGGTAATATTTATAGACAATAATATGTCAACCATAACAGCCCAGCCAGAAATCGCCAGTAGTACAAAAAATCAAGCACTGGCATACCACTGGGTAACCACGGTGTTAAAAATAAATGACTGGCAGAACACTCATTTGGGACGCTTTGCCAGCGTTTGCAAAAAGCGTTTTGCCAGTATTTGTTTTACAAAAATTTCGGGGGTTTATAAAAAAAACCACTGGCATAGAATTGGCTTAGAGTGTTATTCCAGGGTTTGCACCCATGGTTATCCAGTGGTACCTAGCCAATGCTACCAGTGGTATAAAAATCAATTCACTGGTAGACCAATGATTTTATACAAATGCTGACGCTTTGTTAAAAAAGGTTTGTAGTCAGAAGGTTCCGAGTTCAAATCCGGTTGCAAGAAACAATTTTTTTTTTGATTTTTTTTAATTTAAAATTTTTTTGATTGTGGGAAAGCTCCTTCAAGACCAACTTTTCTTTTGCCCTCCCAACGCTGGCATATTAGTTACAAAAAATTGTTTGCCGGTACTAGCCTTTTGGCACAGCCAGTAGTTGTCCAGCTATTATCACTCATTTATGTGGTTAGCCATCGTTAGCTCAGTGGTCAGAGCAATCGTCTGCCAATCTGACGCCCTGGGTTCAAATCACGGCAGGACCAAAAAAATACATATGAACTTTTTTTAAATTTTATTTTGGAAAATATATTTCCAGACCACCTATTTATTAGTTTTGCTAGTGTTTTGCCAACGTTCAAAAATTTTGTTCCTCCAGTGCTTTTCCGGCGCTTTTTGAACAGCCGGTCCTTTTGTCTAATGATGTTATCATGTTGGGAATGGGAAAGCACTTTTTACCAGTACTTGTATCACCTGTTAAAGTGCTTTGCCACCGCTTTCCCGTTTGTATTTTTCTGACTGGGTGATTTCAGCAAATCGATTTTGAATTGCAGTTTACAACAATTTTGTTAAAATTTAGTAGCGACTACTAATTTTTTCTACTAATTTTAATGTACCACAAATTAGTAGACATCCCAGTCAGAAATCGCCAGTGGTACAAAAAATCAAGCACTGGCATACCACTGGGTAATCATGGTATTAAAAATAAATGACTGGCAGAACACTCATTTGGGACGCTTTGCCAGCGTTCGCGAAAAAGCGTTTTGCCAGTATTTGTTTTACAAAAATTTCGGGGGTTTATAAAAAAAACCACTGGCATAGAATTGGCTTAGAGTGATATTCCAGGGTTTGCACCCAGTGGTTATCCAGTGGTACCTAGCCAATGCTACCAGTGGTATAAAAATCAATTCACTGGTAGACCAATGTTTTTATACAAATGCTGACGCTTTGTTAAAAAAGGTTTGTAGTCAGAAGGTTCCGAGTTCAAATCCGGTTGCAAGAAAAAAAATTGTTTTTGATTTTTTTTAATTTAAAATTTTTTTGTTTGTGGGAAAGCTCCTTCAAGACCAACTTTTCTTTTGCCCTCCCAACGCTGGCATATTAGTTACAAAAAATTGTTTGCCGGTACTAGCCTTTTGGCACAGCCAGTAGTTGTCCAGCTATTATCACTCATTTATGTGTTTAGCCATCGTTAGCTCAGTGGTCAGAGCAATCGTCTGCCAATCTGACGCCCTGGGTTCAAATCACGGCAGGACCAAAAAAATACATATGAACTTCTTTTAAATTTTATTTTGGAAAATATATTTCCAGACCACCTATTTATTAGTTTTGCCAGTGTTTTGCCAACGTTCAAAAATTTTGTTCCTCCAGTGTTTTCCGGTGCTTTTTGAACAGCCGGTCCTTTTGTCTAATGATCTTATCATTTTGGGAATAGGAAAGCACTTTTTGCCAGTACTTGTACCACCTGTTAAAGTGCTTTACCACCGCTTTCCAGTTTGTATTTTTCTGATTGGGAAAATGTATTTCAGAGACCCTTCGTTTGATTTTCATTGTTTACTGATCGGATATGTACTTCCGAATTAATTTGAGTTTCCATTTTCACCTCTAAAGCTCCACCCACAGGAAAGAAGGTGTGGCCGATTAAAAATATCGTATTCTTGAAATAAGTTAAAAAAAGTACAATATTGGGGGGAAAAAATTAGGGTCATCCCCGTAAACTCCACTTGCTCCCCAGAGATACTTTTAATCACAATTTTCATATTAAAATGGTTCGTCCACAATAAACCTTGATCTTTGAAAATTAATGTATTACGATAAATAGAAACTTTTCTCATAAATTTTAATAATTTAGATATTTTATGAGTAGGACAAATTTTCAACCATTTCAATTTAGCTTTATTTATAAACTTTTTGCATTATTTTTGGCGAGTTAAAAATATACAGTAATTTTTATGAGTCATTTGACATTCTGTTTATAAGCGCTCCAAAATTGTTGGTTTAGTTTACAAAAAAATTGTAAAATTAGCAAATCTTCTGTTAAAAATTAGTAACTAAAATTCAGCAAAATACTGTAAAGTTAGCAAATTTATTGTTAAAAATTAGTAACTAAATTCAGCAAAAAAATAGCAAAAAAATTTGTAAGTTAGTAAATTAGTTAAAAATTTGTTAAAATGAAGTACTAACAGTTTTACTAACTTTTCTACAAATGTTTTTCTATGAGTGTAGCGACATGACGCACAAGCATAGTTTTCTACTGAAAAATTGTTAAATTTACAGCAGTATCGGTTGTTTCTTATGACACGCACGTGTTAAATTCATTGATAGAAATGCCAAATTTTGAACTACTACCAGCTCCAGAAAAACACAACTCAAAAACGAGTAAAAAAGTTAAAGTCGGGCATGCCGACTATATAATACCCTACACCAGTCTGATTTAAAGCCAACTAATGTTTGGATCCGAAATTTGAATGGGTTAAAACAGACTTGTGTCAAAATTTTCTATAAAATCATAAAAGAATAGAAAATCGAAAATATAGCCCATATGGGCGATAGGTCCAAATATGGACCGATCCTATTTAGAATCAATAGGCTTTTTCCTCGGGACCATGTGGGTCAACGAACCAAATTTCATTGAAATACCTTCGTATTTGCGACATGCAGCGTGTAACCAAGCCAATTTTGGGGGGACCCTTATTTGAGCACTAGGTCTAAACCTGGACCTATTTTAACCAAAATCCTTGGGCCGACATAGGTCTGTGTACCAAATTTCATTGAAATATCTTCGTATTTGCGACCTGCAGCGTATAAAAAAGAAAATTTTGGGGGTACCCTTATATGGGCACTAGGTGTAAACATGAACCGATTTCAACCAAAATCAACAGGCTCCGTTATTGGGCCTACATAGGTCTGTGTACCCAATTTCATTGAAATATCTTCGTATTTGCGACTTGCAGCATGTAAAAAAATTTTGGGGGTACCCTTATATGGGCACTAGGTCTAAACATGGACCGATTTCAACCAAAATCAACAGGCTCCGTTCTTGGGCCGACATAGGTCTGTGTACCAAATTTCATTGGAATATCTTCGTATTTGCGACCTGTAGCGTGTAAAAAAGAAAATTTTGGGGGGTACCCTTATATGGGCACTAGGTCTAAACATGAACCGATTTCAACCTTGGGTCGACATAAGTCGGTGTACCAAATTTCATCAATATCTTAATATTTGCGACCTGTAAAGTGTTCACAAGAATGCATGGACAGACAGACAGACGGACGGACGGACATCGTTAAATCGAAATAAAAAAAATCTGAGCCGATCGGTATACCATAAGGTGGGTCTAGGATCAATATTTTTTGGGGTTACAAACATCAGCACAAACTTATAATACCACTGCAAAAGAGAACATCCACTTTTTAATGCATGACTTTTTTCTCTACATTCAAAATAAGATAATGCAAAAATAAAATAAAACAAATACAACAACACATAGCGACATGACGCACAAGCATAGTTTTCTACTGAAAAATTGTTAAATTTACAACAGTATCGGATCTTTCCTATGGCACGCACGTGTTAAATTCATTGATGGGAATGCCAAATTGTGAACTACTAACAGCTCCAGAAAAAACACAACTCAAAAATAAAAGTACCCAGCAAAACTTTCTATTACCTGGTAATAAGGTTTGTAAGAAGAAATTAAGGTATGTAACCTCTTACTTTGCTATTCCAACAGCTATTATTTTAACAAGGGCATGTCATTGAAGGTATGTACTTTCCAAAAGAGGGCTAGGTAACAATATAAGAACATGTTACTTTAATGTTACATGTTAGGAGTTACGTAACCACTTACATAACCGATACTGAGCACAATACTACTTACATAACAGCTTAAAGTAAGGCCAAAAAAATGTGTTACAAACAGGTCTGAAATAACACATTAAAATTATGTGCTCACTTACTGTATAAAAATAAATACTTACTTCTTACAAAAAAAATTAAAATAAGATGTTATCGTGTTGGTTTTTTATAAATGCTAAAACGAAGCATATTCATATTTAATTAATGTTTACTCAGATTCATATAAAGTTAACAAAAAACATAAAAGATATTTCAGTCAATATGTATAAAACATATAAATTATTTGTATCGAATATTTTAAATAGAAAATAACACTCATGTATCGCATTACAAATAACTCCTTATTTTGAGGCATTTGAATATACCATTGGTAATAAGTGGATATTTCTATTAAGTGATCACGTATCACATTAAAAGTAACTCCTTATTTTACGGTAGTTCAAATTTGGGTAGTTCAAATTTGGCATTTCCATCAATGAATTTAACACGTGAGTGTCATAAGAAAGATCCGATACTGCTGTAAATTTAACAATTTTTCAGTAGAAAACTATGCTTGTGCGGCATGTCGCTATGTGTTGTTGTATTTGTTTTATTTTATTTTTGTATATTATTTTGTTGGATGTAGATAAAATAGTCATTCTTTTTGAAGTAGTCCTTAATATTTTTGCTGGGATCCTGACCACGTAGTGGTGTAGGGTATAATAAAAGTAGTTCAAATTTGGCTTTTCCATTAATGAATTTAACACGTGCGAGTCATAGGAAAGAACCGATACTGCTGTAAATTTAACAATTTTTCGGTAGAAAATTATGCTTGTGCGTCATGTCGGTATGTGTTGTTGTATTTCTTTTATTTTATTTTTGTATATTATTTTGTTGGATGTAGATAAAATAGTCATTCTTTTTGAAGTAGTCCTTAATACTTTTGCTAGTGGAATAACCCCCCAAAAAAATTAAAAAGCACTAATGTACGTTTTTCGTAACTATCCTGTTGCGTAAGACGTATATATACGTCCAGCTCAAATAAGTGGTACAATTCGTTATGAAAAATTTTATTTTTTTTGAAAAAGCGAACGAATCAAATACTGTAGGCAGCTTTCTAAATGTTAACAAAAATCGTTGGCATAACTGGCTGCATTTAGGATTTATTAGCATTTTTATTAAATCCCTATTCTGTTGCGTAAGACGTATATATACGTCCAAATTGCAACCGTACTTATGACTGTCAAATTTATTTTTTATTAACAAAATGAATGAATCTAATTTATTTAGTTATTTTCCATATATATGCAACAAATTTATTATTTGAGAAGCACCGTTCAAGATTTATCAGCATTTTTGGCAAATCCCTATTCTGTTGCGTAAGACGTATATATACGTTTTTTCGTAACTCTATCCTGTTGCGTACACACATAATAATCCATGCATAAAAATACGAAATAAATGTCAAAACAACAAAAACTTTCGTAAAATAAACCAGTTTTCGTATATTTTACAATTTTTTTTTGTTATTTTGACATTTTTTCGTATTTTTATGTATGGATTATTATGTGTGTAAGACGTATATATACGTCCAGCACAAATAAGTGCTATAATTTGGTATGAAAAATTTAATTTTTTAAAAAAGCGAATAAATCAAATACATTGGGCAGCTTTCTAAATGTTAACAAAAAATCTGTGGAATAAGTGGCTGCATTTAGCATTTATTAGCATTTTCATCAAATCCCTATTCTGTTGCGTAAGACGTATATAAACGTCCAAATTGCAACCGTACTTATGGCTGCCAAAAATATATTTTTTTTTAAACAAAATGCATGAATCTAATTTATTTAGCTATTTTCTATATTTATCCACAAATTTTTTATTTGAGAAGCAGCGTTCAAGATTTATTATCGTTTTTATCAAGTCCTTATTCTGTTGCGTAAGACGTATATATCAGTGATGTTCCCTCTAATGTGCGGAGCTGTTCTCTGCATACCTTAAAAATATTTCACATGTTTGTAAGTTTAAAATTTTTATACATTTTCCCAGGGTTCTATAATATTTACGCACATCAGTCACTTACTGTATTTATATTAAGTTGATCGTGTACTGTTGTGATGTATTTTGTATACACACACGATGTTCAAGACTACATACACGATGTTGCTACGAAAATAAATGTTATTACTACTGGGGTAGTAGTAGTAACAAGAAAAAGAAACATTTGTTCAACAAAATAAACAGCACAGTCCTGCTAGGAAAAAATATTTGTTGAGCAATATAGTTTAAAAACAAATATATGTTAGAAGTGTGCTGAAATTTGTTGTGAACATATTAATAAAAAAAACACACACACAATGTTGCAGAGAAAACACGCATACATACAAAAACATATTGTGCGAAGAAAACAACTGCACATTACTAATAAATAACGCTAGAGCTTGCAAGAAACATTTCTTTTTTGAATCAATTCGTATAAAAATGTATTCATTTTATGAATCAGTGAATAATTTATAGTCATAGTAAGTAAGTAAAATCTAAGAAAAAATCTGATTACAAAATATAGGAAATCAAAATAGCAAACAAATTATATAGTATTGCCTCATTGCAGAGATGAAATTTTTGCTATTAATTTGTTATTAATTAATTTAATTTTTTAAAAAATTTTCTTCATTTTGCGGAGAAGTAAATGCTAAGTACTTATGAATTAAATAAAAGGAAATATTTCAAACAAAAATTAACTTCCCAATTTTTCATCTATGTTATATTGCAACTGAAAAAACCTAAAAATAATACACTACTTGTTATCCAAAAGATAACAATTAATTTCAAAATGGAAATCAAACTCAAATGATTCTTTCTGCAAATTAAAAAACTGCAATTTCTTTTTAAAGCTTTATTTGAAATTAATAAAATATACATAATAACAAAAGAACAGCTTTTGTATTTTGTAACTAGCAATTTTAAATGAAAAAAATGTCTTTTGAAGTTCAAAAAATACCAAAATTACCAAAATTAAAAAAATATTCCAAATTCAAAAAACACCATTTGCTATTAAAAAATACCAATTGAAATTAAAAAAAAATATATCAATTAAAAAGCAAAAAACCAAATGAAAATGAAAAATATCAATTGCAATTCAAAACGAGTAAAAAGGTTAAAGTCGGGCATGCCGACTATACAATACCCTACACCAGTCTGGGTAAAAGCCAACTAATGTTTGGATCCGAAATTCGAATGGGTTAAAATGGGGCTCGTGTCAAAATTTTCTATAATGTGAGTCAGCGCACCAAATTTCATCAAAATATCTTAATATTTGCGACCTGCAGTTTGTAACCAAGCCAATTTTGGGGGGACCCTTATATGAGCACTAGTTCTAAACATGGACCGATGTTCACCAAAATCAATAGGCTTCGTCGTTGGGCCGACATAAGTCGGTGTACCAAATTTCATCAAAATATCTTAATATTTGCCACCTGCAGCGTATAAACAGTATAATTTTGGTAGGAACCTTATATGGGCACTAGGTCTAAACATGGACCGATGTTCTCCAAAATCAATAGGCTGCGTTATTGGGCTAACATAGGTCTGTGTACCAAATTTCGTCAAAATATCTTAATATTTACGACCAGCAGCGTATAAACAATATAATTTTGGTAGGACCCTTATATGGGCACTAGGTCTAAACATGGACCGATGTTCACCAAAATCAAACTTGTTCGTCCTTGGGCCAACATAGGTCTGTGTACCAAATTTCATCAAAATATCTTAATATTTGCGACCTGTAGAGTGCGCACAAAATTGCATAGACAGACAGACGGACGGACATCGTTAAAACGAAATAAAAAAAAAATTCTGAACCAATCGGTATACTATAAGGTGGGTCTACGACCAATATTTTTTGATGTTACAAACATCAGCACAAACTTATAATACCCTGACCACATAGTGGTGTAGGGTATAAATACCAAATAAATTAAAAAATATAAATTTAAATTTAAAACATACAAAATGAAATAAAAACGAGTAAAAAGGTTAAAGTCGGGCATGCCGACTATACAATACCCTACACCAGTCTGGTGTATTGTTTGGATCCGAAATTCGAATGGGTTAAAATGGGGCTTGTGTCAAAATTTTCTATAATGTGAGTCAGCGCACCAAATTTCATTAAAATATCTTAATATTTGCGACCTGCAGTTTGTAACCAAGCCAATTTTGGGGGGACCCTTATATGGGCACTAGTTCTAAACATGGACCGATGTTCACCAAAATCAATAGGCTTCGTCCTTGGGCCAACATAGGTCTATGTACCAAATTTCATCAAAATATCTTAATATTTGCGACCTGCAGCGTATAAACAGTATAATTTTGGTAGGACCCTTATATGGGCACTAGGTCTAAACATAGACCGATGTTCACCAAAATCAATAGGCTGCGTTATTGGGCCAATATAGGTCTGTGTACCAAATTTCATCAAAATATCTTAATATTAATACCTGCAGCGTATAAACAGTATAATTTTGGTAGGACCCTTATATGGGCACTAGGTCTAAACATAGACCGATGTTCACCAAAATCAATAGGCTGCGTTATTGGGCCAATATAGGTCTGTGTACCAAATTTCATCAAAATATCTTAATATTTGCGACCTGCAGCGTATAAACATTATAATTTTGGTAGGACCCTTATATGGGCACTAGGTCTAAACATGGACCGATGTTCACCAAAATCAATAGGCTGCGTTATTGGGCCAATGTAGGTCTGTGTACCAAATTTCATCAAAATATCTTAATATTTACGACCTGCAGCGTATAAAAAGTATAATTTTGGTAGGACCCTTATATGGGCACTAGGTCTAAACATGGACCGATGTTCACCAAAATCAATAGGCTGCGTTATTGGGCCAATGTAGGGCTGTGTACCAAATTTCATCAAAATATCTTAATATTTACGACCTGCAGCGTATAAACAGTATAATTTTGGTAGGACCCTTATATGGGCACTAGGTCTAAACATGATCAATAGGCTGCGTTATTGGGCCAATGTAGGGCTGTGTACCAAATTTCATCAAAATATCTTAATATTTACGACCTGCAGCGTATAAACAATATAATTTTGGTAGGACCCTTATATGGGCACTAGGTCTAAACATGGACCGATGTTCAAAAAAATTAAACTTGTTCGTCCTTGGGCCAACATAGGTCTGCGTACCAAATTTCATCAAAATATCTTAATAGTTGCGACCTGTAGAGTGCGCACAAGATTGCATGGACAGACAGACAGACGGACGGACGGACAGACGGACATCGTTAAATCGAAATAAAAAAAAATTCTGAACCGATCGGTATACTATAAGGTGGGTCTACGACCAATATTTTTTGGTGTTACAAACATCAGCACAAACTTATAATACCTTGACCACATAGTGGTGTAGGGTATAAATATCAATTGAAATTAAATAAATGTAAACTTAATTTAATTTGGTATTTTCTGAGCTTTTTTATTTCAATTTTTTTTTTAATGTCAATTGGAATTTTTTTGGCTTTATTTGGTAGTTTTTACCTTTAAATTTTATTTGATATTTCTTGAATTTCAAACGGTAGCTTTTGAGTTTTATGAATTTCAGGTTTTGAATTTTAAAAATTTCATTAAAAAATCGTACTTTTTATAATGTAAAAAAAGTAGATAATGACAATTTAAAAATAATTAAATAAAAAGCATAAAAATGGAAGGTAAAAAATAAAACAATAAAAATAAATTAAAAGAAGAAAAAACGATCTGGTATTATTATTGGAAGAAACCAAGAATAGACTTATTTAAACCCGTATGACACTTGCTTAATTTTGTATTGAATGGATATATGATTGATGAAATGAAACAAGAAATGTTAGAGAGAGTAAAAAATATAATTTATAAACAAAGTTTTTTCGAACGGAAAATCGCCAAAAATGATTAAAAATCGTTACAAACACGGAAAAACGCTAGAAACAGAGAAAAACTTAGAAAATTAACAATATTCTCAACAATCAATTACTGATCCCCTGTTTTTCTAAAGCGAAAGGAAATATTCTTCCAGAGGAATGTATTTTATTATTGTTACAATAACAAAATACACACATTCCTCTGGCGGAATTATTCCGCTCGCTTTATAAAAACAGGGGGTAAATGTAATTTTAAGTTGCATTTACATCTGCACCCAAATCCCGAGATTTCGACTAAAATTTAGACTTCAATCAAAATCTCATGTGAAATCCTGAGATTCTCTATACAAATGAAATCCCGTAAATTAGCTAGATATGTAAGAAATCTCATGAAAATCTCGCAAATGTTTAGACTTTTATATAATACAAAACTGCGTGCATGTCTTTCTTCCATAAAAATATTGAAAAATTTCGTCGTCCTAACTAAAAAACGAATTAACTAACATAATTGACGTTAGATTTTTACATAAAATAATGTAAATTGTACTCCGCCAATGAATAAAATGGTTTTTAGTAATATTTTTAATTTAAGGTTAATTTTTATGGTACTTTATTTACTAAAAAATGCGGTTGTCAAATAGAAATCTCGCTACTGTCATAAAGTGCATATGAATTTCTGCCATTGAAATCTCGGGATTTAAAAATATAAATGAACGCAGCATTAAAGTTAAAATTTTTAAATTTTTTTTACCGTTTATAATTGATTTCCCTGATATGCAAGTATAGTTGTACTTTTTGCAGTTGTTTAATTTTCCTATGACCATAGATTTGCACTGTTCTCAAATATTTGTGGAGAACACCCAATTAAAAACTTCACCGCACGTCCCTGGTATATACGGTATATATACGTGCTAATTGCAATCTGTACTTATGAAAAAAATGTATACTGAATGTTAGTCTCCTTTTTTAGATTTTTAATTTGTTCATTTTTATCAAAACCCTATTTCTATTTTCTTTATCAGATATTTTTTTGACTTCAAAGAATTTAATAAAAAAATTCAAAAAATTCTCTTCCTCAATTTTCTACAAAGATGTGTTGAACAAATCGTAGAAGAATATTCAGTTCTACAAAAATAGATAAGAGAAGAGCAAAAACTGCCAACCCATCCCATCTTATTGGAAAACACTTTCTAAAATATATACCAAAGACGGGTGAGAAAAAAATCATGCACGAAAATGTGGTATACTCTCCAAAAGAATATTCCAAAAGACACTCGGTTTTGATGCTCAAAATGTGAGGTTCCTCTCTGCGTTGTACCTTGTTTCGAGAAATATCACACAAAATAATGGATCTGGTTAACTATTTGCAATAAGCTTTTAATGTTTGATATCAAAATATAAGATATTATCGAATACTTCAGTTAGTAATTATCATCAGAAAAATATGAATTAGTTATCTTTATATAATTACAAAGTTAATAAATCAATTGTTTACAACATTAGTAAATTAAAATTCATAAAAATGTGTTTAATTAAAAAAATTCATTATTTTTCCTAATTTTTTGTTAAAAAACATTTCTGTGCTTCCCATATTGCGTAAGACGTATATGAGCAAATCTACGGAACCGGGCATGTTACTCAGGATTTAAACCATTTTAATAACAATATATAATATTTTTGATGGTATCAGCATTTTCGAGGCAACGAATTTAATCAGGCGAACATCTTGAAATTTTAATATTTATACTGCTAATGTGCTCTACTCAATTAAAAACTACCCTAATTTACCCTAATTTTGCTTGTAACTTTCAAGAGTTTTTAAACTCTTTTCGTTTTTACTTTTTCAGCATAAAAGGAAATCGCCCAAAATCTTTGGTGGATAATAATTATGATGTTAGAAAATCTCCCACTTGTTGAAAAAATAGGTGCCCTCAATTAGGAACAAATGGTAGTTCTTTAAAATCTGTAACTCTGTTTTTTGAATAAAGAGTAATTTCAGACATTTTTAATTTTTGCGCTTTCAGCCTCAATGCAACTGAACATTTTTTGATACTGACATATAACTGACAAGTAAACTAAAAAAATGAGATCAAATTAATAAGTGCGCCTTCAAAAATAAAGAAAATATGACAATAATAATCTCTTCACCTCTATGCGTGAACAACTTGAAATTTGTTTTTTTTGAAGGGCACATCCGCAGTTTGAGAAATAATTAGTTGCAGTCCCGCGTGATCGGTATATATCGGTGATACTATTATTGTGTGTAAGTGCTAAATGGATCGTACTATTAGTTTGGTGTCCAGACCCATTTTAGGTTAAATTTTGTAGCTTTTCTTAGATTTTTGGAGCTAAAAGTGATGTAGAAATGAAACGGATAATCCGATCGTTTTAGCACTTACACACAACACTATTAATTGCAATATATATCATATAAGCCAGATTTCAGCTATTAATTCTTTTATCTGTGGATGTGCTAGTCAATTTAAAGTTGGATTTTTACCGTATTGTATAGCGAAAATTGATGTAAAGGCTAAAAATAAAATCCGATCTGTTTAGCACTTTCACATAATGACAGCTGTGATAAGATCTGTCGTTCCAGATAGATTGGATTCCATATTTCTTAAAACTGTGGATCAGCCTTCAATTTGAATTTAACCCTTCAGCGAATTTTGGAGAAAGATATGTTGTAGAGAATACGAAATTCGTCTGATCCGTTTAGCACTTTCAGATAATAATAGTAATGAAGAAATGTACCATTCAAGACATATTTGATCCCATAATTCTTTAAACCGTGGATGTGCCATTCAATTTTGTGCTGCAGTTTTTAGGGAAATTTATATGGGCACAAGTCCAAACATAGACCAATTTAAACCAAAATCAATAGACTTCGTCCTTGGGCCGACATAAATCGGTATACCAAATTTTATCAAAAATTCCTAATATTTGCGACCTGTAGCGTGTGCACAAGAATACATGGAGAAACAGACGGACGGACGGACGGAAAAATAAAAAAAAACAACATTACTTATAATCAATAATGGAAATATAGCGCGACTATGCTTTTTCTAATAAAATTACCGTGATGATTGAAAAATTTGTGTCATCTTCTTTCATTAAATCGAGGTAAAAGTGTGTAAAAACAACTCAAAAATAGCCAAAAAAGGTTTTTGGTAACTTTGATCTCAATTTGCTCAAAAACCAGATGTGCTGGAAAAATTAGGAAACCAAATTCGGACTCAGCACGGAAAAGTCGCATGCCCGAAAAATCCAAAAATTAAAAAATATTTACTAGCGAAAATGTGTGCGGTTTTTTGTTTATAACTTTTTCAGCACTCAGAAAAATTTATTCACGCGAACAGATTACTTCTTTTTCATGTATTTTAAATAAGTTAATCTATAAAAAAATGTGTGCCACTAATTTGAAATTTTTCATTTTTAAAATCTGAAATCGACCTGTTTCGTAGATTTTCCCATATATACGAATATAAAGTGGGATACTTTTCGAACATTGTGTGGACAAAAAAGAGGATACTTTACGAGCATTGTGTCCGAAATCTCGAGATCCGATCACACTATTTTATATTTATTATCAAAATACCCAAAATTATTAAAAAAGATGGACCAGATTGGATCACCTGAACGTCAGTGAGTGCGAGTAGATTAAAAATGAGTGAGTGTGCGTTAGTAAAATTTTTGCATGAGTGAGTGTGCGTGAGTCGAATTTTAACGACTCACGCTTTTTTGGGCTTTTTATTCATATTTTCAGTAATTGTTTTAGGCGACTTTATATTTTTAGGTATTTTTAATACAAAATAAATGGCAAAATTTCATACTCGTCTAGGGTTTCCCGGGAAACGGGAATGAAAATCGAAAAGTATCAGTTTTTGGTAACATTTTTTTTATTTTGATTTGTTTTATCAATATAGAGAAAGCGTTTTATTAAGAACGTGAATTTTAAGGATGAAGGAATGGAAATATTTTAATTAATGAATTTTGGTTTAAATGTCTACTTTTTTAAGACATTTAGTTCTCTTATCAAGCCATAAAAATCTATGATATACCTTCTGCCAACTTACTTTAGGTCTTATCAAGTTTCAGGTTAAAATATAATCCAAAATCCATATTTTGGACTTCGGCTTTAGACCTAGCAAAATATACCGAGTTTTTGTTTGTTTTTATGTATGCTTTTTGACAAATAAAAACTAGCAACGGCCAAAAACTAGGTAGTTTTTGCTCAGTCAAAATGCAGTATTAGTATCAAACTTAAAGCGTTAAAAATTTGTAATATTTCCTTTCGATTTTTATTTTAAAAGATTCATTGGACCCATATTTGAATGTTTGTGCGGGGAACATCGGCATTATAGAGTTTCAAAATGCTCTATCATTCGTAATTTTTTAAAGTTATACTGAAGTTTATTATGTTATAAAAAGTGTTTTAAAAACTAAAATAAATTATTTTATTTTTTCAGAATTTGTAGCTTGTGAATTAATTTTTTTTAAATCAAGTTATTTCTTCTCGAATTTCAAGGTTTTTGACTTTAATAATGTTGCAATTAAGTCACAACTTTGAATAGGCACGTAAATATTAATAGGCATATCTAAAACATACCCAATTATTCGCTTGCCAATTTCATTTGCTCCATTAATACGCGACTAAAAAAGATGTTATATAATCATATATCACCATATATAAACCAATATATACGTCCATATCTAATTTGATCTGAATATTGGAATATATAATTATATCAAGCGAGATAAGCATGTTATCTCACCTGATACAATTTGATCCGAAAAATGGGTCTATCTAACTGCATCAAATTATATATAAATACATATAATTTGATGAAGATTTTCAAATAAAATTTTAGTAAATATTATTGAGATCACTTATTTCATTCATATTAAATCTAATGCTTAATGTTTAGAACAATTTTTGCTAATAAACTTGGAAATAGGTGACAAAATAAAACACTACAAAAATTTGTCGGAACAACTTTTTCTAGGTTAGAGTTTTTATCTTTCTTATAAAATAACTGAATTAACTAATTAGAAATTTTTAAATCAGTTCGAGGCCAATTTCCTTATTATGAATTAATATAATAAGTACTTTTTTTCAAAAACTGCTATTTTTCTTCAGCAGGATACTCTCCTGACAAATACTTCACAGAGTTTTTGCTTTCAAAAAACCTCTACACTTTCAGGAATGAAAAGACGATCGTTTCGGGGATTACGCCACCACTTTCTAAAGAAAACTGATGAAGGGAACCTGGAAAATCCCCGAAACGATCCTCTTTTCATTCCTGAAAGTGTAGAGGTTTTTTGAAAGCAAAAACTCTGTGAAGTATTTGTCAGGAGAGTATCCTGATGAAGAGAAAAAAAACAGTTTTTGAAAAAAGTACTTATTGTGTTAATTCATAATAAGGAAATAGTCCTCGAACTGAATTAATAAATTTCTAATTAATGAATTAAAAAGGTCGAAAAAAACAAATTTTATTTTTTAAAATAAAAATTAAAAACCAACATGATAAAAAATTAACTTTCACAATTAATTTTTTTTTACGGAAAAATAAATGAACTTAAACCATATTTATTTCAACATATGTTTGTCTAATTTTTAAATTTAAAAGTAAAAATAATTATTTCGACCTTTAATTCCACAATAAAAAAAAAATTCCTTTATTTATTTCTTTAAAATAATTATGAGTTTAATAAAGAGTATTTCGCTAACTATTTGGAAAATATATGTTAAATTCAATTATAAACATTTATTTATATGTCAAAGTGCAAAATTCAAAACCAGATCCACAATTTCTGAGTTTTTTTTTTAATTTTTATAGTGCAATTAAACTTTATAAAATTTTGTATAATTATATATCATGTCAGATAAATTTATACATAAAATTATTACAATTTTATATTAACTTTGTTATATATTTTGATATAAGATTGTTTAGAGAAGCTTATACGCCATTATATATAATTATGTATAAACTATATTTGCAGATCTCTTAATATATGCCTGGAGACCAAATCGCATATGATTATATATAACGTCATATCAAACACATTTATAAAACCAAAGTGTTAATATAAATGTATATGGTCATATAAAGCCACACATATAAACATTTATAATTATATCAAATCATATAAGATTATATGAAAACTTTTTTAGTCGGGTACTTCTAAATTATCCTCCTATGCCCAAGGTCTCTAAAAAGCGGTCTTAAGATCTAAAAAAAGTTATAAATAACAAAAATGGCTAAATAACAATTTTTATAAAATCAATTATGTCAATAGAAAACATAATTTACTTCTTTTGTTGTACAACACATGATTTTGAAGAGAGACCCAGAATAATCTCAGCAATGGGTGCTCATTACTAATACCTACCCGAGTAAAAAAAAATATGATGTCATAAGTAATGATATCTTACTTAATGTAATTGGAGATATACAATGATCCGAAAAATGGAAAATAAAATTATATCGGATAAGATCTCAATATATTGAATCATATAGAACCTTATCCGGATTTTGACCCGATATGATCATATCTAATTTGATGTAGAAAGACATAATTATATAACGCTTCATATTTCAAGATCAAAACAAACACTAATAAAAAGTAGTGCCCGAGTAAAAAAAATTGATCTCGCGCAATATCTAAATATATCCAATTTGATATTGTTTAAGATCTGCTGTAATATCTAGCTGATCCAATTAGATCTCAAAATTGGGTGTATCCAATCATATCGTATTAGATCCCATTGTATATATGGGGATAAACTAAGATCAAGTTATATCTCAAAATTGGGAGGTCCAGTGATATCTTTGGGGATAAACCTAGATCTATTTTGATCCGAAAATTGGCGGATCCAGCTATATATTTACGGATATTTTTAGATCTAATTTGATCCGAAAAATGGCGGATCCAATTAGATCCAGCTATATATTTGGGGATAAACTTAGATCTAATTTGATCTCAATTTTGGCAGATCAAATTAGATCCGGCAATATATTTGTGGATAAACGTATATCTAATTTGATCCGAAAAAGTGGCAGATCGAATTAGATCTAGCTATATATTTGGGGATAAACTTAGATCTAATTTGATTCGAAAAATGGCACATCGAATTAGATCCAGAAATATATTTGTGGATAAACTTAGATATAAATTGATCTGAAAAATGGCAGATCAAATTAGATCCAGCAATATATTTGGGGATAAACTTGGGTCTAAATTTATCAGAAAAATGGCAAATCGAATTAGATCCAGCAATTTATTTCGGTATTAAAATGGCAGATCGAATTAGAAACAGCAATATATTTGGGGATTGACATCTAAAATTATCCATAAAAATGACAAATAAAATTAGATGCCGCATTATATTTGGGTACTACGTAAGATCTCCATTTATTTGGGATTAAATAAGATCCCAGACATATATTGCCAACTGTTCAAAAAATAATAGACTGGCAGAGCACTGATTGTATAAAAACTACAATATTTTGTTAAAATAAGGTTTAAACTCAGAAGGTAACGAGTTCAATATGCATTTCTTTTACAAAATAAATTTCTTTTTATAAAATTAAAATTTTTTTTTCTATAAATGTTTTTATAAAATTATATATTTATTTTTTTTATTAAATTGAAATCTTTGAATAAAATAATTTTATTTACATCTTTTTGACGCTCTACACCATTTCCAATTGTATTAATTGTTTTAAGATTTATCAATTGTATTTCAGAAATAATCAATTGAATTTCAGTTTTATCAATTGTGTTTCAGAACTCATCAATTATTTTTCACATTTATGAATTGTATGTCAGAACTAGTCAATTGAAGTTCAGTTTTATCAATTGTGTTTCAGAAATTATTAATTGTATTTCCGAAATTCACAACTGTATTTCAGAAATTATCAAACTGTATTTCAGAAATTATCAATCGTATTTCCGAAATTATGAAATGTATTTGAGAAATTTTTCTCTATTAGCTATGAAATTCTGAAATAGATTTCATTATTTCTGGACACAACTAAATAAATAAATAATTAAATTTGCGTAATATTGTAGTTTCTGAAGTGCAAATAATATTTTGTGATATACAATTAAAATTTTCTAAAATACATTTAATAATTTCTGGAATACCTTTTTTCGATGCTTATAAGTTAGCTCGAAATGCTTTTAACATTCATTTAATTTGTAGCTATCACACATCTATAACAAGTCTCGTTAGATTAGAGTGTAGAGGTCTTGGCTGACAATCTGGTGGACTGGGTTAAATTTCATGTTTTTAAAAGCAAATATTAAAAAAAGTTTTCTCAATTTTTTCAAAAATGTTTTTTGAAATCTATTTTTTTGCCAAGATAGTTAATGCAACGTTCTGCCAACGCATAACCGACCATCGCCAACGGTTTGCCAGCATTGTGCCGATTATATTTTTCTGTCTGGGATGTTAAACTTAAACCTATTGTATATTAACATTAATTAACACTATATTTTTATTTTTAGGAAATACATTTTTATTTTATTATAAGTTAACATTAAATTAAATTTTAGATAATGGCACCAATTTGTAGTTGTAATTATTATATATTAAATCGTATATTCATAAACATTCTATACAGTTAGACGAGGTTTATGCAACTATTTAACTTTATAAAGTGTTTATAAATTATAACTTAAATGTACAAATATATATGTTAAATGTACGTGAACAAATTGTTGATATGGACCCACAAATTGTATCTCAACTGATATTGGAATTATTGTACCATTACCATACATCAATATATATTGAATGATATACATATATTACAATATATGACACTGTATTATAAATATTGTTAATGAAGTAACATATCTGATAATATTTTCTATAGCACCATACATAGTTTTACATTATTCAAATAAAACCATATATGGAATTGTATTCAAAATGTTGATGTGGTACCAAATTTGACCATATATTGTTTAAATTGTGCCATATATGACAATATATTGTTTAAATGATACCATATATGTCTATATGTTAATATCCCGAGTAAAAAAAATAATATGATGTCATATGTAATGATATCTAATTTAATATAATTCGAGATATGCTATGATCCGAAAAATGGTGGATAAAATTATATCGGATAAGATCTAAATATATTAAATCATATAGAATCTTATCCGGATTTTGACCCGATATAATCATATCTAATTTGATGTAGAAAGACATAGTTATATAACGCATTATATTTCAGGATCAAAACAAAAACTATTAAAAAATACTAAAAAATAACACCCTTAAGATAAGAATTCAAAATTTAAATACCATTTTAATGTGTAAATTCATAAATGTTTTATAAAATGTTGGTTTTTAATTTTTATTTAAAAAATAAATATTGTTTTTTTTTCGACCTTTTAAATTGATTAATTAGAAATTATGTTAACTCATAATAAGGAAATTGGCCTCGAACTGAATTAATAAATTTCTAATTAATGTTTTATAAAATTATAGGAGGTCACAAAACAAATTTTCTATACAGAATTTGTTTCATAAGCCTTCTATAATTTTATAAAGCATTTATGAATAAAGTATTTAGAACTAGTTGTACATAATTGTAACCAAGCATTTTAAGCCTTCTCATATAAACTTGTATTCTACCCGTAAACTGTGTAAACCTGGTATGTTTATGAGTTTAATGTCAAATTCGATACATAAAAAATATGGCTTGTATTTACACAAGGTTTACAAGGAATTTACGAGTTATAATGAGTGCGCCTTTTATATTTTGAAATCATACATACATAAATATATCTCAGAAAAACATATAATTTTTTTTTACATTGAGCTATACTTAAATATATCTAAAACAACTTAGAAAAAAATTTAACATTGAGCTATATAAGACTTTATATGTTTAGCGATAAAGCCATTTTTAATTATATATGACGCTGTATTAAAATTGTCATAGCATATGTAACTAAATATGGTATACATTAATATATATGGGGACATATATATTTATACTGATCTATATATGACATCATATAAGACATTTTTGGAAAACTCAAAGCCATACATAATTATATCCACAAAGATATAGTGTCACATTTGACAATATATAACCATATTAGTCCATATTAAATTATATAATTTCCTATATAACTATTTTTACTCGGGATTGTTTAAATGACACCATATATCAATATATATGGGACTATATATGGTAGCATATATTATCATATCTGCATCTGTATTAAAAATGTCGTTCATCAGGTACCATATATGAGCATATATTGTTGAAATGGCACCATATATGACAATATATGGTTTAAATGGCACCATATATGGTAATATATTGCTTAAATAACACCATATATAAATATATATGACACTATATATGGTAGCATATATTATCATATGTGGAACTGTATTAAAAATATTGTTCATGAGGTACCATATATGGGCATATATTGTTGAAATTGCACCATATATGATAATATATGGTTTAAATGGTACCATATATGATAATATATGGTTTGAATGGCACCATATATGATAATATATGGTTTGAATGGCACCATATATGATAATATATAGCTTAAATAACACCATATATAAATATATATCGCACTATATATAGTACCATATATTATCATATCTGGAACTGAATTAAAGATTTGGTTTATGAGGTACCATATATGACCATATATTGTTTAAATGGCACCACATATGATAATATCTAGTTTAACTGTCACCATATATAATTATATATTGTTTAAATGATACCATATATAATTATATATTGCTAAAATGCCACCATATATATTAAGATATAGTTCTATATATAACTATATATGCAATAAGATCAACCATGTTATGTAATATATAATTATATATGCCATATCTAATATTATGAAGGCCGATATCTAATTAGATGAAATTATATATGGCATAATATAAGGAAAATTTTTCGGAAAAAACCTCATATATAATTATATATGGATATACATAACCACATGTCGTATTATATATTGTAATATATGCCACATATGATTATATATAATTTTTTTTACTCGGGTGAGTGTGAAATTTTTCGGAATTAGTAGGTACTTCTTTCAACAAAAACCTTTAAAATTTTTAAAAATTTCGAATTTTTCTTGTTTAACACAGTAGTGTAACTCTTCATTTTCTTAACCATACTTATTATCGATATCAGTTAACTATCGAAATTTTTTTGCTCATTTAACGAAAAAGTTATTAAGTAATTTAAAATTTTTGTACAAGGAAAATAAATCTAAATTAATTTATTCAAAAATACTATCAACCCAGAAAAACCTTCTATTACCAGGTAAAGGGAAATGGAATAAATGTTCAAATAACACATTATTTTAACAGGGGGTGTCATTGAAGGTATGTGGTTGCCTAAAGCTTACCAGTATTGACTCAAATAAGTCATTACGAAGAAGGTACTGAAATAAGTTGTTACTTGTAATATTAACGGCTAAAATAAGCACATACTTGTAGGAAATAAAAAAAGTCATTACACATTAGCAATTAATTCATTAGTGACTTCAGACTCATTACAAATAAGAACAATATAACACAATATTAGTAATGCAATATTTTAAAGCCTCGAAATAAGTCGTGACATATATCTATATCGGTTACCAAATAAGTATTGATGTAACACATTACTAGTAAATTATTACTTTAGGTTTGAAAGTAAAACGAAAGGTAAAGGGGTACCCATTGCCAGGCAATGCGTGAGAAAGGTCCAACCCATTCCCAAGGTTTTGCTGGGAACTTCAACTTAGTTAAATTTTTTGTTGATACATTTAAGATATTTTTGAACTTTTATCATCGAATACCAATTAGGAGAATTGGAGATTTTGCGACAGAATTACTAAATCTCGTAAAAAAATCTCAAAATTTTATGAATTTTTTCGAATAATCTATAATTTAAATCTAAATTTTTAAACGATGATTTTTTTATGAAAAAATTGTTAAACGTGTTAAATTTAACATCAAATTTTAAATTTTTTGTCCCGCCAAAGTTCGAGAAATCCTGCCAATTTTATGAATTTTTGGACATTGTCCCGCTTTTTGATAAAAAATTTCTGGCAACGCTATTTGGGACGCAGATCACGAATATCCCCAGGTAGAAATTGCCGACGGTACAAAAAACAAAGTACTGGCAAAGCGTTGGTTTACAATGGTACAAAAAAAGCATTGTAAAAGCACTTATTTAGAACGCTTTGCCAACCTTTGGAAAGAGTGCTTTCCCAATACTTGTTTTATAAAGTTTACCACTGTTTATGAAAACAAAAACCACCGGCAAAACATCGGTTCAATACGATTTGCCAACGTTAGGTAAAAGGACTTTGCCAGTGCCTGTTTTACAAAATTTACAACCGTATATAAAAAATATCACTGGTAAAACATCGGTTTAAAACGAATTGCCAACGTTTGCTAAAAGGACTTTGCCAGTACTTGTTTCACAAAATTTAGGACTGTACTGTTTTAATAGTGTTAACTTATAATTTATTTTTATTAATCTTATTACTAATTCCCTTTTATTACTGAAATTATCAGTATTTTAATACAAAAAATCAATGGGCTCAAAACACTTATTTTTTATATACAGAAAAAAATGTTTTGCAACCATTTTATTTTAATCCAGGCTTTATACCCAGAAAAAGAATTTATTTTTTAAGATTACTTTTTTTCGAAAAACTTTTTTGTAAAAATATTGTTTTCACTCCTAAAGCCCAAACCACATAGTGAAAGTGTCAGTGGACAGTGGCAGTGCTGTCAAACTTTGTTCTTGAATTTCGCGAAAACGATTTAATATTTGTAAAAATTTCTTATTGCGTTTTGTTTAAAAACAGCTCTTGTTTATTTAGAAAATTTTCTAAGCAGTGACAAACAGAGAAGATATAAAAACTGATTTATCGACAAAACGTCGCACTGCGGTCGACACTGCGTTTATGTGGTTTAGGCTTAATATTCTCAATTTAAAGTAAAAAACAATAATTTCAGTTAAATTTTTCTTTATTTCAAATAAAATCTATTAATTAATGTTGATTCTTTTCAAATTATCCTAATTTCCAATATTTCAATGAATTTTCTAAGAAAAATCTTTAAATTTTATCAATTTCAATTGAAAATCGTTTAATATTACAAAAAATACGCAAAATGTAAGTTTAATTTTTTATGTTTTGTTTTTCCATTTTATGTTATTTCATAATTTAAACTATAATCAAATAAAAAAAAATCTAAAACTTCAATCAATTGGGTTTTACTAATGTGTAATATAGGCATCTCTTTCGGCTTTTATAATGCCTGAAAACAACTTTTTAGTCCATTTTAATTAGGGAATGCATCCCGGGATTTCCCGTCCAGGGATTCCCGGGAAATTTGGCATTTTTCATTTCCCGCATTCCCGGGAATTTGGACCGGGAATCCCGGGATTTCAAAATATGCAGTTTAAAATAATAAAGTTAATTATTTCAAATTTACCTATGCAAAATTTTCTAACGTTTTGAAAATAGTAAAAATCTAACATTAGACTTGCTCATTTCCTTACAAAATTGTAGTAAAAGTAGTAAGATTTTCGAGTAAACGAACACACTGATTAATTTGTGTACTTGATCGAACTTTTTAAGTTCCATTTTTTTTAACAGTCACTAAAAGGAACTTAACATATTTTTTTAGAAAACCATTGAACTAAATAGTTTTTGTAGGAAAAATGTTGAATCGCACTTATTCTGTACAGAATTAAAGATAAATTTGTCCATTGATTTAATAAAAAATTCAAGTAAGTTAGAATTTGTTCCCATAATTTTTAAAATTTTTTCCATTTTCTAAAATAATTTTCTATATTAATTTTTTTATTTATTTTTTTAGTCTAAAAATTAGTTTTAGTTTATTCAATTTTTAAAAATACATATATAATTAGACTTATATAATTTCTAATATAAAATTAATTCTTTCCTATTACGAAAATTCCAAGAAAAACTACCTGAGCTCTTTCACCATCATGAAACATTTCATTAATAAAATTTTTAAATTACTATAAAATATTTTCTAATTTATGTCCCTTGCGGAATCCCGGGAATTCAAGATAAATTTCCCGCTTTCCCGGGAAATCAAAAAGTGCGGGATTTTTCATTCCCTAATTATAATAGTACTTTTCAGAACGTTGGCAGAGCACTTATTTTACCATTGTTACTAATGCCTTGCCAACGTTCGGAAAGATAAACGGCCAACCGAAGATCGACGTTATCATTTCAAGGTTGACCCAGTACTTTAATTTTCGATAAACGGACGCTCTGCCAGCGCTTGTACCACCATATACAGTGATTTGCCAACGTTTTGCCGTTTGTATTTTTCTACCTGGGTGGCTATCAAATTTTAAAGTAGCTATATTTTAAGAAACACTTGCAAAAACGATTTTGTAGGAAAATTTAATTTTTTAATAAACTTTTTGCAAAAAAATATAAAATTTAAAATAATAACGCTATTTTTTGCAACATTTTAAAATGATGCAATATGCCCTATAATTTGATATATTGCACGTTTTGTCAGTTGTTATAATATCCCCTATACTCGTATTTAAAGGTAAAATTTCCCTTTTTCACGATTTCGTTAATAAATAATCTGCGATGAAAGGAATATCCAATATTTGAATTTGTACCTTTAGTAAACATCTCATGTTACTTAATTTACCAAAAAATTCCGCATTTTCTTTTTTAATTTTAAGTTAAAATTGACTAAAATCTCCTGGATCCTTTACCTAATCAAAATAAGTTGATTTGGTTATAAAAGCACAAAGTCTATCAGCCTTACTATTAATATTTTCCAAATGTATATTTTAGTTAAAGTCGACTTTAGTTAAAATATTGGGTGGCAGTATGCCTTGACTTGGCTTATTTTTGGAGCGTTCTGATTGGTTAATTTATTTTCAACCAATCAAAATGTTTGAAAATAGTAATATTATTGTAGGGTTTTCATACACAAAATGAACAAAATCGTATGATTAAAAATAAAGTCGACTTTAAATTTAAAATACTCTTTTATAGTAAGGGCCTATAGTTTTAAACCATATTAGAAATTTATCGTGGTTTAGACAGGAATATGAATAAACAAGAAATTTGAATGGAAAAATTGCTTTTTTAAAAAAGTTAAATTTGCGAATATTTTAAAAAGTAAATCTAATATAAAAATTTGGTGTTCACATTCGTGATATTCATCTTAAAATCTATCAGAATTGATGTGTCGCATGCCCGATGCATTTAAGTATTGTACTGTGACTTTCCAGACACCAAAGCCCAAATATCGGTATAAGACTAGATGTGAAATGCCAAACCTTATTCCTTACCATCTACAACTGTCATCACTGATTTTCAGCGGTCAACAATCATCAACTGAATTCATTTTACAAGAACTGGTTTACTCCATGCCCTTCAGTAGACAACTTTATTAAGGCAAAAGTAGCATTGTCACCACCCTTTAATATCCACAAATTCCCCCAGCGTGTATTTATTTTTGTCAATACCCTACGGGAAATTTTAACAAACTGTCACCGAAATGGCCCCTTTATATGAAATAGACTGGTCACTTTTACATGGCGTTGTCATAGGAGGGGGAAATTGACCCCTTGTGACATGTCACAAGACAAATCCCAGGACAGGTCCCTGAAATTTGTTTTTTATGAGAGTTCAGTAACCTGTCCTAGGATTTGTCTTGTGACATGTCACAAGGGGTCAATTTCCCCCTCCTATGACAACGCCATGTAAAAGTGACCAGTCTATTTCATGTAAAGGGGCCAGTTCGGTGACAGTTTGTTAAAATTTCCCGTAGGGTACTTTTCTCGATTTTGAAAATAAGATTGTGAAGTAGTGACTCATAGCATATAACTGCCGCTATCACTTTACATCCAGCAAACTGAGTAGACAAAAAAGAATATCATTGTTTTCCTATTTGTGAGAATATATTTCTGAATGGTTTTGCAGATTCTAAGCATTTTTATCGCACCATTTATCTCCTCATAAAAAGGCCTATAAGATTCCAGTTTCGCTTGTCGCACCATTTTTTAGGACTCTTTTGTACGAAACGGTAATTGTTCCAGTCAGCATATCTTCGAGACTTTAAGGCACTAATCAGATGTCTTCGGGAATATGTCATAAGCTCTCCGAGCTCAACGTTCTACCGAGGAACAGAGAAGCCTAAACTGCAATTATACAGCCTCATAGTAGTCAACTAGAATTTTCCCAAATTTCTTGGCATCCATATCCATATTGCTGAATTCCGGAGTCGGACGCATATTGCGATGCAATAATTCACAAAGTTCTTTACATATGCCTTCTGAAAGCTTCGTATAGCTCAAATTACTCGTTTGTATATTCCAAGAGTGAGGGTAGTCTGAAAGAGATACACTCACAGTATATTTTCCATAACCGATTGAGGTTTATTTGAAAAGTAATAGGTACACTCAAAAAATAAAGTCAGTAAAGTCAGCAAAAAATGTTGCTGTGTCAGCAAATTTTTAGTCAGGAGCGTGCTTGCAAAAAAGTTGGTAATTTCAGCAAAAGTGTTTGCTGAAAATCAGCGAGCTGATTTTTACCACTAAAAATAGTAATCTCAGCAAAAGTTTTGCAAACACTTAGTCGATTGCAAATGAAAAAAATCCTTGCTAAAATCACTAAACTTTTTGCTGAATATTAGTAGTCTGAAAAAAACTCAAAAAATTTGTATAAAAATTTTTCTTAAGTTAATTTATTTGCTGAAAATTTAAATATAGAAATTGTGTAGTTGTTTTTTAAATTATCATTTCCGTTGCCTGTACTACATCCAGACAAGCTGCGATATCTCATCTTGTCAATCTGGTTGTCGTCCACGCTATAATTGCGGTTATCAGCACAATTTTTGTAGCAAAATAAATTAGTAAAACATTAGTTCAAAATTAGTTTAGTGCTAAAAAAATATAACTAAAACTTTTGCTGAAAATGGAATTTCAGCAAAAAAAATTGCTGAAAACTAGTAAACTTGATATACAAGACGTTTTACTAATTTTTCTACTAACTTATTTTTTTGAGTGTAAAGTTTGTTTTCAATTGAAGAATCAATTAAAATACATGGAAACATATTGTTGAACTCTTTCACTACCCTTGTACACTACACTCAAAAAAATAAGTTAGTAGAAAAATTATTAAAACGTCTTGTATATCAAGTGTACTAGTTTTCAGCAAAAGTTTTAGTTATATTTTTTTAGCACTAAACCAATTTTGAACTAATATTTTACTAATTTATTTTGCTAAAAAAATTGTGCTGATAATAGCATATGTATATAGCGTGGACGACAACCAGATAGACAAGATAAGATGTCGCAGCTTGTCTGGATGTAGTACAGACAACGGAAATGATAAAAAAGAAAAACAACTCTACACAATTTCTATATTTAAATTTTCAGCAAATAAATTAACTAAAATAAAATTTCGCTACAAGTTTTTGAGTTTTATTCAGTCTACTAAGTAATATTCAGCAAAAAGTTTAGTGATTTAAGCAAGGATTTTTTCATTTACAATCGACTAAGTGTTAGCAAAACTTTTGCTGAAGATTACTATTTTTTTGGTAAAAATCAGCTCGCTGATTTTGTGAGGACGATTGTTTCTGTAATTTGGTTCGGTGTAAATTTGTTTCGAATTCTACTGAAAATTTCTGAAAGTGTGTCTGTTTTGTTTTATATTTCGTTTGAAATTATAATTTGAAATTTTTATCATAGAGGCAGATAGATACCCAGTCAGAAATCGCCAGTGGTACAAAAAATCAAGCACTGGCATACCACTGGGTAACCACGGTGTTAAAAATAAATGACTGGCAGAACACTCATTTGGGACGCTTTGCCAGCATTTGAAAAAAGCGTTTTACCAGTATTTGTTTTACAAAAATTTCGGTGGTTTATAAAAAAAACCACTGGAAAAGAATTGGCTTAGAGTGATATGCCAAGGTTTGCAACCAGTGGTTATCCAGTGCTACCTAGTCAATGCTACCAGGCGTACAAAAATCAATTCACTGGTACACCAATGATTTTATAAAAATGCTGACGCTTCGTTAAAAAATGTTTGTAGTCAGAAGGTTCCGAGTTCAAATCCGGTTGCAAACAAAATTTTTTTTTTGGATTTTTTTAATTTAAAATTTTTTTTGTTTTATAAAATCAATTTTTTTGTTTGTGGGAAAGCTCCTTCAAGACCAACTTTTTTTTTGCCCTCCGAACACTGGCATACTAGTTACAAAAAATTGTTTGCCAGTACTAGCATTTTGGCACAGCCAGTAGTTGTCCAGCTATTATCACTCATTTATGTGTTTAGCCATCAAATATTATATGTCTCGTCAGCTCAGTGGGTAGAACAATCGTCTGCCAATCTGATGGCCTGGGTTCAAATCACGGCAGGACTAATAAAAATACATATTAACTTTTTTTAAATTTTATTTTGGAAAATATATTTCCAGACCACCTATTTATTGGTTTTGCCAGCGTTTTGCCAACGTTTAAAAATTTTGTTCCTCCAGTGCTTTTGCGGCGCTTTTTGAACAGCTGGTCCTTTTGTCTAATGATGTTATCATTTTGGGAATGGGAAAGCACTTTTTGCCAGTACTTGTACCACCTGCTAAAGTGCTTTGCCACCGCTTTCCCGTTTGTATTTTTCTGACTGGGTAGTTTTCATTTGACTTGTAAAAATTTTCAAATTAAATTTTATTTCGTTTGTATAAAGAGCAAACGATCACGTATCAACAAAAACTCACAAGTACCGTATTTTCCGTTACATTAAATTTATAGTGCCGATAAAAATTTGACTGATTTCTTTGTAGGCGTAAATTTATTTTATTAGAGCGAGATGTACAGTTTAATTGGCCAGGAGGGCGAAGAGAAGCTCTCCAGATTTTGGCAAAATTGTTCGTGGATTTTAAAGAATATTTTTTTTTGTTTATCTTTGACACATCGAAACCTTCAAAAATTCATCATTATGAACAAATAAAAGGAAAAGAAAAATAATAACAACAAGTATAAATCTATAGAGAGACTACCGTCCTCACCAAATTTTGTTGTTGTGTGGTGAACTTGGGAAAGCTAAGAAAACATGTTGATAACATTGTTAAGAGAAAATATGAGTTGGAAGAGCATTTTGAGAAACATTTTTTCGTTTTTTGCTTTTGAAAAAAACTTCTTTGATCAGTGTTGTCAAGTTTGATTTTCCATTTAGGGGTTTTTTAATGAGTGTAGTAAATTTTTTTCAACTACTGTTTTTAATAATTTTTGTTAATATTATTTTAAAATTTTTTAAATAATTTATTTTATTATACAAATAATATATAATTCATTTTCACCGTTCTTGTTAATTTAAATGTATATTGTTTTTGTTAAAATAAACTATATTTTAGAAAATAAAACTATATTAACTATCAATATTAGTTAAAAAAAACCCAATTTTGACACCATTGACAAATGTTTGTTGCAAGAGAATTTTTTGCATGTTGAGGCAACATTGGAATCTCTTAAATCCTCTCAAAAATCTGAAAATTCTCTTAAAAATTTGAAAAACTCACTCAACCTCAATGCTTTTTATATAGGGAAATATGAAAAAAAAAACACTCAATCTCTCAGTTTTTTACAATGTTTACCAACATGTTTTAGTTTTCTTTCCCGACTTCACGAAGAAAAATAAAGAGTAAAGGCTAACAGAGGAAGAGTGGTATAGAGTGGTATTTTCACCATTTGTTATTTTGTTTTATCTTTGCTACCTTTTTAATATTTTTGTCAGCGAACCCCAATCTGCAAAAAAACTTTAAACTTTTTACAAATAAGTTTATTAGACTTCAAATAAAAATTATTATATGTATAAGCAGTTCAGCATAGTAATATTTTCGGTTTTCGTTTTTTGTTAAAATATTTTGTTTGCATACAAAATTATTTCAATTCAAATTACAAGAAATTCTTTACTCATAAACACAAACATAGCCTATAAAAATATAAACGTGTGTGTTGTGTGTGTAGTGTTTTGAAAATTCAAACAAAAAAAAAAACTTTCAAATATGAAAAAACAAACCACAAAATCGTTTTTTTCTAACTTTTTGTCAGTTAAAAATTGAAGATTGCTTTAACAGACTTTTCAATTATTTTTATTTCTTTTATGGATTGTTTAAACAATGTTTGAAAGTAAATAGCAAAGTGGTTTGAATATAATGAAAAATCAGTTGTCCTTTTTTTAATTGTGTTTTCAATTAATTTAATGTGTATTTTATATTGTTTTTAACGATAAAATATTGTGAAGGTATCTCATCAAGAACGCGTCATCCTCTGAACAATGCTAACCTTTCTGTTAGATATGCGCGGCTCCATCAATTAATATAGGGGGAAAAATCATACGCCGCCGTAGACAAAAAACAACAAACACATTGATTAATTAGATTAATTGCTGAAGCCGCGCATGCTATTAGACAGGGTCAGATCAATGACTTGTTTTATTTATTTGGTTATAAATGTTGGTTTATTTCCAAGATTTTGAATCGTCAAACTCGAAGACAGAATGGAGTCCAAGAAATTTTTACACCTGGAGTTGCTACACGAAATAATATGATGAGAACTAGCATCACAGGCAATAACCAAACCAAATTTATTGTCCTTCACATAACCAGTGACTCACCTTAAATTAACAGAGCATGCCAGATCGAAATTGGCAAAAAGCTTGACATTCAGAAGAAAAAGCTTGATTTTTCTTGACATTAAAAAAAAAGGCTTGATTTTTCTTGACAATTTAAAATTCAATTAAATTATCAAAAAAATTGCAAAATTGACTTGAAAATTTAAATGATATTAATTTATACAGATTTTCTACATTCATTGTACCACATTTTTTAAAGAAATGGGCCCATATGTTGTCAATGGATATGTCTTTTTGCAATTCTTCAAAAACTTCCCGAAGGCAGCAGTAATCTGCATACAACATATCAGTATTATTTGAATTTGATATTTTTAAAATAAATGGCAGCTCTGCTTAATTATTCCTTGACAAAAACGAGTATTTTTATATTTAAAACAGCAATTTGCTAAAACAAACTGATACTTTTTTCTAAGTATTTTACAGCGTTTCGTAAAAATTGGTTTGCTTCTAACTCAAAATTTTCTTTTTCATTCAAAGAAAGACTTTATGCTTTACTAACATGGACACAGTCATTTATCCGTAAAAATTAGTCATCGTACATTTAAAAACAATAAGTTTTTTTCCTTTTTGCTAATGGTCTCCTAAATTATGCCAATGCCTTTTTGGTAACAAAATTGCTTTAACAGCGATCATTCGAAAGGTGAATCATGCAGGCCTTAGGCTGCTCAGATCTTGTGTCATACTAGTTCGATCCTCATTTGATATACTCAAGCCCATACTTGGGATTTTTTCATTGGCATTGAAATTTCATTAGCATTAGTATTACAAATTCTAATGCCAGAAAATTTCATTACCATTTAATGCTACTAAAATTTTCTGGCATTAGAATTTGTAATGCTAATGCTAATGAAATCGCACTAATGCCTTAAAAACTAATAACAATTGAGCTAAATAAATATTTGTTTACAGAAAAAGGGGATGGATAGTTTGCTTTCTATTGGCAGTTTTACAAACACGGAATCAATTGGGATTAGGGTTTTTAATTTCCCGACATTTTCGAGCTCCCGGGAATCGGGAATTTTTTTCTAACTTTCCCGAGATTTCCCGGGAATACTAAAGTAATTTTTTACTCATATTTTAACAGTAAATACTACTTTTTGCTCGAAAAACATAATATGTTCCACTTTGAAGAAAACTGATAATGCAGAAATGTGTTTTTTGCATTTAATTTCAATGAAAAAATTGTAAATTATATGATTTCGAAAAAACGCTCATTGGGATAAAACGACCTAAAAATAATTGCTTTTTTCCAGCAAAAATAGCCTTAAGGGGGTAAATACTGTAACAGCAGCAATTTTAAAAGCATACTTGACCGGTTGTCAAAAATTAAATTAACAATATTTTTTTAATTTTATTCTTTTATTGCAGTATTTTCAAAAATGATTAGTTTCGAATTTCGCCAACCAAAAGCGACAGGGTTATTGGCCTTTATTAAAAAAGGCAAAATCGGCTGCCACTGTGCACCCTTCATTAATTATCGGAAAATAAAAATGTAAAGTCATTCTTAATGCCAGATAAATTCTCTAGTCCTTTTCGTGGCCCGATTTTTATTAAAAAAATTTTTTTTTAACAAAGTTGCACCACAAATTTAAGAATTACAAAAAAAAATGCAAATTTCGTCCCGGGAATTCCCGGGTTAAAAACCCTAATTGGGATCTCTCTCTGAAAAAAATGCAATAAAAACCTAACCACGGATTTAGGTGGTTATTTTGTAATACGCAACGCCTTGCGTTGCGTTGTTTTCCATACAAATTGTTTTGGTAACAATAACAATTTACACACAAATCAACGCAACGCCAGGCGTTGCGTTTTACAAAATAACCCACTTACATTCTGCAAATAACAATAGCGTTTTTGCAAAAACAAATAATTTTTTTTGCAAACTAAACACCAAACTTTGTTCTATGAATTGGGTATTATAGTCCCTAAATTATAAATTTTAAAAAACCACACTTAACAAATTGCAAAATAATAGCGGAACGCGAAAAAAGGCTTTATGGTACAATAATTGAATTAAACAACTTAATCAACGATTTTCATTCTGCAAACAAACATACTGAAGTAAGAATTTTCCTTTTTGTAAATTTTTTTTCAGCGACTTTTTTCGCGATTTCTTTTTTCAATTAATCACCGAACTTTGTTCTATGAATTGGGTATTATCCCTAGATTATAAATTTTAAAAAATTACACTTAAAAAATTGCAAAATAATCGCGGAACGCGAAAAAAGAATTTATGGTACAAAATCTGGTACCCATAACTCGTACCAAAGACTGGTTGGTGGTAAGTTTGCAAAAAAAAGTTTGCGAACATAATTTAGCAAAAAGTAAAATTCTTCCATCAATATATTTCTTTGCACACCCAGGTGAAAATGTTCATATATGTTCATATATTGTCATATATGGTTTCATGTATGAGCATATATGGTTTAATGTATGATCATATATGAACATATATGTTATGTATGGAAGCATATATGATAATATACTGCATTTATTGGTCCATATATTGGTTCATATATTCCATATATCTACATATATGAATTCATATATTATTCCATATATGGGTAATGTTTTAAGTTTTTTTATCATGGGGGTAATTACGTGAGCGGATTCAAAAAATATTGAAATACAACACATTTGATAATTTCTTAAATACAATTGGCAATTTCTAAAATACCGTGCCAGTTTTAGAAATACAATTGATTATTTGTAAAATATATTTGATAATTTCTGAAATGCAATTGCGAATTTCTGAAATACAATTAATAAATTTCTGAAATACAATTGGTAGTTTCTGATATACAATTGATAAATATGAAAATCAATTGATAATTTCTGAAAAGCAATTATAAAACTGGAAATAAATTGATTATTTCTGAAATACAATTGGTAAATCTGAAAAACAATTCATAACTTTTACAATACAATTGAGTAAACTGAAATTCAATTGATTATTTCTGAAATACAATTGGTAAATCAGAAAAACAATTGATAACTTCTGAAATAAAATGATAAATTTTGAAATACAATTGAAAATGTTGCAGTAAGATAAAAACAGCAAAAATAAAACTTCTAAATTTAGAAAATCTGCAGAAAATTTTGCAAAATATTAGTAAACTAAAAATGGCTAAAACAAACCGTTGTATTTAAAAAAATTTTTGTTAAATTTTGTTCAATGCAAATAGCAGTTTATAAAATCAACAGAAATATTTGCTAAAAATATTAAACTGTTGATTTCAGAAGGCTAGATTTGTATTTCCATTAAAAACAAAAAACGAAAAAGGAACTTTGAAAATTTAAAATTTTATGTGATGTTTTTTTGTCTACTACTAAGTACAATTTAATTTTATTTTCTAATCACTGAAATTTAGCTCAATTATAACTCAAATTTTGTAAATATATTAAATAGTTTTGTTTTTGCTGTTCCTGTCTTATTTATATTTAGCAAAACTACTCTGATAATTCAGCAGTTTTTCATTTTGAACTAATTTTTAGTAGCTTTAACTAAAATTTTTACACACTTTTTTCTATTGGTGTATAAACAATCATTAAATAATCAAAAATCAGTCATAAAATATTTTCTAAACTTGAAGTAAAATGTTTATGTCCATTAAAAGTTCATAATTTCTCAATTTCATTCAAATGTACAAATTCATCAGTAACGTATGAATAGAATTATAATATTTACATTTAATTTGAATAAAAAAAGCAATATTTTTATTAAAAAATAAAAAAAAATTTTATATGAACATTCATATATCTCCATATATGGCCATATACCCTCAAAATTCGGATCCGAAATCATATATGTTGCCATATATGGCCATATATGAACATTTTCACCTGGGCAATGTAAATCGCTGACTAAGTATTTTAGTTTATTTTTTATACCACAAAACACTTTTCGCATTCTGCAGCAAGCTTAGAAATGATTATGAAATCTATAAAATGACGTTTACAAATGCCAATTCTTTCTTATAATTGAGGCATTAGTAGGGTAGTGGGGGGATCCTTAGCCAGTGGAGCACATACACTAATCCCGTTTTTCTCCGATGTTAAGGGAGATAAAAAATTGTAAAAAATATATTTTGTGCATTTTTCAATTGCCTTTCCTTGACATCTACTTTGACGAATTTTTATCACATGTGGTCGCAGACAGACGTGTTTTTGTGTTTTTTTGGGGTGCCAAAAAAATAATTGAAAGCCACTACATTTTGCAATAACTTCCTCAAATCGTGAGATAAAAAAAATAATTTTTCATTATGTTAGACCTATGATCCTAAGCTTTCAGAAAATAATACTTTGATTTTAATAAATGCTTAAAAAGTGTGACAAAATATTAATTTTATGTTAGTGGCTGCCTCTAGGGCACAATCACCAGATGGCCCCTGGAGCTACGAACAGTTGGTGCTTCCCTGCCTAAAATGCCATTTTGCAATAACTTCCTCAAATCATGTGATAAAAAAATAATTTTTCATTATGTTAGACCTATGATCCTAAGCTTTCAGAAAATAATAACTTCATTTTAATAAATGCTTAAAAAGTGTGAAAAAATATTAATTTTATGTTAGTGGCCGCCTCTAGGGCACAATCACCAGATGGCCCTGGAGCTACGAACAGTGGGTGCTTCCCTGCCTAAAATGCTCTATAAGACTTTTCTATATGTTTAAAGTATGTTTAATAGTAAATTAGTACAATCGTGTTCATTCTTAAATTTATATTAATTATTAAGTTTTCTGTAATTTTAAAGAAGCATTATATTATAGTTTTAAATTATTTTTTTTTAATGTAATGGAGATTTATTGATTAAAAATAATCATATACCTTAAAGAAATTATTCTAAGTTATTTATTTCAGTCATTAAAACCTTGACTTTGCCGTATTAACAATATTTTTTTGTTGAAATTGTATCTAGGTCTTTTGGCGAATATCTCCCAGGTTTGGGGAAGTTACGCCGATTTGGGTTACTTTGAAAATCATTAAAAAAGTAAAAGAAAATATACAAATAATTAAAATAAAAATCATAGAAATTAAAGCCAAGATATATAGATCTGCAATTTGAAAGTAATTTTTGAAAAATAATTAGGGGTTAAGAAATGACAGTGCTTTAAAAAAAAGTGGCGAAGGATCCCCCCTCTACCCTAATCGTAATGAATTGACTATACAATTGCCATTAGTAATGAAATCGATGTATTTCAAAGCATTAGTCCAATTATTAATAATGCCAAAAATTTCATTACACTCTAAAAAATGTTTGTAAATTTACTACTATAAAATGGTTAAAATTTTGTTTAATTTTACGAAAATTCGGTAAATATAAACAAAAAATGCGTAAACTTTTTTTGTACACACTTTCATACGTAATAATACACACACAAAGTATTTTTAGACATTATGTGCTTATAAATAAACACATTGTGCCTAAAATTACTATTGTTTTGTTAAATAAAATTTTTACGCACAAAGTTGGTAAATATACTATCCAATAATAGTAATAAATACTCTGACATTTCAAATTGGAAAAAATTGAAAAAAAATTATAAATAATAAAAAGAAAAAGCGAAAACGGATTATTTTTTGTGAATTACAACATTTCGACAAACACATTAGAGTCTGGAAATAGCAACATAAGCATGAAATTGTTTTTGGTAATTATTATTAACGCATGTGGTAGTCTAAACCTCATTTCAAAATTGAAAACGCCGTAAGAGAGACACGGCCTACGTAGGAACTACTGGGTGCAATAACTCCTGCTCAACAAAATGCCTTCTTTGCAAGGGAAGCAGTCAACCAACAACCGTCAACAATAACGGGAGAAAACGCCATAAGAGAGATACGGCCTAGGTAAAACAACTGGGTGCGATGACTCCTGCTCAACAAAATGCCTTCTTTGAAAGGGAGGCAGTAACCGTCAACAATAACGGGAGAAAACGCCTTAAGAGAGATATGGCCTACGCAGGAACAACTGAGTGCAATGACTCCTGCTCAACAAAATGCTTTCTTTGCAAAGTAAGGCAGTACTCAATGAATACGCACTCAGTTGTTCCTGCGTAGGCCATATCTCTCTTAAGGCGTTTTCTCCCATTATTGTTGACGGTTACTGCCCCCCTTTCAAAGAAGGCATTTTGTTGAGCAGGAGTCATCGCACCCATTCAACAGTTATAACAAATTTTTATATGAATTTTATACAAATGCCTTAAGATCCCAAAACGACTAATTTGGACATAAACGATTATGAGAGAATGACTCGGATATTATTATTAATAAAATACGTACTAAAAATTAATTTGTTATTTTATTTAAAAAAATTTTTGGGTGGTGCTTAAAGTTAGCACACCTGTTGTAAATGTACGCATTATATTTTATTTTTACGCACTTTCCGTGGATTTTTGCGCATTTTTTGTGCATTTTATGCGTACATTTACACGTGAAACTTGCTTTTTTACACACAAATTCAGTAAATTAACAAACTAATTTCAAAATTTCATTTAATTTTTACGCACTTTCAATGTAAAATTACAAATTATTTATGCACCAACTTAAACACAATGTGCGTATTTTTTTTCAATTACGAACATAGAGTAAATTTACCCAATTTATAGTAGGAGTTCAGTTTCCTACTATAAGTTGGGTAAATTTCAACAGAATTTAATTAGAGTGTAGCATTAATTTCAATGGTAATGAAATTACCAATTAATTTGTCCAAATAATTAATTAGTCTCATGTATGCTCAAGCCACATACACGATTCTTAAATACCCACGGTTTTTATTTGATATTCTGATATCAGTTTTTAATTTTTTTTAAAGAGAAGCAACACTCAAGAAATTTTTCTTATTAACGTGTTGCTTTCTTTGGAAAGGGGATAAAAAGATGGCAAAAATTGCAACACTGTAATTGCGCGAGATGTTGAATCTTGGAGCAGTTGTTGCGCGCTATCTGGCAGAGAGTTGGTGAAATTTTGTTGAAGCTTTTTAGTTCATAGCCTTGTTATATTATTTTATTTCAGTGGGGTTAAGTACTATGGGAACACCGAAGGAGAAGGCTGTGATATTTACGTATGAGGGATAGGAAACTCATGTATATTGTTTTTCTAAATTCCAGTTGTCGTCACTGGGGATCAAACCCACAACCTTATGTGTAATGGTTCAACGCGCTAACCATAACACCATATTTACTAACTTATAATTTTGAGTGTACAAGTTAAAAAATTCTAGCTATATATTTCGCCTACTCCTAAAGCTATACAAGTTTTTGATGTGTTCGCTTAGATGGCAGCTAAAAATATAAAATTATAAAAAGGGTCTAACAAGCCAAATTATGGCAATTAAGTGACAGTATTGCATGCCACAAAAAACGGAAACGGAAACTGCTGATGCCTGTTATAATATATTTACAAGTAAATATACAAATACACATACACAAAGATTTTCTAAATAAGAAAGAAAAACGTTTTAAAGAAAACGCGTAATTTAGAGGAAAAATTAAATTAACTTGACGCAACATAATTTTTAAGGACCTTTTATCTTTTTTTCTATATTTAAGAATAAATATTATGTTATGCTTTTTGGTGTTGCTGTTAATTTAAAGGGCAAGGGTGGTATATGTTATTTATATCAAGGCCTAAAAATTCTTTAGATTAAAAGAAATTTATTGATTGAAACCGTTTTTAGTAGAAAATTTAAAAAGTTCTTAGTAATTTATTTTATATATTTTGATAAAAACTTATGGATTGCTCCATTTTATTTATTCCATTTTAAGTGTGATTTATCTTCGTAGAAATTTAATGTTCCATTTGAATTTCTGTTATACTTATAAGTTGAATTTTTATCCAAACCATATAGTTAGGAAAAAAAAAAACTGATTGTCACAATGAATCTGTTTTGACGGCTTATAGTATAATTTGTGCGAAAATTTTTATTTTATAATAATTGTTGTTTAATTAAGGGAACCAAATGTGCTAAAATCCCAAAACTTATTTAAAAAATTGTGAAAAAAATCTGTTGAAGGGATGTCCTTATCCGTATTTCGTTCTTGCCTAAGGAAATCGTTGGGGGACGACATTTCCGGAATTTTCAGAAATAATTTGTTAAGTCAAATTAAAAACTCAATGGGAATCCTTAATGTCATTATGGGCGTTATTAAACATTTAAAGTATCAAAGAAAAAAAACAACAACAAAAAAATTCTGTTTTCCCCCACAATTTGCTTTGTTACCTTTCGAAATACTACTCCGTTGTTTTGACAGATCATATTTTATTTATTTATTGGATTTAATATTTATTTTTAACATTTATTAAAATTTTTACCAAAAAACTTAACACAGCCAGCTAACAGAGAATGGGATTCTCTTGATATTCGATGTTTGTTGTTATAACCAAACTCTATTCAAGTCGCTCATGTACTGTTACACGCTCTCTAACTGGCTCTGTATTTCATTTCCAGTGGTTAAATGGCAGTTAAAGGGTTTAGTTTTTTTGTATTTTTTCGTCTTATGCATATTTATTGGGACAATTTTTAAAATTTTGAAGTAATATTCGACCTTTGAAATTGATGAATTTATTAAATAATTTGCAAATTTGCATTGTAATGTGGACATGCGTGGTGTGCAGCGGCAATATTTTTAATTGTTTGTTGTTGTTTCCATAAACCCTGAGGATGTCATTCAATGAATGACGAAATATCGGTGGCATATACATATATGAAATAATAAAAGATATTTTATATTGAAAACTAAATGACCTCGAGCTCGATTATTTAATAAATTCACAATTTTTAATATTATTTAAAATGTAATCATAAAACTTAACGTATCTCCTTCTAATAAAACTTCTCGAAACGTTAGAGATGCATGAATACTCTTGAGATTCTATGCTCGTTGGTATAACCAACAATATTAAATCATATGTTTTCTGTAAGTGTCAGTTACATTTGAATTTGCAAAAGCACTTGCATATTGGTGTTCCCAAATTTATTTTCATTGTGATAAACAATAATTGCTTTAAAGGAATTAAATATGTTAAAATCCCTAAATTTTTTCCTTTTTGGTAAAGTTCCCAGCAAAAAAAAATTTGGAAGTAATGCTTTTAAACTACTTCTTTCACTGCTTCATAAGTATCCGTTAGTGTATTTTTACTGCTTTTTTAGAAGTTATTCTGACCAACTTCAAAAAATTACTTCTTTCATTGCTTCCAAAGTATCCGTTAGTATATTTTTACAGATTTTTTAGAATTACTTCTGAAAAACATCAAAAAAATCACTTTAGTATTGCTTCTAAATAGTAATTGCTCTAAAAGTGGTCGTAAAAAGTGATTTTGATACCAGTTGGCATTTCCAAACAGAGGGTCGCGGGTTCGATTCTCGGATTCCCAATATTTAAAAAAACTTTGTTTTTTAATATATATAATTAACTAGCGGGCAAGCCCGCTAGATTTAGCGGCGTGCCTTAGGCCTAGTTTTTGGAAGTCAGTTAAACCGAAAACGAACTTTGTCGTATCGTGCAAGCCCGGTTCTTTATTAGTTAGCACATCTTAAAGTTTAAAATTAAATTTATTTCGGATAGTAAAAATATTCTATGAAAGTAAAACATAATAGCCGTTTTTCTAATCACTTGGATTTAATGAATCCAAAAAGTAGTTCTAAAAGTGCTCAACAGATGGGGTTAGATTCTCCCTATTTTAAAAAGAATTTTCTGTCCGACACTTCTTTCACCCTAATTTTTAATACCGAATTCGATGGTGAAGGGTTTTACTTTAACTTTTAAGTTTTAATTATATTTTATATAAAACAGCAATACCTTTTCAGTTTTATCACTTCAATTTATATTTTTTCACAATTGAAAAATTCCATTGCAATATTTAATATTCACTAATTGGATTTAATTAAATTACTTACAGTAGAGTGAAAAATTGCCATTTCTCTTTGAGCTATTTCTCCATGGCCAAGATGAAAAATATGTATTTGGAGAGGTGTAGTTTTTTTTCTAAACATATTTCATAAAAAAAATTAATAAAAACCTTTTATTTGTTAGTTTTAAAATTTTTTTGTTTCTCTTTTAATTTTCATTCGTATTTTTTTCTCACATTAAATTAATAGGCTGTTTCATATATTTGTGCTTTTATTGTGGTTTATTAAATCTAGCTTTTTTTTTGGATTTAATAAATCCCCTTTTTGTATGAAAAATTCTAAATCCAGGTGATTAAAAAACACGCTAAATATGTTTTGTTAATGTATAAATCTTCAAAAGCCCATTCGATGCGAATGACTATTGGAAGCTTATATAAAAAAAGCGGTCTTAAACCCCGGAGTCCCCAGGTGGTAAATGATCACAAATTTAATGAAAATTAAGATTCAGGCTAAACACGTGCACAGATACAACTACTTGTACAAGTTTCGGTATGTCTACTGATGTGAATACGTATTGATAAGTAGTTTAGTGTTTCTGGTATAGTTGATATTGTTATTCTTTCTAGTAGATTGTGTGTAAATGAATAAAGAGAGAATGATCGTAATATATTTGTTTTACTGTGGTATGCTCAAACATATAAAACAGATAATGAAGATTGTACAATAGATACTTATTGTACGCTGCCAATAAATATATTGTGAAAATTTCGAACAAATCAACCCCATGTCTTCCTTCGACCTCTTTTTCACTAATTTTATTTAAATTAAATAAAATTTTTTGTTTTAATTGAATTTTATTAATTTTTAAATACAAATTTCACAACAAATTTAATCTTTAGTTACTTGATTATTTGTTTTCACAACAATTACTTGAAAATATTTGTGGTACAATAAGTATTTGAGAACAAGAAACAAATAAATGCTTTACTCAATGCAAAACAAGAAATAACTGGAATTGTGTTTATGAATAAAGTGAGTGCGTTGAAACAAAACATAACAATATCAGTTACACTTCTTCTCTTATTTATACCAATAGTAACAGTTATGTATATGGTTTATTTGTTTTGGAAATACTTTAAGATATACAAGTGCACGTCTTTAATTCAGGCTTATAATTTTCTATTTTTTTGGTTAAGCAGAAGCCGAGGTTAAACATTTTTACCCTACACCCGCATGGGGAAAGGGTATTATGGGTTTGCACTGATGTTTATAAATGCCAAAAATAATGGCAATTTATTCAGATTTTTTTCTATATGTTCTGCCTCGTTAATGTTTTGCCCATTTAATAAGTATAGGTCACTTTCTGGAATATGACCCAAATTGTATATGGTATAGGTTGTTTCATGTTCGGCCTTGACCGACTATAATTTTTTGACTTGTTAAGTCTAATGTTGTATAGGATCTACTATATTTTTCGCTAAAATATATATGTTGCTCAAATATGCTCAACAGTAGCTGAGTTAGAGGAATTTCATTTATAAGCAGGGTTGGCAACCGAAACGAATTAGAGTTGATTCTAAAGTTCATACTTAAATGCACTTAGCACCATAGTATTAAAATTGAACCCGACTTGATTTGATGAAGAGAATTTATGCGGTGTATATTCTTAGGCTGTGCGAATAAGTGTTTATAAGTAACCAAATGTTCTTAAATATGTAGAATCTCCGACACTAAAATCTTGATATAAATCCATTAATCTAAACTTATTCGTTTCGGTTGCCAACCATGATTAAAAGACAAAGAGCAACTTTTCTTCCGAAATCGTTCAATAGGAAAGAAGGAATTGCACTTTAAAAATATTGGGTTATATGTAGGGTTTGGGGTTCGGGAATTCCCGGGAAATTCCCGATAAACTTTTCCCGGGAAAACGGGAAATTTTAAAAACATTAAATTTTTTAAATTGTTTTTGTTTGTTTTAAATACCAAAACAAAAATGTCATTGTTAAAATTTTTTAAAAGGGAATCAATTTATTTGACACAAAAAAATCTTTGCCAAGTAATTAGGAGCATTTCAACTAATAAAGATTTTTCGGATAACTTATTTAAAATTTAAGTAGTAAAACCTAAAAACTTGGTAAAATGTTTAAAAGAAATATGAAAAAATAGCTTTGTTTCTTACAAATAATCGCCCTTACTATCTAAATTTTTCAAATGTATAATTTAGAATGCTCCAACAATAAACCTTGACTTGGTTTATTGTTGGAGCATTCTGATTGGTTAATTTGTTTTCAACCAATCAAAAAATTTGAAAATATAAATATTTTTGTAAGGTTTTCATACACAAAATAAACAAAACCGTTTGATTAAAAATAAAGTCGACTTTAAATTTAATATACTCCTTTATATTAAGGGTCAATAATTTTATAAGTAACGTTTTCATTAATAAATGTGAAAAGAAAAGACTAATGGTTAACGGTGGTATCTAAATTTGGTTATCAGACATCTAAATTTGGTTCACAAAAAAAAAAAAAAAAAAATTGATGGTCATGCAACTTCTCTTGAAGAAAACAACAACAAGAATAACGTTTCAGCTAAAATTAGCAAAGTACCCCAAGAAAAAAGTGTAAGCTGAATAGGCATTAAAGGTTTTATGGTAGGGCAAACATTTCCTGAAATGGTATCCAAATTAGCCGCAGGCAATACGCACCATAACTAGATCTTCGTTTATTCGAGAAAGTTTTTATAATAAAAACCTGGCATTGCAAAAAAATGAAACCGATGTAAAGAACATTATAATAAATTACTACAATCATGTGAAAGATATAATGATAAAAGAAATATCGAGCAATATTTCTAACAATAGGAGATTTACTATAATCTTAGATGAATGGACAAGAATATCACAAAAAAAATATTTGAACATATGTATAAACGGAAATAATTCATTTTATAACCTGGGGTTGGTTTATATATCAGGAAGATGTAATGCTGATAAAATAAGAAGAATTGTAGAAATAAGACTAGAAGAGTTTTATTTTTCTTTGGAAAATAACATTGTGGCCACCATATCTAATAGGCCAAGTGTGATGAAACGGTTTGTTTCCGACCAAAAACAATTTCATTCTTATGTTGCTTTTTCCAGAAAAAATGTGTTTATAGAAATGTAGTAGGAATTCGCAAAAAATAATCAGTTTTAGTTTTTTTTATATTTAACAATTTTCTCCAATTTAAAATGCCAGAGTAGGGTAGAGGGGGAATCCTTTGCCAGTGGGGCACATACACTAATCCTATTTTCTCCGATGTTAAGGGAGTTAAAAAATTGAAAAAATATATTTTGTGTATTTTTCAATTACCTTTCCTTGACATCCACTTTGACGACTTTAGATTACATGTGGTCGCAGACAGACGAGATTTTGTGTTTTTTGGGGTGCCAAAAAAATAATTGAAAGCAACTACATTTTGCAATAACTTCCTCAAATCGTGTGATAAAAAAATAATTTTTCATTATGTTAGACCTATGATCCTAAGCTTTCAGAAAATAGTAACTTCATTTTAATAATGAAAAATGCACAAAATATATTTTTTTTAAATTTTTATCTCTGTTAACATCGGAGAAAAATAGGATTAGTGCATGTGCCCCACTGGCGAAGGATCCCCCCTCTACCCTACTTTGAAAATCAATAAAAAAGTAATAGAAAATATGCAAATAACTAGAATAAAAATTATAGAAATTAAAGCCAAGATATGTAAATCTTCAATTTGAAAGTATTTTTGAAAAATAATTAAGGGTTAAGAAATGACAGTGCTTTGAAAAAAAAGTGGCGAAGGATCCCCCCTCTACCCTATTTATTACTACTATAAGTTATTACCTATATTTACCAACTTTTTGCGTAAAATTTTTATTTTACAAAAGAATAGTATTTTAGGCAAAATGTGTTTATTTGTAAACACATAATATCTAAAAATACTTTGTGTGTGTATTATTGTGTATGGAAGTGTGTACAAAAAAAATTACGCATTTTTTGTTTATATTTACCAAATTTTCGTAAAATTAAACAAAATTTTAACCATTTTATAGTAGTGAATTTCCAAACATTTTTTAGAGTGTACTTTGAGTTTTTCCTGACTCGAAAACACCAGCTAATAATGAAATACGCCAATACGTAGCAAATTTAGTTTTTCTTCTCTTTCATACTAACACATTTTTGTATTTTGTTATCTGCTTTTATTCTAATCCAGAGTAAAACTTGTTTGACTCTGGAATATACATATATTTGCTCCACTCTAGCGTTAAAATTGGTCTGTTAACTGTTTAACATGACAAATATACCGAAAAAAACAGCACTAATTCGTTCACATCTCTAATTGTCGACAAAAAGCTAAATAAAGCATATTTCGTATTTTATTTAAAACTTATTTTATATTAACAGAAGCGGAAGTCGTGTTGTTATTTCCGAAGATTTGGAAATAACAACAAAAAAAAATTACGAAATTTGGCGAATTTGGCACTTAACATCATTAAATTTTGACAAAATTAGTTTTGCTTACTAATAATTCTGAGAATATAATCTGTGCTTGATTTAAAAAAAATCTGTCTGCTAGTTTCCGAGTTACACTCAGAGATTTATCATCATAGTTTCAATGAACTCGTCCATTGAAACTTTTCATAGAATCTATGAAACAGGTTTCATTAAAGTCAAAGTTTGTGAAAAGTTCATAAAATTAATGAAACTGTTCATAAAATTAATAAGCCACTCGTCTAGAAATCATTTAGCCAATGAAGAGCTTCATAAAACCTATTAAGCAATTTCATTTACTATTATTTATTATAGTTGCCCAGCCAAACAAGAGATGCCGAAGCAGTAGAAAAAGCACTACAATTGATGATCTAGATGTACTTCTTTTTTAACATAAACACTAATGAGTTTAACATTGAGTTGTCATAGGAGAGGAGTATTCCCACTTCAACATTTTTTCAGTATTTTTGAACGAGTGCAAAGGAAGCTCTTTTTCACCAATTAAAAGTTAAAAAAAATTCTTTACAAAAAAAGTTATATATTTTTATTTTACAAAATTTTGTTATTGCCGCCACCGGGTATCGAACTTGCGACCTCACGATTGCTAGTCTAGCGCTCTACCGCTGAGCTATTCTTTGATATGAAAGTTGACTGGCATGAAAACACCACTTTGTTAATGCGAGATATTGTTCCTTATTCTCTTCAATAAAAGTACTTATTAAACAAGTGTAAAAGGTGCACTCCAATTCAATATTGTTTTCAGTACTATTTTTACAGGTGCATAAAAAGCAATTTCTCACCATTTTTTTATTTATACATATTTTTAAAAATTTAAAAATTAAAAAAATTTTTAATTTTAACAAATTAATTATAAATATTAAAAAAAAATTAATAGAATAAAAAAAATTCAAAAACAGATAAAAAAATATTGGTCCCGCGGGGAATCGAACACGGGACCCTCTGTTTGGAAATGCTAAGTGATACCAAAATCACTTTTTACGATCACTTTTAGAGCAGTTAATCTTTAGAAGCAATACTTAAGTGATTTTTTGGTTGTGGTTGAGAAGTAATTATAAAAAAGCTGTAAAAATGTAATAACGGATACTTTGAAAGCAATGAAAGAAATGATTTTTTGAAGTTGTTCAGAATAACTTCTAAAAAAACAGTAAAAATAACTTAACGGATTCTTGTGAAGCATTGAAAGAAGTAGTTTGTAAAGTATTACTTGCAATTTTTTTTGCTGGTAAATAATAAGTATTTAGCAAATGCAAAAAGCGCAATAAAATTGTAGCATATTTTACGGATGTACAAAATATATCTAATGAGAGAATTCATTAAATTAAAAAGTTTCGAAAAAATTAATATGATTTATAAAAATATTTCATAGTCCACAATTAATAATAAAAAATAAATTAAAAAAAAAAAAAATTATAAAAGATTATTCTTTCAGGATATGACGATATGTTATAAAAAAAAAGTAAATACTATTGAACACATTCATATGTATATATGTATATAAAGAACATTTTCATTAAATTTATGGATATCTAATTTATGAAATTCAATGAATTTTTTTTAACGAAATTATGAAATTTTATGAAAGAAAATTTATGAGAAATTTCATAATATTAATTAAATATTATACACATAATAAAATTCTTCATTGATTCTACGAAAAGGATTCTATGAAATTATATCATTAATATCATGAAGGAGAGATATTTGTATTTGTATCCTGACATTATCTTGTGAGTCCTGGAGCAAAAATTGTAACTCCTTTTGCAAGTAGGGACTCTAAACTAGTTTTTTATTATCAATAAATGTAGTTTTGAGGATTATTCAAATATTTCTTTCTATTAAACAAAACTAATTTTTTTAAATTTTCGAAATTTTCACTTTGCATCCTTCTCGCTTGAAAGTCGTTCCTTACAAAAAAAAGATCGAAGATAAAAAAGTAGTAAATTATGTTTTTTATCGATATAATATAACTCCTTTAATAAAAAGTTGTTATTTGGCCAAAACCTATTTAAAATTTGAAGACCGCTTTTTGGCGGTTGCATTTACTAACATAAGTTGGCGCAACTGAATATTGGTTATCACAACAAAATTCAGTTTATACAACTGTAACTGCGCGAGATGTTGAATTTTAGAACAGTTGTTGCGCGCCATCTGATGGTGAGTTAGCGAACTTTGTTGAAGCTTTTTAGTTCATAGCCCTGTTATATTATTTTACTTCGGTGGGGTTAAGTGCTATGGGAACACCGAAGGAGGACGCTGCGATATGTATGAGGGATAGAAAAAACTCACACATATTACCATTTTTCATAAATTGATGTTGCCTTGGTTGGGGCTCGAACCCGCAACCTCACGTGTAACAGTCCAACGCGCTAACCATTACACCACAGCGCCCACAATTTATTGGTTGTAGCAACCAAAATAGGCTTAGCAATTCGGTTGGCAATTTTTTTCCTGTGTGTAGGCATTAGAAGGTTAACAATTATTTCTAGAAATTCTAAAAACTTCGTCCCCTGACGATTTTCTTAGCCAAGAATGAAAGCCGTATAGGGACATGCCTTCAACGGATTACAGATTATTTTTCACAATGTGTTAAGTAAGTTTTGGCATTTTAAATATCACATTTAATTTCCTTGATATTTTTATACTCGTATTTTTATCAGTTGGTATTTGTAGTACAGCTTAACCCATTTTTCGCCGCTACCAGTTCCCATCGACAGATTTTGACAAAAATTTATATCAAAGCTATTCTGGGCCTAATTAAGTAAATTCCAAATTTTTAAGTCAGTGAATTTCTCAATTTTCTTTTCTTGGTGGAGATTGTAATCACCATTGGCGGTATATCTATACGCGACCTATATTTTTGAAGTGTAAATAAAAAGCGTTTTTATACTGAGTAAATCATAAAAGAAACAGGACCCATAATAATTGATACAAAAAATAAATTAAATAAAAAAACATTGCAATAACAAGTCATGAATAGTAAAATTGCTTTTACTTGAATTAAAGGAACTCGGGTTTTCATTGTTTAGAAAAAGTAGCATAACTTTGTCAATTTTCAAGGCTCATAGAATTCAAAAAGTTTTTTAAAAATTGAAGATTTAAATTATTATTAAAAAAATCTTTACACAGTTATATTAATAATATAAAAAAGTATATATGTTTGGAATAACTAGGAAAGTTTCTTTTAAATACCTTTTAAAAATTCAAAATCGGTTAAAAAATGACTGAGTTACAAATGTTTAAATGCGCCAGTCACAAAAAATATTTTTCCCCCCTTATTACGAAAATTTAAGGGTATATTGAAACTTCTCATACCGGGTTTGTAATACACTCCGCAAGACCTACACAACGTCACTTGAGAAGTGTATTAAAAATTTAGTTTATTGTAGCGCCGTGTTATTAATGTATATTTAGATATTAATATGTATGGGGCCATATTAAAAACTTTCGAAAAACAAAATCGAAGATAAAATTAGATATTATTATATATCCATATTAGCCTATATTAAATAAGATATGATTGTACACAAGCAATTGCAATATAAAGCAATAACACTGCAAGTTGACACTGCCACTGTATAGATTTTTCCTATAGCAGGGAAGTTGGCTGGGAATTAAAAATTTAGTTTATTGTAGCGCCGTGTTATTAATGTATATTTAGATATTAATATGTATGGGGCCATATTAAAAACTTTCGAAAAACAAAATCGAAGATAAAATTAGATATTATTATATATCCATATTAGCCTATATTAAATAAGATATGATTGTACACAAGCAATTGCAATATAAAGCAATAACACTGCAAGTTGACACTGCCACTGTATAGATTTTTCCTATAGCAGGGAAGTTGGCTGGGAAAACCTCATATGGGGAGGGTATAAAATCTTGGATTTAACTATTTTTGACAATTTATTAGCAAACAATTTTTTTGTGCATAATGCAATAAGAAAACCATTTCATGATGGCCCGTTAAAAGCTTTCAAAATGTTGTAAAATTTCCATTATTTTTGATTTTATTATTTCGTTAAGTTTAATTTGTTTTTTGAATTAAAAGTAGTGTAAGTAGTAACTGTGATTTATTTTTTGTTTGTTTGATATATTTTTTTATCCTTCAGGCATGTCCATTAATGTATGTGTGTATGAGGGTAATTTTTATTAGATTTTCCAATAATATATTTTCTTTGTTTTTCTCTTGCAATTTCTTAAGATGACAATAAAATTTTCTTTTATTACCAATAGTCGTTAATACCAATAAGTAGACTGTATTTTATTTCTTAAGGACTATAAAAAAAAAAAAACAATGAACAATTTAAACCTTAAGTCTGAATTTTACGGTCAATTTAATATTGAATAAAAAAAATTTCAATAAAAATGTATATAAGATGTTTGCAAAATGCGTTTTGGGAAATAGAAATTTTATACAATTTTTACAAAAACTCTAATCTTAAATGTTTTCTGTGTTTTTTGGTAATAAAAACGTTGAAAATGATAATTTCGAAAAACGCTCGAATATCAAAGGTCTCAAATCAGAATTTAAATTGAAAAAGCTAACTTTTTTTGTATTAAAGTATGTAATTAACCCTCTAATGCTACCTACTTCAATAATTACACACTTTTTATTTTTTCTGTGTAGCAAACATATTTGACAGCGAACCACTTTTATAACATTACATCAGCCTGGCAATATTAAATTGCATTTAGTTTTTTTAATTGGATTTATATGGAATACTATTTTAAAAACGCGATAATTCCTTACCTGTAGTTTTAAATATCGGAATATAAATACATATTTAGAAGAAATTGAATAAATTTCCTAATTTTTTTTCCTTTCATGAATTTGTTTACCCTTTTCGTAAAGTATGTTTTAATGTTAAAAGCTTTCTACAGATGATGAAAGGGGTGGAAGGGGAGGGGATGATTTTCCCTTTTTGCCCCTGCCTGTATTTTCAAAAATCCCATCTTGGTGGATGTCTACGCTAAAGGTAGAACCTACATGCCAAATTTGAAGTTGCAAATTCTAGCGATTTCAGGTAGATGGCTTAGTGGCCATTTTACACTTTTGAATCCATTTTTATCATGTTCTTATTAGAAATTTCCTATTTCTTCCACGTTTCTGACTAAAATTCCAAAAAGCACTTCATCGTTAAATTAACCCAAGCTACAGGGAATAAATATTTTTTTATTTTCAGATTTCTAGACAAAAATTGTGCCTTATTGGGAATCTAAATCCGACGAGAAACCCACATTCCGATCAGATATAACTATTATTACACACCCAGAAAACAGTCTCAGTTGTGACCATGGAATTTGTTGCCAATCGAATTCGTGCGGTGACGACAACTGTCTTCATATTAAATTATATTTTTCGCCGTAAAAGCCAATATCCAGTTGTCTAATTAAATATTGTCTTCCACATAAATATTAATATGTTCTACAAAATTTTATTCAAATTAAAAAATTTACAATTCGCACTCTTCCCCATTGCACTATAACTACTATTAACTTTTTTTGTCATATTTGCTGTTTAAACATGTAAATATTTTGTTTAACTAAAAAAAAAAACTTTTTAAAATTTTTGTCTATTCCGCGATTTGAACCAGGAAATTTCTATATTTTGTTAGAAAAACAAATATAGTATAAAATTCGTTTACCAATACCAAGCAATAGTTGTGTTTGTTATCAATACAATTCACAGTCGACTGCTCTTTAGTTTCAGACTCATATGCCCATATCCATGATTGTCACCTGTAACAATCTTTTATACGTCTTTTGAAGAACCTATTTATATTGTATTTCTTGAGCATTTATTTACACCAACCGACCCGAGCATCTTTTTGAGCTATTGTTAAGTTATGAGGAATCCAAAGAGAATAAATTTTTGCAATACAATTAATTTTGATGAAATATTTCATTTATACCTAAGGTTGCCTCAATTTAAGAGTATGTCACATGACGTTCTTGCATTATCAGTTTTTGCACAGCATCAATATTTTCTACCACAACAACTGATTTTGGACGACTTTCTCGAAATTCGTGCTGGAGCGAAGGACGTGATAGCGTTTCACAGTTGCAAAGGATAGATCTTCATCACCAAAAGTTGAATTTAATTTCTCTATGCACTCTTGTCTAATCCACACCGAAAATCGTAATAAATCTCCAGCAAAAAATAGTGCTTGCTTCGAAGCAGGTTCGTCAGGGAAAGAAAATAGTGTAGCGCTTGCATTAGTGCTGATATAAGGCATGATTTTTGTTCGAGATAGCTCGCGTGAAAGCACTTGTTTCGATATCCGATATGCGCTTCTATCATAGCTCCAAATAATGGCATGAAATCACAGCTTTTAGCTAGTAAATTCGGTTATCATTGTCATTCTTTCGTGCTTTGTTAGAGCTATAAAGTGTGGTAAACAAAACTCTATTGCCTTTTTTAACACACTACTGCAAGCTATAAATTCTCAGAAGCAGTAAACGAAGCAGAAAAGAAGCACTAATCATTTTTACTCAATTTTACCGCTTCCGAATTTCTGCTGGGTCATTGCTCGAAAATTTTAACGTGTTATGTTAATTTAATTTTTTTGCTGACACACAATTTCCACTTTTCTGTAAACAACAAAAATAATGCTTAAATGACAAAAAGTTCTAAGCAAGGTTATGGTAAAGATGTTAAACTTTCTAGAGAAATATCAACTGGCGCCTATCAAGTGTGAAAGTGGCCAAGGCTATTTTCTAGTATTTGGGATATGAAATGTCATTTTCAAAAAAAAATAATCATAAAACTTTATCAATTTGTATTACCAAAACTTGAAATAAGTACACAGAAAAAATTATTAACCTTAAATATATAATACTGTGAGACAAATGGTAGGGGTCAGTGATCGGGAAGGGTTCAAACTACCGGGGAAAGTTATATCGGTAAAAAAGAAGTTATACGTGTCCCGGCGTTTCGCTGGGCCACCTCTAGGAATCGAGATATATCGATTTGACCTTTGGTTGTCTTTTTTTTGACATAACTCGAGAACCACTAGTCCGATTTTGCTCAAACAATTTTAATAAAATTAAAAATTACAATTCCTTTAATCTGTTCATATAACGTTTTTCTATATACTCAACAGTTTTGCCGGTAAAAATAAATGTATAAAGAAAAAAATATTTTTTGCCTAAAATATTAAAAAAAAGTAATAAACAAAAGGTTATTGATTTTTATGGTAGCGGTAACAAACATTTATTTTTACCGGCAAAACTGTTGAGTATATAGAAAAACGTTATATGAACAGATTAAAGGAATTGTAATTTTTAATTTTTTTAAAATTGTTTGAGCAAAATCGGACTATTGGTTCTCGAGTTATGTCAAAAAAAAGATATATCTCGATTCCTAGGGGTGACCCAGCGAAACGCCGGGACACGTATAACTTGTTTTTGACCGATATAACATTTCCCGTTGGTTTCATCCCATCCCGATTTTGACTGTCGCATAGTGTAATTAAATATATGTTAAAAATAAAAATTGTCTCTAAACAAATATTTAATTGAATCAATTAATATTTTAATTGACTTTATAATATTTCTGCAAATATTTTTATTACATACTTTTATATAATTTCCATATTTTTTTTTTCTTAAACCGTATGCATTAGGCCGGGTCGATTTGTGGGGAAATGGCTCAGGGAAAATCGTATTCTAGGGATCAAAATAAGAAACTTTGCCGAAGGAACCATACCTCTAAAACGAATACTACTACCCCCCAACTGTTGACTTTTGTCCCGTAGGGTCAAGTTTTGAAAAATCACACTTTGACCCATTTAGAGTGCCCCAATCGAGTCCAAATGTATGACCGACCCCCACTAACTTTGGAGGGCCGATCCACCCATGCCAGTGGCACACCCCCTGGAACTCCCCTGGGGGGTTCCCCATACAAACATTTTAAAAAATCACCATTTTTGGCACTTTATTTTATTATTTTTTATTTATTTTATTTATTTTTATTATTTTATTTATTTTTTCTCCTTAGAAATTTATTTAGTCAGAACATATGTAAATGAAAAAATTAATTTAACTTAGTAATAGAAAAGAAAAAATAAAAAATTACTGTTTGAAGTCTTTTTTGCTTTCAAGTCTGGGCAATTTCGCACGGCTCTCTAATGTCGTCGCCATAACAGCCTCTACATTTTCCGGTATAACTCGTTTGGAAACGCTAGCTAGCAATTGAACGTGTCGTTCTGTTTCTTGTATGTGTGATGGAATTTTTGGATCATTAAACGGTGGATCATCTTGATTTAAATATTCTTTCAAAGTATCGTATGGAATGCTTCGCGTGAATGGTGGTTCAAATACGTCATTTATGTCATTCATATTGATCATTTCCGTGTAACTTGTGCAATAAAAGTTTATATCTGGTTTTTTATAAGCTCTAAGTCCCGTTGGGTCGTCAACATCGGTTCGATAGCGTAGAATTATCTTGATAGCACAGTCGCGCTTTTCTTTGCTATCATCAAACAACATTGATAACAAGATATTTTCCGAATGCGCATAATATGAATTATCTGTAATTACTTTATTGACAATTTTGCGTAAACGAGGTTCTAGAAATCTTGACCAACTAATGAATTTGAAAAATAATCTACTACCGTACACGACAGAGCTGTAATACTTGATATTGAAGTACATTGGCACATAACATGTAATTATAAATTCAACCAGTATTCTTAAATTTGCATCTGGATTTTCCGTTGTCACATATAATCGTAATAGTCTAGCGGCCTTGGTGAGCCACCGAGAATGTACAATTTTCCCTGGTTTGATGTTTGCCACTAGAAACACACGCCGCTAGAAATTGCATGGGCCATGTCGTATAAGTACTTGGAATCGGTGGAAAATTCAATTTTTTCTGGAGCAGGGGGCATATTTTTCAACTCAATTTTCTGAAAGCCGTCCACCACCTGAAAATATATAAAAATAAAACAATTAAAAACGAGTGATAGCAATAACTTACCGGAAGAGTTTCACAAGTTTCGATTTGACGGCTCAATTTTCCGGTTGCCGATCTTGGTCCAGTGCTGGTTGATTTATCCAAAGCTTCAAACAAATGCCGAAACGGAAGTTCGTTGAAGTGTATAAGGCAAACGAACCAATGCAATGGTATTTTTAACATCAATTCGAATCGTCGTATAATTCCACCGTTTGGGCCAGTGGTTGTTGGCTCACCGTCAGTGCATATGCCAATTAATGCATCCAGTGATATATTTTTATCGTTTAAAAAATCATTTAATTTGGTTGTTTTGTATTCAGCGGTTTCATGTTCCAGTCTTACGTAACCAATCAATTCAGAATTCGGTTCTCTCAAAATAACAAGATGAGGTTCTTTTACCATTCTAGTATGATATTTCTCATCAATTGTATCTCTCGTTAAAGTATCATCTTTTCTGCCATCGAATGAAAATGCTAACAAATTGGTATCATCTAACCGTTTGCGAAGCACTTCTTGTCTGCATTTCTCTTTTTCTCGGCGAACTTTCGATTTATCCATGATGAGAGGTTTGCCATGGATATCTTTCATTTTAAAATCTTGGAAAAGAGCTGTTCCCATTGCTGATGCTACTCTATCAGGCACGCCAAATCTGTCACATACCAAGGCAAAGTTAAAACAATCGTATCTCTGTGTGTATTGTGAACTTGTGCTTATATCCAAATCTTCTTGAACCGGTGGCGGTGCGTATGTTGAATCATCGGGATCTTGGTATGTTGGCATTGATGACATAGACGTTGCTCCTTGCTCTTCAATTTCCATCGCAAATCCATCCATTGTTAGACTTCTCTGATTATGTTGATCGTGCATAAACTCTTTGAGGCGTTCGGGAACCAAACCGCATGCACATGGAGCTGCCTTCAAATCGCATTTACATGTTCCAATGAAAAAAATTGTTTCCAGAGATTTTACATACTCTGTAAATTGTTGGCGTTTGTTTCTTCTCTTGATTTGCTCTTGATATTTGTCAAGCAATCTATTCAATTTATTACATACACTTTTTTTCAGCATTATTTCCATACCAAGTTTTTCCCAAATTCCAATCAACTTATCTTGTACTTGAATAGTGAATGCTTTATAGGACAACTTTTTTTGTTCGCTCAAGTAAAAATAATATCTCAAGATATCCAGATGGGTTGGTAAATTAAGATCAGTCAAATCAGTAGACACACCAAAAACAGTAACATCATGCCTGGGTATATGACTCATTGGGTTTTCGATAGTTGTTGATGTTGTTATTGCTTCATCTTGCGGTGTAGAGGATGGTGGATTCATTGTAAACTTCTTGATTTGGAATGATTTTTTTTTAAATATTTTTTTATATCAAATTAGCACTTCACACTTCGAGTTCTTCACAACGACTTAATGCATTCACAAAAACTGTTGCGTTATATATGGTCTAGGAGAAGAGGTAATAAGAATGAAATGGTAATTTCAATTCTACCTGTAACCGATTTTGTTGTCAAAACTGCCCATAAAGTACTTACATGTAAATTAAACGTTAATCTGACTACAAATTCTGTTAAGCAAGTGCGCCAGGGGGTGTGCCACTGGCATGGGTGGATCGGCCCTCCAAAGTTAGTGGGGGTCGGTCATACATTTGGACTCGATTTGGGCACTCTAAATGGGTCAAAGTGGGATTTTTCAAAACTTGACCCTACGGGACAAAAGTCAACAGTTGGGGGTTAGTAGAATTCGTTTTAGAGGTATGGTTCCTTCGGCAAAGTTTCTTATTATCCCTAGAATACGATTTTCACTGAGCCATGGGCGATTATTAAATCGACCCGCCCTAGTATGCATACATAGAAAATGTTAAGTATAACAACCAAAAGCTTTGCAGTTCACAAACAAAACAAACATATATGCAGTACTCCAAACATATAAACATGACATACACACACTTTTTTAGAATTTCATATTTTTCATTTTCAATTAATGTTTTAATTGATATTATTACTACTTTAATCAAATTTTGTTTCAATTAATCGTATATAATTTTTAGTAATTAATAGTATCATTTGAGTGATAGGTGCTAAATCAATTAAAATTTTAATTAATATAATCAATTTCGTTGTTAAAATTCATTTTTAGTTTTTTTGTGTATATACGAGTAGTCAACGTGTAAATTGCACTTTAACAAAATTATCTTATCTAGGGTATCTCATGCTCGATCTTGTCCGATAATAATTTTCTTACTTGTATTATATTCATTATTTTTGGGTTTTTCAATAAGTATAGCGAGAAGAGTATAACATTAGGAAATGCAAGCTCTATCGGACCGGTTAACGGCCAAAGCAAGTGACAACACGGTGTCATGGTGAAACACATGAACAAAACTGAAATTTCCCTAAAAAAAATTAAAAGCGTGAATAAAGGGCAAAAAAATTTCAAAAATATAAGAACAAAAAATTAAATTTTAAATTTCTTCTTTTCGCTTCTCATTATTATCAACAATTATTTTAATTTTTGCATTAAAAATACAAAAATTGTTTTTTCGGACTTTCTATATTTTCATATATTTAGTTAGAATATTCTTCTACCTCAAGTCCAAATTCTAATATGATATTGTCATATTAGATTTTTATTTGTTGTTTCAAAAAGGGTTGATCATTTTCATGATAGACAATACAATTGTTTCGTAGACATCACTCTACTCTTCAGTTGTCCGCTAAGAAAATGATAACTTTCCTACTCAAAACGAGACATTACATAAGGTACAAAAAACCAACGGGATGAGAATTTTGTACTTTCGTATATGAACTGTCTGATTTGGTAAAACCAGTTATAAATCAACTCCTTTTTGAAAGCAACAATTACATAAAAGTACCCTTTGGGTACTATTTATATGTATGTCTGTTGTCAATACATTTTGTAAAAACAACTAATTTTAAACTCAAAACAAAATAAATATTTGAATGAGATTTTAGCCGTGGTGTGCTTATTTTCAACAATTATTTTAATTTTTGCATTAAAAATACAAAAATTGTTTTTTCGGACTTTCTATATTTTCATATATTTAGTTAGAATATTCTTCTACCTCAAGTCCAAATTCTAATATGATATTGTCATATTAGATTTTTATTTGTTGTTTCAAAAAGGGTTGATCATTTTCATGATAGACAATACAATTGTTTCGTAGACATCACTCTACTCTTCAGTTGTCCGCTAAGAAAATGATAACTTTCCTACTCATTATTATCTGAAAAATTACTGCTTATTTTAAATTTTTGACATTTCAATATTTTTTATTGTCCATTTTCGTAATTAATCTTTTTTAATTTATTGTTATTTTTAGTTTCTGACATTAGCTACCACTTTTTCGTCATTCTTAGTTCGACTGTGTGATACAGGATATCATTGTTCTGTCCAATGTTCGTTGTTGTGTCTGATGTGTTGGGATCCTAGTCTTATACACTTCTTGATTTTAGTTATAATGAAAGTGTTTTCTTGATTTTCTCTTCAACTTCCATCTTAAAGTTACAAGATTTGTTTTTGTTGGTCAATGTTTGTGGATTTCTATTGTTTTCGATTTAAACCGGAAACGGAAATAACTGTGAAACAAATTGTTATGTTTCAATTTGTATACGTGCATTTGAGTGTGGGGTTAAACAAACATTTTTACTGAAATTTTTTAAAAGACGAAAATCATAGTCGTTTGGAAATTGAATGCTTCACTTGTCAAATCGATTAAATCCATAAACCAAAAAGTTAAAAAAATGAGAAAATAGTATATATTGTTTTTTAAAATTCCTGTTAAATTATAAATTGAAATAAACGGTATAATAATAATTATTTTTAGAGAAATGACTTTTGAATATTATAAAGTAACGAGTTATTAAAGTGTTTTGACATTCAAATTTAATAAAACTAAGAAAGTGGATTTAATCGATTTGCCAAGAGAAGCATTTAATTACTTAGCTCAAGGTTTGGTATATTTGGGTTTTAATTTTATACCCTATATTGTGGAAATATTTGGTACTGAGTATCACATACATATATGCAACGTGTTCTGAAAATAAAATTTTGAATCCTTTTGATGATTTACTATGAATTTTCAATAGTAGTTTTAATAAAAACTTAATGTTTTTAAATCATAAAAATGATTTTCCTTTTACATTTTATATGTATGTATTATGTAAATAAATAGATTAGGGTAGTTCAAAAAAAAAAAAAAAATAATAATAATAAAAGTAAGAACTCGCAAGCTACACAACGCTACAAATATATAATAATTGCAAATATGTACATTAGGTCTGTTAAAAAAATTTAAAAACATTTTTATTTAGAGGTTATTGAAGTCTTATGGTTAAGTTAAGTTTTATTTTACTTAAGTTAGAAATTTTCAAACAAAATCTCATAATTAAGTAAAATTAAAGAAAAATTCTTTCTAAGTGCTGACTATAATACTGGCGCTTGTAGTAGTAAGGGAGTCCTAATACTTCGCAAATTTGCGAATCGAGCACCCAGCAAAAATATTTCTATCAAAAATTGCTTCTCATTCGGCATTTTAGTTGATGAATTTAACATCGGGTTGTAGTGGAACGGAAGCATTCTCTTATGATTCTTCGGATGTTATTTTTCCTAAACAAAGTTTATGAAACAAATTTTTCCAAGAATTTGTTTTAAAATATTATATTGTGAAATATTCATTATAATGATTAAAAGCAATATCTAAAAAAAAAATATATGCCTAAATAACTTTCAAAAAAGTTCTTAAGGAAAAACGACATCCGAAGAATCATAAAAGAATTCTTCCATCCTATGACAAACCCATGTTAAATTTATTGAAGAAAATGCTGAATTGGAAACACTTTTTGGTGTAAATATTTTTGCTGGGTACTCAAACGATACATAATTTCTACTGATTACGGGCAAAATAACCAATATTTTTTTGGAGGGTACTTATTAGGGATGGTCGATTTAAAAATCGCTCAACTGACAAGGAAAATCGTATTCTAGGGATCAAAATAAGAAACTTTGCCGGAGTAACCATACCTCTAAAACGAATTCTGATGTCCCAACTTTTGACCCGTAGGGCCAAATTTTGAAAAATACCACTTTGACCCATTTAGAATGCCCCAATCGAGTCCGAATGTATGACCGACCCCCACTAACTTTGGAGGACCGACCCACCAATGCCAGTGTCACACCCCGTGGAACCCCCTGGGGGGTTCCCCATACAAATATTTAAAAAAATCACCATTTTTGGCACTTTACAAATTGGTGCTCAAATGTCCCACACATCTGGATTTTAGGGAGAATCCATGGGAATCTTCCATTTTAGGTATAGGATGTGTTCAGCGAACGTATGTAAAACACTACGCGGAATATTTTTGTGGACCATTTTAACCCTGTAATCATATATAGATGCATGTATGTACAAATATGGCCATATAAGTTTCCTGTATAGACATATTTGGAAATATATGTAATTTCATATATATTTAAAAGAGGACAATGGACAAATATGAAAGTATATACGACTCCATACATCCAAAAAGGACTCATGTACGGGCATATATGTTTGTATATGACATCCCATATATGCAAAATGCACTCAAATATGGATGAATATGGAAGTATATGTCATTTGATATACAAAAAATGACATATATGGACATATATGGAAGTATATGTGATTCCATATCAGCAAAAATCACTTATGTATGGGCATATCTGATTCCAGATATGCAAAAACCACATGTAATTTAATATATGCAAAACGAACTCATGTGGGAAAATACATCGAAAAACTTGAGTTTATTTTTTTTATTTTCAAAAACCGCGAATAATTTATAAACTACAAATTTTTTTTAAATTTAGATTGCAGATTCATATTGTTTGTTAAAATAAAGATCAGATTTGAGAAATTTGCTCATATTTTTAGGAAATTTGGTAATTTTAGCCAAAATATGTATTTTTTTTGTATGTATAATTAAAATAAAAAAAACTGCGAATTACTTAAAAGTAACCTAATTTTTTTAAGTTTTGATTTCATATTCCTTTTCTGCACATTAATTAAGACTAGAATAAAAAAAGAAAAATAATTCAGAAATAATTCAAAGTCAACCCTACTTTTTGTATTAATTACTCTAGAGACAAATTAAAATTTATTAAAAGATAACTTTTTCTGGCCAGAATAAAAGCGGATTTGGCTTAAACTTCGCACAGAGAGTTTTTAGACATTAAGCAATAGGGGCAACAATGTAGACACCGCGAATTCCAACTTTCGTGTTTTTTTGGGCAACTCTAATATACATACATGGAAGTAGATATAAATACTCCTATTTATGTCAGCATATTCTGATATGTATGTGTTCATATATGATTATTATTTTCTACATTCGTTATATTAATGCGGAGTTTTTGGGATGTAAGCTAAACTTTGTTTAATTAAACCGAAAACGTATTTTTCAGCAATTTCTATGTTAATATGAAAAATTTGTCTTTATGGAATTAAAACATAAAAATTTTTTGTTGCATTTCAAACTAAAATACTTTATTTTCAAAAGCAAGAATGTTAATTATGTAACTTCATTGTATGTTCATTATTTTACAACTATAATTTCCAATCTGTATAATATGTTTAATTGAATTATCTTATTATCTTATATTTTAATTATTTTGAAATCGCACGAAACATTAAAGGGAATTATATGTTCTACTACGAATTTTGTTTTGTTGTGAACAAATTTGTTGGCGGTTTCCAAATCAAGACATTGAACAAATAAAATGCATTATTGTATTTTCAAGTTTTTTAACAAAAATTTGCTACAACAGTTTTTCGCGTTTGAATTTTATCTTTATTGAAATAAAACAAAATAAATCGCTTATTACAATTGCGTTAAACTAAGTTTAATGATAATCTACATCCTAAAAACTCGGCCTTAGTTGATATATTTCGTTCTTATACGATCAAAATGGCAAACATATAAAAAATATAATGTTACTACCATTTTAAGAAACTTTTGTTTTTTTTTATCGAAAACACGATTTTATTCATTTTTCTAGTATGTACGAATATGGGTGACCATATATGATCATATAAAAAATATATATGATCATATATGAACTTTTTTAACCGGGGTATTAAATAATATTTATGTAAATTAATATATATTTTTATTACAAAACTTATTATTATTTTCTTCATTTATTACAACTTCTTACTGCGAAATTTTCATTCTTATGTGTATGATTTCTTTAATATCCTTTTTTTGGCTAAAGACACAAGAACACACAGGTACATATATGAAAATAAACGTGTTTGTTATAGTGTATTTAGACTGGGCAAAAACTAGTAGTTTTTGGCCATTTTTAGTTTTTGAGCCGAAAACTACAAAATTAATTTAGTTTTTCCATACAATTTTCATACAAACTGAAAACCACATTCTGCCTGGTTTTTGCCAAAAACCAAGTAAAAATAACTGAAATATGCATTTTTGATACACCCAGTATCATTTATAATTAATTTTCGATACGCCCTGTTACAACGAATATTGAAGTAAAGCAAGTGTCAAAAAAATATTTTTTAATTTTTTAAGAATATTTTTGGTTTAATTTGAAATTGTGTGTTGTTAATGTTTTTTAAATGTATTAATAATTTTTTACATTAATTTAACAATAAAAAAAGAAAGAAAAATGTGTAATAAAAAAGTGTTGTGACAAAGAAAAACTAAATACTCACTGTAAATGACTTGGCTTTTGCAATTTAGTTTTGTACAAAAACCAGCTCTGTCTAAATTCAGTATTAAAAAGAATCAAAACAACTGCATAAATTAATTTAAAAGAAAATTCAGTAGTTTTTGTGTGTTGTTTAAAAAAATAATTGTCAAAACCCTTAAAAAATGTTTCCCCAAATAAAACAATTGCAATTTCAGTTAACGTGATCTACAAACTTTTGATAAAAGCTCTTTGCCACAACTTTTGTTTTTAGAGAATTTGCTACTTTTTATATATAATTCGACTGGAAAACGCTTTGCCAACATTCGCAAAGTAGGATTTGCTAGTGCAAAATTTATAACTCTTTATGAAATGTTTCTGATATTAAATGTTATTACAGATTTTTATGTCAAGTTAAAAAGTTTTTAAAAAAGTATTGAGATATTGAAAATTCTAAATTTAAAGTGACAGATATCAATTGCGAATACAAAATATAAATTTCAGATGATATTTTAACAATTTCAAATGAAAACCATCTCACAAAATGAAATTACAATTACTTTCTATAAAAACAAACGAACTTGGTTAGTACATTTTGTATGAAAGCTCTTCAATTACGAAGGACCTACAATTTAAAATGTTAAAAAATCCAAGATTTACATAACGTTCTAGGATGAAGTTGGCTGCAACTAAATTATAGCTAACAGTGATGGGATATAAGTTTTTCACTTCGATATCAAACATATTATCGAAGGGTACTTTTTTTGGCCGCAACAGTACTAAAATTTTTGTTTTGCTTTTGTTTTTATTATTACTCAGGAAAACTTTTTACAGTTGGTTGCGAACCAAACCAATTCTGGAAATATTTCCACTGCAACCGATTCCATGGAACTGGTTCCGAAACCTTATATCTTATATGGAAGGTATGGCGGACGGAGAATCAGTTCTATAAATAGTTCCAGAACGGATTTTAAAGCAACCGGATCCATTTTCGAGCTATAGAAGCGGTTGCTTTTGGGACAATTTCAAATAGAAATCATCAGTGTTAAAATTGACAGTAGAATGAATGGGTTGAAAAGCAAAAGTACCAAGCAAATTTTTTTACAATCGTTTGGCAATAACACCAGTTCTGCAACTGGTTCCACTACAACCGATTCCATGAAACTGGATTTTAGATATTAAACTAGAGTATATGATTGTAAATTTTTGAAAAAAATATTTAACTTTTTTACGAGTTTCATAATTTATCCCATTTTAACCCTACAATGGTCAGGGCGAATTGCAATTACTTAAATATTTTCCAACCGATTTTGGATTTTTGCGCCCTGTTAGAAAGGTAATTCAGTCTGGATTAGATTCTATTGACACTTTTTAAAAATACAGTTACTTTGAAAAAATCCAAAAAAGTAATTTTTTGACCTTATAAATCGTATTTCAAACTTCAAGTTATACGATCACCTTAATTTTTTGCGTGATGTATTTTTATACACAAACGAACATTTCTAGGGGGTGGAGGGGCCACAGGTCGCCATTTAGCCATTAGCCGGTCCATACTGTCGGCTGGCGGCGGCTAATGGCTAAAATGGTCGGCGGCGATTAACTTTTAGAGTTGAGCCGCAAACGCATCGGCGGCGGCTGGCTTAAAAAAATAGTGTTGACTGGCGGCGGCTAACGTCGGCTAAAAGGTAAATTTTCCAAGAATTTTCATATACATACACGCAAAAAAAGCAACTGCAAAACTATCGAAGTCAACTTTTAAATTTTTATAGGTACACTTAAAATAATACGTCAGTAGAAAAATCTGTCAAACCGGTTTCAAATCGATTTGACTAATTTTTAACAAATTTTAGTGGAAATTTAAGCAAAGATTTTAGCTATCTTCATTTAACACTATACTAAAAATCCGCAGCACTTTAACTAATTTTGAGTGTTAATTTTTAAAATTATTTAAAACGAATTTTTAAGAACGCATTCGTTATATTTTACAAAATTTATTGTTAAAATATATTTTCATGTTACTATTATTACCCGGTAGATGGCGCGACCAATGTATCCGAAGTTTTAAAGATGGCGTTATTTCTTACCGTCCCGATTTTTTAAAATGGCCCATATCTCGAAAACTAAGAGAGATAGAGCAAAATTGGTGAACATTTTAACTACCTCCAACCGTCTAATACCCAAAAGGCCCCGTCAAGATCCATCTCTATCCAAAGATGGACCTTGGCGGGTCCTTGAACCCTCGGAAATTTTTAATAAAAATTTTCCACTTCATAAAATGTTTTCGAGATATGGAAAACTAAGCGAGATAGGGCAAAACGGCAAAATATTTGCTCCGTTGGAGTGCCCTTATATGCCCTCGCATGATATGGATTAGGCCCGGGGAGGGTCCCGAGTCCCTAAATTTGAATAAATTCTACGACTCAGTATAATTACAGATAAAACTGTGGTTTTACAAATTTTTTACATAAATTGATTTGTTAAATTTAACAAAAAACTGTTAAAATCAACAAATTTTATTGTAAGCCAAAAACAGGAATCAATTTTGTTAAAGTAACAAATTTTTCTGTTCAGCCAACAGACTTATTACTTTGAGTGTAGTTTAGTAAATTGAGTTGATAATTACACAATTTTACACAATTAATTGTTAAAATATAAGATTTTCATCTCTCTGCCATCACCTATTAGATGGCCCCACCAGTATATCCGATGTTTTAAAGATAGCCCTATTTCTTTCCCTCCCGGTTTTATAAAATGGTACATATCTACTAAACTAAGAGAAGTAGACCAAAATGGAAATGAAATTCGACTATTCCTAGCTTAACCTCACTCAGAGCTTTGAAAAATTAATTCTTTAATTCAGTTTTTGAATTCTGAATTAAAAATTCAGTGAATTAATTCACAAAATACTATTTATTGAATGGAATTAATTCATATTTGTTTTCGTTCGATTTCTTTTGCTACGAATTAATTCAATTGCTATTATAGTTGTTTTTATTAAATCAAATGAATTAATTCACTGGTGAACGCGTTCAATTTTATAAATATAACAAAAAAGTGAATTAATTCTTTGTTGAATTAATTCACCAATGAACTCCTTCAATTTCATTTTGTTCAGTGAATTAAAAAAATAAGTCACTAAATTAAAAAAAAAAAAAATTCAGCGAATTAAAAAAAAATATGTTCACTGAATTTAAAAGCAAAAAATTATGTTAACTGAATTGAAAAACAAAAAAATACGTTCACAGAATTCAAAAGCTCTTTTCTGCCGTTCAGTACACAGTGGAGTGTTTTCAAAATATTTTGGAAATCATTCAGAAACTTCGCACGTCCATAACAAGACTCTTTTGCCTCTATATTAAAAGTTTCTTTAAGAACACATATAGTATTTATATTTTTCTGAAAACATACTTTTTTTAGATGGACCTGATGGAAAAAATATTCTCCACTTGTCAATTTTTCTTCCCCCAGACCACTCCAAATTCGAGGAGAAAATCTCATTTTTGTAAAATTTTCACAGTGTTTTGGGAGTTGTGAAATTTTTTCATCTTATCTCAATTTATTTTTTATATTTTTATATAAAGAATAGTAACCAATAATAAATGTCTGAATTATTGCCAAAATATTTTGAAAGCACTCCACTGTGTACTGAACGGTAGAAAACAGCTTTTGAATTAAGTGAACGTAATTTTTAATTTTTCAGTTCAGTGAAAGTAATTTTTTGTTTTTTAATTCAGTGAACGTAAATTTTTTTAATTTACTGAACGTAATTTTTTTTAATTCACTGAACGAATATGAAATTGAACGAATTCAGTGGTGAACTGATTCAGTATTGAATTAATTCATCTGATTAATAAAAAGAACTATAGCAATTGAATTAATTCTTTCAATTTGTCTTTTGTTGAACACGTTCAGTTGAACGAATTCAGTGAATTACTTAAGAAAAGGCATTCATTCAATTCTAAAGAAAATTGAATTGATTTGGTAGTAAATTCATTAAAATACAAATTAATTCTTCAAAGCCCACTTTACCCCCATGAGAAGGTCATCTCTGTAGAAAAATGGATATTGTTTGGGCCTTGGACCATTTGGACATTTTTAAAATTCCATTTTATAAAATGGACCTCGAAAACTAACCGATATAGAGTAAAAGAGACAAAGCCATTGCTCCCTTAGAGTATCAATATATGCCCTTATTAATTATGGACCAGGTCCGAGAAAAAAGTACAAATAAAACTGTAGTTTTACAAATTCTTTGATTAAATTCCGAATTTTTTAATTTAACAAACATTTAAAAATCAGCAAATTTGATTTTAAGTTAAAAATAGGAATAATTTTTGTTAAGCTAATAAATTTTTCTGTTGTGCCAATAGACATACAATTTTGAGTGTAAGTTAAAAAAATAGAAAAGTATTTTATTAAATTAATATTTTGAAAATTATTTAAAGTACTGAGGATTTTCATTAATGTGTTAAATGAAGATAACTAAAATCAGTGTTTTAACTAAAAATTTATTAAAAATTAGTACAATCGATTTGAATCCCGATTTACATTTTTTTTTTACTGAAGCGTAATTTTAATGCACTAACAGAGTTTGGAAGAGTTAATTCGTTAATTCTGGGCTTCGTTAAAAGAGAAACTAAGGTAACAAAAAAAGTCAACAACGATGTCAAAGATTTCCGCGGAAAATGGTATTTAGCAGCTCGAAAGGTATTTAATAATACCATAAAAACGTTGATGGAAAGGCATCAGAAAAATTAAAAAATTTCGTAAAATAAAAATTTGTATATTGTTTTATAATAATCTTAATTTTTAAAAATACGGTTATAAAATAGCTTTTATTTTTAAAATTGAATGACTACTTCATTAGTTTTTTTTTTGGATTTTGTGATGGAAATTTTTTTCGAACGCAGTCCTTATAATGAGGAAACCTGTTAGATGCAAAACATATTAAAAATCATTGACATCTCAAAACAAGAAAATTTTACTTTCAAATAATTATGTATATTTAAACAAATTTTAGAAATTTTCAAAAAAAAAAATAATATTTTTGCATTTTTCTATCGGCTTTAGCCGAAAATTGGCTTAGTCGGTTATTGCCGGCGGCTGAATCGGCTTGGCAAAGGTGTCGGCTGGCGGCGGCTAACCGGCTAAAGTCGGCTGGCTTGTATCTCTGGTCGCCATTTCCCCCCCTATATAACGAAGGTTCACCCTAACCTGTATGTATGCTATACATACAACAACAACAACTATATTGTTTTGTGAACCACACTAATGCAGATATAAAAATATATGTTTTTCAAAGGTAACTTTTAAATAACATTTTACAAAATAACAAAACGATAGTTGACCATTTTTTTATATTCAAGTCAGGTTTCATGCTTGTGCATTATTATTTTTTTATGTCAATGAATTTTTGCCTAACAAGGGAACCTTGTAATGTACAAAATATAAAAAAATATACTTATATCTCCTATTGGCAGTGTAGTTGTCAAATAAAAGTACTCTTGCTTTTGTAATGAAAATTTTATAAGTTCCTTTATTGTAGGTTTCATCATTATTATGCTTATTTTACGTTTAAAATTTTATGTATGTATGTGATTTTTCTATGATTTCAATTTATGTTTGAAATTTTTTTCCAAGGAAAGTGAAAAAGTAAAATACAAATTTTGTAAAACGTAATCTGTAAATATAAAGAAATGTTTGAAATTTTTGATTGGGAGTTTTTAGGTGGGTCTCATTCTGATCGGTTAACTTTAACAATTACACTAAAGAAACTGTGTTAAAATTGTACAGGAAGAAAAAGAAAATTTTTTTTTGGGTAAACTAATACACGCACAAAAAAACAGGAGGAACTTTATCTAAGTGCTATGTATTATACAACTACATAATTTCGAAGTAGGTTTTATAATTTTTTAGCAAAATATGCGTATTTTTTCGGATATTTCCACTACACATGTATATTAGAATGTCCCTTAAAAATAGATTTATCATTACACCCCCCCAGTTTTATTGAAAATGGTCCCAAATGGAAGAATTCGAAAATGATTCATACATGGAATTTTGACTTCATCGGATATCATTAACCCACTTTAGCCTGGAATCGAAAATGATCCACAAATTTGATAAAAATGCAAAAACGTGTTTTTTTTAAAATTAATTTTAAAGATTTTTTAAAATGCCTAATTTGGAGATGTCGATTGCTATTTGTACCACATAATATTTGATATTAAAAAAAAAAATAAATTGGAAAAATGATAATTCGAGTTTGTGTTTGGAGCGACTGCTTTTCAGGACATTTTACAAAAATTGCTCATTTTGTCAAAAATTTCAATGTTTTCATCATATTTTACATGGTTTTCGGAAAAACAGCACTCAAATTTGGTTTGATTATAATTATCTTTTCATTTCTTTAAAAAAAATTTAACCCTTAGTGGCCTGGGGTCAGAAAAGAACAATGGAACTTAATATTAATTATGACTAGGAGATTGTAAAGCCATTAAATTTATAAAAAAAAAAATCTCAACTAGATAAAAATAATTATTTTGTGTAACGTGTTCCATATGGGGTTAATTTTTATACTTTTGGCCAAAAACGCTTTACTAGGAAATTTAAAGATTACAATTTACACCTTTCGCATATCCCAATTTAATAAAAATCTGATAAATGTTATTCTGTAAATTTCCTAGTGTGTCTTTTTTGAATAATTTTTTTCTAAATTTCGAATTTTGGGAATTTTTAATAATAATACACATTTTTCCAGAAGGGGCCATTTTCGTCCAACTTTCGGCACGGGTTAACGTTTTCCAAAAAAAAAATCGATTTGTTCCATTTGGGACCATTTCCAATAAAACTGGGGGGGGGGTGTAATGAACGAAAATCGACAAATCGCTATTTTAAGGGACAGTCTAATGTATATATTTTGCAAGGATTGTATATACTTTACAAAAAAATGTGTATATTTTACTAGAACTTTGTAAAACTAACTAGAAAATTATGTAGTTGTATAATTACATAGCTCTCAGGTAATATTCCCGCTGTTTTTTCTGTGTGTAGTAAACTCATAAACTGTCGGTATGAAACCCAGAGTTTATATTTAAAATTTATATGAAATTATGGTGGTGTCTATAAAAAAATTTTTTTTAGCAACACTTAATTTTAGATCTGTACCTAACTACACTCGCACTGTTTATTTTTGATAATAGTATGTAAAACCCAATTAATTACAACTAAAAAATCTGACATATGCTGTCTGTTAGGTGAGATATTCTACAATAATAGAAAAAAGTTTGTAAAAACTACCAAAAATTTGTTAAAAATGATGCTGCAGAAAAAAACTGCTAAATTGGGAGATTATTTTTGCTATATATTACTAAGATAAATAAAAATCAAAGCCTTTTGAAAACAGCAGTTTACAATTTTTTTAGTAAATATTTCTGTTGATTTTATTAGGATAGACTGCTATTTGCATTCAACTACATTTAGCTTAAAAATAACAACAATTTGTTAGATATATCATTTGTTTTTGGTATTTTTAGTCCACTAATATTTAGTAAAATTTTTTGCAGAGTAGAATTTGTCATTTTCAATTAACTAAGTTAACTTAAATATAACTAAAATTCTGCAAATTTAACAGTTTTGCTTTTGCTGATCTTATTCTACTAGTATTTAGGAAAAAATCTGCTAATTTCAGCAGGTTTTTCTGCAACATCATTTTTAACAAATTTTTAGTTCCTTTTTCTGCTTTTTCATATTTACTTCTATGAGTTTCTATGTTCTATGCTTTTATGCTAGTTTTAAATAACATTTATAAAAACAACGATTATCCTAACAAAACAATACTTCCGTTCCTTTACGTTACCGCGGGAACGCGCGGGATCCCAAACTTACCCAAAAAGCGTTCCCGTATTTGAAAATTGGGTTAATGAGAGCATTCAATATAGTACATTTGTGTTTCTCTTTTTACCAAAGTTACCCAGATTTTTATTTTGGTAACTTTGGTAAATTGTAAAGCTAACACTAATGCAATGATAATCAAAAACAATAATTGTAAAAATAATTTAAAAATTAAATTAAACGTACCAATACGCAAAAGAAATTTGTTATTTATAATAATTTATTGAATAAAATCAATAAGAATTTTTAAATGCAAATAAATATGTGTGTTTATTCAATTTTTCAAACTAAAATTATACGCATTTTCACATTTTTCTTTGAAATGCATTTTTGGGCTCGAAAAGTGGTTTTGTGCGTTCCTTTACTTTTGGGTAATTTTGTCATTTTGTGAGAGGATTTTTTGCTTACTCTCATTTTACCGAACTTTACACAAAAAGTAAAGGAATCCCTTTGATGACCAGTGGTCGCCCAATTTTTCTTTTTGCTATTTTAGGAAATTTTGTAAGACGATTTTAACTAAAATATTGTGTTCGCCACAAGAGAGACATTTTTTTGTAAGGATATTTATAACTTGGAGCCTGATTGATAGTCTCAGGGCAACTCGAAATCGAAAATTAAAATTTTTCTATTTTTAAGATTATTATTTATAAAATTTTAGTTTTTGTTTTTTTAATTTTAAAATTGTACCAAGAAATATGTTGTTTATCGAGTTTGATCCACTGCACCTTTTTTTATAGAGATTTAAGAGTAGCATAATATCTCTCTATAATATACACTCATTGTAGATGTTATCAGGCGGTATTCGTCTCTCTCTTTCGAAGATTAATATTTGGTATCCAAAAATGTTAGCCTTTGCAGACATGTATAAATATGGTAACAATTTTTGAACCAAATTAAGAAGATAGTGATTTAACAGAGGTTGTGAGAGTTGGTACCTCTTTTAATTATAAACTCGTTGATGGTATATGCCTGCTTTTCGAAGAACATCTCAATTTTGTGTAGCACTTAGTGCTGATGGATGTTCCGGTCTTTTAATGGTGCCATAACTGGATCCCATTCTTATGACATTTGCTACTCCTGTATGGGACCTTTCCAAGCGCCTGGCACTTTGGCATAGATTAGAAAGTTAGAAAGACCTTCATCTTTATACGCCTTAATTTTCACAATATCTTCTCCGGAAAACGATTTTCCATGCGGCATTTATTTTTTATTTGTACAAAATGCGGTTCACAATTTGATTAAGCAAAACAATAAACTTTGAAAATATTATAATTCAAACTATAAAAACTTCAGTCAATAAATGCAAATAAGTGATTGAAAAATTTTAATTTTTTGTATTGGAAGTATATCTGGTTTTGCTGGTTAGTTCACTTGACATGTATATAATCACCGTATCCCAGTGTTTTCAGTAAAAATGCTGGATCAAGCGTATTATTAATCATAAACTTAGTTGGACATGATTTCGCTTCATAAAACTTTGATATTATTTTAAAAACTTTTCGGTTTTATTTTTTTGATTTGCATTCCACCATGCGTGGCAACAGCAATTAATATAAGGGGAAAATCATACGCAATCGTATACAATAAACAACAAACACATTTAGCGTGTTTTTTAATCACCTGGAAAAAGCTGGATTTAATAAATCCACAATAAAAGCACAAATATATGAAACAGCCTATTAATTTAATGTCAGAAAAAAATACGAATGAAAATTAAAAAAAAAAAAATTGAAAAACTAACAAATACAAGGTTTTTATTAAATTTTTCATCTTGGACATGGAGAAATAGCTCAAATAGAAATGGCAATTTTTCACTCTACTGTAAGTAATTTAATTAAATCCAAATAATGAATATTAAATATTGCAATGAAATTTTTCAATTGTGAAAAAATATAAACTGAAGTGATAAAACTGAAAAGGCAGACTGTCTATGGCTGTTTTATATAAAATATAATTAAAACTTAAAAGTTATAGTAAAATCCTTCACCATCGAATTCGGTATTAAAAATTAGAGTAAAAGATGTGTCGCACAGAAAATTCTTTTTAAAATAGGGAGAATCTAACCCCATCTGTTAGCACTTTTAGAACTACTTTTTGGATTTATTAAATCCAAGTGATTAGAAAAAACGGCTATTGTCATGGGCACTGTGGCGTATGATTAGTCCCCTTATATTAATTGCAAGAGCCGCGCATGATTCCACTAATTACACTGCATGACAAAATCTTGACTTTTAAAAACTAATAGAGCTCTGACCATCAATTCTATATACTTCGGACATGCTGATTACAATGGTGTACTTTATTTTGCAGTGTTATAGAACTATATAAAACTAACATTAATTTTGCCTTTTTATTTCATTTTATTTTGTGAAAAAATTTCATACATGAAAATTAATTTTCAAGTTTTTAGTTAAAACTTAATTTGTGGACTTATTGTTTGTCAATTGGTCTCGTGCTTATTTTGTATATAAACTGACCATAAGATTCTATTGACGAAAAGACAATTTTAACTTTAAATTAAATTTCGTTGTTAAATTGACTATTTATTTCTTTGGAAAAAACAAAAACTTTGTTTTTCCCAAAACCCTTACCACTTGCATACACGCATACAACTCAATTGAACTTTATAACATATATAAACTTTATGAAACTACATGAAAATATTATATTAAGGGTTTTCACAAGGGGTGTACTATTTGTTGTATCGTTGTATCGTCCTAACAAAAAACAGAGTTGTTAAAAATTAAATTGAAAAAATACAACATTTGAGAATAGCACGATACAACATTTTTACGTATGTTTAGTGTCCTATGTTTGAGTGTGCTAACCGATAGAAAACTGAATAGAAAATCGTTGTTAAACACAAATAAAAATTTTAACAACTCTGTTTTTTGTTAGGACGATACAACGATACAACAGATAGCACACCCCTTATGAACAACCTAATTGTTACATATAAAAACAAATATTTTTATAAAAATGTACAGAGATATTTCTAAGGCTAAAAGTCAACCAAATTGTACTCTATTTGTAAGAAATTATCATATTTAGATTTCATTCACAATACTGAAGTCAGAGCTTGAAAAAGATAATTATTTTTTTAAATCAATTCGCATACGAATTTGATAATTTTATTAATCAGTGAATATTTATAATTATTTTAAATCACTGATTCGATATTGAATAAAGTGAAGATTTAATATTGATTTGATAGAATAATTTGTTATTTCAAATTTATTTTTATCGGGACAAACAATAATTGCATTAACCCTTTGACATGGGAATTTTAATGGCTGAGAATTTTCTGACCAAACTTCGTGGATATGTAGATCTATGCCCAAGATATATTGTTTATACATGTTATGGCTTTGCAGCACCTCCTAGCGGAGGTATTTGGAATTAAAGTTCAAACATTAACATGCTGCTGACCCCGAACGGGTTAAAATTTTTTCAAATTTTAATTTTATATTTTTTCTATTACTAATCTCTACATAAAATCTTTTGAGTTTTTAAATTTTATTCATCACATAATTTTTGAGACTAAACTTTAGCCTTTTTTTAATTTTAAACTTTTAACACATTCACAGCAGCATTGATGATCACAAGATAAAACGCACTCTACTCATCTCATGTTGTTTTGAAATTTCACAGTCTGTATAAAATTTTAATAAGAACAAAATAACGAACCGATAACAGTAATTGAATCGCGCTTTGGTTAAAATTCAAATCAGTGACGAGTTGATGAAGTCGACGTACATTATAATGTACGCCACTCGCCAAAGGGTTAAAGGGATTAAATGTGCTAAAATTCTAAAACTTATTTGGCAAATTGTGAAAAATAATCTGTTGAAGATATGTCCCTATCCGGATTTCATTCTTGCCTAAGGAAATCGTCAGGGGATGATGTTTAGAATTTCTAGAAATATCTACTAGGTTAACTCACAAACTGAATGAGAATTTCTAGTTTTTTTTTTATAAAAAGAAGCAACACTCAGGAAATTCTTCCTATTAATTAACGTGTTGCTTCCTTTGGAAAGGGGATAGAGAAGAAGTGAAAGGTGGTGAAAGATGAAGTGCTTCAAATATGGCAACACTATAGTTGCGCGAGATGTTGAATTTAAGAACAGTTATTGCGCGCCATTTGATGGTGAGTTGGCGAACTTTGTTAAAGCTTTTTAGTTCATAGCCCTGTTATATTATTTTACTACGGTGGGGTTAAGTGCTATGGGAACACCGAAGGAGGACGCTGCGATACCCAAGAAAATTTTCTGTTCCAAAGAATCGGTTGTAGAATAGCTGATTTTCCTTTACAACCCCTCCTACTGTCGATTCCAACACCGATTATTATACCCTACACCACTGTGTGGTCAGGGTATTATAAGTTTGTGCTGATGTTTGTAACACCAAAAAATATTGGTCGTAGACCCACCTTATAGTATACCGATCGGTTCAGAATTTTTTTTTATTTCGATTTAACGATGTCCGTCTGTCCGTCCGTCCGTCCGTCTGTCTGTCTGTCCATGCAATCTTGTGCGCACTCTACAGGTCGCACCTATTAAGATATTTTGATGAAATTTGGTACGCAGACCTATGTTGGCCCAAGGACGAACAAGTTTGATTTTTTGAACATCGGTCCATGTTTAGACCTAGTGCCCATATAAGGGTCCTACCAAAATTATACTGTTTATACGCTGCAGGTCGCAAATATTAAGATATTTTGATGAAATTTGATACACAGACCTATATTGGCTCAATAACGCAGCCTATTGATTTTGGTGAACATCGGTCCATGTTTAGACCTAGTGCCCATATAAGGGTCCTACCAAAATTATACTGTTTATATGCTGCAGGTCGGAAATATTAAGATATTTTGATGAAATTTGGTACACAGACCTATATTGGCTCAATAACGCAGCCTATTGATTTTGGTGAACATCGGTCCATGTTTAGACCTAGTGCCCATATAAGGGTCCTACCAAAATTATACTGTTTATATGCTGCAGGTCGTAAATATTAAGATATTTTGATGAAATTTGGTACACAGACCTATATTGGCCCAATAACGCAGCCTATTGATTTTGTTGAACATCGGTCTATGTTTAGACCTAGTGCCCATATAAGGGTCCTACCAAAATTATACTGTTTATACGCTGCAGGTCGCAAATATTATGATATTTTGATGAAATTTGGTACATAGACCTATGTTGGCCCAAGGACGAAGCCTATTGATTTTGGTGAACATCGGTCCATGTTTAGAACTAGTGCCCATATAAGGGTCCCCCCAAAATTATATTGTTTATACGCTGCAGGTCGCAAATATTAAGCTATTTTGATGAAATTTGGTACATAGACCTATGTTGGCCCAAGGACGAAGCCTATTGATTTTGGTGAACATCGGTCCATGTTTAGAACTAGTGCCCATATAAGGGTCCCCCCAAAATTGCCTTGGTTACAAACTGCAGGTCGCAAATATTAAGATATTTTAATGAAATTTGGTGCGCTGACTCACATTATAGAAAATTTTGACATAAGCCCCATTTTAACCCATTCGAATTTCGGATCCAAACAATACACCAAACTGGTGTAGGGTATTGTATAGTCGGCATGCCCGACTTTAACCTTTTTACTCGTTTTTGTTTGAAATTGCCCCAAAAGCAACCACTTCTATAGCTCAAAGTGGAATCGGTTGCCCTAAATCAGTTCTGGAACAAGTTCTAGAACTGATCCTAAGTCAGTCATACCTTCCATATAGGATCCTTGGAACTGATTCCGGAACTAGTTCCATGGAATCGGTTGCAGTGGAACCAGTTGTAGAATAGGTGTGGTTCGCTACCGATTGTAAAAATTTTTCCTTGGTATGTATGACGGATAGAAAAAACTCATACATATTATTATTTTTCATAAAATGATGTTGCCTTGGTTGGGGATCGAACCCGCAACCGCATGTATAACAGTCCAACGCGCTAACCATTACACCACAGCACTTGTGCAATATAAACGTAACTGCCCATTATAGAAAAAATACGATTTTCATTTATTGGTTATACATAAATGGATGTCACTACATTGCTAGATCTATCAAAACAACAGAGTAGTATTTTGGAAGATGACAAAGCAAATTGTGTTAAATTTTTGTTGTTCTTTTTGTTCTTTGTTTGATATCTTAAATAACGCTTCTACACGAGAATAAGAAATTCTCATTGAGTTTGTGATTTAACCTAGTAAATATTTCCAGAATAATTTGTTTTAAGAGATAATTTGCGAAGTATGAATCACATCAAACTTTGAAGAATTGATTTGGAAAGAATTATTTTCAAAGATAATTAAAAAAGCTGATCTATAAGTACCCGATTCAAAACAATATACCTAAAGATAATTCACCTGAATTATTTTTATATTTTTAAATTCCCAAATTGATGTCAGTTTTTTAAATTAATTTGTTGGACTCTATTTCTATTTAAAACATTGATTTATTAGTAGAAAATTTAATTTTTTATTTAAATTTATTGTCAAGTCAATGTATTCAATGAAAGTTTATTTCTTACAGACATATTATTGACTAAAATTAATACGTAAATTATAAAAAAAGCAATTTTAAATCCTGAATAAATAGAAAGAATTAAAATTCGCGCGAATCAAAAAGATCAACATATTGTATTATTTTTATTCTTTTATAGAAGTTGAATTATTACTGATGATTGAATTATATTTTTAAAGGTCCCAATCAAATGACCCATTTTAAGTTGAAATGAAGTTAATCAATTCCTCTGATACTATGAAAAGAATATAAATAAAAAAACAAAAATACGTATTTATTTTTTGAATAAGATGTTGATTGAATAAAGTACACTCAACCAAAAAAGTCTGTAATGGCTACTGAAAATTTTGCTATTATTACGGGAAATTTAACTGTTTTGAGCCCAGCGGTATTTTTTGCTAATTTTAGCAACACATGTCTGTAGTACAACAAAATTTGTAGAAAAAATTTGTAGTAGCTACTAAGTTTTAGGAAAATTTTTGTAAACTGCAATTCAAAATCGATTTGCTAAAATCAGTTAAAAAACTTACTAAATATCATAATTTTAGTACAATGAAATTAGTATAAATAACTAGTTGCAGCTACTAAATTTCGGTAAATTGTTGTAAACTGTAATTTAAAATTAATCTGCTGAAATTAGCAAAAAAGTGTACTAAAAAATAAAAAAACTGTAAAATCTAAAATCTAGATGCAATACAATTTTCTGAGTATTATTCCCAAACTAAGAATATATCAATAGTAACAAATATAAACTAAACAAGAATTGTAAAAATTAAAAAAAAATTTTTAAATTAGTATATTTTTCTGCTAAATTTAGCACTCGGTTTTAAAAAATTAGTAAAATGTTTTGCTGAAATCAGCAGCGAGAATTAGTAAAAAATCCGTAATTTGTAATAAGAAAATAGCGAAAATGATTACTAAAAAAACTTGCACTAAAAATAGTAAAGTTCGATTGCAAAATGTTTAAAAATTTTTTTACTAACTTTTTTATCTGAGTGTAGGCAATAATTCAATCAATTAAAATGAGTTCTGCGATTCGATTCGTACAAAATTGAATCAGATTTATAAATCGAATTAAGGAATTATATTTTTAATGGTCTGCACCCGGGAATTCCCGGGAATCCCGCCCTTTTTTCAATCCCGCAATCCCGGGAATTTAGTGCGGGATTTCCCTGGATTTTTTTATTCTTTTACAGAAGTTTTAGCTAGAATATTAAAATTTTGGAAGCTTTATTTCAATTAAAAACATTGATTGTTTTAAAAATAATTTAAATAAAAAATATTTAAAATTAAAAAATGCGATTTAAAATTTAATAATCTAATATATAATATAAAAAAATACTATTTAGGCCGAATTTTTTGGGTTTAGTTAAACCGAAAACAAATTAGACATTATCAAGTTTAAATACCAACAAAAATACTCGTACCTCGGAAATTTTATATTTTTTAATGATGGTCTTTGTTCAAATAAAGTATTTCAGCTCCAAATACCTCCAAAATAAACTCGGCATTAAAATTAAAAAAAATTATAATATTTTCGTATTTTCAATTGATGTAAGTGTTTTAAATTTTTATTACCTACTTAAAATAATTTCATTTAAATTTCAATTGCTATTATTTTATATCAGTTGTATTGTTCAAAATTTATGTTTTTGTTAGATTAAATATTGTTGACATTTCGTGATGTTATATTTTTAGTATTGTTTGGCTTTAGGTCATAAATTTTTAAAAAATAAAAATCCAAATATTTTGTATTTTATTTTTCAATATTTTATTTTTTAATTTTCTTCCGATATTTCGATTTGCATCGCAAATCATCCTCTGTGATATTTAAAAAATAAAATATTTTAAAAAATATATTTTTGAACGGGACTGAGTTGAAAACTTCTCGCTGCACTTAAAGCTTACTATTATTTTTAAAATAATGCATCAGATGCTTTTTCAAAATATTTTGGATGTTAATTTAAAAAAAATGCAACAATGAAAATTAAATATTTTTTTTAAGTAGTTGTGCCATAAATAAGTTCTATTCAAAAAATACCAATTAAAGTTAAAAAACTATTTAATAATATTTTAGTGTCTATTTTTATAAAAAGATTTAGACGGTTAGCCTAAAAATTTGTGTGAAAAATACTCACTTTAAAACTTTTTAATAAAAATAGACGAATACTTCTGAAAATCTGCATAGAAACAAAATATCTAGAAATAGAAATTTTTGGATTCCATATTTAATCCAAAAATCGATCTTAGTTCTGATTCAAAAGCTGGTCCGATACAAATTTGCACCCATTAATAATTCCATTATATCCTGAAAGAATTTATGATTCAATTTGTTTAACCGTTTAAACCGCGAATTAATATTTAATTAATGTATTTCTAAGAGTTGTTTTAAAATTAAGACGGCCTTCCATACAAATATATTACCTGCATATTAGTTCGCTATTTAAACTGTTAAACGAATTGATCTCGAAAAAGTGAAGGATATGGATATTTTAGTAAGCCCTTATTTCAGAATATATTAGTAGATTTTCTCATGACTGCAACCAAAAGATGAACTTTGTCGTAAGTTTTTTTAAATAGATATCAAGTTTTTCAAGTAAACATACGCCGGATATATTCATTTTCTAACGAGCGGGAATTCCCGGGATCCCGGGAAATTCAGAAAAAAATCCCGCTGTCCCGGGAAATGAAAAAGTCCGGGAAAAGAAAAACCCTATCTGCACCCCATTTCTGTATTTCTCGCATCAAAAAAGTTTTCGCGAAAACCATACAAAAATTTCTGGAGTTACTACATAGCAGTTATTTGTGAAGTTATTTTACTTAGAGCAAAATTTTTCAATGTTTTTGACAGTTATTTTCTTAAACAAACTACAAAAACTACTATATTGTAGTAACATTTATTTTAAGCAGTTGTTTTAATTTTGTACAAATACTTAAATTTTCAAGTGTGTCTGTACAAAGCATACAAAAATAATATAGCGCATGTTTAGAAATTTCTAGTGAATGAATATGAGAAAAATGTGTTTTCTCTTGTGTCTTTAGTCATAAAACAACTCTAAAGAGTGAAGACGCGTTATACGGAAAAAAGGGTATACATTTTATTAACTAATTAAAATAATAAGGTAAGTTTTGTAATGTAAAATATATTTTTATTTACGGAAATATTAAAAAATATCGTATTTTTAAAAGCAACATTTTACATAAAAATAACCTTTGGGTACTATTATACGTATATTTGTGTGTTCGTTGTCAATAAGATTTGTAAAAAGAACGACATTATTCCAACAATAATTTGATTGGGACTTAGCCGTGGTATACTTTGTTTAACAATTATTTTAATTTTTGCATTAAAAAATACAAAATCAGAGAGTTCATATACAAAAGCACAAAATTCTCGTCCCGTTGAATTTTTGTGCAATACTTTATGTAATGTGTCGGTTTGTGTATTTCAATCATCATTTTCTTATTGCGGACAACTTATGATTTGGGGTGATGCCCATGAAACAATTGTATTGTCTATCATGAAAATGTTCAAACATTTTGAAACAACAAATAAAATCTTATATGACATATGAATTTGGACTTGTGGTAGAGCAATATTCTAACTAAACACTTTATATTTCCCTTTTGAAAGATTAAATTCACCTAAACCACTAGGCAATCTCTTCCACACCCTAGACAACCTAACATGATATATATGATTGTTCGTAAAAAGTTGAATAAATTTTTGGAACAGAAAAGAAAGGGGTTTCATATGTACTAAGTTGGCATTTGTCTTACAGCAATGTTATAAAAGAAAGATAACAACTTATAAGAAACGTAACTCTCAAATGATCATCCCAAAAACTTAAAAAGTTTAGGAGAAATATGTTCACTTCTGGATTATTAAATACATAACGAGCCACTATATTTACAATAAGTCGAATTCTACCCAAATTACCACTAGAAGAATTACCACTAGTAAAATAGGCTTTAAAAAGTTTAACGGTGGGTCTCATACTGCAGGTTTAAACTTTAGTTAATAGCTAACCCAAAAATTTGTTGTTGTTTTGTGTAAATTTTTTTAATATTTTCTTTTGTTTATAGTTAAAGTTAAACCTACAGTATGAGACCCACCGTAAGAGGATAATTAAATTGAAAAATATATTATAATAGTGCAGTTGCATTTAAAACACAGTTGCGAATTAAAAAATATTTTCTTTAAAATTGTGTTCAAATAAGGACAAAACTACCATTCATACTTATACCGTTTAAATAACTGAGATGCAATAAGCAGTCTAAAAAATATTTTTTTCAAAAATGAAAATCGGGAATAAAATCTCGAGTTTTTGGAATTTTAAGAATATAAAAATGGATTTATCCAAATCGCTCCAAGGAATATCTGCAGGCAAAATATGAAAAAAAAAAAAAATCGGGAGACCCTCGGTAATTTATTTCTTAAATCCCATGGAATTTGTGCTAGGCAGTTAAAATACTGATAAATGGTTAGTTGGACTTGGTGACGTATGAGTTATTTTTTAAAAAGTATTTAACACTCACTCACTCGTTTGGTTAAAAAATAGTGCTAATGAATAAAAAAAAGGACAGCGATTGACGAGCAAAAGTGTAACAGGGTTCACATTGTTCAGATATTTTGCTTTAAATTTTTGACTACGATAGCAAATCAAATAATTTTTTCTACCTTTATTTATTTATTAACCTGTCTTAATTAGAAATGAGGAACACTCCTGATAAATTTGTGTTTAAATATCCCCTATTTATAGTAGGTAACTTTTTACCTTATAGTATCAGTAAAATTACTCTATGTGCGTAAATTTAAATTCATACACACATTGTGTGTAAAATTTGTACACACAATGTGTGTAAATTTGTATTAAATTTGTCTATAAATTGTTCAGTTGTTTTACTTAATTTTCAATAAAAAAATATTAACTGGTTATAACATCCCGAGTAAAAAAATTATATATAATCAAATGTGGCATATATTACAATATATAATTAGACATGTCGTTATGTATATCCATATATAATTATATATGACGTCTTTTTCCAAATTTTTTTTTTATATAATGCCATATATAATTTCATCTAATTAGATATCGGCCTTTATAATATTAGATATGGTATATATGATTATATATTACATAGCATGGCTGATCTTATTGCATATATAGTTATATATAGAGCTATATCTTAATATATATGGTGGCGTTTTAGCAATATATAATTATATATGGTATCATTTAAACAATATATAACTATATATGGCGCTAGTTAAACTAGATGTTATCATACATGGTGCCATTTAAACCATATATTATCATTTATGGTGGCATTTAAACAATATATGGTCATATATGGTACCTTATGAACAAAATATTTAATACAGTTCCAGATATGGTAATATATGCTACTATATATAGTGCCATATATATTCATATATGCCCAAGTAAAAAAAATGATATGGAGCCATATGAAGTTATATTTAATTATATATAATCTTTTAAGTAATTAGATATAATTATATCCGAAAAATGAGAACATCTTATTGTATCGAATTGTATACAATTGTATACAATTTGGTACAATTTGATACAATTTTATGCAATTCGATACAATTGTATCCGAATTTTGTCCTCATCCATTTACATCAAATTATATCATTTTGTAAAAAATTATATAAAATATTATAAAAGTGGACATAGTTTGATACAATTATATCTAAAAATTGACCTTATACTTTAGATCATATTATATATGACCACATCTAACAATATACAAAAATTATTTTTTTAAATAAAAAAGATATGCAAAATCTGGAGATCAGACCTAGGGGATTTCAATTACAATTGCAAATAAATGTAATTGAAATTAAAACAAACTCAATTACATTTCATGTAACTGTAATTGAAAATTTTCAATTACAAGTAATTGTAATTGAAAGTGATTTCAATTACAAATTTCAATTACATTTAGAATTAAAGTGTTTTTTGTTAAAATTTTTATGCTTTTTGTCATTATTTCTTTTCCGAAAAAATGTAATTGTAATTGACATTTTTTCAATTACAATTATATATAATGTATAATTGAAAATTTTCAATTACAAATTACTTGTAATTGTTTTTTTTTTTTAATTACAATTACAAATAATATGTAATTGTAATTGAATGTTTTTCAATTACAATTACATGTAATTGTGTAATTGCATGTGTAATTTCCAAATATAATGATTAACCCAAAGGTCTGCTGGAGATCCTATAATTTCGATAAATCTCCCATTACTTTTATCCAGATTTACAATGACAGTGCATTAAACATGAACAAAATTTTTTTATTTTTAGTAATTTTAAAATAAATTTAACAAGACTGAAATTTTAAAGTTAATAGGATTATGTTATACAACCAAGATATAAGAAAAATAGTAAAATATTACAAAATAGTAAAAATTACTAAAAATATATGATGCAAAAAATAAACTCACACACGACTCATGCACGGGTTATATATTCTTATTCACGCTCAGGCACGAATCAAGTAGGAATTATATATTCTCAGACTCACGAACTTGAGTATAGTAATTATTACTCACGATCACGTGTGAATAACGTGACTCACGAACATTTCTAGTCAGGCGCCAATCCCTAGTAATTACTAAATCTAAAACTAGTTCAAAATCATTGTTAACATAGAACCACATATAATATAATACGGTTTTATATGGAGCTTACATAATTTTATATAAAATCACTTTGAAATAATTGCTTATGTGGGATGATATATAATTATAGATGATTTTATAAAGAACGTTATATTGTTATATATTAAAGAAATCATGAAATATTGTAGATATGGAACCATATTAAGTTATATATGGGTTCTTATTCGTCAATATATAATCATATCTAACACAAATTATGAAATATTTCTTATATGGCTCCACATATAGTTTTATATTATTATGTATAGTGTCATACTAAATTATATATAAACGTATATGTAATTATATCTGTAATATGTTACTTAATGTACTTATATATAGTACATACATATATATGTAGGCCTGTATGTAATAATATAAAATCACATATGTCCCCATATTAAAACCTTTGAAGAAAAAATATCTAACATATGACTACATAAAAGTATATCTGCTTGAATTTAAAAGCATGTATGTATGTATGTAACTATAAGTTACTATATGCAATTACATAAAATAATATATGGTTATATCAAAACTTTTTTACTCGGGTGGTGTCATTTATACAATATATTACCATATATGGTGCCATTTAAACCATATATTATCAAATATGGTGCCATTTCAACAATATATGCTCATATATGGTACCTCATGAACAACATTTTTTATACAGTTCCAGATATGATAATATATTGTGTAATACCATATACTTTGATATATCATATCATTTAAACAACATACCATATGGTGCCATTTAAACAATATATTGTCATATATGGTAACTCATCAGAAACTACAATATTAACTGTATTACAGAATCTATTAATTGTATTTCAAAAATTATAATTGTATTTCAGAAATTATCGAATGTATTTCATAAATTATTAATTGTATTTCAGAAATAATCAAATCTATTTCAGATTTTGTTGATTGTATTTCATAGTTAATAGAGAAAAATTTATTAAATACATTTCATAATTTCTGAAATACAATTGATAATTTCTGAAATACAGTTTGATAATTTCTGAAATATAAGTGATAAAACTGAAATTCAATTGACTAGTTCTGAAAAACAATTCATAAATCTGAAAAATAATTCATAAGTTCTAAAATACAATTAATTATTTCTGAAACACAATTGATAAATCTTAAAAACAATTGATACAATTGGAAATGGTGTATAGCGTCAAAAAGATGTAAATGGGCGCTGTGGTGTAATGGTTAGCGCGTTGGACTGCTACACGTGAGGTTGCGGGTTCGAGCCCCAACCAAGGAAACATCAATTTATGAAAAATAGTAATATGTATGAGCTTTTCTATCCCTCATACACATCGCAGTGTCCTCCTTCGGTGTTCCCATAGCACTTAACCCTACCGAAGTAAAATAATATAACAGGGCTATGAACTAAAAAACTTCAACAAAGTTCGCCAACTCACCATCAGATGGCGCGCAACAACTGTTCTAAAATTCAACATCTCGCGCAATTACAGTGTTGCCATATTTGAAGCCCTTCATCTTTCACCACCTTTCACTTCTTCTTTATCCCCTTTCCAGGAAGTAACACGTTAATTAATAGGAAGAATTTTCTGTGTTGCTACTCTTTAAAAAAAAAAAAAAAAATATTTTATTAAAAAAATTCAATTTAATAAAAAAAAATATAATTTTATAAAAAAAATTAATAGAAAAAAAATTATAATTTTATAAAAAAAAATTCATTTTATAAAAAAAAAAAAATGCATAGCCGTGAACGGTATCCAACTCGAGACCTTCTGAGTTTAAAGCTTATTTTAACAAAATATTTTAATTTTTATAAAATCAGTGCTCTGCCAGTGTATTATTTTTTGAACAGTTGGCAATATCTGGCTGGGATCTTATTTAATCCCAAATAAATGAAGATCTTACATAGTACCCAAATATAATGCGGGATCTATTTTTATCTGTCATTTCTGTGGATACCCTATAAAAAAAATTAATGAAGTACAACATACAATCATATCTTTTTTTGATACCGGCCAAAATAAAATTTTATTCGAAAAATGGTGGATCGTACTGCAGTAATTTAGATCCACCTTGGATCTAATATGATGAAATACGATCCGAAAAACAAATTTATCTAATTATATAAAGTTGGATGTGACATAATGATAATCAAGAAATAATTTCAATAGAATGGACCGTTTAATGCAATCTGAGCGATATCTGAATGATTTCCCAACAAACCAAACGATATCGTTTCGAATTCGTAACGATATCATTTCGATGATACGTTTGTCCGAGAATGATATCATTAACGATTCATAAGTAATAGGTAGGTACTGTGAAGAAAAGTGCACATTCGTTAATGAAATCGTTTTTTCATGAAATAACGATATCGTTATGATATCGAAAATATCAGGCAGTGCGATAATATTTTCGTCATATTGCAAAATTTTTGTCGTTATTTTATCAATATTCGATGAAAATATGATATCATTGACGATATCGAAATAAAGAAGTATATATGATATCTTTAACGATTAAATTAGAAGAAGCAAATATGATTTTTTCAGAAAATTTATCGTTAATTTGAAAAATTATGATATCATTACGAGTTCATATTTTTGTATCATAAACGATAGCAAATATGATACTTAATATTAATTCGTTAACGATACTGTATCGTTTAATGGTTTATTGGGTTATTTTTGTCTAATGGTATCAATTAAAATGTAACTTTTTGTATTAAATCTAATTTTATATAATTAGATTAACCCATTTTTTCGATCTGCCATTTTTCGAATCAAATTAGATCTAAGTTTATCCCCAAATATATTGCTGGATCTAATTTGATCTGCCATTTTTCAGATCAATTTATATCTAAGTTTATCCCCAAATATATTGCTGGATCTAATTCAATGTGAAATTTTTCGGATCAAATTAGATCTAAGTTTATCCACAAATATATTGCTGGATCTAATTCGATCTGCCACTTTTTCGGATCACATTAGATCTAAGTTTATCCACAAATATATTGCTGGATCTAATTCGATCTGCCAAAATTGAGATCAAATTAGATCTAATTTTATCCACAAATATATAGCTGGATCTAATTCGATCCGTCATTTTTCGGATCAAATTAGATTTAAGTTTATCCGCAAATATATAGCTGGATCCGCCATTTTTCGGATCAAATTAGATCTAGGTTTATCCCCAAAGATATCATTGGACCTCCCAATTTTGAGATATAACTTGATATTAGTTTATCCCCATATATACAATGGGATCTAATACGATATGATTGGATACACCCAATTTTGAGATCTAATTGGATCAGCTAGATATTACAGCAGATCTCAAACAATATCAAATTGGATGTGATTAGATATTGCGCGGGATCAATTTTTTTTACTCGGGATGACCACCTAGAATATTTGTTTTCAAATTAAAAAATTGAAACTTATTTTTGTTTCTAAATAGGATTTTTATTTGAAAGAAATTTAGCGTTATCAATTAGGTTGTTCATAAGGGGTGTGCTATCTGTTGTATCGTTGTATCGTCCTAACAAAAAACAGAGTTGTTAAAATTTTTATTTGTGTTTAACAACGATTTTCTATTCAGTTTTCTATCTGTTAGCACACTCAAACATAGGACACTAAACATACGTAAAAATGTTATATCGTGCTATTCTCAAATATTGTATTTTTTCAATTTAATTTTTAACAATTCTGTTTTTTGTTAGGACGATACAACGATACAACAAATAGTACACCCCTTGTGAAAACCCTTAATATAAGTTAGTAAAAATACTTATTAAGGTTAATTCGACTAATTAGCATGAAACGCGGCATAAATATTTTCTTAATTTTGAAAAAATTATATTTTTTAATTTATTAAAATTCGTTGTGGTTCGCGTTCTTTGGCGTTCAAATTGAAGTTGTATTAATATACACAGAGAGAATTCCTTGGACGAGTTTTAATGAAATTTTTTCACTAAACTAGTGGAGGGTTCTTCACAATAGGAAGGAAAAATTTCTTAAACTCTATGAAAAAGCTTCATAGTTTAAATGAAAATATTTTTAATGAAACTTTTTCATTAGTCGAATTAAATTTTTAATAAATAATATGAAATTTGTTAAGATATTTAGTTGACCTGTGGTGTTGTTATGTGGTGATTTTCGTTTGGCTTAAGGTCATTGGTTGTTGATTATAAAATAAATAAAAACTACAAATACTTTATGTAAAGTTTTTTCAATTTTTATTGCATTTATTGTCTTCAATATTTCGATCTAAGTTTTAGATCATCTTCTGGAAACCTGATGAAAATTACAAAATTTTTTTGTTAATAAATCAGAATTATAATTTAACTAAACAAATTAAATTAAAAATTAATTAAAAATAATAATTATTTTTATATTTACTCTAAAAACAAAATTAAATTTTGCTGAGTTGCAACTCCTTAACTTCACTGTCAGTTTTTGTCAACTAGTTTCTGTTTTAGTCTTTTGTGTTTATCCACTATATGTCTATAAAGCTATGCACAATTTTCTGTGGCTCTCTTATAATTAAGCCTTTTTTGAGAGGGTACATCAATTATATGTAACATTTCTAACATAAATCTCTTTTTGTAATTATTCTCTTCCTGTAAAATCCTAGTATCATCAAAATTTGGTTTGTGGCCACTTATTACACAGTGCGCCACAAGAGCTGTTTTTTGCTCTATAGGTTTATTCGTTGCCTTTTGATCAGATCTATGTGAAGCTAATCTCGTTTTTAGTTCTGTTTTGGTAGTACCAACGTATATCTTCTCGCACACTTCTTGCCCGTTGCCATTACATTTTATTTCATATATAAGATTGGATTTATCTTCTTTATCAACTTTAGTTTTTGTTCTACTGAACAACTTGTTCACAGAACTACCCGTTTTAAATGCTAGTTCGTATTTTTCCCGATCATAAATGTTGGTATTCTTCACTCTTTCAGATAAACCTGGTATGTACGTTAAAGATTTGTATATTTTAGGAGGGTCTGGTTCTTTAACATCGTTATTTTCCTTTGTATTAACGTGGTTGATTAATTCTTTACTTGTTTTAGTAGGAAATTCATTTTTCATCAGTGTATTGATTACTTTTTGTATATTTTCTTTGTGAAAATCTTTATGACATATATCAAATACTCTCCTGATAAAGTTGGTCGCCGTGTTAATGATAATTTTCCTAGGATGTTTAGAATAGAAGTTTATTAATCTTCCGGAGGCTTCGGCTTTTTGGTACCAATTTAAATTTAGCATGCCTCCTTTCCGAATTACCACCGAATCCAAATATGGTAGTTTGTCATATGCTTCTTCTTTAGTGAATTGGATTTGCCGGTTAAAAGAGTTTAATACTTTTAATGTGTCTTCTATTGCATCTGTTTTTACAATTGCGAATAGATCATCTACGTATTTGGTTAGAATTTTTGGTTTTATTTTCATTAGTTTTATCGAACAATCCAGTAGATCTTCCATAACAATGTCTGCAATCACTGGTGATGCTCGTGATCCCATGGGCATACCTTTCCGTTGTTCATATATATTTTTATCATACTTAAAATATCTTGTTTCTTTTATGCAAAATGTTAATAGTTCCATAAATAGCTTTTTGGGTATATTAGTATGTTTTTCTTACTCACTCCATCTTCCTTCAATAATGTTGAAGGCTAAGTTCACAGGTATACTTGGAAACAAGGATATAACGTCAAAAGATATCATGATTTCATCTTTTTCGATAAAAGTGTCGTTTATTCGTGATTTGAACGCAATAGCATCTTTTACGTTGTATTTTGACTCCATTGTCAAATGTTTCAATATATTCACTATATATTTTTCATAAACTTTTATGAAAAATTGCATTAATTTAATGAAAAGTTTCAATGGACGAATTCCAGTGACAATTCATAGATCTAATGCAAAAATTCATTGATATCATGCAGATAATTCTCTCAGTGTAGATTTCAGAAATACATACCGTGCAATAATAATAGTATATACTTCAGTTTAACTCCTGTTTGAGAGCATGGTGTCAAAATCACCCATTTTTATGTTAAATTACGCTGGCTGAAAAATGTATTTAGAAACCATGAAAAAATTCGAAATTAACTCCTTTCTTCACATTTTTTAAACAACAATTTATGGTTTCTACATAATTTTTTCAGCCAACCAGCGTTATTTATCATAAAAAATGAGTCAGTTTGACACCATGTTCACCAACAGGTTAATTTATATTTTTTTTCTTTCTAGAAAATGCTTAATTAAAATTTTTTATATCGATTTTCATGTCAAATGACACTTTTTTACATTTCAAAAATTTATTTGGACAACTATTACCAAATTCCGCAAGAAACAACACATTGTTTTGATATACTTCCAGGAAAAATCGAAAAATTTAAAAAATTTCACTTTTGACCTTGGTTAACGTTGTCGGAGTTTTAAAAATTTTTTAGAAAACAAGCTCATGTATCAGGATTAAAGGAAATCGGAAGTGATTTTTCTCCAGCTGGCTAAAAACACAAAAATTAATACTATTATCTAAATTATTGGCCAAAATCACACTTTTCTCTAAAATTTTCAAATTTAAAACGCCGTCACTGTTAAGTTAAAAGAGGGATATGTGTAATTTTGAGTAGAATTATTTTTCAAGGTGTATCTAATAAACCCCTATGTGTTGACCACTTTTTTTATATTTTGTTGAACAAAATTTTAAAAAACTCAAAAATAGAGTTTTGCAAATTTATAAAAAAAATTCCCATCTTTGGCCATACCTGGCACTAGGTTATCATAAGCCAAGAGAGACAAAAATTTTTATGTGAGTATTTGTGGATCTTAGAAATGAAACTAGAGTACACCATTGTAAGTTTGTTGAAAATATATTTTATTTTTTACGATTTTCATAATTTATCTCATTTTATCCCTACAATGGTCTGAGGAAATTGCAATTCCTAAAATATTTTTCAACCGATTTTGGATTTTTATACATTATCACAAAGATAATTTAGTCTAGATTATGATCCTGTTTACATTTTCCAAAAAGACGGTTTATAAAGAGCCAGTATTTTGAAAGAAAGCAAAAAAAGTGATTTTTTCGCCTTGTAAATCGTATTTCAAATTTCAGGGCCGATGTTATCCGATCACCTTAATTTTTTGCATGGTGTATTTTTATACCCAAAGGCATATTTCTATAGGGGCGGGTCACAGGTCGCAATTTTTTTTCGTCCATATAGGTCATCATGGGGGATTGTTATTTAAGTTTGTTAACGTTTCTGTAATCATTTTAAGTTTAGGAAGATTGACTGATTGGGACAAAGCCTCCGATCCTAGTGTTGGGGCTGCCAACACACCTCTTGGCCGTTAGATGGCAAAAATACAGCTGAGCTTCAGCGACTAGTTGCTTTCAGTTGTCACTGAGACGCTTCGGTGTTAGCATGCCATTCAGGTTACTCAAAACTGTACGCCTTCTCATATTTGCTGTATTCAGGCGGTTGCCTGAAATATATTACCAGGGATCACTTGGTCAGAGACCGGAAGTCGTGAGTTGCTTGAGAATTTCAGACAAAGGAATCGCTTCTTGCTACCCCCACGTAGATAGCAGACAGAGAGCTTTCAACCTCTGTGAAAAACCCCGTTCCCCCATTGGTTGCAAGATTACCAAAGATGGCGGGTCTGAGACTGATATTTGTGATCGGATAAATAAATCTCGCATTGCTTTCTTCAAATTGCACAGAATATGGCGTGCAAACAACATTTTGAAGAAGACAAATTTACGCATATTTAATTGCAGCGTAAAATCTGTATTGCTATATGGCTGTACCAAATGGAGTTGTACAAAACTGACATTGGGAAAGATTTAAACGTTTATTAACCAGTGTTTAAGAAAAATCCTTCATATATAGTGGCCGAATTGGATTTAAAACGAAGCTATTTGGCAAAAGGTAAATGGTTGTCCAATCGAATTAAATATTCGCAAAAGGAAATGGACATGGGTCGGTCATATCCTCAGACGACCACAAACTGAAATCGCTAGAGCGGCTCTTGAGTGGAATCCCCAAGGACAACGAAGACAAGGAAGGCCACGTAATACATGACATGAATACGCTGTACCAAAAAAGAATATGAATCAGCTCGTAAAACTTGGAACCAAATTAAATCACTTGCCGGAGACAGATATAAATGGAGAGAATTCGTTGACGCCCTATGTTCTTTTTATTTAAGTATTATGTGTAATATATTTTTTTACTACGTAATTTAAATAAATAAAGGACATACATACATATTAGAGCGGGTCGATTTGTAGGGAGTGAAAAAATTCACCAATTTCCCTATGATTTCCGTATTCAATGGGTTATTCCATGAAAATTTGCCGAAGGAACCATACCTCTATCGTTAAAATCGAGTCCCCTACTTTTTGTTGGTAGATTTTTTCCCAAATTGACGTTCGTATGAAATATTACCTACACGTTCACATCCATAACACAAAAACTATCGATCGGGTTTAATCGCCAGTAGGCGCGTTGATCAATTTACAAAAAAAAATCTCCAACATTGGTCCAACGGTTCAAAAGTTACGGTCATTTTTGTCCAAATTTTGGAGCATTTTTCCATTTTTTTCATGATTTTGTCCAAGAATATTACTTTCATGGCCATTTTTTTTGGCTCAATCCATTATTTTATTCAATTTACAATTCAAAACGAAGAGTTTAAGCCCAAATTTATCGAATTCGGTTGATTAATTCATGCGATATTGCTAAAACAAAATAACACATAAAACCAAATTTTTGTTTTTTTTCCCCTTTTTATTTTTTTTTTGTACAAAAATTCAAATTAAGAGATAATAAAGTATCTATCAACCTATTATCAAAAAAAATATTCAGTTTGAGTGTAGTAAAAGACAAAATGTGAAAAAAACCATTATTTTTTCTGAAAGTCTTGTTTGCTTTCAAGTCTGGGTGTTTTCGTACGGCTCTCTAATGTCGTCGCCATAGCGCCTTCTACATTCTTTCCTGCAACTCGTTTAGCAGTGGCAGCCAGCAATTGGACATGTCTTTCCGTTCCTTGAATGTGTAAAGGAATTTGTGGATCATCGAACGGTGGCACTTCGTAATTTAAATATCCCTCCAAATGTTCATACGAATAACTTTGCGTAAACGGTGGTTCGAATAAAATGGTATCGTCATTTAAATCAATCATATTTGTATATTCCGTACAATTAAAGTTTATAAGAGATTTTTTATAAACTCTAAGTTCCGTTGGGTCGACAATATCTCTTCGGTAATGTAAAATCTTCTTTATAGCAATGTTTCGTTTTTCCATTCTATCATCAAATAACATAGATAGCAAGATATTTTCTGAGTGTGCAAAATATGGATTATCTTGAATTACTGTATTTACAACTCCAAGTAAATTCGGTGGTAAAAATCGTGTCCAAGTAATAAATTTAAAAAGTAATGTACTACCGTATGCGGCAGAGCTATAATACTTAACATTGAAATACATTGGCGTGTATACTTTTATTATATAGTTAGCCAGAATTTTTAAATTTTCAGTTGGATTATTAGTTGTCACATACAACCGTAATAATCTATTGGCTTTGGTGAGCCAACGAGAATGTGCAATTGGCCCTGGTTTTATGTGAGACAAATCCGCAGGAACCACACCATTAGAAATTGCATTGGCCATTAACATCAAGTACCTCGAATCAGTAGATAATTCTTCTGGATTTAAATCACCAGGAGGCATATTTTCCAAAGCGATTTCCTCAAAATCGGTTACCACCTGAAAAGAAAACATAAAAGCTAAAAAATAGAATAAAAAATGGTAAAGAATCAGCTATAAAAATTACATACCGGAAGATTTTCACAATCAGCAATTTTTGAGCTCAACTTTCCGGTAGTTGATCGTGGTCCAGTGGTGGTTGATTTGTCTAAAGTGTCAAACAAATGTCTAAACGGCAGCTCGTTAAAGTGCAGAAGACACACAAACCAGTGCAGTGGTCTCTTTAACTGTTTTTCGAATAGTCGCAAAATTCCACCGTGTACGCCAGTATTTGTTGGTTCACCATCAGCGCATATGGCAATTAATGAATCTAGAGACAATTGTTTTTCTTGGAAGAATTCGATCAATTTGTTGACTTTGCTTGCCGCAGTTTCACTTTCTAGTTTTGTGTAGCCTATCAATTGAGATTTTGGTTCCCTCAAAACAACTAGATGAGGTTCTTTAACCATCCTTGGATGCAATTTCTCATCAATTTTTTCTACAGTTAGAGCATCATTTTTCCTGCCGTCGAATGAAAATGATATCAAATTCGAGCCATCATACCGCTTACGAAGTGCGTCTTGTCTCCATTTTTCTCTTTCTCTACGAAGTTTACTTTTATCCATGATGACAAGATTGTCATGACCATCTTTTACGCCCAGGTCTTCCATCAGAGCTGTTGCCAATGCTGATCCCATCCTATCATGCACACCAAATCTGTCACACATCATTGCATAGTTTTTAGTATTGTATCTGGGAGTGTATGTTTGTGGTGGTAGAACTAATTCTGAACCTCCTCTCACATCAACTTCCATTTCGTCATAATGTGGTTCGTATGTAGGATCGTTGCTCACTGAGATTGTTGGTATAGCCGTTGGTATCGTCTCTTCACTTCCATTATCGTGTTCCGGTATCGTTTGTATTCTGTCATTATATTGATCGCGCATGAAATCTTTTAAGTTTTCTGGGATAGATCCACATGAGCAGTCGTTTTCTTTCAAGTTGCATTTACATTTTCCAATGTTGAATAATTGGTTTGTTGATTCTACGAATTTTTTGAATTCTGTTGCGCGTTTTACTCGTTGTTTATCTGCATTACTATATGCGTCAAGCATATTATTCAATTTTCTAATGATGCTACCTTTGAGTATAAGTTCAATATTAAGTTGATTCCAAATTTCTAACAATCTGTCTGCTACTTGGGGAGTAAATCTTTTATACGAAAACATTTTGCTTTGGGCTTTTGAACGTTCGGCCAAGAAAAAATAGAACTTCAATATATCTCGTTTAGTTGACAGAGTAATATCAGGTAATTCACAGGCCACGCCAAAAGAAAAAACATCATGAGAGACCAAATGTTGCAAACTACTGCGTTGGGTATCTGTTGGATTTTGCGATGAACCAGGCTCTGAATCCATTTTTTAAACCGTCACTAAAAGAACACAAAATTTATTAAAGTAAACACAATTAAGTAGTGTTGCCAGAAGTGTCTAGATGGTGCTGGTTACATCATTATAGAAACAGTGTTATAGGAAGAAGTTATTTCTTATGTCCCTTATGGAAAAATGCTCCAAAATTTGGACAAAAATGCCCGTAACTTTTGAACCGTTGGACCAATGTTGATCAAAATGAGCTCACCTTTCCAACGCGCCTACTGGCGATTAAACCCGATAGTTTTTGAGTTATGGATGTGAACGTGTAGGTAATATTTCATACGAACGTCAATTTGGGAAAAAATCTACCAACAAAAAGTAGGGGACTCGATTTTAACGATAGAGGTATGGTTCCTTTTGCAAATTTTCATGGAATAACCCATAGAATACGGAAATCGTAGGGAAATTGATGAAAAATAAATCGGCCCGCCCTAATACATATATATATATAAGGTAGGTCCACCCTATTACACACATTAAACTTTTTGAGCACAAAATTCTAATTGTAGACACCAAGTGTGTAATTATCAGGGCAAGGACTTTCATGCACTAAAAAATCGAAATTATGCGCTTAAAATATGCACTATAAAATAGAAAATATGCACTTAAATATGCATTTATAACGAAATATGCACTAAAAACCAAAAAATATGCAATTAAAAATAAATGTTTTTTTAAAATTATATTTACAGTTTAAAAATCCGAAATAATTATGACTATTTTTAAAACAATTCTCAATAAAAATATAGAATACATAACGTCACCTAAAATGCAAAAGGCGTAACAACGCTATTTATTTTTTTTAGAAGAGAAGTAAAAAACGAATTAAAGATATTTTAGATCTAAAGGACATATTTTCTTTTCTTGCTTAAAACACGACTATAGGCTTATTTCCAGTGAAGCCAACATTTTTGAAGCAAAACGCGCAGTCAGCAGGCTCGGATAGCCCCATCGCCCCCCCCCCCACCTTTTTTTATTTTAAATGTAAAAATTCAGGTATCGGTTACAATAAGCTTGTTCGTTTACTTACTACAAGTTACTATATTTACTACAGCTGGAAAAATTCAATACAAAAAGTAAACAAAACTTTGCAATTGTAGTAAAAGTAGTAAGAAATTCGAGTAAACGAACACACTGAATATATCTTCAAATACACATAGTTAAATATATTTTTAGAAAATTCAGTGAAAATAAAAAAAAATACAGTCGATTGTAAATATTAAGGGTGTGTGGCATTTTACCTGAAAAAATTTTATTATAAAATAGAACTTAAATATGTGTACTATAAAATCGTATTCACTTTCGTAACTCAGAGAAAAAAGTGGCAGAAATTAATGCTGGGGGTCAAGTTTCCTTAAAATAATTTTTATAAAATTTTTCAACTTTCTGTTTGTGAGCAATAACACCCGAAAACGTTAATTTAAAATTACATCTATAAAAAATGTGTTAATGGATGACAACATATTGTATACTACGTGTTTCTCTTTCTAGTGTAGTGTTGTATTACCAACAGAGCTTAAAAATAATTCTTTACAATTTTTTTTAGTTTTAAAGTATGAATTCTTAAATCGAATTTCATATTTAAAAATATTAAAAAAATATGCAATAATGTGCAAAATATGCAAAAATATGCAATAAAAATCATAAAATATGCAATGAAATATGCACTTAAATGTAAAATATGCAAAAATATGCATTTATAACAATATATGCAAAAATATGCAACAACAAACAAAAATTTTCTGTTGTTGTTTTTGTTTTTTCTTTGATATTTTAAATGTTTAATAACGTTCCTAGACGAGAACAGGAAATTCTCATTGAGTTTGTAATTTACCTTAACAAATATTTCCAGAAATTCTAAAAACGTCGTCCCCTGACGATTTCCTTAGGCAAGAATGAAATCCGGATAGGGACATGCCTACAACGGATTATTTTTCACAATTTGTTAAATAAGTTTGGGATTTTAGCATATTTAATTCCTTTAATGCAATTAGTGTATATCCCGATAAAATAAAATTAAAAAATCGATGCCATATTTTTGCAAATTCTTTGATTCGGAAAAGTATTTGGTCAAAATCATTTTTGGGGCACTGACTACAAACATGCATTTGCATGAAAGTCCTTGCCCTGGTAATTATAAACGAAATATGGTTATTACTACCAAGTATTGTCTAAGTTTGCTGACTTAAGTGTGCATGTAAGATTTTTACACACTTGGTGTCTATATTTAGACATTTTGCGTTATTTTACATGAAAATGTGCATACTTTATAATAGTGAATTTACAAGCATTTTCGAGAGTGAACACCATTTAAACTATTTAAATTAACGATGATGATTAACAATGATGACATTTTTTCTATTTTATGGCAATTGTATACTTTTGCACCCCGTTAATTTTTATAATTTTCTTGAGAATATTTCAATATTAACTTAAAAAATCATAAAAATGATTACTTTTTTTAATGTGTTTGGGCAAATATTGAATTTGTTTGTTCAAAAATTGGATATCAAGTAATATTTTTTTATTGTACAGGTAATAAGCCCTATTTGGGGGCCGGATATATATATCAAGCTGAAAATTTTCACAAACCCAAAAGTATTAAAAATATTTAGTCGGTCAATAGCATGGACCATTTATCATTGACAAATGTTTTGATTGCCTTTCTAATAAATAACTTCTGAATTTGTGGATTTTTTTATTTCAAAATATTTTTATAAACCAAGCCCTGTGGGCCAAATACGGTTTGTATACTACTATGTAAATTGCATGTTTATGGCCTGTAGCCGAAAAACGATTTTCATCATATACTAAAATATATAATAAAAGAATTTGCAACCGAATGGTTTCGATTTTCTGTTGCGAATTTTGTTATATTTAAAGAATATTTTTTTTAAATACCACCCGGGTAAAAAAAATAATATGACGTCATATGTAATGATATCTTATTTAATATAATTGGAGATATGCTATGATCCGAAAAATGGTGGATAAAATTATATCGGATAAGATCTAAATATATTGAATCATATAGAATCTTATCCGGATTTTGACCCGATATAATTATATCTAATTTGATGTAGAAAGACATAATTATATGACGCTTCATACTTCAAGATCAAAACAAAAACTATTAAAAAGTACGGAAAAATAACACCCTTAACCCGAGTAAAAAAGTTTATATAAAATTATGTATGAATGGATATATTTCCAATATGTAACTGGATATAATTTCATCCGAAAAATGGTTATATTAAATTGTATCAAATCGGATATAATTATATTTCCAAAGATACAAAGTTATATCAAATGATCAACTTATATCCGAGTTTTGTCCCGATCAAATTGGATATAAGTTAATACAATACGATATGATTAAATTTAAATGATAAAAAAACTTTGTATTGGAGGGCAGCAAGATTTCACGTCCTACACACTACCAGCCGCAGGCTACTGTTGATAATGGATAATTATTAAAGACGTTATTGTATAAATCCGTTATTGTTGAATTCTTTAAAGATTAGCCCCCTTATACAAAATCAAAAAGCATATTCCCCTTATGGGAATTTGTGTGTAAAAAAGTTAGCAGCAAGTTAGTTAGCATACACTTTTTCATTTTGAATACGGGTGTAGATCATTTCTTTTCAAATATGGGAATTTTCTTTGTACTTAGAAATTTTTTTTAAATATGTTAAGTTTTTTTTATTTTAAATAAAATTTTAATGATTAGCCCGGCAATGCACTTCTTTTTTGTTGGAGGCTCATAGTTCCCGATTTATGGAGCTGAAAATGATCTATAACAATATTGAATGGCTTATTTCTCCACTCAAAACTTATCGGACCAGAATAAAAATATATGTCGTTGGAAAGGTACTTGAAACACCATACCAATGGTATGCAACATGCCTCGACTTATTAACCCATTACGAGCCGGGTTATGCTTTTAAATGTTAATTTTTCTAAATTGGATTTTTTAAATTTAAAAAAAAAACTTAAAAGTAAAAAAAAATCTCAGAAAATATTTTTTTTTTTTTATTCCCGTCGTTCCAAGTTGGAGCATAGGGCCATTACAAATGTACTCCATAGAGATCTGTTACAAGCTATTAGTTTAATCTCATTCCAGGACTTCCTTGTGTTTGTTATTTCGGAGTCCAACTGTCTTCTCCAAGTGTGGGCGGGTCTTCCTCTTCTTCTGGTGCCCTGTGGATTCCAGTCAATGGCTGCACGTGTTATGTCATCTGCTGGTTTACTTAATGTGTGGCCTAGCCAATTCCACTTACGCCTCAATATTTCGGTGCGCAGAGGAACTTGATTGGTGGCTGCCCACAGGTCGTTATTGGACATCACATTAGGCCAAAATATTTTTAAAATCCTTCTCAGGCACCTATTGGCAAAAACTTGAAGTGCGTCCATGTCTCGCATCCATACAAAAGAGTTGACTTCACGTTGGAGTCGAATAAACAAATTTTGGTTTTTATGGATATATGGGAAGCCTTCCATACAGAACGTAGTAGGCCGAAGGACCGTCTGGTACAATTAATACGGTTTTCGATATCCGCTATATATATTAATATATTAATTTAATGAAAAGCCCAAACCACATAGTGAAAGTGCCAGTGGACAGTGGTAGTGCTGTCAAACTTTGTTCTTCAATTTCGCGAAAACGATTTAATATTTTTAAAAAATTCTTATTGCGTTTTGTTTAAAAACAGCTCTTGTTTATATAGAAACTTTTCTAATTTCTTGGCAGTGACAAATAGAGAGGAGACAAAAAACTGCTTTATCGATTAAACGTCGCACTGCGTTTATGAGGTTTAAACCCAATCCACATAGTGAAATTGCCAGTGAACAGTGGCAGTGCTGTCAAACTTTGTTCTTCAATTTCGCGAAAACGATTTAATATTTTTAAAAATTTCTTTTTGAGTTTTGTTTAAAAACAGCTCTTGTTTATATAGAAACTTTTCTAATTTCTTGGCAGTGACAAATAGAGAAGATACAGAAACTGCTTTATCGATAAAACGTCGCACTGCGGTCTAACCAAGCATTTTAAGACTTCTCATATAAACTTGTATTCTACCCGTAAACTGTGTAAACCTGGTATGTTTATGAGTTTAATGTCAAATTCGTTTAATGTCAAAGGAATTTAGGAGTTATAATGAGTACGCCTTTTATATTTTGAAATCATACATAAATATATCTCAAAAAACATAGATTTTTTTACATTGCGCTATACTTAAATATATCTAAAACAACTTAGAAAAAAATTTAACATTGAGCTATATAAAACTTTATATATTTTCCGATAAAGCCATTTTTAATTATATATGACGATGTATTAAAATTGTCATAGCATATGTAAATATTTATGGTACATACTGTTGGGCTGGGTGACTCCCTTTCCAAGCAAATGCTGTTAAAACAAAAAAACTCAAAGTTTTTTTTCTAACAAAACTAAAGCTTCTTGCTTTATTGATGAGTATTCTTAGACTAACTTAACTTTTATTATTTACAAAAAGTATTTACAAAAAAGGCGCTATTCAAGTAGCGGATTAAATTCAGTTCAAGGAGAACGTAAATGAGTATTAAGATCAATAAGTGAGTTAAGAAACAAATACTGGTTTTTTAAGAGAAAAAATATAAATATATATATATACAAAACCATAAGGTTGAACACGGTTCAACATCCTCCCGCGCGAAGATGTTGGTGACAACAGTAGACGTTTCAAACTCTAGATAGGACCCATTCAAAATAGATCGTTGCATCTTCGGGAGGGTTTCCTTGAGATGAATCATCGAATTCTTAATAAGAGAAGCAAGCGTCGGACTACTACATCGATTGTACGGCAAGTGGCAATGCCAGGATGTGCGTGGGGCAGCATCGTTTCAAAATGTTGAACTAATTGCATTTTTGATAGGTGGTGGGACTGTGATTGCGTCATCCCGCAATGGAAGTCGCCATAGTAGCGGTGCTGCTCACACGTGGGGGCGACGTAGAAAAACGTTCCATTTCTTCACCCTGATAATAAATAAATGCACAATTCGCATCGAGGTATGATGATGGCTAGAGAGGATGAAAATAAAATATATATATACTGTGCTATTAGAAATTTTGTTTAGCGACTTTTTCTCTTGTTTTAACATGGCTTTCAATTTTTAATCTGGTGGATTAATTTGGAGATTTTCGTGAGGTTTCTCGGGGGTGGTATTAGATATGGGCAAAAGACAAAGTTTGGCAATCGAGCGCATTATAGTTCCATTTTGTGTTTTGATCTCTGCTACTCGTACTTTGCTGTCTTTTCTATATATTACTTTGGTAATGCGTCCCAGACGCCACTCGGTAGGTGGTAGTAAATCATCTTTCACGATGACGAAGTCGTTTGGGTTTATGTTGTGTTGTTCAATTTTCCATTTGACTCTTCGTTGAAGTTCTGTAATGTATTCGTTTTTCCAACGACGGGCAAAGATATGTTGAAGAGCCTTTAGACGGTTCCAGCGTTTAATGAAACTTAAATTTTCTAATGGTGGTTCTTCAGGGGCTTCAGGCGGGGCGATAAGTGGTGCACCTCTCAAGAGATGACCTGGAGTCAAAGGAAGTAATTCAGATGGGTTTTCAGTCAATGAGGACATTGGACGGGAATTCAATACAGCTTCAATTCTGATTAACATTGTTGAAAATTCTTCAAACGTAAAGTTGAGATTACCAGCTACCTTTTTCAGATGAGATTTCATGCTTTTTACAGCAGCCTCCCAGAGGCCGCCCATGTGGGGTGCATAAGGTGGGATAAACGACCATGTGAATCCGTGGGCACTATATTTTTCTACTAAGGCCCTCTCCGTTGTTCTCAAAAATTCGTTATGAGTTTTAAGTAAGGCGAGACTAGTTTCGACCATTATCAGAAAACATAGTTTTTGGGAAACCCCTACGCCCGGTAAATCTGTCAAAGCAAGCTAGAAATGCGTCCGTAGAAAGATCTGAGCAGGCTTCCAAATGAACCGCTCTTGTGGAGAAGCATACAAATACGGCTGCATAACCTTTAATCAATTTGGCGTTTCTTAAATTTGATGATTTTATGTTGAACGGGCCAGCGAAATCAATACCGGTGTATGTAAAGGGCAGCGAAAAGTTTACTCTTTCAGGGGGGAGTGCGGCCATTATCTGATTTTGAACTTTATGCTTGTAAATAGTGCACGTTTTACAATTTCGAATACATTTTCGTACTAGATTTTTAAGTCGAGGGATATAAAACCCTTGTCTTATAGCCCGTAGCATGATGTGATGTTCAGCATGAAGCAGAATTGTATGAGTGTATTCGACGAAAAGAGTAGCAATGCGGGATTTTTCAGGAATTATTATGGGATGGCGTTCTTCAAAACTTAATCCAGAGTTATTAAGTCGACCTCCAACACGTAATAGATTAATTTCGTCGAGAAAAGGACTCAAAGTAAGAAGTCTGCTCTTTTTGCTTATATAGCGTTTTTCTTGCAGGCATTTATACTCCTTGTAGAAGTGGTTTTTCTGAGCAATCGAAATTAGGCGATTTTTGGTGAATCGAATTTCTTCCGTAGTTATAAATTTCTCAGTTTTAAATGGACGTTTTCGAATGCTATTAATGAAACGAAAACAATAACTTACGACCCTTAGAGATCGAGCGAAAGATGAAAAGTTTTCCAATATGTCGCAAACGTCATCTGCCTGAAAATGTGTATTTTTGCTGGTTGTTTCTGCTGGAGTAGTTTTTAGATGAAAAGTTGATACCTTTTTGGTTTCTAAATCTGTTGGATCGAAAGTTCGTGGTTTCGGCCAACTTTCAGTAGGCTGGGTTAGCCAGGTGGGTCCATGCCACCACAATTTACTCTCTATGAGTTCCTGAGGAGTACAACCACGGGTACCTAAATCCGCTGGGTTGTCGTCCGTTTTCACATGTTTCCAGTGATTATTACTGGCAATACTAATAATTTTTGTTACACGATTTGCAACAAAGGTTTTCAAAGTTTGTGGTGGTTTTTGTAGCCAACCAAGGACTATAGAGGAGTCCGTCCACAAATATAGTTCGTAGGAGAACTTTGCATTTTCCATTAGACCTTTTACTAATTTTGAGAGTAAAACCGCTCCACACAATTCAAGTTTCGGGATTGTAATCTTTTTTATCGGTGCAACCTTGGTTTTTGCCACTAGCAAATTGCAGTTGATTTCTCCATCAGACGTAGAAGTTCGCATGTAGACTGCACCACAATAGGCCTTTTCTGATGAATCGCAGAAACCGTGAATTTGTATTTGATGAGTCGGTGTAAAATGTACCCATCTAGGAATTTTTAACGATGAAATTTGTGGTAAATTTTCTAAAAATGTGTTCCAATTTTGGAGTATATCCGGTGGGATACCCTCATCCCAGTCCGCCTTAAGTTCCCATAACTCTTGCATCAAAAGTTTTGCTATTACCACAACTGGTCCCAGCCAGCCTAGAGGGTCAAATAATTTCGCTATAACCGATAAAATCTGCCTTTTTGTAGAGGAGGGCGAAATTTGTTTCGGTTCTACAACATAATAAAAAAAGTCTGATTTCGCATTCCAGCGAATCCCCAAGGTTTCGATGGTGCTGGAATCGTCAAACTTCAAAAAATCTTCGTCAAGAAGATCCTCCCGCGCCAAGTGTTTCAGTAAAAAACTGGCATTGGCTGTCATTTTCTTCATGGGGAAGCCTGCAGAATTTAAAGCCTGAGTTATTTGACTTTGTTTCATTTTTGCCTCTTCAAGAGTATGTCCCCCAGACAAAATGTCATCCACATAAATTTCGCTCTTCAAAATCGTGGATGCCTTTGGATATAAATATTTACAGTCATCACTTAACTGCAGTAGAGTTCGTATAGCCAAAAAAGGCGCACAGTTCACCCCAAATGTGACTGTTTTCATTTGAAAAGATTTTACAAAACTATCTGTTTCATTACGGAACAAAATTTGCTGATATGGCCGATCAGCTTCGTGAATTATTATTTGGCGAATCATTTTTTCAATGTCGCCTGTGAAAACGTATTTATAATAGCGCCAACTAAGCACTATTTGCATTAAATCGGTCTGAAGAGTTGGGCCTTGATGAAGAACGTCGTTCAATGAAAATCCACTATTCGTTTTCTTAGAGGCATTGAAGACCACCCTAACTTTCGTCGATTTACTTTCGGGTCGAATAACCGCGTGGTGTGGTAGAAAAAACGAAAATTGTTTTTCAGTATTATTTTCATGGTGAATCACTGGTTCCATTTGATCCAGGTCGATGTATTCTTGAAGAACTTGCCGATATAATTCTTTTAAATCTGGAGTCTTTTCGAGAGTTTTTTCCATTCGAAAATATTGACCCAGAGCGCTATTTTTTGATTGACCCAAAAATATTTCACTTGGATACTCTTCTTTAAAAGGTAAACATACCACATAACGCCCATCCGACTGCCTAATAGTAGATGTTGTGAAAAGATTTTCGCAAAAGTTATCAGCTTCAGTTGTGGCACGGTCTTTTTCGACCTCTTCAAGTTCCCAGAACTTTTTGATTTGATCATGAAGAAGATCATCCGAAGTAGATACGGTAGTAGAAAATGCATTTATTTCACTGATATTATCTGGGCCTGATAAGTACCAGCCAAAATGTGACTCTCGGGCCTCCAAGTTTTCCGATATATTTTGTCGCACTCTCTTAAGGTTGATAAAAGGTAAAAAATCGCTTCCTATTATCATATCAATAGCGGCAGGTTGATAGAAATGTGGGTCGGCTGGTGTTAAATTTTTAATTTCCGCATAATTTCGAAGTTTAATGGGACGGGAGGGCAAAACATTAGCTATTTTGGGTGCGACAACGGCTAAGATTTTTATTCTAAAGTCAGAAATTCTCGATTTTACAGTTACATAGCATTTACCTTTAGAACTACCCACTACCATTCCACCAAAACCTGATATTTGATGACAATGTTTCTCGAGGGGTATTGCAAGCTTTTGCTGAATACGTGTTGTAATAAAACTTCTTTCTGCTGCTGCATCTAACAGAGCCCGAATAGTAAATAATTCTCCAGAATTTTCTATATGAATCAGCGCTGTCGGTAACACTGTCGTTCCTTCTCGTCGAACAAAATAAGCCTGAATATTATCTTCTGGTACATTTACAGAAGTAGATAAATTTTCGACTTGAGTATTAAAAGTGTGTGTTTCTTTTTGAGTACCTGATGTTGAAGCCCTTTCGTTATCTTGGGGATTTGACTGTGAATGCCCCTTTGGCACACTATCCCTTTTTGAATTTTCAGGGTTTTCAATATGCAACATTGTGTGATGTTTTTTGTGACATTTAATACACGAACCGGTACTCAGACATTTTGATTTGAAATGTGTAGGCGAGAAACAGTTAACACAATACTTATTCGCAAAAACAAATTTCTGACGTTCGTTTGGCGACATGGCCTTGAAGGATTTGCAAACTCTTAAAGGGTGATTTTGTTTACATTTTCTACAGCTGAAATTTTGCTCAGCCCGAGCGTGAAATGCCTGGGTTTTTGTAGACTGGGTTTCTTTAAGCGGCGGTTTTTTCCTATCAGTCATCGTTTCTAAAATTTCTATTCTCTCCGAGAGAAATTCATTTAATTGTGTCCATGTGGGCAGCTCACGATGATTTTTCAAAGACATTTCCCATTCTTTCATGGTTTCATCAGAAAGTTTTGAAACAACTACATGAATCATGAATGGATCATAATCAGGCAATTCGATTTTATGATTTTTTAAAATCGATAAACAATCGTTAACTGCATTTTGAATGATTCTAAGAGATTTGACGTTTTCGTTTTGAGCTGGAGAGACCGCATGAATTTTTTTCATCTGATCCTGCACCAAAAGCCTTTTATTTTCAAATCTATTTTTCAACTTTTCCCAGGCCAGTTTAAAATTATCATCTACCAAGTCAAAATCCTTTATAGCTTGGTAGGCCTCCCCCCTCACTTTGCTACGCAAATAATATAATTTTTGGGCTGGAGCCACTGATGGATCTCTTCCAATGACCGCCTGAAACATATCTCTAAAGGCTGGCCACTTGGAGTAACCGTCGTCAAAAGTTTGTATTTCGCACGCTGGCAATTTTAATGAAGATCTGTTACTAATGGGTTGATTTGTTTGAACAGTAACCGATTTGGTTTTTTCCAAAATTTTAATTTTCAAGGCCTGATATAATTCACTAGACTCCTCATATGCTAAAGAGATTTCATCTTTTTGATCCTCTTGTGCCCCTTTATCTTCTATTATATATTCTTCGTACGACGCTACTAATTTGGCCCATCTTCTTTCTAATTCTTGCCTTTTGACATCAAGAAACGCTAACGTACAATCTTCGGGACAGGTTCTTTCGAAGTTAGTGCAGAACGCAGCTAATTGTGTCAGATCGAATCTACATCTTCTTTTTGACGCTGTCATTTTTACTATTTTGACCGAAAGCAACCCTGTTGTTTAAAATCAAACTTGAGGTATTTTATGTGAATTGTCCCTCTATCGCAATCCCTTATTGGTTTCGTGAAGAATAACCAAATGATTTAACTGGAATAACTTTCTCCAAGAAATTATTTTGTAAATCGTTAAATCGTTCCACCCTATTGTTCAAAAAATCTCACCCAAAGATTTTGTTCCAATAAATTAACCCACGAAAAATTAATAACAGTAAAATTTTATCCTCAATATAAAAATTGTTTATAATTCAAAAAACCGCACCACTCTAATTTGCAAAATTTTTATCCAATAAAAATTTTTTTCCGATAATTGTTTCTTTTTTGAAAATTTTCTCCAAGAAAATTTTTATGGTAATTGTAGATTCCGAGCCGCCCTATTTGCAAAATTTTCCCCCAAGAAAAATTTATTTTCGATAATGGAACGTTATCTGTAAAAATTTTCTCCAAGAAAATTTGTTGGGATATTGTGGGTTTCGCGCCACTCTATTTGCAAAATTTTTCAATATGAAATTTTCCTTTGATTTTCCAAATTTTAAGTTTTATTTTTTCCTTTTTCCAAAAAACTATGTTTTCTGTTCAACATATACAAATATATATGGGGACATGTATATTTATACTGATCTATATATGACATCATATAAGAAATTTTTGAAAAACTCAAAGCTATACATAATTATATCCGCAAAGATATAGTGTTACACTTGACTATATATAAACATATTAGTCCATATTAAATTATATAATTTCCTATATAACTATTTTTACTCGGGCAGTATTTAAATTTTAATGGCTCAATTTGTTTTTCAGTAAAACGAAACTTTTGTAGGCGAAAATATAAAACATTTGTAAAGGAATATATTAATGTGTTTATTTATTTTTGTACAGAATGATCTACAAAGATGAATGACTTTCCAACTACTTTGCTTTCCGGAGCAAAAGTCAGATCATTATGAAGTTTATGAAGAGAGTGAGGATATGTTAAATCAACTTCTAAAATGTAACCGATAGGAGAAGTATCCGGTATTTTATTTGGATCAAATTCGTTTAAGGAGTTCTCGTCAAGCCACTCAAATTCTCCAGTTGGAAGATACTGAGACATTGCCCATCCATATAAGTTATTTGCATCTAAAGAAGCTAAATATTCTATCTATATACTTATTATTGGCTTTGGTATGTCTCTGGGAACATTGTACGAGACCCCCCCCCCCCCTTATTTCTTTTTGTATAAAGAGATACATATCTTTATCTGTAAATAATTCTAATTCTTTCTTTGTCGTTTTAAGCATGGCGTCCCATGAAAGACAGGGGGCTGTATAATAATGTAAAATATAATTTTACATAATCCAACAGATTCTCGCATCTAAACTTATTCCAAACATTTTTCGCGTGTTCATAATCTTCTTAGAAACATTCGGCATCATTTAAAATATTAAAAAATTTATCTCGACTGGGGAGTTCAGTCTCATTGAATCTTTCCAATGAATCTATATAAGAGTATGGGAAAACACCCTTTCTTTTTACTAAATTAAAATGATTTTCATCAGCGAAATTTTTGCGAACAATATATAAATCCTCAACATATGGGGGATTTGGGCACAATTCTATACTTTTGGAAAAAAATGTGTTAAATTTCTGTGATAGCTAGTAAAATCGGTTCTTAAATTTTGTGGCATTTATTTGAAACATCAGATGAAAACCATTTTAACTTGGCATTTTCCTAAAGAAAATAACTGCAAGTTTCTATGTTAGAAGCCCTATTTTTTGGAGAAACGTCGCACAGTGGGGCCTTTTGACTTTTTTCGTGATAAAAATCATAACTTTTTAAATAATGACGATATTTTAAAAATTTGAAAAGCATTTAAAAGATACCTTCATAAGCTTTAAAATGTGTGCTTACATAATTAGCTAGGCTCACAGGAAGCTTCAAGTTCTTCTGTCAAATTTCGATATTATTTTATAATTTAGTTATATTAAGTAATTTAGTCATTATTTTTTGCTCGTTTGGTTTTTGAATCGAGTATAAGTATACTAATAAATAAGTATTTTTTATTAGTTAATTATCTTTAAAATATTCATTAGTATTGGGAGCAATATCTAACAAACTTAACATTTCTTAGTGACGAAATAAGTGAATCTGAAGAGGCCGCCAACAAGTATTCGTGTATCTAAATTTTTGTGTAATCTTTGTAATTTTTCTATATCTACTCATTTTGTTGTTTGTAAATAAAATTAAATAGTCATTAATTTTGTACGAAAGAACTATGCATGTGCATTAAGTGTCTATATATTATTGTCGTTGTAAAGGGTGGTCCAACCATAATGCACGATGTTAATTGTGAGTTACACCTTAACGTCAAGTTTTTTGCCCAACTTAAATTGACATTTCTTTGTTTCAGTGTTTGACAAATTCAACCATGGAGAGGTACACAATTGAGCAGCGCGTTAAGATTGTTGAAGCTTTTTACGAAAATGGGCATTCAAATCAAAATGCATTTCGTGCACTTCTTGGGTCAGCATAATCGATCAGATGTGTCCACAATCGGGAGAATTGTGCACAAATTTCAGAAAACGGTCTGTAGGAAGTGTGAAAACACTTGTGCATGCTCGCCCAGTTCGCCCAGAAAACATTGCTGTTGTTCGCGATAGTGTGGCAGAAGAGCCGTCAATGGTGAATGGTGTTCGCTATAGCGAGATGATAATGGACTTCTTGTGGCCAAAAATTGAGGATATGAACCTGGACGATATGTGCTTCCAACAGGATGGTGCCACTTGCCACACATTCAACGAAAAAATGCCTCTTTTGCGCGAGAAATTCAATGGTCGTGTTATCTCACGTCGTGGCGATGTTAATTGGCCGCCACGATCATGTGATATGACACCGTTGTACTTCTTTCTTTGGGGATATTTAAAATAAACAGTGTACGTCTAGAAGATAAGAACAATTCAATAGCTAAATGATGAGATAATTCGGCACATTAACGACATTAAACCTCAATTATATCTCAGAGTCATTGAAAATATGGACCATCGGATAGAGGTATGCCACCGAAGCCGTAGCGAGCATTTGGCCGATATTTTATTTGACACATAATTGTCATAGATCCTTCTATCATAATAAAAAATATTGAGATAATTCTCTAAAAACTTTTTGTTTTATTTACAATTAACATCGTGCGTTTTGGTTGGACCACCCTTTATTTTAGCATTTTAATATTTTTGATGTAGAAAAGATGTCGTGCTTAAAAATGTGAATACTACTTTCCTGCAGGTATAGTAAATGGATTAAATATATTTTCTCTACTTTTTATTATATTAACATTTTTCGAAAAATATCACTATGCGACAGTCAAAATAGGGATGGGATGAAACCAACGGGAAATGTTATATAAAACAAGTTATACGTGTCCCGGCGTTTCGCTGGGTCACGTCTAGGAATCGAGATATATCGATTTGAAGTTAGTAACTATCACATAGGGGAAATTGTCACCTTTGTTGGTCTTTTTTGACATAACTCGAGAACCACTAGTCCGATTTTGCTCAGACAATTTTAAAAAATTAAAAATTACAATTCCTTTAATCTGTTTACATAACGTTTTTCTATATACTCAACAGTTTTGCCGGTAAAAATAAATGTATGAAGAAAAAAAATATTTTTTGCCTAAAATATTAAACTTTTTTATTTTTTAAATTCATAAAAAATCCAAAACGGAAAAAAGGCAAGTGGTATTACTTTCACGCAAAGTCACATAACCTTTAAACAAAATGAGACATAGATCATGAAAATCGATGGACGCGTTTCGCTTTTATTCACAATTAAGTGAAGGTATCTCATTTTGACAAGAATATTGATTTTATGTTTCAATGAGTTTGGATAATATTTATTATATATTATTTATTATTAACACGTAAAATTAAAAATTATTACAGGTAATTATTAGGTTATTACATAGATACATAGGTTATAAAAATCGATGAACGCAAAACTTATTTTCGTTTGTTTGCGCCCTTTACTTTCTTGCGTGGTGGTTCGCCCACTTGTTCAGAGTCTGTATCGGATGAGGATCTGTCTTCATCAGGAAAAAATCAATTGTTTTTAATCAGTCAGTTAACTTCATTTTTGTGACTTACCCTCGGAGGAAACTCCAATTGTATATTCTTCTTCTTCATCTTCATTGTCGGGATCGTACGTCTTTTGCGACCACCAACAAATTTCAGCCAGCAGCGAATCGAGCCTTTTGCCTTTATATCGCGTTTCCGTACTTTACGCGTTCGGAGACACTTGTTGAATGACAAAAATCGATCAATGAACACCTATAAAAACTACGTAAGTTTCAATATTTTACTGAGAGGTACTTATGAATTGGCGCATCTTTTAAGGGTGGCTATATACCTGATTCGTGTGCGTTTTAAATTTCTCGAAACGTTCTAAAACATGACCACTCATAAATATGTGTGCAATTTGTGTAACAAAATCATGCAGGTAGTCAACGGAAAAAACCCAAATAATTAAAAAAGTGCACTTTCCTTTTTTCCTTTTAATTGTCCACGCACATATATGACCGCTTTTTAGTTTGTTACCGCTACCATAAAAATCAAATAACCTTTTGTTTATTACTTTTTTTTAATATTTTAGGCAAAAAATATTTTTTTCTTCATACATTTATTTTTACCGGCAAAACTGTTGAGTATATAGAAAAACGTTATATAAACAGATTAAAGGAATTGTAATTTTTAAATTTTTTTAAAATTGTTTGAGCAAAATCGGACTAGTGGCTCTCGATTTATGTCAAAAAAAAGACCACCAAAGGTGACAATTTCCCATATATGATAGTTACTTACTTCAAATCGATATATCTCGATTCCTAGACATGACCCAGCGAAACGCCGGGACACGTATAACTTCTTTTTTACCGATATAACTTTCCCCGGTAGTTTGAACCCTTCCCGATCACTGACCCCTACCATTTGTCTCACAGTGTATTTATTGTGTGATATAATATTTGAAACCAACTGAAAAATGTAGGGTACATATATATGAAGAATGAACCAGTTGATGGGGTTATAATAAATTGGTAGTGGTTTTGTAAAACTTTATAGTACATCAATACACATATCGATGATTCTAAGTATGCCTTAGGGTGGCCATGGGGAAATGATTTATTTAATTTTAACGCTACCCGGGTGGATTATTGTGCCTCTTAGTCCAAAACTCATACGGAAATCAGATAACTCTAAACCATATTCCATGAAAAGTTTTCTAAGCCAAGAGTATTTATAAATTCTTCAAAATATAAAAAAAACGGTAAGATATCTCCAAAATCCTCTGATACAGGAAATGATTATAACGATCTTTTAACCTCCGTATACGTACACTTTTAATGTTATGTTTGTAAAAACTACTGGGGATATATTTAGAAACAAATTAAATTTCGCTTGAAAAGAGGACCACTAACATTTCATGAAATTCAACTAACATTTTCAGTTGTTTCTACATGTTAATAAAATAAACCAAAAATCAGTCAAAACAGCTAACAAAAATTACATACACTATTTTTTTTTAATTAAGAACAATGGATTTAAAAATTAGTATTACGAATTCTTCGTAAATTTATGTAGTTTGTTTTTTTAATGCCGTATAAATATAGTTCAGTTGAAATAATTTCCAAGTTCACCTGAAACAAAAGTCAAACAACTAAAAAATCTTGACGGCTGAAGTTCCCTGAGTGTACAAAAATAACGAAAATTTATTAATTTCAGTTAGGTTGTTGCATTTATTTTGATCAGAGAAAAGATCTTATCAGAGTAAATAGAGCTATGAAAGTTCCGAAACTTTGACCATACCAGTTCTAGACCAAGTGGTTCTCCCAAGTATCAGCAAAAACCCAAAGTTGATTTTTTATTGTCACCCTAATATTATCTTATAAACTTTAACTCAAAGTATTTTGTTTTATTTTTTGTTTTTTTTAATTTTTCAAAGAAAAAGAAAAAAAATTCAAATATAAACGGACATTGTGTTACAGAGATGAACTTCAATACACAGACCATGTTAAAACTGGATTGTGGTTTCTTAACGATAAAACAAAGTTTATAAATTTTTGTAGTTGTTGTTGTTACTTACACTTTATTTTCTCAGCTCGATTTCTTCCTATGAAGAAGTACACTAATAAAAAAAAGTTTGCAAACATTTAGTTAAAACCACTAAAAATTAGTTAAAAATTATGGTGTAGAAAAAAACTGTTAAGTTAGCAGATTATTTTTGCCATATATTAGTAAAATAGGAGCAGCAAAATTAAACTGTTAAATATACAGAATTTTTGTTATATTTGAGTTGAATTTTTGTTAATAGAAAATAACAAATTAATCTGTTAAATCAGGAAAAAAAAATTTTGCAAAATAATTAGTAGCCTAAAAAATCACGAAAAAATTTAAAATTTTTGAAGTTTTTTTTCGATTTTTTTTAATGCAAATAAAAATCAAGCCTTTTGGAAACAGCAGTTTACAACTTTTTTAGTAAATATTTCTGTTAATTTAACAGAATAGACTGCTATTTGCATTCAACTAAATTTAGCTTAAAAATAACAAAAATTTTGTAGATAAATAGTTTGTTTTTGCTATTTTTAGTCTACTAATATTTAGCAAAATTTTCTGCAGATTTAACCGCACAATTTGTCATTTTCAATTAACTAAAAGTAAACTTAAATATAACTAAAATTCTGCAAATTTAACATTTTTGTTTTTGCTGTTCTTATTTTACTAGTATTTAGAAAAAAAATTTCCTAAATTAACAGTTTTTTTGCATTATAATTTTTAACTAATTTTTAGTTGCTTTTTCTGTTATTTTTACAGATTTATTTCTATGAGTGTATTAAAAAAAACATTTGGAAGATATCTTTCGAAAACCCTATAAACAATTTCACTGGAATTCAAGTTGAAAACAAGTCCAATTCCAGCCCTGTTTTCCAGTTTCAAGGCTTGAATACAACTTTAATTACATTTTATTTCAATAGCATACTCCAGCAAAAGGGAACAAAAATTCAAGTTTGAAATATTTTTTTTAACTACCTAATTTCGTAAAACACTTGGGTGAAGTGAAGGGAACTTTCAATGTAAATTGTTTTTGTAACAAAAACAATTTCTATAGAAATAACGCAACACTTCACCGAATTGTTTTAGAAAATTACCCCCTAAATATACAAATGCTAGAATTTGAAATCTACTTTACTTCAAGCTAAATTTAAAGCACTTGCATTTTTAAAACCTATGTGCTTATTGGGAATATATTAAAGCAATATCGTATCCTGGGAAAATTTTTTACCATTGCAACCGATTCCATGGAACTGGTTATGGAACCAGTTCCTGGAATCCTATATGGAAGGTGTGATTGACGTAGAATCAGTTCCAGAACTTATTCTAGAGGAACCGATTCCACTTTGGAGCTATAGAAGGGGTTGCTTTTGGGACAATTTCAAACAAAAAGAATCGGTGTTAGAATCGACAGTAGAAGGGGTTGTGAATGAAAAGTAGCTATTCTGCAACCGATTCTTTGGAACAGAAAATTTTCCTGGGATGTTTTTCATTATAAAGGAAAGAGTATATTGAAATAGTCTTCCTTCAATTATTTGGAAGACATTTTGGTGATATTTGGGAAAAATATTTAAAAATCGTACTACTACACGAATTCAAAACAGCAAACTTTTTTTTAAAATACATTGGGCAGGTTTACCAGAGAGACCCGCTACCGCTACAATTGATATATAGCGGTTTATGATTACCTTAATCTGGTGAAGGATGCTACTTTTGTTTTTGTTTTAAAATAAAAATCTTTGTAGAGGTTGCTTTGATTTTTCTGAAGTTATTTATTCCTTTATAATTATATTTATTTAAGTTTATTATTCTTTAAAAAAAATATATAAAAAACCAACGACAGCTTATGTATCATTAACTGCTCACAAGTAGCGTAAAATTTTACCATACCAAAACAAGGTAGCCCTACCACAACATGTTGACTTAGCGTTAGGTAATCATATCGTTCACCAGATTGTTGAGTAGCGGATTAGTAACAGTTGAGCGTCTGGTAAACGCACTCATTGTTTTAAAGCAATTTCTTTTTATAACGATCAAAATACACAGTGAAACGATCAATTACTCGTATATAAAAAGACTAAAATCATAAAATGTTAGACTATGAACTCAATGTAAATATGCAATAATACGTGAAATCAACTACCTCCGTTAAAATTAAAGTTTGGAATGTATTGTTAAACCGCAAACTAGTATTATAGTCAGCATTAATAAGGAAGGTGTGACCAATGGCAGGAAAAAATAATGTACACGTATTTCATTTACTGGTCCAATCTCATGTTTAGGGGATAAAGAGTGGGGTCAACAATGACCCACTTTGTAGTTTTTATATTTCTTATAATTTTAAAAAATATAGACAAATTGTTGATAACCTTTTAGATGATGTTTTTAGAAGATGCTTTTTTGGAGAAACATCTACCAGTCCACAAAACCTGCCCAACTTTTTTTGTACACAATTATAATTTTATTCTAATACCATTGGAAATATAGGAAATTGTGGTTAATTTTAGTTCACATTTACTTACTATAATGCCCACTTCATTTTATAGTCGGGATGTCTGAGCTTTTTTTCGATATTCCTAACCGTTCGGGTTTAGGATGACTTTTCCCATATCGTCTTTCTCACCTTTTTCAAATATTTCATATAAGTGGCAACCCTGGGTATACGACATAGGCAATGGTATACAATTTTTTATTAACTCGACTAATTTAAAGTAGTGTACAGACAAATCAAAATTTTTAATTTTCAAACATATTTTCATAGAAAAATAGGTAATTTTTTTGAACCCTTAAGGTGCGTTTACAATGACGGAGTACTGCAATCTGTAGCAAATTTTGTTTTTTTTTCTCTTTCATACTAACACATTTTTGTATTGTGCTATCTCTTGTTATTCCACTCCAGAGTAAAACTTGTTTGACTCTGGAGTACAAATTTTCTACACTCTGGAGTTAACATTGGTCTGTTAACTGTTTAACATGACAAATATACCAAAAAGAACACATCTCTAATTTGTTCACATCTCTAAGTGTCAACAAACTAAAAAAAAAAATTTATTTGGTATTTGAAGCTTGCTATAGTTAAAGTAGATATTTCGCTTAATAAAGAGTTATTAGAAATCTTGATTCATAATTGTATTTTAACTATAAATTAATTTTTCGATTTAATACTGGCAACACTATTATTTATTTTCTCTCTTCTCCCCAATAAGTCGTAAGTGATTTACAAATTTAGTATTTCCTTAAATTATAGAACTAATGATGTGCTAAGATAAATTTAAAAGCCATTAAAAATATTTTTTTATTTTTAAAGCAAATCAATGGAAATGTGTATAAAAAAGTAATTTTGTAGGACATATTATTCAAAGCATACAAAAGTAATCAAATTTCGAATAATGTTTTGACAGTCTGTACATCACTATTGTTTTTTTTTCTTTTTAATTTAATTTTTACATTTTTTTTTGAAATTTTTTCGAAAATGGTAATTGGCTACGCAATTGTTGTAGTTTTTTTTCAGTTTGATGGATGCAAGTTGTTGGAAGCCACACATTCTAGGGATGGGATGGCTTCAATAAATCATTTCATGCCTGAAAATGAAATAATTAACAATTAAATGGTGGCTTCCTCACTCCAAACTTTATAAAAGGTTTCAAGTTACTGAGTACCAACTATAAACCTTTATTATTTTCTTCATTATTAAGCAAATATGAATACTGTTTTTCACAAATTAGCTTAAAATCCTGCAATAAGACTGTTGTAAAAGTTTATGCATTAGACCATAAATAAATATAAAATTTGTGGTGTTTTGGATATGATTTAAAATAAAAAAAAATATTAAAATAAAAACGATAAAAATTCTGGCAAAAGAGTGGCGAAAATTGCGTTGTCATAGGAGGGGGAAATTGACCCCTTGTGACATGTCACAAGACAAATCCTAGGACAGGTCCCTGAACTTGCATTTTTAAGAGAGTTCAGTCACTTTTACATGGCGTTGTCATAGGAGTGGGAAATTGACCCCTTGTGACATGTCACAAGACAAATCCTAGGACAGGTCCCTGAACTTGGTTTTTTATGAGAGTTCAGTAACATGTCCTAGGATTTGTCTTGTGACATGTCACAAGGGGTCAATTTCCCCCTCCTATGACAACTTCATGTAAAAGTGACCAGTCTTTTTCATATAAAGGGGCCAGTTCGGTGACAGTTTGTTAAAATTTCCAGTAGGGAAGTACTAAAATGTCATATAAGTTTTGAAGTAACTCTACTCTGCATTTCGAACAGTTAACATTTTAATCTGTGCTGCATAGTAGAGTCACTCTACCATTGTGAAAACACCTTTAAACGTAAGATTGGGCCACTAAAAAATGTACTACCTCTGTTCTGAAAAAAGGTTAACATTTCTATTGACTTTTTTGTTCCAAAATAATGATAACATTTTACTAAGTAAAGTGTTTTTATTCAAATAAAAGAAAATAACGTTGCTGCGCCTAAAAAATCCAGAGTTGCCAAATAATTATTTAAAAAAATCAGTTTTCCACTTAACACTTTTATTTTCATTCTACTGTGTTAACCACCGGAACCTGACTCCACTTCGAAATGTTTTGTTTGAAGTTTTGGCTTTTATCGTGTTTGCCAGGTTGTGGGACTCCTATTACAAAAAATCCTTGACTAAAATGGTCATGTTAAAGTTTAGTACAAGTATATGTTTTATGGGACAGGCTACAGATCAAGCCAAGTTCGCTTTGATTTTACAAAACTGTAATATAGAGGCAATCACAAAATTAAAATAAATTTGAAATACCGAATATGCAATATTCGATGTTCCTGTATTGTAAGCCAAAATTATGAATATTTCTGTTAAATTACAGACGTATTATTTTGAGTGCATTACCATCATTATTATCATCATGACCATAGTAAAACCAAAGGTATAAACAAACGACCAAAAAGTCTAAGTACTTAAATCGCTGGGGAAAACTTAAACATGCATTTAACTTGAATTTCTCTAGAGGCCAGAATAACAACAGCAATAAAACTAACGGGGAATAAAACTTCCTTTTTGTTCTTCATCTGTACACTTTGTTACGGCATCTTAGGAATTTTCTTTCTATTTTTATATATTGACAATTTATTCCCCGAACAAGGAGTGTAGCTTCAATAGCGCTAAAATAATTGCAAAGAATCTTACAAATAGTTGGAATAAAATACAGGAAAAATAAATGGGGGAATATTCTGTGAAATTAATGCTGAAGACTTGTCAGGTTTACTAATTAATTGCAATATATATATATATAATATTAAAAGAATTTAATATTCCTCTTACTCCTCCTAAAGCGATTTGATATTTATTCGCATTTTATTCCATTCTAGAATCAACTAAAATTAATTGATTAAACTTATTCTTCGCTTGTCTTTTATTTTAGATAGATGAACTTATGTATGTAATTTGAATGTAATTTGAACAACAAATAAAAAGAAAAACCCACATTACTTGTTCGAATTCATATTGTGTTAAGAATTGTATGTTGATTTCTTTTCTATTTTTTTTTATTGGTTTTGATTATTTCGCTTTGAATGGATTGATTTTTTCTTATGTTATTTGCCTTAATAGATGTTGAAAATTTCTTGACACATAATAAGTAGAAATAGTAGTTAGCCTCTTTGTGTACACTTTTAATAGGAGTAAAGTTTGGTTACAGAGGGTGGAGAATTTCCTATATTAGTAATTATGTAGAACTGCTTGTATTAGGGTTGCCAACATTCTGTTTGCAGTAGAATTAGAAAGAATGAATATAAATTTATTGTTGCAATTTATTGGCATACTATGGATATCCTCAACTGAAATGCAGAAAATCATACCTCACTTAAAAATTCACCAAATGGGTTTAGCGTTTAATTTAAATTTCCAAATGATTATTTTATTAATCAAAACTTAAATTAATACAACATTACTTATAACTATAATTTAATATAAAAGTAAAATCTGCGTGTGTTCGGTTCGAGCGTTTACGAAAAAGTTATCATCTAGCCGGGTTTTTTCTATGCGCCAATGATGCCAGATTATTGTAACGTTTTCTAGAGCCGTTCTATGTCACATGGGTTTCAAAGCAATTTGTCTAATTTTTAGCAACTTTTTGGCTGCAACACTGATTTAAGCAAAAATTCTAAACATCCTCAGTACTTTAACTAATTTTGGATGTTAATTTTCAAAATTATTTACATGTAACTTATTTTAAAAATCTATTTGTTAAGTTTTATATTGTATAATTTAGTTTTAAAATATAACACTTTTAGTATCTTGTCACATCTTTTTAGAAGTAGTTCTGAACAACATTTAAAAATTCAATTATTTCTTCTAAAGCACTATTGCTCTAAAAGTGTTCCTAAGAAGTGATTTATATACAGTTTATTTCCATATAGATGATAGCGTGTTCGAAAACTGGTGGTACACTTTCTAATATATATAGTATTTTATTTTTTTAATATTCACATAATTAGTTTGTTTAAATTCAATATTTTTAAAAAATTTCTAAAATAAATAAAATAAAAATGAAGAATTAATTTTAATGCACTAGAGAAAAGTACAAAAACAATTTTGAGTTGCAGTGCACATTCTGCAGTTTTATCATAAGTACTTCTATTGAAGAGAATAAGACACAATAGGGGCAATAATTTAAAAATAATATATTTACATATATTAGAGCACCCATAAAGTATATGGAATGTATAAAAGTATTATTTTTTCCAACTCACCACGTATTTTCGGCGGCTTGGTTAATTTTATTCAATTTATTATTTAATCGATTCAAGTTTATTTACCCGGTTTAACAAACGCCAATTTGTACATTGGTTACTTTAAATCGGAACGAAATATATAGATTTAGTCCGCCAGTTCGAGAGATAAGTTAATCGATATAAATAACTGAAAATTTTTTATGATTTCAAATTTCCAAATTGTTTTTTTTTTTTTGATAATCATGGTCTGATAAATTTAGGTGAGCTAAATTTTAGGTAGAAAAGTTAGTTCAAATACATACACACATGAGACTAATTAAATATTTGGACAAATTAGCTGTTTTTTCTAATCACTTGGATTTAATAAATCCAAAAAGTATTTCTAAAAGTGCTCAACAGATGCGGTTAGATTCTTCCTATTTTAAAAAGAATTTTCTGTCCGACACTTCTTTCACCCTAATTTTTAATACCGAATTCGATGATAAAGGATTTTACTTTAACTTTTAATTTTTAATTATATTTTATATAAAACAGCGATAAACAGTCTGCCTTTTCAGTTTTATCACTTAAATTTATATTTATACACAATTGAAAAATTCCATTGCAATATTTAATATTCACTAATTGGATTTAATTAAATTACTTACTGTAGAGTGAAAAATTGCCATTTCTATTTCAGCTATTTCTCCATGTCCAAGATTAAAAATATGTATTTGGTGAGGTGTAGTTTTTTTTTTCTAAACATATTTCATAAAAAAAATTTAATAAAAACCTTTTATTTGTTGGTTTTTCAATTTTTTTATTTCTCTTTTAATTTTTATTCGTATTTTTTACTGACATTAATTTAATAGGCTGTTTCATATATTTGTGGTTTTGTTATGGATTTATTAAATCCAGCTTTTTTTTGGATTTAATAAATCCACTTTTTGTATGAAAAATTCTAAATCCAGGTGATTAAAAAACACGCTAATTAATTGGTGATTTCTTTACCATTAAATTGAAACTAATGCTAATGAAATTTTTGGCATTATTATTACTTGGACTAATGCTAATGCTAACAGTCTTTGGTACGAGTTATGGGTATTAGTGTTGGTAAATTGGGTTACTTTTCAATACTCGATACCACTCGATATTTTTGATTTGGATACTCAATACAACTCGCTACTTTTAACGGTTTTTAAATTTGAAATTTTTTAAAATTTTTGGTAAAATTCTTTGAAAATGTTTCTGGTAGTTCAATATTTAAATTTATAAACATATTTTTAAACTTTTTCACCAAATATTCATTGCGTTTTTCATAGTTTTTTAACATTATTTTAAATATTTTACTTCAGATTTTTTCTTTTAGCAGAGTTGTAGTTTTGTGACAAATATTTTAGCAGAGTCACATTTTTGTGGTAAATATTGTTGCGGAGTCACATTTTTATATATTTTGTCTGTCCAAAATGCAACTCTGAAAATATCGAGTAGTAGTTTTGAGTATCGAGTACCCAAAAAATAAGACAAATACTCGATAGTCGATACCCATTACTCATATTTTTACCAGCACTAATGGGCATTATAATCCCCATATTCTAATTTTAAAAAAACCACACTTAAAAAATTGCAAAATAACGGTGGAACGCGAAAGTAAAGCTTTATGGCATAAAAAGTTAAAAAAAAAATTTAAAAAACCGCACTTAAAAAATTGTAAAACAAACGCGGAACGCAAAAACAGATTTTATGCTACAAAAATTGAATTAAAAAACATAATCAGCGATTTTCAGTCTGCAAACAAATCTACTGATGTAAGAATTTTCCTTTTTGGAAATTTTTTTTCCGCGACTTTTTTCGCGATTCAATCAATCACCGAACTTTGTTCTATGAATTGGGTATTATAGTCCCTAGATTATAAATTTAAAAAAAACTGCACTTAAAAAATTGCAAAATAATCGCGGAACGCGAAAAAAGTTTTTATGGTACAAAAATTTAATTCGAAAACTTAATCAGCGATATTCATTCCGTAAACAAATATACTGATGTAAGAATTTTCCTTTTTGCAAATTTTTTTTAGGAATTTTTGTTTTTCAACTATCGACCGAAATTTGTTCTATGAATTGGGTATTATAGTCCCTAGATTATGATTATAAAGAACCACACTCAAAAATTACAAAATAATGCCCGAACGCGAAAAAAGACTTTATGGCACAAAAAAGGAGTAAAAACGTATTTAAGGATTAATATTCTGCAAACGAATATACCCAGTGTAGAAAATCATTACCAAATATGTGGTTATGTAACTACATACTTGGTAATGGTAAGTAGTTACTTTTGTTATTACATTTCTTATTACCTTTATATGACGATGTCGCGAAAAATAACGAGTTATGGTTACACACCAGCATACGAAAAATCAAAAAATATATCTTTACCTATGTGCTTACCAGTACTGACAAAAATAATGAGTCTAAAATAGATTTTCAAAAAAATAAATTATATAAAAAAAATATTTTTTATTGTATTTTTTTTTTTTTGTAAATAAAATTTGCTGGTGCGGGAATCGAACCTGGGTCTACAGATTGCCAGTCAATAGCTCTACCATCTCAGCTTTATCGACATGTAATATTTAATAGATAGCAACATAAATGACCTGCTGCACACAAGTAAGCTTACTCGCCAACATACAAAAAACCAAAAAATATGTGGTTACATATATCCTTACCAGTGTTTACAAAATATTGAGTCTAAAAATAGATTTAAAAAAATTTAAAAAAAAATATAGAAAATTATTTTCTAATTGAAATAATGATAAAAATAAGTCATTATCAGTAACTCATTATTATATGTTTTAAAATAATGCAGAAGTTAAGTGGGTGTCATTACTGGTAGTCCAAAAAATAATGATATATCATTACCGTTTCTACACTGGGTAATAATGAAAAAATAAGTAAACTTTTTGCAAAATTTAGTTTTTTGTTGGAAAAAAAATCGCGTAAAAAACAAAATTTTGCAAAATGTAAAATTTTTGCATCATTAAATTCGTTTGCAGATTGTTAATCGCTGATTAAGTTTTTTATTAATTTTTGTGTCATAAATCCTTTTTTCGCGTTCCGCCATTATTTTGCAATTTATTACGTGTGGTTATTTAAAATCATAACCTAGGGACTATAATACCCAATTCATAGAACAAAGTTCGGTGATTAATTGAAAAAAGAAATCGCGAAAGAAGTCGCGGAAAAAAATTTCTAAAAAGGAAAATTCTTACATTAGCATATTTGCTTGCAGAATAAAAATCGCTGATTAAGTTTTTTAATTCAATTTTTGAGCATAAAATCTTTTTTCGCGTTCCGTGATTATTTTACAATTTTTTAAGTGTGGTATTGTTAAATATATAATCTAGAGACTATAATACAGAATTCATAGATCAAAGTTCGGTGGGTAAGTGAAAAAAAAATCGCGAAAAAAGTCCCGGAAAAAAAAATTTGTAAAATGAAAATTTTTACATCAGTATATTTGTTTTCTGAATAAAAATCGCTGATTAAGTTTTTTAATTAAATTTTTGTACCATAAAGTCTTTTTTCGCTTTCCGCGATTATTTTGCAATTTTTTAAGTGCAGTTTTTTAAAATTTATAATACCCAATTCATTGAACAAAGTTCGGTGGCTAGGTGCAAAAAAAATCGAGGAAAAAAAATTTACAAAAACGAAAATTCTTACATCAATATACATATTTGTTTATAGAATGAAGATCGCTGATTAATTTTTGAATTAAATTTTTGTACCATAAAGTCTTTTTTCTAGCGATTATTTTGCAATTTTAAAGTGCGGTTTTTCAAAATTTAGAATCTAGGGACTATAATAACTAATTCATAGAACAAAGTTCGGTGATTAATTGAAAAAATCTCCATCTATCCATCTATCTTCTCTATATATAAAAGAATAACGTGACTGACTGACTGACTGACTGACTCACTCAACATCGCCCAGCCCAAACCGCTGAAGCTAGGAAGTTGAAATTTGTTATGTAGGTTCCTATTTCGGGGTAGACGTCCACTAAGACGGGATTTTTGGAAATTCCTACCGGAACGGGCAAAAAGGGGGAAAGTGTCCCCCTTGACGGCCTGCCAAAACCCCTTTGGCTAGAAAGCTGAAATTTAAGATATGTGTTCCTTGGAGTAGGGGCTAACTTTTCTGGAAAGTACTTTCTAGAATTTTGGACAGGGACGTTGTAAAAATGGGGGTTAAAAAGGGGAAAAAGGCCCCCCTTGACGGCCTGCCCAAACCGCTGGAGGTAAGAAGTTGAAATTTGGTATAAAGGTTCCTCCACTATCGTAGACATCCACCAAGACGGGAGTTTTGGAAATTTTTACAGGGACGGGCAAAACGGGGAAAAAGTCTCCCCCTTGACGGCCTGCTCAAACTGCTGGAGCTATGAAGTTGAAATTTGGTATGTAGGTTCCTCGACCGGTGTAGACGTCCGTTGAGACGGCATTTTTGGAAATTCTTATCGGGAGGGGCAAAAAGGGGACAAAAAAGGTACCTTTTCCCAAAAAAAGTACCTTTTCCCAAAAAAAGTACCTTTTCCCAAAAAAAGTACCTTTTTCCAAAAAAAGTACCTTTTTCCAAAAAAAGTACCTTTTTCCAAAAAAAGTACCTTTTTCCAAAAAAAGTACCTTTTTCCAAAAAAAGTACCTTTTTCCAAAAAAAGTACCTTTTTCCAAAAAAAGTACCTTTTTCCAAAAAAAGTACCTTTTTCCAAAAAAAAGTACCTTTTTCCAAAAAAAGTACCTTTTTCCAAAATAAGTACCTTTTTCCAAAAAAAGTACCTTTTTCCAAAAAAAGTACCTTTTTCCAAAAAAAGTACCTTTTTCCAAAAAAAGTACCTTTTTCCAAAAAAAGTACCTTTTTCCAAAAAAAAGTACCTTTTTCCAAAAAAAGTACCTTTTTCCAAAAAAAGTACCTTTTTCCAAAAAAAGTACCTTTTTCCAAAAAAAGTACCCATTTCCAAAAAAAAGTACCTTTTTCCAAAAAAAGTGCCTTTTTCCAAAAAAAGTACCTTTTTCCAAAAAAAGTACCTTTTTCCAAAAAAAGTACCTTTTTCCAAAAAAAGTACCTTTTTCCAAAAAAAGTACCTTTTTCCAAAAAAAGTACCTTTTTTCAAAAGAAGTACCTTTTTCCAAAAAAAGTACCTTTTTCCAAAAAAAAGTACCTTTTCCCGAAAAAAGTACCTTTTTCCAAAAAAGTACCTTTTTCCAAAAAAAGTACCTTTTTCCAAAAAAAGGACCTTTTTCCAAAAAAAATTCCTTTTTCCAAAAAAAGTACCTTTTTCCAAAAAAGTACCTTTTTTAAAAAAAGTACCTTTTTCCAAAAAATGTACCTTTTTCTAAAAAAATGTACCTTTTCCAAAAAAAAAGTACCTTTTCCCAAAAAACATACATTTTTCCAAAAAAATAACTTATTCAAAAAAAGTACCTTTTCCAAAAAAGAGTACCTTTTCCCAAAAAAAGTACCTTTTTCTAAAAAAATTTTCCTTTTCCCAAAAAATATACATTTTTTCAAAAAAATACCTTTTTCAAAAAAAGTACCTTTTCCAAAAAAAAGTACCTTTTCCCAAAAAAAAGTACCTTTTTCTAAAAAAATTTTCCTTTTCCAAAAGAAGTACCTTTTCCAAAAAAAGTACCTTTTTCCAAAAAACATACATTTTTCCAAAAAAAACAACTTTTTAAAAAAAAATACCTTTTGCAAAAAAAGTACAAATAAAGTACTTTGTAAAAACAAAGTATCTTTTTTCAAAAAATTTCGTTTTTCCAAAAAGTACCATTTAAAATAATATATAATTTCAAAAAAACTACTTTTTTTCCTCCCCCCACGGATATCTCCACTAAAACAAGGTTTCTTGATATTCGGCATAGACGTGCGCTAAGACGGGATTTTTGGAAATTCCTACCGGAACGGGCAAAAAGGGGAAAAGTCTCCCCATAAACAGTCTCACAAATTGGAAAAGTGCCTGCCCAAACCACTGGAGGTAAGAAGTTGAAATTTGGTATAAAGGTTCCTCCACTGTAGTAGACATCGACTAAGTTTGTATTTTTGGAATTCCCTACAGGATATCCCAAAAGGAAACTCGGTATGTGAGTTCCTGCTTCTGTGTAGGCGTCCGCTTAGACGGAATTTTTGAAATTCCTATCGGGAGGGGAAATAAGGTAAAAGTCTCCTCCTGCCGGCTTGCCCAATCCCTTTTGGCCAACCTAAAATTTTAAATATGTATTCCTTGGAGTAGGACTAATTCACCGGCAACGTAATTTTTCTATTTTGGAACAGGAACATAGTAAAAATGGTGGTTGAAAGGGAAAAATGTCCCCACTAACGGCCTGCCCAAACCGCTTAGGCAATGCAGTTGAAATTTGGTATGAATGTTCCTCATCCATCGCAGATAGCCGCGAAGATGGAATTTTTGTAAATTCCTATAGGGAGGGGCAAAAAAAAAAAAAAAGCCTCACCTTGGGGGCCGGTAAAAACCCCTTCGGCTAGAAACCTGAAGCTTAAAATGTGGGTCCCTGGAGTGAGGGCTAACTTATTAGAAAGATACTTTTTTGAATTTTGGACAGGGTCGTTATAAAATGGGGGCTCAAAAAGGGAAAGTTGCCCCTTAACGACCTGTCCAAACTGCTGGAACTAGGAAGCTGAAATTCGGTACTTAAGTTCCTCTCAGCCTACTCAAACTGCTGGAACTAGGAAGCTGGAATTCCCTGTCGATGGATTTTCGGAAATTCCTACCGAGAGGGGCACAAATAGTAAAAGTTGACTAGAAACCTGAAATGTAAAACATATGTTACTTGGAGTATGTGCTCACTTACCGAGGAGGTGCTTTTTGGACAGGGACATTGCAAAAATGGGGATTAATGAAGCGAAAAGTGCCACTTAAAGGCCTGTCCAAACCGCTGGAGGTAGGAAGTTGAAATTTGGTATTAAAGTTCCTCCTCTATTGTAGACATCCGCTAAGATGAGATTTTTGGAAATTTCTACAGGTAGGGTCAAAAACAGGAAAAGTCTCCCCCTTAACGGCCTGGCCAAACTGCTGGAACAAGGGATCTTAAATTGGGTTCCTTCTCCAACGTTGACGTCCCCTAAGATGGTATTTTTGGAAATTCATACCGGGAGGGGTAAAAAGGGAAAAAACTTCCCCCTTGACGGCCTGGCCAAACTGCTGGATATAGAGACCTAAAATTATGTATGTAGTAGGTTCCTCCTCCAACGCAGACGTCCTCTAAGACGGAATTTTTTGGAAATTCCTACCGGGAGGGGTAAAAACGGAATAATTCCCCCCCTTGATGGCCTAACCGAACCCTTCGGCTAGAAACCTGTAATATATAATATGTTTTCCTTGGAGTATGGGCTAACTTATCGACAAGGCATTTCTAGGACTTTGGACAGGAACGTGGTAAAAATGGTGGTTCAAAAGGGGAAAATTGCCCCCCCCCCCCTCTTAACGTCTACGTCTTTAGCTAGAAACCTAAAACTTAAAGAACAAGTGTATATGAAACACTAAAATTAAGAAACTAAATAGAAAACGAGTGGGATTGAAACACTACACAAGTGGAATGAAATGGATATAAACGTTGAACGAGCGGAATTGAAATTATAGACAATGCAAATGGATTGGAAGAGGGAATTACCTGTTCAAACACTATCAACGGAATATGAAACTTATGTAGCATTGAAACATACTCCCCAAAAAGTTAAACAAATTTTCTGAAAGAGAAAAAACCTTAGAAAAGGAATGGAACTTATATATTCCGATATTTAAACTTCATGTAACGAAGCACCGGTGGAAGAAACCGCCGCAGTAAATTTTCCAACTGAATTTGTGAATTTACTTGAATTGCCAGGTCTACCTTTACATAAACTGGAATTAAAAAAAAAACTTTAAGACACGCTAACAACGTAGCTTTGCCCGCTATTTTTAATATTATAAAATGCTTTCCAACCCTGCTTTACGTTATTTATTTTCATTCAAAACACAAATGAACAAAACTACTTACGGGTCTATCTACCTAAGTTCGCACTTTACCAAATTATCTTAACATACACACGTATATTGCAATTTATTATGGATTCATTACTAACAATCCACTTTCATGAGAAAAAGTGATCAAATATTTATTTATTTTAAACCCATTGTTGTGCAGAATTATTTATTTGTGGTGGCTGGGTGAAGGCTTTAAATAAAAAAACTTTAAATAAAAAAACGAATTTAATAAAAATTGTGGGGGGCGCAGCCCCCGGGGGGGAGGGCGCAGCCCCCCCCCCCCTTAACCTTTAAGGCACGCTAACAACGTAGCGGGCTGCGCCCGCTAGTCTAAAATATTTGTAAACAAATGCTTTTTTTTGTTCAATTTTTATTAGTTTTTAATACATTAGTGCGATTTCATTAGCATTAGTATTACAAATTCTAATGCCATAAAATTTAAGTAGCATTAAATGGTAATGAAATTTTTTTGCCAATAGTCAACTAATGATAATGAAATTTCAATGCCAATGAAAAATCCCAAGTATGCTTCTTATCAGTAAATGTTCCATGCCAACCCCCATTTCATTACACTATATGTAATTTATGTCCTATTTTAATGATTCCGCTTTTTTTATTGATGACTTGGTTTAACCATTCAACTGTTATGCATGCATACATACAAACATAACACGATGAGTTTGAACGATATTCAAGACATAACAAAAATATTCTTACTGATTGTGTTAGATAGAATACAATCCCACAAACATTTTGTGACCATTACAACTTTCTGATAAAACTTAGTGAAATAAGTAGATGAATTAATCAGCATTTAATTTAAGGAAATACCATACAAGATGTCTGATGATTGCTTTGGTAAGCATGAAAATGCATTAGTGTTGACCACTGGTTGGAGAAAGTGTTTTTAAATTTTTCTCTATTGGTTAAAAATATAAATAGTAGTTTAAAAAAAGAAGTCTTATAAGAAAATACCTTCTATTAAAATGTCGTTCAAGCTCACCGTGATACGAATTAACAATCATGAGTGTATGTACGAAATGTTTCTATGTAGGGGTTACTAAATTTTCTCGTACTTCTCTTGCATGTATGTGTAACTAATGTTTTGCTATAGTTGTTATTGCCTGTTATAGACATACAATTTGATTGAGTTTTCTAGTCAATTGGTTAGAAAAAATAAATAAATTGCGGAAACATTCGATTCACACTTGAGTACATCAAGTTTTATAGACATTCAAGTAAGTACATGGTGCATACAAAAATATAGTATTATCAAAACCAAAAACTCCTTTAACCGCCTTCTGTCCCTCTCTGGATAACAGCTAATGTACACTAAGAACTGTGATGTGCTAAATAAATATTTTGTTGTACTTGGTAAAACTGGCGTACTCGTTGTTGTTGTTGCTATTGTTATTGCTGCTGAATTGTAAAGTTAAGTACATGTAATATTAAGACAGTGTTGCCTGGTTAGGGTTTCCACCCTAGATTTAGTGTAATTTTTTTTTCGTTCAGGAGATTTTTTAGAGAGAAGAATTTTGTTAGGAGATTTTTTAAAGGGAGAGAAGGAAATAGTTATTATTTATTTTAAGAGGATTTTGTTAATTTTCAAAATTATTTATAACAAATTTTTAAGAACCCATTCGTTAAATTTTACTAAATTTATTGCTTAAAAATAATATTTTCAAGTTTCTGTTATTACCCAGCAGATGGCGCCACCAATGCATCCGAAGTTTTAAAGATAGCGCTAATTCTTTCCCTCCCGATAGAGCAAAACGGACAAAATATTTGATCATTCGAAGTGTCCTTACATGCCCTTAGATGATATAATTATATTAACCCATATATGATATGATCCGGTTAGTATAATTTCACATAATTAAATATCTTTTGATATAATTATATAAAAATATACATTTTGCAATATTCGACGAGATATAATTGTATAAAATCATAAATGATTATATAAAAATCATTTTTACTAGGGTTGTAAAACTTTTTTTTAACATTTTTCTTGGTCTACACTTAATTTTCTACAATTTGTTTTTGTAGCAAATTAGAAGGTGGAAAAAATTCATGTTTTTTTCTGGAAACGCCAAAATTTTGGAGAATTTTCAAATAGTTAAGAGGGAATAAAAAAAAATACCTGATAACACTGTATTAGGAATAACTGACTACTAGTATAAGTACGTACGAATATATATTCTTATACAACAACAAGAAAAAAGTATTGAACACAGAAAAAAACAATTTCTTTCCCCTTGGTTTAATATTAACTTGGCTTATTTGCCATTTGAAGCATTAATTTAACATGACATTTTATTGCTGATTTTATTTATAAACAATTTTCAAGAACATTTATTTTGAATTTACTGATTGAAAATGCCACTATAGTTTATTTTCTAGTTAAGTGTTTAGTAAACGATAAAATAGTAAAAAAAAAACCTAAAATATAATCAAATTTGTTAATGCAAGACTTTAATATAAAATACGGTACATATAAAGTAAGAAAGCCCTTAAAATATGTGTCAAACTTATTATCAAATAAATTTTGTGTTGAAATATTGCGGGTATTCACAGTTCATGCTATTTTAAGTAGTAAATCAGAATTTATCGACATCTGTCTATGGGTTAAACTTCAAAGATCATCCTATTTTACAACGATAGCACATTAGCACTTAAACTGTGAATTCCTTCATTTTTTAAAATAAATATCTTATCTATTTTGAGTTCATAGAATACAAAAATTCTTCATATTTTCTAAATTTTTAAATAACACTACTCGAAATGGTATTTGCATATAATTCTACTGAAGTTTTTTTTAAAGTATTTTGATCTTCTAAACTAAATCCCTCACCTAGGGAAAAATAGTTTATGGGTCAATATTGCTGATAACTCTATCAAAATATTCTTTCTTTTTCATAAATTTGAATTCCGCATTAAATTACATTTCGTTTAAGTAAACGCATGTCCCTACCGGGAAAAGGACCGGTCAAAGTTTACACCCAGGATAGGTCTCAAGGTGCCAGGGATCGCTCTTTGATCTATATTTTCCCAGCAAAAAAAGTGAGGAAAAAGAAGTAATTACAATACTGCAACTATTGGCTTTTCATAGGAAGAAATTTGTCCTTTTTAAAAACAATTGATGTACATATATTTTAACCAACGATAAGAAAGTTATTTATCACTTATTATTATTTAATTTAACCCTCTAATGCTCTTTCTTCTGATTACAATAATATTTAAACCATACATTTGGCGTTGAAAATCTACTATGGAACAAATATTAAAATTTTAATTTATCGCTTTATTTAGGCGATATAGCACATCAAAGGTTGAAGACGAGTCTTGAAACCCAGTAGTCAAATAATTTCGATTTTTGCTGTAAATAACACCATCAATAAAATAAAATTACATACCGAAAATTGTTGATCAATTGATGTTATTTCAAAAGTTCTGGCGATTTTCGTAGGTTTGAGGTTAAGAAGAAGAATAAACATTTTCTTCAAAAGTTATAAACACATTAAACTTGCAAATCAGACTAGATTCAGTTTCTGCCTTTTTTATGGACAGGCTTCATCAGTGATTTTCCATTAAATTGTATTATTGTTTATATTCTTATTCTCAGATTGTCTCTATATGAATACTTTCAGAAGTGATCAAACAGACATATACAAACATTCTACTTTAGATTTTTTGTTTATCTTCTTATTTCCTCCGTGTCACCTTTCCACAAATGTTGCCACACTGATGTATGGTTTTTACGTACAAGTGAAGGCAATTTGTGAATATTGGAGACGGACTGCCAACAGGGCATTTTCATTTTTTTAGTTAAGTGTTGTTTTTTCAAACGCGTCATATAGCCCGATTTTCGCTTTTTGAAAATTACGAAATTTGGCGAATTTGGAACTAAACATCAACAAATTTTGACGAAGTTAGTTCTGCTTACTACCTCTGAATGTATAATTTGCACTCACAAAATAAATACAGTCACTTTTTGTTAGTTGTTTCTGAAGTTTTTCCGTTTAGTTGTTTTTAAAAATAATAACAGTTGTTCGTAAAAGAAAAATAATTTTTAACTTTTTTCACAAGTTATTCAAAAATTTAAGTAACTGAAAATACGCATATTTCGGAACAGTCAAATTTTCTAGTCATTTTTATTGTTCTAAAGTAAAACTAAAAAAATTATCCAAAAAAGGTATTTTGTAGTAAAAGTCGTTTGAAATAAAAAAACAACAATACAATTATTCCCAATAAGCACATAGGTTTTAAAAATTCAAGTGCTTTAAATTTAGCTTGAAGTAAAGTAGATTTCAAATTCTAGCATTTGTATATTTAACAAAAATAATTCAAACTTGAATTTTTGTTTCCCTTTTGCTGGAGTATGCTATTGAAATAAAATGTAATTAAAGTTGTATTCAAGCCTTGAAACTGGAAAACAGGGCTGGAATTGAACTTGTTGTCAACTTGAATTTATAGGGTTTGAATTGTTTTGATTTTAAATTTTTTATTAAAATCAAATATAAATTTAGTTCTTCGCACTATTTTGATTGTTATTTTTATAGTAAAAATAAATTAACTTTAAGTTGATTTTACGGTTTCCTATAGTCAATTATTGATAGTCAAAAACAAATAAAAAAATTGTTCAATTAAATGAAAATGTCTTTAACTGAATTTTATTACTTTTAAATTGTATTTTTAGTTAATTTTACCTTCAAAATAATTTGTGTGTGTGTTTAATTTCAAGAAAATCTGTTGGCTAGTTTTTCAGTTAGAGAGATATTTGTAAAACGTATCCTGGTGTTATCCTGTGAGTACTAGAGAAAAACTTTTAACTGATTTTACAGTTATAGACTCTAACTATTAGAGACTCTAACTGTTATTACATTATTATAGGTAATGTACGCCAGATCGTAAATGTATTTTTGTTGTGGCAATTTTTCAAATATTTTTTTCTGTTTTAATAAGTTGCTTGAAAACCGTTCCTTATACAAAAAAATTTTAAGGCAAAAAAAGTAGGTAGTTAAGTTTTCTATGGATATAATAAGTACAACTTGTTTAATAAAATATTGTTATTTACCCAAAAAATCTGAAGACCGCCTTTTGGCGGCCTTGCGTTAATTACAAAAAAAAAAATATCATGCTGAGCGTGAGGTTTGAACCCACACTTGTTGGAATTTCAATCAGAAGTTCTACCGCCTGTCATATTTGAAATGATATGATTTTTATAGTATTATTCAATAATGTGTTATATTTATTTCTTTTATTATTGTATTTTTTATTAACGAAAATATACTTCAATATATTGGAAAAATATATCATGTTGTTTTTCTTAATAAATAGTGTTTTTTTTATAAAACTACACTCAAAAAAAAAAAGTTAGCAAAAAATGTTGATGTGTCAGCAAATTTTTAGTCCGGAGCGTGCTTGCAAAAAAGTTGGTAATTTCAGCAAGCTGATTTTTACCAAAAAAATAGTAATCTTCAGCAAAAGTTTTGCTCACACTTAGTCGATTGCAAATAAAAAAAATCCTTGCTTAAATCACTAAACTTTTTGCTGAATACTAGTAGACTGAGAAAAACTCAAAAAACTTGTAGCGAAATTTTACTTTAGTTAATTTATTTGCTGAAATTTAAAATATAGGAATTGTGTAGAGTTGTTTTTTTTTTATCATTTCCGTTGTCTGTACTACATCCAGACATTTGTTTACCTGGTTGTCGTCCACGCTATAATTGCCGTTATCAGCACAATTTTTGTAGCAAAATAAATTAGTAAGACATTAGTTTAGGTCCAAATATGGACTGATCCTATCTAGAATCAATAGGCTTTGTCCATGGGCCAAATAGGTCTGTGTACCAAATTTCATTGAAATACTTCGTATTTGCGACATGCAGCGTGTAAACAACACAATTTTCTGGGGATCCTTATATGGGCACTAGGTCTAAACATGGACCGATTTTAACCAAAATCAATCGGCTTTATCCTTGGGCCGACGTAGGTCTGAATACCAAATTTTTTTGATTGAAATGTCTTAATATTTGCGACCTATATAGTGCACACTAGAGGACGTCGATAAATCGAAACAGAAAGTGATTTTGAATCGATCGGTATACTAAAAGGTGGGTCTAGATCCAATATTTTTTGGTATTACAAACATCAGAACAAACTTATTATACTCTCTCCACATAGTGGTCTAGGGTATAACAGGAGATTACCTTGTTAAAAGATGTTAGAAAGATGTTGCTGCTAGCAGACAAAGTAAGTTTTGACTAATTTTTAGTTATAAATGGTTAGCTAAATGAAAATTTTTTTCACCTGCCCAAATCGACAAATTTCGAAACAATAATATTTACGAATTTATAAAAGTTAATAAGAAAATAAATGCCTCTTGTTCACACTAAAATATTTTAGTCTTAAAAATGTGTAAGAAATATAAATAATTTACTTTGTTGTTGCCAGAACTTTTATTACAATTAAATTTAAAGGAAAATATCGAATTAATTATGAAACCTTATGGGCTTAAAATGAGCTTAATTGATTTATATTGAATATTGAACGTTAATGTAGACCATGGCCATGTTTCTGGTTTTCGAAATGTTATTGTTCTGAGTAATGTCACGAATAACTGTCCTCGGTAACACTGGTCAACAAAAGTTTGTAACAAGAAATGTGCTTACTAATTTCGAATTACCTACCTACCCTCATTTTAACACAATATTTATTTTTATTTGATGAGGTTTCGTTCTTGTGTTGCAGATGTGGGTGGGTCGTTTTTAAGTTTCATTTTCACATTCAGAGTATATATTATTTGCTTCAACAAAGTTCGCCAACTCTTCATGAGATGGCGCGCAACAACTGTTCTAAGATTCAACATCTAGCGCAATTACAGTGTTGCCATATTTGAAGCCTTTCATCTTTCAGCACCTTTCACCTCAGCACCTCTTCTCTATCCCCTTTCCAAAGAAAGCAACACGTTAATTAATAGGAACATTGTTTTTAATTCTTTTGAGTTGGAAAATTTTCACTCAAACTTTAAAGGCCTAATAATTTAAATTCTGAAAATGATTTTTTTTATGTAATTAGAAAGCCACAATCACACTGAAAATATTATTACAGTAACTGACTGTAATTTATTTAAAAGGTTATCCGTACATTTATTTTCAAATTATTATACAGTTAAAATACAAAGAAATATGTTTTTAACTGTTTTTGTCATTTATTTAAAAATAAATTACATATTAATACGGATTTTCTGTTACAGTTAATATTTTCATTTAAAATGTTTCGTTAAAAAAAGAATACCTTTTCGATTTCTAGGTCAGTTAAAAAACGAAATAAACTAAATATCATTTATTCTTATGGATTTTGTAGTTAATTTTTTGAAATTTAAAAAAACGAAATAAATGAAAAATCATTATTTTTTTTAAGGATTTTGTAGTGTATTTATTAACATTTAAAAATAAATGAAAAATTCTTTTGATTTAAATGAAAATTTAGTAGACCGGCTTTTAAGTGAGTATAAATAACATTCAGTTAATTTAAACTACAAACTATTTTGAGTGCACAAGAAACACAAAATGTCACTTTTATTTTGCATGAAAACAAAGTCTACACAATTTTCACGTGAAACTCAATGTCGTGAAAAAAATGTGTACAATTGTTACAAAAAAAAATCAAAAAAATTTTTAAGAATAACAGGAATATTTATTAAAAACTACATTTTTCAATTAAAGGTATAGAAAATTAGCATTATTTTCCAAAATAAATTCATATATACAATTTCTTAAAAAAACAACATTATTTCATTGAATAGCGAGAGAAAATAAAAATTATAACTCTCGTAAGTGGCATATGAGGCATTCCACACCAACTGCCCCGCTACTTAAAACATATGTCGTATCAATGTCAAATTTTCGGTATATATACATTTGTGTAGCCGGAAATAGAATCCGTACTTGTTTTTCTACTTTTCTACAAAGCGTTTTTAGTTAACAATTTGTTAAAATTTCTTGAAATATGTCAAGAGCCTAAAATTAAACATAATCTATAGAGTTTCTTAAGTGCTATTTTCTGAATGAAAAAAAAAATAAAATTTTCAGAACAAGTTCTGAATTTGGATTTTTTGTGTTTTTATGGAAAACTTAATTTATCAAAAAACACCCTATTTTTTCATTTTTTTAAATATTTAAAAAAAACTCCAGATAATTGGTAAGAAAAAAAATGGCGATGTGCTCGGCTTCGTTTTCGAGAAAACTTACATTGAATATGGTTGTTGTTCCGTATTTATGAAATTTGTGCATGGGTGCGTATGAGTAATATATGTACACTAGGGCGGGTAAATTTTTGTGACAAGAAATCGTAGGGGGCGAAATGATTCTTCAAAGAATTCTAAGCAACTTTGACCTAGAAACCATAGGTCTAAATGGATTTCGAGCTTGCGGAAATTCCAAAATATGTTTTAAATAGTGCTTTATGAGTTTAAATAATGAGTTTTATTAATTATACCCTGTACCATTATTTGGACAGGGTATAATAAGTTTGTGCTTATGTTTGCAATTCCAAAAAACATTGGAACTAGACCCATCTTTAGGTACCGATTGATTCAGAATAACATTTTGTTTCGATGTAACGATATACGTCTGTCCGTCCGTCTGTCTGTCCATATATTCTTGAGCGCACGGTACAAATCGCAAATATTAAGATATTTTTACAAAATTTTATACACTGACTTATTTTGGCCCAGGGACATTGGCGGACTTAGGTCGGACTGGGGTGGGCAAAGCCCTTAAATAAATATTTAAGAAACAAAGCGATCTAAGATCAGGCTATAAGAGAAAAATTTCTTCGATTCAATAATTTTTAAAGGAATAATTAGTTAATATTAAACTCATAGAAATACATCTGTAAAAATAGCAGAAAATGCAACTAAAATTAGTTGAAAATTATGCTCCAGAAAAAAGGTTTTTCTTTGCTAAATACTAGTAAAATAAGAACAACAAAAATAAAGCCGTTAAATTTGCAGAACCTTAGTTAAATTTAAGTTAAATTTTAGTTACTGAAAATGAAAAATTATACAGTAAAATCTGCAGAAAATTTTGCTAAATATTAGTATACTAAAAACAGCAAAAACAAACTGTTATATCTATAATTTTTTTGTTATTTTTAAGCTAAATTTAGTTGAATGCAAATAGCAGTCTATAATGTTAAATTAGCAGAAATATTTAAAAAAAAATGTAAAACTGTAAATTCAACAGGTTTATTTTTGCTTTTCTTATTTTACTTGTATTTAGTAAAAAAATCTGCTAATTTAACAGTTTCTTCTGCAGCATCTTTTTCAACTAATTTTTAGTTACTTTTTCTGCTATCTTTACATATTTATTTCTATGAGTGTATTATTTTGAGGATTTTTCAATATGTTGTAGAAGCAAAAATTCTACGATGAACATGTCAGTTTTTTATCACCTCGGTAATTTAAGTGGTCAAAATATAGGGTAAGAATTGGTTCGTCAGAGGTGAAGGAGAATATGAGACAGGTTGATCTTAGATTTCTTTTCTCTATCAAATATCAAAATTTTTTACTATTCTGAGCGCATAGCATTCCCTGCACGAGGTTTTCTTCAAAAATAAGGATGCCTTTTTCAGAGTTTTCTATAAAAAACATTTCAACATTTTATCAAAAGGGAAGGAGTTATTTTTAAGTCTTTACTTTTGTATGAAAAAATTGTAAGCATAATGGCGAAAGTGTTTCTTAAGATTAAGCCCCTGTTTATGTATTACGAAAATGGTCTAAACGAAAGCAAAGTAACGAAAATTTGTTTTTGTTTCCCATATATTTTTGACGAAAGTAATTGTCAATTGCTATCGTTTTGAGTATTTTCGTAATAGATAAACAGGCCCTAAGGGTCTCAGAATGGGCAAATAAATAGTCGACCATAAATGGGGCCCTTGCCCACCGCAGAAAATTGGTCTAGTTACGCCTATGCCCAGTGACAAACCCATTTGATTTTGGTTAAAATCGGTGCATGTTTAGACCTACACTCAAATAAACAGTTTCCAATCGCACTATACTATTTTTATACTGATTATTAGTACAATTTTTATTTTTAGTAATCATTTTTGCTATTCTCTTATTACAAATTACGGATCTTTTTTTACTAATTTTTGCTGCTGATTTCAGAAAAACATTTAACTAATTTTTCAAAACCGCGTGCTAAATTTAGCGGAAAAATATACTAATTTAAAAATATTTTTTTTTTTGATTTTTTACAATTCTTGTTTAGTTTATATTTGTTACTATTGATATATTCTTAGTTTAGAAATAACACCCAGAAAATTTTATTGCATCTCCAATGCATAAAACGGCAATAACTGGAGAACCGTTTGCATTTTTGACTCCAAATTTCAAGTACGATGAAGTAATTATACGCTTGTTACAATCGAAAGAAAAATTTTTTTTTTTAGATTTTACAGTTTCTTTTATTTTTTAGTACAATTTTTTGCTAATTTCAGCAGATTGATTTTAAATTACAGTTTACAGCAATTTACTGAAATTCAGTAGCTGCACCTAATTATTTATACTAATTTCATTGTACTAAAATTATGATATTTATTAATTTTTTTAACTGATTTTAGCAAATCGATTTTGAATTGCATTTTATATAAATTTTACTAAAATTTAGTAGCGGCTACTAATTTTTTCTACCAATTTTATTGTACTAGAGATCAGCAGACATGTGTTGCTAAAATTAGCAAAAAATACCGCTGGCCTCAAAACAGTTAAATTTCCCGTAATAATAGCAAAATTTTCAGTAGCCATTACAGACTTTTTTGTTTGAGTGTAGTGCCTATATAAAGGGTGCCCCAAAATTGAATTGTTTGTACACTACAGGTCGCAAATACGAAGATATTTTAATGAAATTTGGTACACGGATTCAAATAAGCTCATGAATAAAGCTACTGATTTTACATGGAATCGATCCATGTTTAGACCTACTGCCCGTATAAAGGTCCCCTAAAAATGAACATATTCGCAAGCAAAAGGTTGCAGATATTAAGATACTTTGATAAAATATGGTACACAGACTAATATCGGCCCAAGGACGAATGGCTTGAAATGGACTTGTGTCAAAATTTGTATGTAAAACGATAAAAGGTTAGAAACACGGTAAGATTTGATCTTGATTATTTTGATTTTATCTAATGTTAGATGTATTTAAGAGAAAATCGGAAATATAGTCCATATGGGAGATAGGTTCAAATATGGACCGATAATATCTAAAATCAACAGGCTTTGTCCTTGGGCCCATATGTGTCAACGTACCAAATTTCATTAAAATATCTTCCTATTTGAGAACTGTAGCATGCGAAAAATCAATTTTTGGGTGACCTTTATATGGGCACTAGGTGTATCCATGGACCGATTTTAACCGTAATACATAGCCTTCTTCTTTGGGACAATATAAGTCGGTGTACCACATTTCATTAAAATATCTTAATATTTGCGAACTATAGAGTGCGGATATTTAAATTTTTGGGGGACCTGTTTACAAGCACTAGATCTAAAAATTTACCAATTCTAAAACAGATCAATAAGCTTTGTCCGTAGGCCCATGTGAATCAGCGTACCTAATTTCATTAAAATGTATTCATATTTGAGACCTGTAGCGTGCGAAAAAGAAAATTTTGGGAGAAACCTTTATATGGACACTAGGTCTAAACACTGAACGATTTTAACCATAATCGATAGCTTTCGACCTGATACAGTATAAATCGATGCACCGAATTACATTAAAATATCCGATTTCAACCAATATGGACTGATTTCAACCAAATTCAATGTGCTTCATCCCTGGGATGATATAAGTCGGTATACCAAATTTCATCAAAATATCTTAACATTTCCAACCTTTAACATTCCTACATTTTTAGGCTGATTTATGTCATCTGTTTAGCAGTTAATCAAAAATTTAAATATTCTTATAATAAGTAAAGCCGATGAAGATTCTTATCTAAAAAGTCCAAAACTATTATCATCGTTCACAATATTTACATGTTAACGAAAATTTTACACAAACATTGCAGTGAGCCACTACTCAGAACATATTTTGAAATTTCCGCAAGCTCGAAATCCATTTTAGATCTATGGTTTCTAGAGCAAAGTTGCTTAGAATTCTTAGTAGAATCATTTACCCCCTACGATTTTTTTTTTATTATTTTTGCCTCCATACAAATTGACCTGCCCTAATGTACACCCAGAAAACAGATTCGGTGCTGACAACCCCATTTGTTGCCAATCGAATGGTTCAGTTGCATCAAATGAATTTTTCGATTGCGGCTACCGAATTATTCTTGATACAACTGAAATTCCGTTGTCACAGTCAAATAAGTTTTGTCTCAATAGGTTTTATGTTGCCACAACTGAAAAATTCGGCCATCACAACCGAACCATGCGATTGCCTACAAATGGGGTTATTATACCCTACACCACTATGTGGTCAGGGTATTATAAGTTTGTGCTGATGTTTGTAACACCAGAAAATATTGGTCCTAGACCCATCGGCTTAGAATTTTTTTTTAATTCGATTTAACGATGTCCGTCTGTCCGTCCGTCTGTCTGTCTGTTCATGCATTCTTGTGCGCACTCTACAGGTCGCAAATATTAAGATATTTCGATGAAACTTGGTACAGCGAGTTATGTCGGCCCAAGGACGACGCCTATTGATTTTGGTTAAAATCGGTCCATGTTTAGACCTATTGCCCATATAAGGGTCCTACCAAAATTATACTCTTTATACGCTGCAGGTCGCAAATATTAAGATATTTTAATGAAATTTGGTACACAGACCTATATTGGCCCAATAACGCAGCCTATTGATTTTGGTGAACATCGGTCCATGTTTAGACCTAGTGCCCATATAAGGGTCATACCAAAATTATACTGTTTATACGCTGCAGGTCGCAAATATTAAGATATATTGATGAAACTCGGTACACAGACCTATATTGGCCCAGTAACGCAGCCTATTGGTTTTGGCGAACATCGGTCCATGTTTAGACCTAGTGCCCATATAAGGGTCCTACCAAAATTATACTGTTTATACGCTGCAGGTCGCAAATATTAAGATATTTTGATGAAATTTGGTACACAGACCTATATTGGCCCAATAACGCAGCCTATTGATTTTGGTGAATATCGGTCCATGTTTAGACCTAGTGCCCATATAAGGGTCCTACCAAAATTATACTGTTTATAGGCTGCAGGTCGCAAATATTAAGATATTTTAATGAAATTTGGTGCGCTGACTCACATTATAGAAAATTTTGACACAAGCCCCATTTTAACCCATTCGAATTTCAGATCCAAACATTAGTTGGCTTTTAACCAGACTGGTGTAGGGTATTGTATAGTCGGCATGCCCGACTTTAACCTTTTTACTCGTTAGAACTGAATCTATTTTCTGGGTGTATATGTGGTATATAATATTAACGATATTAAATGAATTTTTTTAGAAAATTAAGCCGAATGTTCAAACCCATAAATGATCATGCCGATGGTCATATGTAGCCAACCCTTTGGTGACGATATATTCAGAATATGGTATATGTTATGTGATCAAAGAAGTCATTTAACTCTTAACTAATTTTAGGTACGAGTTGTTAACTTATGACAATCTTTATGTTTTTTTTATTTATGAATATTTTTTATAAGTGTCAGATTTTTCTTATAAAGGAGCCTATGTATATTAGACTGTCCCTTAAAATAGCGATTTGTCGATTTTCGTTCATTACACCTCCCAGTTTTATTGGAAATGGTCCCAAGTGGAAGAAATCGATTTTTTTTTGGAAAACGTTAACACGTGCCGATAGTTGGACGAAAATGGCCAATTTTGGAAAAAAGTTTATTACTATTACAAATTCCCAAAATTCGAAATTTCGAAAAAAATTATTTTTTATTCCATTTATTCATTTAATATAGTCAAAATTTGATAAAAATGCAAAAACGTGTTTTTTTTTAAACAATTTTAAAGATTTTTTAAAATGCCTAATTTGGAGATGTCGATTGCTATTTGCACCACATAATAGTTGGTATTAAAGAAAAAAAAAATAGGAAAAATAATAATTGGAGTTTGTGTTTGGAGCAACTGCTTTCCAGGACATTTTACAAAAATTGCTCATTTTGTCAAAAATTAAACAAAATTTGAATGTTTTCATCAAATTTTACACAATTTTTGGAAAAACATCAAATTTTTATTTTTAAACAATTTTTATATGAAAGATAACAATTTACAAACGAGTTACAAATATTTTAAACAAAAAAATTTGTTTTTGGCGACAGAAATTTGGTGAATACGATATAGTTTCCGTTGGAAAATTATTTTGCAATTTGTCCAGGAATGCATTTGGTTGCGACGACCAAATTATTCAGTTGGAGCAATGGCTATATAATTAATTACTTAACAGCTTGTGCATGTAAACAGGAAGCTGGCTAATTTTAAGGAAAACAAAAGATGAATTGTTAATTTTTATGCTTAAATTATAATAAATATGAGGAAATCTATCACTAGCAATATTACAAAATACAATTTTATCATTCAAAGGAAAAAAAAAATTTGCTATTTGCAGCCACATTTTATATATCTTTCACACTAACTGAGATGGTTGAATTCTTTTTATTTCCAAAAATCTTTGATTGTAGCAACTAAACCATTCGGTTGCCAAGAAATTCGGTTATCACTAGTGTTTCCAATTCGGTTAATCGATTAACCGATTCCTCGATTAATCGCCTCTATTTCGGTTAATGTCGAAACAAATAATTTAGAACTCAAATAAGTATTCGACCCGAATAATCGGTTAAAATAGGTCGATTAACCGGTTAAATTTTTAATATGTAATTTTTAGCTTTATTTTTACCCAAAACTTCATAATTGTCTTAACTTTGGCTAAAAAGTTATAAGAAACGCTTAAAAAACAATACTAACTTAAATACGATCAATTTGTTTTGAAATCGAAGGAGAATCCTTTAGATACAATTTTTTGAGCAACTCCAAGCAAGTCGACATTGAACCAGCGAGACACGTCATGGGTTTAAAGATACTCTTAAAACGGATTTGTTTTACATTATCGCAATTAATTTTTAATAAAGAGGAATTCCTTATGAAAGCGATCACCTTTTGGACGACCCCTCTCCGATTCTAAAATAAATAGTCTCAATCGATTGCCCAGCAAAAAATAATGTACCTACATATTTTTATTTTTTTTTATAGTGACTGGTTTAGTGGTGGTGTACACCACTGTCATCCCGAGTAAAAACACTTATATATTGTTATATATAATGTGATTGGGTTATATCTGACGGTGAATGGAGTCACATTAAGACACATATCATTATATACAACTACATCTGATATTATTTTTTCAATGAATTTTTTGTACGTTAATTGATGTTATTACATATCCCCACATCTGACTCCATATATAACTACATAAGCCATATAAAACTAATCAAAATATATGTAGTGACCGATATGATTATATATGGTTCGATTCTAAGTTATATAACACTGTATATATCGTCATACTAAAAATATATTCTTGTAATTTTATATAACTTTCTATATGATCTCATACAAATTAATATAAATTAAGAGTTAATTTCTCCACAGCTAAATAATTTTCACGTGATTTTTTGCATATAAAATTATATTAAAAAATGATGCGTACGATTTAGAAGACAAAAAAAGCCCCAGCCAGCAATTTCGCAGCGCTCATAAATAAGATTCTTAAATAGCTCATAGAAATGATTATTGTTTTTTTGAAAACACTCTTTTTTTGGTAGAAAATATGAACCCTCAGAAAACAATCCAAAAAGTTGTCTCTACAATCTAAAAAGCTGTCTCAAAACGAGGGCTCATTTTTCGGACTCAAAGAAGATTCCAAAATTATTTAAATTTTTGAGGAAAATTTCGATTTTATACGTTATTTTTTCTGAGTCATTTCTGAGTACACAGGGGGCTCTTTTCGACGGACCACTTTCATAGGAAAAAGTGGAAAAATGTTTATGTTTTTGGAGCTCATTTCTGAGTCATTAATGATCATCTTTGTTTGCTGGGGCATTAAAATTTTTATTTTATTGGTTTTTAATTTTTTTCAAAAAATAAAAATTGTTTTTTCGACCTTTTTATTGATTAATTAGAACTTTATTAATTCAGTTCGAGGCCAATTTCCTTATTATGCATTAACATAATAAGTACTTTTTTCAAAAACTGCTATTTTCCTTCATCAGGATATTCTCCTAACAAATACTTCACAGAGTTTTTGCTTTCAAAAACCTCTACACTTTCAGGAATAAAAAGACGACCGTTTCGGGGATTTTCCAGGTCCCCTTATTCAGTTTTCTTTAGAAAGTTGTGGGAATAGTGCAATGCAAATTGAAACATCAAAATTTCATATTAAACGTAGTCTACTACATCAACGAAATGCGAATGAAGCAAACAATAAAATATGTTTTCGAAGTCTCTGCAAAGACATGTACCGACGGTACGAAATATAAAAACAGAAAACTTTCATAATATTTCTATTGTTGGTTGTCTTTGCAGAGACTTCGAAAACATATTTTATTGTTTGCTTCATTCGCATTTCGTTGATGTAGTAGACTACGTTTAATATGAAATTTTGATGTTTCAATTTGCATTGCACTATTGCCACAACATTCTAAAGAAAACTGAAGAAGGGGACCTGGAAAATCCCCGAAACGATCGTCTTTTCATTCCTGAAAGTGTAGAGGTTTTTGAAAGCAAAAACTCTGTGAAGTATTTGTTAGTAGAATATCCTGATGAAGAAAAATAACAGTTTCTGAAAAAAGTACTTATTATGTTAATTCATAATAAGGAAATTGGCTTCGAACTGAATTAATAAATTTATAATTAATTTTTATTTTACGTTATAAAATTTGGGCCTTTAAAATTGTTAAAGCTATAGAAATTTCAATATCAATTTAATAGCCGGTATGCATAAAAAGTATACTTACTATTAGACAATGTTATATAAAATCAGATATTTTTATATCGAATTAGATGTAATTTGATGTCCTGGATATGGACAAATATCGGATCAAACAGTATCAAATTATATCTAATTTGATATAATTAGACACAAGTAGATGACCCATTTTTCGGATCAAGTTATATGTCGTTGTATATGGGGACTTGTCAAATAAGATATAATTATATATGACACCATATTAAGATTTTTACCCGGGATGTGACAAAATTGAAGAATTCTTCATAAGGGACCTCATTGAAAGTTCATAAATGTATTTTTAACTGTAAAATAATTTTTAAAATGTATTTTTAATAATAAAATAAAATAATGTTAAATAATTACAAATAATTCAATTATAAAAAATATAAAAACAATGAGAACAAGGTGGTCTCTTAAATGCTCCTCTCCTGTCCAAACAAGGAGTCGGGGCCCATTTTTTTATTGCTGATTCTTAAAGCAAACATTATGAGGAATCCAAAAAAAGAAAAATTAGCCGGAAAATTTAGGAGCTTCTGTGGAAAATCGGAAAATTTAATTTTCATTGGAAAATTTAATTTTCATGGGAAAAAAGGTAAATTTCTGAGAAAAATTAGGAAAATTTTATTTTTCAATTAAAGCCTGATTCAATACCTTTCCAACGAGCTATCACTCGTTGCGATCGCTTTTTAAACAACTTTCAATGAGGTCCCTTATGAAGAATTCTTCAATTTTGTCACATGACAGTGGTGTACACCACCACTAAACCAGTCACTATAAAAAAAAAAAAAATATGTAGGTACATTATTTTTTGCTGGGCAATCGATTGAGACTATTTATTTTAAAATCGGAGAGGGGTCGTCCAAAAATTTGCCAATTTTGATCGTTTTCATATGGAATTGCTCTAAAATTTTTTTGAATTTTTTAAACAAAATAATAAAGTTTCTATTTGTAAAAAAATACTTTAACGTTGTGCTGGCTGGAGCAGGCTTTAGAAAATACAATAGACAATTTTTCAATTCTTTTAAAATGTAAAATTAATTTTATAAAGTGAGAGCAGTTTTTCTGCCTCTAGTCGATGAATTTATTTATATTTATTTTAACAAAAACAGAGCGTATTAATTTTTAAAATTTTATTATTGCAAACATATAATTTTGAAAAGCTGAAAAACTGCTCCCACTTCCGAAAATCTGTGATAAAGTTCGAACAAACAAATCTGCTTAAGATTTGACATCAGCACACTGAGGGAATTGTCTACATGCTTTTTATGAATTTTTATATTGATTCAATGAAATTTCTCTCAAATTCGTCCATTGAAACACGGACGAGATTGGAAGATAAACAAAAATTTAAAAACAGAATGTTTGTATGTGTTTGAATTGATTACTTTTGAGTAAAAACAATAACCGAAAGCTGAATAGGAAAGAAAACACCGAATTAGTTACATTGTATTCAAGGCCTTACTTGGGTGACGGGTTGTTGAAAAAAATTATCATATAGAGACAATCTGAGAATAAAAACATATAAATAATTAATAAAATTTAATGGAAACCACTGACGACGCCTGTCCATACAAAAAAAAAATGCAGAAACTAGATCTAGTCTGATCTGAAAATTATAATGTGTTCATAATTAGTTTAGACAATGCAATTTGATCGTGACGACAGACCCAGCAAAAACATGGTAATGACAGGTCATTACCATAAGGGTTACCAAGTAATGATAGGTCATTACCTTTTTCATTACTTTAAAATACAAAATAATGACTTACCGATAATAAGTTATAGAAGTACTTACATATTCGTGCAAAGTTATCACTTACTGGTAATTGATTAAATAAGTACTGATTAAGTCTTATTTATATTAATATTTTATTTATATATTTGTTTTGAACTAAATAGGAAATTTTCCTAGGTAAAAAGTTTTTTTTTTTCAATAATATCAACTATTTTACAATGTAGGGTAACCACTTATTTCCTAAAATCTGAGTAACCACTTATTCTATCTTTGTGAGTAACTACTTATTCTTTCACTATGCGTAACTCGTTATTCGCACTTTTTTTGTAAGCGAGAGGGTAATGACCACCCATGAATTTTTGGACATCGCGAACAAAAGTAATGTTGCGAGTAAATAGCCTGGTAAGTAGTGAAACCCTTTGTGTGCTACTTACTCGCTTAATTACTCGGTAATGTCTGCTTTTGCTGGGGAAATTCGTTGGCCTGGATAAAAATTCGGAAGAATTAACATTCATACTATCCTGGTGTCATATTTGACTCCATTCGTAGCATAGCTATATTTCATCGATCTGTTACAAAAAAAAAAAAAACTAGCAAAGGAATGGTAACAGATCATTGAAATTTCTAAATAATGGGTCCGTTTCCTATACTTAAAAAACTGGATTTTTTCATGCAAAAAAATTGTTTAGTTTTGGGGTCTCTATAGGAAGAAATGTGTAAGGTTTTTTAGGATGGTATGATGGTTAACCGAAAAATTTTGTTTTAACCAAACCATTCGGTTGACAACAAATTAGGTTGGCTGCATAATAATTTTTTTAATGATGATAATATTTATTTAAAATTTGTACTGATTTGAAGTTAGAAAAAATGGTCACCCTATATTAATTACAATATTAAAAAAATTCAGCCCTTTGTGTTTTTATTAATAAAATGTTAAGAAAATCCATTTAATTTTATTAAACGATTAATCGATTAATCGCCAATTTTCTCGATTAACCGACCCGAATAACCGGTTAATTAATTTTAGTGATTTTTCGAATAATGCATTAACCGGTTAACCGCCTATGTCGAATAATTGGAAACACTAGTTATCACAAAGAAATTGTTTACTCTGTGTAGAAACCAGAAAGTACAAACTGATATGTTTGCCTGGATGAATAATTTCAAACGGGTTCGCCGGCATTCGCGAACGCTTCTTGTAAAAACTGTGTTCTGAATTCATCAGAAAAAATTTGGATACAATGAAAGAGGCGTTCGCGACTCACATCATCACATTTAATGTTTTTATAACTTAGGGCCATTACAGATGTCAATTTCCATACAAATTTTAACTTTTTTAATTTCATTTTGTATGAACTTTAGGTTATCTGTTTATGGTTAATGGTACTCAATGCCACAAAAAATGATTTTAATAATAATTAAATTCAAAATTCATTTATTTCCAAACCTTATTAAAGCTTTCAATACATTTGATTAAACATTTTTTTATAACATGCTTTATTTTTCAGGACAAACCTAAATCTGCCTTATTTTTAGTTGACAATCTAAGTTAAATAAATAAAAACATTATTATTGGCAAGTTCCACTGATTCTGTAGTGAATTTGTTTTTCTGTTTCTGTCTTTTGAATAAAATTCCACATATTTTAAGTTTCCTAGAGTGTGGAAAAAAATAAGAGTACAAGTCAAGTACTTTCAATGAAATGTTTATTTTTTTTTATAAAACTGATGTTGTTTGAAATGAGTTGCTGCTATTTATTTGCTCTTTTTTCTTTCTTACATTTATATTTTTTTTTATTTCTCAATAAAAAATTGGAGGATTTCCTCTTCTCTGCTTACCACTTAAATTTCAAAGGAATATATGAAAATTTTCAAAGTTAAATTGAATGAACATATCATTTATTTATTAAAAAATTTTCATTATACGAAAATTTCTCAGAATTGAAAATAAATAAAATTTAATAAATTTCTTATGCTTAAATATATTCAAGAGGCTTTTAGTTGTCACAATATATTGTTGTTGGTGGAATCAATTGTAATTTCGTTCATGAATTCCAAATAGCGAATGATAACACAGTACAACACAAAAAATGCATCGAACATGCGACATATCAATTCTGATAGATTTGGGGATGAATATCAGGAATGTGAAGAATAAAATTTAAAATTACCTTTGCTTTTCAAAATATTTACAAATTTACCCCTAAATTCATAAACACTTTGTAAAATTATAGGAAGTTTAATGAACAAATTTTGTATGAAAACGAGTAAAAAGGTTAAAGTCGGGCATGCCGACTATACAATACCCTACACCAGTCTGGGTAAAAGCCAACTAATGTTTGGATCCGAAATTCGAATGGGTTAAAATGGGGCTTGTGTCAAAATTTTCTATAATGTGAGTCAGCGCAGCAAATTTCATTAAAATATCTTAATATTTGCGACCTGCAGTTTGTAACCAAGCCAATTTTGGGGGGACCCTTATATGGGCACTACGTCTAAACATGGACCGATGTTCACCAAAATCAATAGGCTTCGTCCTTGGGCTAAAATAGGTCTGTGTACCAAATTTCATCAAAATATTTTAATATTTGCGAACTGCAGCGTATAAAAAATATAATTTTGGTAGGACCCTTATATGGGCACTAGATATAAACATGGACCGATGTTCACCAAAATCAATAGGCTTCGTCCTTGTGCCAACTTAGCTCCGCGTATCAAATTTCATCAAAATATCTTAATATTTGCGATCTGCAGCGTATAAACAATATAATTTTGGGGGGACCATTATATTGGCACTAGGTCTAAACATGGACCGATTTTAACCAAAATCAATTAGCGTCGTTCTTGGGCCGACATAAGTCGGTGAACCAAGTTTCATCAAAATATCTTAATATTTGCGACCAGTAGAGTGCGCACAAGAATGCATGGACAGACAGACAGACGGACGGACGGACAGACGGACATCGTTAAATCGAAATAAAAAAAAATTCTGAGCCGATTGGTATACTATAAGGTGGGTCTAGGACCAACATTTTTTGGTGTTACAAACATCAGCACAAACTTATAATACCCTGACCACATAGTGGTGTAGGGTATAATGAAGTTTTGTAAACCTGCTATAATTTTACAAAGCATTTATGAATTGAGGGATTAAATTTTAACAAAAAGATATTCTATTTTTTTATAAATTTCTTATTTATTCTTATATCTGAATAAACCACGCATAATTTATAATATATTTCTAAGGTATAGACTTCGAGTTTTAAGAACCATATTAATATATTTCGATTAGGTGAAAGATATACGTAGAATATCCTTGCAATTAAATTGAAAACTGCTCTTGTTTTCCTATTTTGTAAATCTTATAAAATCGAATTCGCAAAATCTCAACAGATGACATTAAATATTTACTTCATATTCCACTAAATTCAATTCATCAAAAGAATCACAACTTTTGAATTAACATTTTCAGAAAATTCAATCTGAAATAAAATTTTATAGTGCATATTATTTTGAAAAACTTATAACACTTTTATAAAATAAATTTTGTATGGAAAATTTATTTTATAAGCTATTTATAAATTTAAAAAGTGATTATTTCAGATTAATTTTGTCAGTAAAAAAATCTGTCAAACGGGCTTCAAATCAATTAACAATTTTTAACAAAATTTTAGGTGAAACACTGGATTCAACAAAGATTTTAGTTATCTTCATTTAACACACTACTAAAAATCTTTAGCAACTTAACTAATTTTAGTTGTTAATTTTCGAAATTATTTATAAATAATTTTTAAGAACCCATTTGTTACATTTTACACAATTTATTGTTAAAATAGCTGTATTTGTGCGGCAAGCTATCAACGTTGGCTTATGTCATTCCCAAAGAAATTTGACATTAGTAACGTTAAGAGTTAACACTAAACGTTAGCTAATGCCAAATTTATATGGGAATGACATGAGCCAACGTTGATAGCTTGCCGTAGAAACGCAGCTAATATAACATTTTATTGTTTCTGCTAGTACCCGGTAGATGGCGCCACTAGTGTATATGAAGTTTTAAAGATGGCGCTATTGCTTTCCATCCCAATTTTTTTCAAATAGCCCATATCTCGAAAACTATAGATATAGAAAATTAATGAAAATTACGACTACACCTAACTATATATATAGCGCATTGGACCCTCGAGAATTTCCAATAAAAATTTTCCATTTTATAAAATGGCCTATAGCTAAAAAACAAAGGGACATTGAGCAAAACGGACAAAAATTTTGATCCTTCAGAATATCCTTACATAGCATTAGATAATGTTTACTAAGTCCGGGGAGGCTCCCGGGACCCTATAATTTTAACAAATTTTACGCTCAGTATAAGTAATTACAAAAAAAATTTGTTCTTTTACTAATTTTGTAAAAAAAATTAAAATCAACTAATTCTATTTTAAGTCAAAAAAACAGGAATCAATTGTGTTAAAGTAATAAAACTTTCTTTTAGTAGGTTTAAGGTTAAGACGAATAATAAACCTTTCACTCTCAGAACAATTCCGTTGTGACAACGGAATTTTTTACCAACCGAATTCAGTTGTGGCAACCGAATTCGATTTCAATTCGGTTGCGACAACCGAATTATCGGTTGCCACAACTGAATTCGGTTGGGGCAACCGAATTACGAGGTTGCAGCAACCGACCCAATTCGGTTGGAAAAAATTCGGTTGTCACAACGGAATTGTTTTGATAGTGTTTTCTCTAAAAATTATAAACATTCATTTTTAAATCAGCTTAGATCTAGTTTCTGCCTTTTTGTATGGATAGGCTTCATCAGTGATTTTCCAGTAAATTGTAATTTGGTTATATGTTTATGGTCAGATTATCTCTAAATGATAATTTTTTCAACAACCCGTCTACTGTGGGATTCGAAAACATGTCCCCACATTATAAATGAAACTATACTGAAGTGCGATGACAGCTTAGCCATCTCACACAAGTAAGGCCTTGAATGTAATGTAACTAATTCATTGCTTTCTTTCCTATTCAGCATTCTGTTATCGTTTTTTACTCAGAAGTGATCAAACACAGACACACACAAATGACTTCCAATCTCCTCCGTGTCTCCTTTTTGCGAATGTTGCCACACTGATGTATGGTTTTTTTGTGTTGAGCCAACCGACATATTATTGGTATTGACTAGAAAATATGTGTTTCATATACATATGTGAATGGATCCATTACAACACATCAGAGACCAAGCAACACACCAGGAACCAATGCGTTTCTCCGGGTGATCCGGCTACGAAGAAGACCAAGGTGGGTTTGTCGGCCATGGCGACAGTTTTTTGGGATGCAAGCTGAATAATCCACATCGATTACCTTCAAAAGGGAAAAGCAATAAACGGCGAATATTATGCCAATTTTTGGACCGATTCAACGACGATTTAAAAAAAGACCCCATTTAGCCAAGAAAAAATTTATCTTTCATCAAGACAATACACGGGTGCATATGTGTGGCAAATTTACATAAATTGGGCAACGAATTGGTACCTCATCCGCTATGTTCCCCATATTTAGCCCCAAGTGACTATTTTTTATTTCAAACCTAAAGAAATAGCTCGGTGGAAAGAGATTTGGCTCCAACGATGAAATTATTGCTCAAACAAATGCCTATTTTAAGGACCTCGAGAAATCCTAATTTATGGAAGGAAAACTGCAGAAAGGTTGAACTAAGTGTATTGAGCTAAAATTAGACTATGTTGAAAAATAGAAACTTTTTTTGCTAAAAAAAATGCGTTTCATTCAGGAATCACGCACTTATTTATCCGCCCTCTATCAGACATTAGCAACTTTTCTCTATTTTAGAGTTTTCTAAAATGTTTATCTGTCAATTGTAATTAATTGTTTTTAACTTATGAATTATTAATTGCAATGGAATTCAAAACCATTGAATTAATGAAATCGGAGCCTTAAAATCATTATAATTAATTTAAATAATGGTAATGGAAAAAAATTCTTAAATTTTATGTAAAAGCTTTATGATTCTTATAAGACTTGTTCATAATTGTTATGAAACTTTTTAATTTTTAATATATAATATGAAATTTTTATGAAAAACTACATTAATTTAATAAATAGTTTCCATGAGCAAATTCTAGCGATACTTTATTGAATTGATGTAAAAATTCGTTAATAGTATGCAGATAATTCTCTCAGTGTATGTTATATTAAAAAAAAATAAAAACGTTTAAAATATCGCGAATTTTTATAATTTTAAAAATCTAAAAACGGGAATGTCTATATACCTCCAAAGAGTCTTCCTATTCATAATAATTACATTGAAAATTGGAAGGATCTTGGCCAGATTTGAGGTGATATTTATATTCGTATATAATAATATAAGTAAAGTTTTTGAAATGTAATCATTTTGGCCTTAATTTAATTTTTTTTTGGTAAATTTTATTGAAAATTTTTCAATATTTTTTTTCCAAGTTTTTTCGTTTTAAAATAAAATCGAATGATTAAAATTTACTTTATTTTTTGTTTAGGATTTATTTCATTGAAATAATTTGGCAGTTATTTCATTAATCTCCTTTGGGTATTATTGAGTTTTCTTTGGGTTTAATTTCTTTGGGAGTTATTTAATTTTTTGTTGGCGCCGCAGGGGATGAAATATCGGCCTCTAATATTGTATTTACTACTTGATGAATTAGCGAATATTTAAAAATATATTAATAGATTAAATTTTGGGGCAACTAGATTTGATATTTCAAGCTTTGTAAATTTTATTATCAAAAAAATACCATGATAGATATAATTAATTGCCCATCAGTCAAATGTCATTGAGCAATCCACAACACAACATTCATATAAAACAACATCTCTATATGCCATTAATAAAACAAAGACCTCTTTCATATTACAATAAATATTGTAAATTTTATACCCTTATGTAATTTTGAAGTTTAAGAGAAGATATGTCTGATATAAGGAGATTTACTTATGAAATATATAGTATTTATGCAAATGTTGGCAAATTTACATACGTAGGTATTTATTATAAAGTTTTTAGTGAATATGGTGATAAAATGCTGCGATGAGCAACATTTTGTAAGAGATGTTATTTTCATTCGATTTAAGAAATTTTTCATACAAAATTCATTTTATAAAAGTGTTATAAGATTTTCTAATTATTATTTATGTATAAGCACTTAAATATTTTTAAAATTTTTGTCTGAAAACTTAAAAAAATTAAGACCTGCTATCGTCACAATAATAACATTGACAAATACAATTTGAATTTCTTGAATTTGATTTGTATTTTTTATGGAAAGTTGTGACTTTCAGTCTTAAAAATAGAAGTAGTGGCAGTTTTCTAAAAATTATGAAAATGGTAATTTTTTTAAATGACAGTTATTCTAAAACAGCATTATAACTCAAAACGGACAACATTTTTGCTCCATTGGAGTATTAATTAGGGATTCAATTAATCGACCTCTTAATTTAATTTATGCCACTATTTATTTGTGATTTCTTCTTAACCCATTACTAGTTGTATATTTTTTATCCCCTCTATCAAATATTAATTTTTTTTCAAATTGGAGAGAGCCACTCCGCAGACCTTCCATAATCATTTTGCATTTCATAAAATTAAGCCTGTATAAGCCAGACGTAAATGCAGCGTTCTTTAATACATTCAGTGACTCCTTCGTATAGATTTTTGACTCCTTCGCATGCACTGAACACATAAAAAGTAAAGGCGATTAAATTTGTCAAAACTGTTGCAAAGGGAGTTGGCTCAATTGTCTTCTGAATAGCACGTATGTACGTACATTATTAGATCTGTCAAAATAACAGAGTACTATTTCGAAAGGCGTCAAAGCAAATCGTGACAGTTTTTTGGTTTTTTTTATTTTCTTTGACGTTCAAGATATTTAATAACACTACTAGACGAAAACAATAAATTCTCATTGAGTTTGTAGTTTAACCTAACAAATATTTCTAAAAGTCGATTAATCGGAGAGTTGTAGTCGGTCTATTCACCGCTTTGGTAAGCGTAAAGTGTTTGCTCTGGATATTTCAAAGGCCTTTGATCGTGTGTGGCACGGGGCGCGGGAATCAAAGCTTATTTATTGCCTTTGGTGTGGGTAATGGCTTCGCTCGTTTTTTTTGAGCTTTCTCAGAGATCGCACTATTCGTGTTGTTATAAATGGGATCTTATCCGACGACTTTCAGCTGAATTCAGGGGTACCGCAAGTGCTCTGCTGAGATAAGTGAACTTGTAATATTCGCTTATCAAGTAGAGCACATCTGTTTGAAGTCAATTGTTCAGTGGATCGCACAGAGCATTTCAGAGAGAATACATTTATCAGTCGCACCAGCCGTAGGTTGGATAAACTTCCTGCAGAAGTCTTCCCTGTTACTTACAACATAGAGAAATTTAAATCACATATTCACAAACTCTTTCCGCCATAACCTCTTTCCTCCATAACCTACTTTTTTAATACCATTACAATGCACTGCGTTAGTAGGGTTCATACTCTGAGTGTTGGTCTAACATAGAGAAAATATTTGGTCAAATCGATTTGAAATCGGTTTGACCGATTTTTCTACTGACGTATTATTTTAAGTGTACTAACTAAAGTCGAGTAAAATCCGTTGGAAAATAAAAATTTTCATAGCGAATATACATTGTTTTATACAATAATAAATTTTTAATTTAAAAAATAGTGGGCCGAAAAATGGGTGTGGTTAATGAGAAGTGTATCTCGACCTGGCCTGATATATCAGGATCGTCAGGATCATGTGTTTCAAATTTGAGCAAAATTCGTTGTAAAATTAAAATTTTCGCGGCAAATATCCATTGTTACAAAACAAATTAATAATTTTTTAAAAAGTAGGCGTAAAAGTTGGCGTGATCAATAAAGATATATTGACCTGGTCTGCAATATTAGGATCATGTGTACCAAATTTTAATAAATCCATTGTAAAATTAAAATTTTCAAACACTGAAAACTGTGATTTTTTCTTAACCCATTACTAGTTGTATATTTTTTATCCCCTCTATCAAATATTAATTTTTTTTTCAAATTGGAGAGAGCCACTCCGCAGACCTTCCATAATCATTTTGGAAGGTCTGCGGACTGTAGTTTATTTAAAAAGTTATCCGTACATGTATTTTTAAATGATTATGCAGTTAAAATAAAAGAAATACATTTTTCAACTGTTTTTGTCTTTTATTTAATAGTATATTTAGACTGCGCAAAAACTAGTAGTTTTTGGCCATTTTTAGTTTTTGAGCCGAAAACTACAAAATTACTTTAGTTTTTCTATACAATTTTCATACAAACTGAAAACCACATTCTATCTGGTTTTTGCCAAAAACCAATACAAAATATCTGAAATTTGCATTTTTGATACACTCGGTTTCTTTTATAAGTAATTTTCAATACACCCTGTTACAACGAATATAGAAGTAAAGCAAGTGTCAAAAATATATTTTTATATTTTTTTAAAATATTTCGATTTTAATTTTAAATTGTGTGTTTTTATCCATTTTAAAATGTGTTAATAATTTTTTTAATTTAATTTAACAATAAAAACATAAAGAAAAGTATTTAATAAAAAAGCGATGTGACAAAGAAAAACTAAATGAGCAGTGTAAATGACTTCGCTTTTGTAATTTAGTTTTGTACAAATACCACCTGGTTTTTGCTTAGTTTAAATTCAGTATAAAAAATAAATTACATATAAATACGGATTTTCTGTTACAGTTAATATTTTCATTTAAAATGTTTTGTTAAAAGAAGAAACCCTTTCAGATTTCTAGGTCAGTTATAAAAATGAAATAAACTAAATATCATTAATTCTTACGGATTTTGTAGTTAATTTTTGTAAGTTAAAAAAAACGAAATAAATGAAAAATCATAATTTTTTTAATGATTTTGTAGTTAATTTATGAACATTTAAAAATAAATGAAAAGTTCTTTTGATTTAAATGAAAAGTCAGTAAACCGGTTTTCAAGTGATTTTTCATTTATTTTAAATTACATTTTCAGTTAATTTAAACTACAAACTATTTTGAGTGTAGTGATTGTCCACTGTTATATAACAAAAACTTAATTTAAAAAATGTGGGCGTAAAAGGGGGCTTGGCCAATGAGAAGAACATGGTGAACTCGATTATGTATTCCAAATTTGAGCGAAATCGGTTGGAAATTACAAAATTTCAGAGCGAAAATCCATTGTTATATATTTGTTCCTTTTACTCCTGCAAGGAGCATAGGGCCGCCATTGTTATATGACATACTTATATTTTTAAAGAAAAAGTGGGCGTAAATATGGAAGTGGTCAAATAAAAGTATAAGGCGGTCTCGCCTGTGTTGAAGAATAAAAATTTGTGTAGCGAACATCCACACAAACTGAAAATTTAATTTATATGCACTAATGGAAAAAAGTCCGTAAAAAATTTAGTTAAAACTACTAAAAATTAGTTAAAAATTATGCTGCAGAAAAAAAATGCAAAATTAGCAGATTATTTTTGCTATATGTTAGTAATATAGGAACAGCAACAATAAAAATTTTAAATATACAGAATTTTAGTTATATTTGAGCTAAATTTTTGTAAATGGATAAAGCAAATTAACCTGCTAAAATCAGTAAAAAATTTTGCTAAATAATTAGAAGCCTAAAAATGCAAATAAAAATCGAGCCTTTTGAAAACAGCAGTTTACAATTTTTTAGCAAATATTTCGGCTGATTTTAACAGAATAGACTGCTATTTGCATTCAACTAAATTTAGCCTAAAAATAGCAAAAATTTTGTAGATATAACAGTTTATTTTTGCTATTTTTAGTCTACAAATATTTAGCAACATTTTCTGCAGATTTTACAGTACAATTTGCTATTTTCAATTAACTAAAAGTTTGCCTAAATATAACTAAAATTCTGTAAATTTAACAGTTTTTATTTTGCTGTTATCATTTTACTAGTATTTAGTAAAAAAAACTGCTAATTTTAGCAGTTTTTTCTGAAGCATAATTTTTACCTAATTTTTAGTAACTCTTTCTGCTATTTTTACAGATATATTTCTATGAGTGTACGTATATACAGGTAGATAGTCATCCTGTGGCTGTTTTATGAAGTTGGATCCCTTGCAATCACTTCCCGGCCTATCCTGCGAGTTTTTTCATTGTAGGGATCGTTCCCTACAATATATTTACTTCCTACTTTGTGTTTGAATAAAATTGCTTCAGTTCAGACGTCTTTATAATTTTGAAAACTTTTGTTTAATTTGTCATTCAAACTTTTATTCTTGTCGGCTTGCCTGCAAGTAGTGCTATGTATTTTTAAACAAGTTTTCAGGAGAGGGAAAAAACTGATTTATATTATCCTTTTAAGATATTTTATTGACATCATATGCCTTAATGATTCACGACCTCATTTACTAAAATACTGCATTAAAAGAAATCTGGATTTAATCTCTGTTATAGAGCGGTGCTTGGTTTTTAAGAAAAACTACACATAACACCTCTTGAAGGAGTCATTTTTCAAAATATGTTCATACCATTTTGTACACATAACACCTTTTATTCATAGAAAACAAATTTAATGACTTAAAAATACGGAATTTGTTGTAAATTTTGGGCATTTATTATGAAACATTGCTATGACATTTTCCCATCTTTCTGACAATATATGGATTCCGCGCCAAAAGAACTTATAATTTTTTAGGCTAAGAACGAATCAAGTAAAATTCGGATACCCTGTTCTGAAGTAAAGCGTATTCCAGTAAGAGAGTTCTGTATCGATCGAAACAAATGGTAGTCCGATGGGGCAAGGTCTGGACTATAAGACGGGTGAGGCAAAACTTCCCAATCACTATTTTCTAAATAGTTTTTAACCGGCCTTGCAGCATCATCGTTATCATCATGGAATATGACGGCTTCATGTTCTTATTTTTCATCGCCAGTAATGATTCAATGCTAAAATGACTTCTTTTTATGACGTTCAAGCAACATTTCGGACATGCAAAATCGTCTTTCAACGTCTCTCGGCTTCAGCTCCTATGGTACACTCTAATTAAATTCTGTTGAAATTTACCCAACTTATAGCAGGAAACTGAACTCCTACTATAAATTGGGTAAATTTACTCTATCTGCGTAATTGAAAAAAAAAATACGCACATTGTGTTTAAGTTGGTGCATAAATAATTTGTAATTTTACATAGAAAGTGAGTAAAAATTAAATGAAATTTTGAAGTTAGTTTGTTGATTTACTAAATTTGTGAGTAAAAAAGCACGTTTCACGTTTTTTTGGTTTCACGCATAAAATGCGTTAAAATCCACAAAAAATGCCCAAGAATACACAGAAAGTGCGTAAAAATCCCAAAAAACCATCACCCAAAAAATTTTTTTTTAAATGAAATAACAAACTAATTTTTAGTACGTATTTTATTAATAATAATATCCGTTTAATTCTCGCATAATCGTTTATGTCGAAATTAGTCGTTTTGGGATCTTAAGGCATATGTATAAAATTCATATAAAAATTTGTTATAACTATTGAATGGGTGCAATGACTACTGCTCAATAAAATGCCTTCTGTGAAAGGGAGGCAGTAACCATCAACAATAACGGGAGAAAACGTCGTAAGAGAGCTACGGCCTTCGCAGGAACAACTGGGTGCAATGAAAACTTTGTTAATGCGAGATATTGTTCCTTATTCTCTTCAATTAAAGTACTTATTAAACAAATGTAAAAGGTGCACTCCAATTCAATATTGGTTTCAGTACTATTTTTACAGGTACATAAAAATCAATTTCTCACCATTTTTTTAATATATACTATTTTTAAAAATTTTTAAATTAAAAAAAATATTGAATTTAAACAAATTAATTATAAATATTAAAAAAAACCATTAATAGAATACAAAAAAATTAAAAAAAATATAAAAAAAATATTGGTCCCGCCGGGAATCGAACCCGGGACCCTCTGTTTGAAAATGCCAAATGATACCAAAATCACTTTTTGCGATCACTTTTAGAGCAATTACTATTTAAAAGCAATACTTAAGTAACTTTTTGGATTGGTTCAGAAGTAATTCTAAAAAAGCTGTAAAAATGTAATAACGGATACTTGGAAAGCAATGAAGGAAGTGATTTTTTGAAGTTGTTCAGAATAACTTCTAAAAAAGCAGTAAAAATACATTAATGGATACTTGTGAAGCATTAAAAGAAGTAGTTTGTAAAGCACTACTTGCAATTTTTTTTGCTGGGTTATTTATAATTTTTTTCAATTTTTTCCAATTTGAAATGTCAGAGTATTTATTACTATTACTAGGACAGTATATTTACCAACTTTGTGCGTAAAAATTTTATTCCACAAAACAATAGTAATTTTAGGCACAATGAGTTTATTTATAAACACATAATGTCTAAATATACTTTGTGTGTGTATTATTGTGTATGAAAAAAGTTTATTCAGTTTTTGTTTATATTTACCAAATTTTCGTAAAATTAAGCGAAATTTTACCCATTTTATAGTAGTAAATTTACAAACATTTTTTAGAGTAAATGACTAAGTGAGAATAAATGACATATGTATACCTACCCTCCAAAATGCTGTATAAGTTATTAAAGACACAAACCATATGAAACTGAAACCATACTAAAGGCTGAGTTACCCAACCGTAAACGTATCTGTAACGAATCAGCTGTTCCGATACCACAAGAAGAAATGTATACGAATGGTTACTAACACGTAAATGTGAACGAACTTGCCGGATCATTCTGTTGAAATCAGAATTTTCTATCCAGCATCGAAACAGCTGAATGATTTTAGTCGGAAAAAATATGAAATGAATAAAGAAAATTGATTCAAAGAACAAATAAGGAATAAAAATTAACAAATAAATGGAAAAATTTAGAATAAAATAGAAAACCACATGAAATAGATGCTAAATAGTAATGTCGTTTACGATAATCTATAAGTGCACTTTTTAGCTACGGCACGGTACAGTTACATCACATATACGTTTACGGTCCCATAATCCGCCCTTAACTGTTGTGAATCCCGCATTTAGTAGCATTAATGGTACAATATGTATACTGAAACTGATTAACATTTTATTTAAAATATAAAATCAAGAAAATTGAACAAACAAAAATCAAACAAATACATTTTTAGTGGGAAAGATTGTCCCACTTTAAAATGCGGGATTCATAACAGATAGCGCATGTTTTACACATGATTTGTGTCTTTTATAACTTATACGGCATTTTGGAGGGTAAACATCTGTCATTTATTCTCACTAAGTTAAGTTATACGCCAAATATTTTAGATATACATGTACCGAATTAGATTTCATCACCTTAACAGATTGCTTAGAAGGGTCGACTTGCCGTTTTTTTAGGATTTATCAATCTTTTAAAAACATTACGGTCTAAGTCAAATGACACCAAAAACAAAAATTGTTTAAAAACGCGTAATTTTTCACCATTAGCAGCTGGAAAATAGCATTCATAGCGATATTCTTTTTTTAAATATTTTGTGGGTAGTCGTCGACGGCCACCATTTTTTTATAACAAAAAAAAAAAATAGTAATTGTAAGTATAAATGATTTTTTTTGTTTGCTTAAAACTTAGAACTGTTATGCTTTGGCGGTGTTTGCTGAAATTAAGGCATGGTAACAGATTTTAAGTGAACAAAGCAGTTGTGAAAACTTCTATTAACAACAATTAATAAACAATTAAATAAACAAAAGATTATTATATCGTCACCTAACATGCAAAAGGGCGTCACAACAAAAAAATTTAAGCCGATTTTCTGATTGATTATAATGCATTAGACTAAATTACATTTCCCTAGAAAATTTGAAACTTATATGTATAAATAAGTCTATTGTCGTGTTTTAAACAAGAGAAGAAAATATAAAATATCTTTAATTCTACAACGGTTTTTTTTGGTTCTCGTGTAAAAAAATAAAAAGTGTTGTTATGCCCTATTGCATTTTAGGTGACGATGTGTAACTTAACACATAAGACTTTTTGCAGGAATATTTTATATATGAGTTACACATAGCACTTTTTGATATCTCCTAAACCCATTAAGATATCGCAAAAGCGCTTGGTGCATATACTTATGTATGACCAATAGAGCTTCTCACTGGTACAATAAAAAAAATATCAAAATAACACATGACACTACTTGCAGGCTAGCCGACGATATGTATTTTTTGTAACAATCAAAACTCAAAACAACAAAGATTTCTAACATTCAGGTTAGACATCGTTGTCCAATCATTAAATATAATAAAGATTTTTTTTTTTTTTTGGAAGGGAAAGTAAAACTTCCGTTCAACAATTAGCAGAATTGATTTCAACTCTTTATCAAAGTTTGAAAAAAGTCACTTTGGTGGTTGAAGAATTAATATCAGCGAGAAGTTCTCAAGAAGTAAGATTTCAACGTTATGGTGGTCGATCTCGAGAAAATTAAACATCTCGTAGTGGTCGTAATGAGTTTTGCTGGTATCATTTAAGATTTGGCTGTAGAGCTTTGAAATGTATTCAATCTTGTCGATTTGCTAATCAAAACAATATAAATAATTCTTTAAATTAAATGTATCCATCATGTCGGTGGCAAATGATGGATTAAGTAATACATCTATTAGCCGTCTTTTTTGTTTTGATAAAATTAATCGCATAAATTTTTTAATAGATAGGAGCTGCGGTTTCGGTAGTTCCATATTCTAGATTTAGGTCCTTAGCTAGAAATTCCGATTTTGAATTATCAGCAGCCAATGGATCAATTATTCGGACCTGTGGTACAAAACTTTTGAAAAGTATAAAGACGTCTGAACTAAAGTAATTTCATTTAAATACAAAGTAGGAAGTAAATATATTGTACGGAAGGATCCCTACACTCATTTTAAAATGCTCAGTTTTTTGTGCTTGTGAGCCGGATAATATTGTGAGCAACTCCTTCCACGTCTGGTAACGACTTAATTTGTAACCCTCTATGTCCATACAGTTAATATATGTTTTTCTGTTTTATAACACAGCCCGTAATTATAACACATTATTTTAGGGATGTCTCGTATAAAATACGAGTAGTTAGATCTATATACAAATAAATGACGATAAGTAAAATTCTTTGAGTTTATGTGGGAAAATAGGAGTCAGTTGTGACGCTCCTGTTTTCCCGTGACCGGTGAAAACAGGATCGGTCTGAAAGGATAGGTCCTTGTACAATTGTTGCGGAACTCTTGTATGTACAGTGGGGCGCACTGGTGAGAACACGTTAGTATTTCAGGAAACTTAAGTACCGATAAATGTCTGACACGGGGACTAAACTATATTTTTCTAAAGACAAACTGTGAGCTAAATCCAAATCTGGCGTCTGTGAAAAAACATAGTTTTTTTTTATCGAAATATTCCGAATTGTATTTTCCTTTAAAATGCTTTTTGAATTTTTTTAGAAAGCTTTTTTATACTTGGAAATATGATCCGTTAAAATTTCGTATTAAAGCATTTTTTTCAATTTTTCTTTTAAACTACCCAATAAACATCGAAAAACTGAAAATTTAAGTGCTTTAAAAATTGCATGAATTAAACTTCTATGAAAGCCATTTGTTTCAGTAAAAATCAAGTTCTCAAATTGAAGTAACTTTTTGAAAATTCTGTTTTAATTTTCTGTCTGCAATTAAAAACCGAAGATAAATAATTTTAAAACTTCATAAAAATCAGGCATTTGGCTGAACTAAAACAAAAAAGATTTATAGAATTTAATTCCTGCGAATAATATATTGCGAATAACAAAATTGAAATCTAAATTGGTACTTAATAGGGCAAGGAATTCCATGCAAATGCATTATTTTTTCGATAGTCCAAAACTAATGGGAATAAAAATTTATCCGAATCATCAAATTTAGAACAAAATGACTTCGTTTCGTAGTTGCATATTTTGACAAAAAATGCATGTTTTTGCATACTTTGAGAGGTTCTTTTCGTCAGGTTCTTTTGTGTCAGTCATGTGACAGGTTCTTTTTGGTTAGTTCTATGACAGGTTCGTTCACATCAACTCTGTGACAGGTTCTTTTGTGTCAGTCCTGTGACTGATTCTTTTGCGTCGGTCCTGTGACACGTCACAAGGGGCAATTGACCCCCTTCTTGGACAAGCCTATGTAAAAGTTATCGGTCCTTTTCATATAAAAGAACCGGTCCAAGGACCGGTCCCCGTCCCCAAGGACTGGTTACGTGATGTGTCCGGTGGCCGGTTAATTTTCCCACAGGTAACTCATTATTTGGTAAGGTGTGCTTTTGCTGGGTATTTAGAAAGTAATTACTAATTTTATAAGATAGAATAAGTACTTACTTTAACAACATTTTAAGGCACAAATTGGTTTTATTTTCAAATTTTTGCATTGATATTGTACATAACTGCAGCTTTCCATTTTTCAGTTTCGTATAAATTACAACCTTTGATAATTTTTCATATCTTATGTTATACATCATAAACTAATTAGAAAATCCATTTAGACATGTGTTTCTTAAAACTTAATACACTCATATACATTAGAGTGCCTCATGTTTAGGCTATAAAAAATTTTGTCAATACCTTTCCAACAGTCAATACCTTTCCAACGAGGAATTTAAAAAATAAAATCAACCAAAAAACCAAATATATTTTAACTGATCACTTGTACAAGTGTATGTGATAATAAAACAACGCAAATCAGTTAAATGTTAGTTTGTTACCGAAACTACATCACACGATGTATTTGACTGAAAAAACTCTTGAAACATAAGAAGATTAGTGGAATATTAATGAAAATCGCACATAAAATCTCAAAGTATCGAATATGTGGGCTGATTTGTATAATCTTTTGATGCGAAATGGGGTGTCCCGATATTTCGAAAACTTGCACTTGCACTTGTAACTATTAGCACTCAACTGATGCGTACTTTTAAGGTGATTACGGGAAAAATAACCAAACATTTTTTGGAGTGTGCTTATAGACCTCTAAAAGCGTTTGAAATTTGAAATTTGGTGGAAAAAAGGTTGTTTGTTTTTTGTAAACTAGGTTTCAGCCACTTCGTAATTTAAAGCTTATATACACTAATAGAAAAAAGTCCGTAAAAAATTTAGTTAAAACTACTAAATGAATGTTCTTTAGTTTGACTACCCGGTGAAAAATGTTCATATACGCTCAAACATGTTCATATATGGTTTATGTATGGACACATATGAACAAATATGGATTTTTTATGAACATATATGGATTTTATGTGAACATATATGGAAGTATATGTGATTCCATATATGGAAAAAATTTCATATACGGACATATATGGAAGCATCTGTTATTTCATATATGGAAATGGCACTCATATATGGACAAATATGAAAGTATATGTTATTCAATTTATGCAAAAGGGACATGTATATGAACATATTTCGAAGAATACATTTTTCCATATATGTAAAAGGAACTCATATTTGGATAAATATGGAATTATATTTAATGCCATGAATAAAAAAAGGAACATATGTAGCGCCTAATTTGAATGTCATACATAAATTTATATCTATCTTACAACCTTATAATAAAGGACAGCAACGTTCGTATGTATTCGCATATATTTAATAAATCTATATGTTCATATATGTCCATATATGAACATATACTTAGGTGTTACCTCATTTTTCGGATCCATACATATATGGTTGAACCATAAATGTTCATATATGGACATTTTTCACCGGGTATAGATCATAAATTAATATCACTTTCTGTTTAAATTATTTTTCAAATTAAAGAAAGATGATACAATTTTCACAAGTAAATTACAAAAAATAAAAAGTTTTGAAAGAATTCGATATGGCCAGCAAGACAAAATACTTATTTTCGGCTTTCGCTACAAAGCCATCATCAGTGTCATTCGCCTTGAATGGGTTAATAATTGATAATTGTCTACTTATGTTACAGTTGAAAGCAAATCGAATATGTTAACAACTCAACTTAGACTAACATCAACGAAATCTAACAATGCTATTTTTATCCTTTGTTATTATTACTCTTTTTATTTTAGCTTTGAACCTTAATTCTTAAGGTATCTCAGCTGATTCTATTCAACTCTGTGTATAATAACCACAGATTTTTGAATTACAACGAACCGTTAAATTTAAATTTAAATATATGTTATTTAAATTATATTTTTGCACCGTGTCAATGTGTATTTTTAAGATGAATAAGGGGAATATTTATTTGATCTCTTATTTTGGTAAATGAATGTTATTTAGTTTGACTATAGATCATAAATCTAAAATCAGAAAAAATCTTGTTAAATAATTAGTAGCCTTAAAAATCACCAAAAAATTTAAAATTTTCAAAGTTTTTTTTCGATTTTTTTTTTAAAGACAAATAAAAATCGAGCCTTTTGAAAACAGCAGTTTACAATGTTTTAGCAAATATTTCTGCTGATTTTAGCAGAATAGACTGCTATTTGCATTCAACTAAATTTAGCTTAAAAATGGCAAAAATTTTGTAGATATAACAGTTTAATTTTGTTATTTTTAGTCTACAGATATTTAGCAAAATTTTCTGCAGATATTCAGTACAATTTGCTATTTTCAATAAAAGTTAGCCTAAATATAACTAAAATTCTGTAAATTTAACAGTTTTAATTTTGCTGTTCTCATTTTACTAGTTTTTAGTAAAAAAGCCTGCTAATTTTAGCAGTTTTTTCTGCACCATCAGTTTTAACTAATTTTTAGTAACTTTTTCTGCTATTTTTACAGATTTATTTCTATGAGTGTAGGGAAAAATTTCAAAAAATTATTGTGCATCAATTTGCATTTTTAGGTTATAAACAGGAAATATTTTTAATAAAAACTAAAAGCAATCGTTTTCAAATTTACACTCAATTATTGCGTAGTGTATATTACTAGAAGCAAACAAAAAAAAAATTTTTCTTTAGAGATGCTTTTAAACCGTTTAAAATTTAGTTTGGTATATTTCCTCCAAAATAACCAGCAAAATATTTCATTACCAAATAAGTGGTTATATAATAGAAATTCATAGCTCCGCACAACTTATTTTTAGGCGTCTAAACTCATTATTTTTGTTTGGCGTGGTCGTTTTTATAAGTAGTCACGCTTACCCGCTCGCTTACGACAAAATGAGAAGTAAGTAGTTATGAGATTCTGAATAATAAGTGGTTACAAACATGCTTACAAAAAGTTGAATTATAAGTGGTTACCCGACTGCTTACTTGATTCTTAAAAATAAGGGGTTAAACAAGTACTATTAGCTTCAGGAAATATATTCAGAGATATTAAAATTTTTGCTAGTGTGTAATTTTAGTACTCGTCATAAAAATTTTAACACAAAACATATTTACATGTCATAAATATAAATGTATAAAATTTAACTTTGCAAAAAGTACTTATTTAAACTATTCCGAGTAAGTCATTATTTTATATTTAAAAGCAATGACTACAATAGGCCGTTATTAGGAAGTCATTCTTTTATATTACAAAATAATGCAAAAGGTAATGATATATCATTATTGGTAATGCAGACAGCAATGACGTGTCATTACCAATATTTTGCTGGGGAGTCTCTTTTGAATTAAAAGTTACTAAAAATCAAAAAATTTAAAAAAATTTCTAAAGGCCATTACGATTTTTTTGAGCCTTTTTTGAATTGTACACAAAATATTCAAATTTATTTACATTTCTGAACCATCTTTTGGATTTAATAATTTGCCTCAAATTGTTGTGTCTTTTATGATTTATTTTAGAAAGCTCATGTTTTTGTCCAAAATATGAGCTACTTTTTACAAAAAATTTTAAAATTAAAAAAAAACTATATTGTTTTTTATTTTAGTAATTTTTGACTCATAGAATAAGAACCATCAAAAAGGAGGTTTTTTTAAAACGGGTTTACTCACGGGCGGTTATCGCTAAAACCAAACTATTTTTGGGAGCATCACAAAAAGTGTCAAAGTTTATTTTAATCAAACACTTATTTTGAGGTATCCTAATATACATACATACACACGTAGCAAATATACAACACATACTCATTTATACTTTTGTATACATAGAACTTAAAATATTGAGAAAAACAATTTTCTAATTGAAATTTGTAATCAATCAAATTGTAACTTTTGTTGCCCAGTTCCATAAAACAATGATTACTTAAAGTTCATGTGTAGGTTTGTGTTGGTTAAAAAAACAAAATCGACTAAATATATGTATGTATATTTACTAACACATAAACACACCTACCATATATTTGTATAAGACTTAAATAACTCTTATTAAATATTTGTTACATAAAAAACGAATAAGTGCAATGAAACATAAATTGATATAATACTTTCTTACAAGGAAAGTTTCTTATGTAAATTCTCCGATTTTTATGAAATATCGGACAGATATGAGATACACTCTAATTAAATTCTGTTGAAATTTACCCAACTTATAGTAGGAAACTGAACTCCTACTATAAGTTGGATAAATTTACTCTATGTGCGTAATTGAAAAAAAATACGCACATTGTGTTTAAGTTGGTGCACAAATAATTTGTAATTTTACATTGAAAGTGCGTAAAAATTAAATGAAATTTTGAAAATAGTGTGTTAATTTACTAAATTTGTGTGTAAAAAAGCACGTTTAACGTGTAAATGTACGCATAAAATGCATAAAAATCCACAAAAAATGCGCAAAAATCCACAGAAAGTGCGTAAAAATAAAATATAATGCGTACATTTACAAAAGGTGTGCTAACTTTAGCACCACCCAAAAATTTGTTTTAATAAAATAACAAATTAATTTTTAGTACGTATTTTATTAATAATAATATCCGAGTCATTCTCTCATAATCGTTTATGTCCAAATTAGTCGTTTTGGGATCTTAAGGCATTTGTATAAAATTCATATAAAAATTTGTTATAACTATTGAATGGGTGCGATGACTCCTGCTCAACAAAATGCCTTCTTTGAAAGGGAGGCAGTAACCGTCAACAATAACGGGAGAAAACGCCTTAAGAGAGATATGGCCTACGCAGGAACAACTGAGTGCAATGACTCCTGCTCAACAAAGTCAATATTCATTGAGTACTGCCTAACTTGCAAAGAAATCATTTTGTTGAGCAGGAGTCATTGCACTCAGTTGTTCCTGCGTAGGCCATATCTCTCTTAAAGCGTTATCTCCCGTTATTGTTGACGGTTACTGCCTCCCTTTCAAAGAAGGCATTTTGTTGAGCAGGAGTCATCGCACCCAGTTGTTTTATCTAGGCCGTATCTCTCTTACGGCGTTTTCTCCCGTTATTGTTGACGGTTGTTGGTTGACTGCCTCCCTTGCAAAGAAGGCATTTTTTTAAGCAGGAGTCATTGCATCCAGTAGTTCCTGCGTAGGCCGTGTCTCTCTTACGGCGTTTTCAATTTTGAAATGAGGTTTAGACTACCACATGCGTTAATAATAATTACCAAAAACAAATTCATGCTTATGTTGCTATTTCCAGACTCTAATGTGTTTGTGGAAATGTTGCAATTCACAAAAAATAATCCGTTTTCGCTTTTTCTTTTTATTATTTATAATTTTTTTAAATTTTTTCCAATTTGAATTGTCAGAGTATTTATTACTATTATTTTATAGTATATTTACCAACTTTGTGCGTAAAAATTTTATTTAACAAAACAATAGTAATTTTAGGCACAATGTGTTTATTTATAAGCACATAATGTCTAAAAATACTTTGTATGTGTATTATTGCGTATGAAAGTGTGTATAAAAAAAGTTTACGCATTTTTTGTTTATATTTACCGAATTTTCGTAAAATTAAACAAAATTTTACCCATTTTATAGTAGAAAATTTACAAACATTTTTTAGAGTGTAGAGAATGGAAATCTAAGAACAACTTTATTCATAATTTTGCGAAAAAATCTACCATTTTGTGGTACCTTTTTGTTAGGCAGCATGTCAGAAACTTTGGATCGATATAAAAACTGAACAAAACTAATATATTCAACAAATGAGGAAGTTTGATATGCCAAACCACTGCTTCGACAAAAATTCGGAAATAGCACGAAAAATAAAAAACCAATATCCGCTCAAACTTTATAAGGATTTATAAATGTGATTTTGTATAACAACATCTTAACATAAAATAAAAAAGTAGCAAAAAGTACCGGTATATATAGTAGGTTATTTAAATTACTCGGGTTTGCCTTTGTCCGAGTAACCGAGTAACTCGTTTTTGAGGTTTTGAACTTACTCGATTAATCGGGTAAGGTTTTAAAATTACTCAAGTAACTCGATTAATCGTGTAAGATTTGAAATTACTCCGGTAACAACTTTATTTCATTATTTTTTCGTAAAAATTCCTCGTTTTTTGTAGGTTTTATAGTTTATTAGTAACAAAACACAACAAATTATCAATTAAAATTAATCCATAAGTAGAAGTTTACAACATAATTCCTTAATTCGATTTTTAAATCTGATTCAATTTTGAACGAATCGGTAATTTTAAGAACTTAATTTAACCAATAATGGTTGCGTTCAAATAGCGAATCAAATCATAAAACAATTAAATTCATTCAAAATTTAATCAATATAAATTTGTATAAATCATATCTCACTTTATTCAATCTCAAATCGTTGATTTAAAGTTGTTATGATGCAGAAAATAAAACAAATTTATGCGAGTTGATTCCAACCATATTTATCTCTTTCAAGGTCTGCTAAAATATACCGTGAATTTTTAAAATTAAAAAGAAAACAACAATATTGTTGTTATTTTAGGAGTAATTTTCCAATTTCTTGGGAGGTTTTATTGAATTTCAAGACACTATGTTAAGGCGGATTTTAGAGAAATTGATAAAATATAGAGCTCGCTAAAAATACATATGTAGGGTCATATGCGTTATAATTTTTAAATTTATAAATGGCTTATAAAATTAATGGTTCATACAAAATTTATTTCATATTTTGTTTTTTATAATTTTATAAGGGTTTCAAATTATTTTGCATAAGTATTATAATTTAAATTCAATTGTATCCTTACTTTAACATTACTTTAAATTCTATAAAAAATTAAAAAATAGTCAGCAAATTAAAAATATTGGTATAAACTAAAGAAAAAAGACTTTTTCGATTTACTCAAGTTATTCGATTAATTGACCAAAATTACTCGAGTAATTCGTTACTCGAAATTGGCCATTTGAAATTAATCGAACAAGTTTTTGAAAGAAATTTATCGATTAATCGAGTAACGGTTAATCGATTGAATGCCCTAATATATAGCCATGTCCGCCTGTCTATCTGTTGAAATCACTATCACGTCCACAATAGTTATGCAAGGACATTGATTTTTGGTCAAAATGTTTGTCACTATCTTAAGCATTTAATATTATTGGAAATGGGCATATCCGGACTTTTAAAAGTTATGAATGAAAATGTAAGAGCACTTTTAAAATTTTCATTATTAACATGAAAAAATAGTTTAATTTAAGGATTCACCTTATTGTGCAGTATGAATTAGTTCAAAGTTATTACCTATTTTCGTTACATCGTTTTGTTTATTCATAGCACAATTCTACTTCTTTACTTGTAGTCTACACGAGACATAAATTAGTAAACATGGCCACTAACATCATGTTAATGTTAATTGTGGACCACTCATTTTAATGTTATGATTTACGTTTTTGCTGTGTTAACATAGTTGTTAACGCAGATGTTAAGAAAACTATTTTATAACATCGCAGTCGATGACATATTTTTTTACTGCTTAATGGCATCACCAACAAACAAATCGTATAAAAAAACAAAGAAAATATATAGAAACACTGTAATTGTGATGTAATTTGCATTATTAGAACTTAAAATGTAATATTAATTATGAAAATTCTTAACATTAGTGTCCTCCATCACAAAAGTATTAGATTTTATTTCTGACTCTCATAACAGCTATCTTAACAGAATCTCATAGCTAATGGAGACTCAGAGTTATAATTAAAATATTCTCAGATGGCAATTATTCCTCCGAAGACCAATATTTCTGTTCATATTTATTAAAAACAAACTAAATAAATAGTTTTCGAACTACTACGTCTTAGTTTATTGAATGCTTACCGAGTCACAGAAATGAACTAGTAATACAAGTTCATATTAACTGTGTGTTGTTGTTATTGAATATGAAAAAAAAACATACACACATCCAGTCCTTGAAAGAGTTAATTCTCTTTTGAATTAATATGCATAAAATTTGATTCATTTTATGAATTACTAACTAATTCATAATCCCATTAAATCAATGATTGGATATTTAATAAAATGAGATAGCGTATGATGTATTCCTATTTGTGTTGATTCAATTTGATTCGATTGAATAATTTGGGATTTATGATCACTTTAGGGGCACCTATATGGATAAATTTTTTATTACTTCAAACACAGAAGATATTTTTTAAAAAATTGTCCATTTTTTGACAAATGAAAAAATGTCAATACCGATAATAGGTTTGAATTATTTTTTCTCCTAAAACTTGATTCTCAATAATTCCCGACTGATGTCTTTCATCGAAATTTTTTTTGTTAAAACAATTTAAAAAGTACGAGCTCGGTGAAAAAAATCGCTGAGTTGCATATTAAGTCAACTTGTTCCTAAATTCAATCAGACATAAAATATAAATTAAGAAATTATCCTTTTAAAGGATCACCGGTATTATTTAGCTTTGTGGATAGAGCATGGATGATATAGCAATTATTAAATTATATTCAGCAGGAAAGTGTATGAATCAATACATGCTTTGAAGTTCTTTCGTTATTCAATTAAGCTACTAACATATTTAAAAGTGCAAATAAAACTTGATTTTTCAAAAACTCTAAAATAAGATTATATTTACTACCGGCAGTCCACAAAAGTAATGATATGTCTTTACTGTTTCTTCACTAGGTTGGTGAAAAATTATTTAGTGGTATACAACTAAAACCAAAATTTTCCAATTTTTAAATTTTCGCAGGTTTTCTATGAGATGCGTGCGCCGTTTAGTAAAATTGAAGTCCGAAAACTGTATTTCACTAACTTTGTAATTTACTATAGATCCAGGTATATTACCCCAGTGCAGAAAATCATTACCAGATATATTGTTATATAACTACATAATGGTAACTAGTTACTTTTCTTATTACTTTTGTATGTGGATGTCGCGCAAAATAAGTTATGTTAACATACTAGCATACGAAAAATCGACTAACCCAGCAAAATATTGGTAATGACACCTCATTGCTGTCTGCATTACCAATAATGATATATCTTCCTAATAACGGCCTATTGTAGTCATTGCTTTTTAATATAAAAAAATGACTTACGCACAATAGTTTAAATAAGTACTTTTTACAAAGTTAAATTTTATACATTTATATTTATTACTTGTAAATATGTTTTGTGTTAAAATTTTTTGACGAGTTCTAAAATTACACTAGCAAAAACTTTAATTTCTCTGAATGTATCCAGTAGCAAATGGTCGAACTACTTCTAAAAAGTACTAGTTTTTTGACTAGAAACTATAAAACTAGTTTTCAAAATAACTATTTTGAACCAGTTGTGTACTAGTCAAATACGATCTATGTAGGGAACCTCATTTCGTTTATATTTGTATTTAATAAAACATCAGAGTTTGCAAATAAAGAACCAAATTTTTTTACTGTAAATTGCCTTGAGCTGCAAATCAACTGGTACAGTACTGGTACCGAAGAGTCACTCCGGAACTAGTTTGGAAAATTCAAAAGTACCAGTACAGCTCCCTGTTTTTGTTCTTAAAACAATTTTGAATCATTTGGGTACCTATTAGTTTGATTGAAACAATGCGAGACTATTTCGAAAGAATAAATTTAAATAGGAGTTTTGAAATTCTAGTTTTGTTTACATTTGTTGTTAGTAATATAGTCTGAAGTTGCGAATAAACACTAACATTTCTTATTGTGATTCGAAATCATAAACACAAAATATTTTAGATTTCGTTTGGTAAATGGACCTAATTATCTCAGTAAGGAAACTATCGGTCTAATCTACGTTTCATCAAAGAAAAAGTGTTTGTTTTTTATCTACGTATATAATTTAGATCTTTGCCAACTGGTACAGTACTATTTCTAAAGAGTCACTTCGGAACTGGTTCCGCGAGTGTCACATAAGTACCAGTTTTGCTCCCTATTTGGCGACAATTGTCCCCATCCCTATGACATCTCCATGTTAAATTCTACAGTTGTTTGTATGGGGAAGCGGTATAACTCGTACTAGTTGCCTGGTTCACATAAACTAGTAAAAAACTGGTTCTGAACTAGTATTTTTTGCTACTGGGTATTTCCTGAAGCTAATAGTATTTATGTAACTTCTTATTTTTAAGAATCAAGTAAGCAGTCGGATAACCACTTATAATTCAACTTTTTGTAAGCATGTTTGTAACCACTTATTATTCAGAATCTCATAACTACTTACTTCTCATTTTTTCGTAAGCGAGCGGGTAAGCGTGATTACTTATAAAAACGACCACGCCAAACAAAAATAATGAGTTTAGACTCCAAAAAATAAGTTGTGCGGAGCTATGAATTTGTATTATATAACCACTTATTTGGTAATGAAAGATTTTGCTGGGAACATATTGTAACCTATGTGCTTACCAGTATTGACAAAAGAAGAACCTACGTACTAAATTTCAGCTTCCTGCTAAAGATTGGACATGCCGTCAAGGGGACTTCCCCTTTTTGCCCCCAGCCGTAGGAATTTTCAAAAATCCCGTCTCGGCGGATGTCAACACCAAGAAGGATCTTTCTTACTAAATTCCAACTTTCTAGCTCTGGGTTTCCCCCTCTGAACATTTTACGACGTTCCTGGCCATCTAAAAAAAAAGGATCTGCTCAGTGAATTCACCTATACTCCATGGAACACATATTTAAAATTTCATGTGAAGACTTTCTTTGCCCCTCTCCATTAGAATTTCATCCCCTATGGGATGTCTACGCTATATGTGGAACCTAGATACCAAATTTTAACTTCCTAGCACTAGCTGGTTTAGACTGTGCGATGTTAAGTCAGTGGGTCAGTGAATCTATCAGTAAGTCACGTTATTGCTTTATATATAGAGATAAGAATAGAATCTAAATGCAAAGTTGAACTCATATTTTTAGTGGCTAAAAGCAGCGGTAGAAAAATCTATTTTTAGTACTTCTTTCTTCGCTAAGCTGCCGAAAATTTTCGAAGTTAAAAACAATTGAAATAAATGAATATACTCATCAAAGGACAAAGTTTGTTATGAATATTGTCTATATTTTTGAACATGCTTATCAACCCAGGAAAATTTTTTACAATCGGTAGCCAACCACACCCATTCTACAACTGGTTCCACTGCAACCGTTTCCATGGAACTGGTTCCGGAACCAGTTCCTGGGATCCTATATGGAAGGTGTGGGTGACGTAGAATCAGTTCCAGAACTAGTTCCAGAACTGATTCTAGAGCAACCGGTTCCACTTTGGAGCCATAGAAGGGGTTGTTTTTGGGACAATTTCAAACAAAAAGAATCGGTGTTAGAATCGACAGTAGAAGGGGTTGTGAATGAAAAGTAGCTATTGTACAACCGATTCTTTGGAACAGAAAATTTTCCTGGGAAGTTATTGACAAAAGTACCTAAATAATACTTCGGTAAAAGTTAATAAAAAACCATGAATGTCGGAAAAAGAAAATATGAATAGGCGTTCGATTAAATAGAATTAAACACACAAACGCGAATACGCGGCTAACTTGCTTAACGTAAAGTGGCAGCTTTTTTATAGTTTAACGACCGTGGTTGTATAATATACTAGAAAATTCCAGTGCTACTGAAATTGTAACACTTTACTATTCATAGCAGAGTCCCAATCACTTGACATTATACTTAAATTTATTAAATGTAGTGCTGCCATATTGACGTTTCTCGAATTATTTTTCTTTAAAAATCCCAGAATTTCTTATACTAAACTTACCCAATTTCGTAATATATTTTTTTTACAACAACACCAGCATATGGACCTCTGAAACTTTCTATTCATAACATTTTTTTCATCTCGTCCCTTAAGAAAAATGTTGAAATATTGTAATTAAAAATCTAAATAAGTACACGGAGGAAAAAGACGTTTTTGTATATGTTTGGAGGTAATCAATGTATGTTTACAAACTACCATATATGTATTTGCAGTGTGCTTCCAATTATATTGTTTTTATAGTTACTATACATATATTTCCCGGTAATAATTATATTGGTGGGAACAATTAACATATATTTGGAAAAACGGCGAATTTCCATTCTTGATACATATAAAGTTGTATGTAGCCATTATAACTTTTGTAGTTGGTAATAATCGTTTAGTTTAGCTAGACTGCATCTAGTCAGAAAATTTAGTGATATTTTTCCTTTATTTATTAATATTATTGTGAAAGATGTGAAAAAATAAAATAAAATAGTATAAATAAAACATAAAATTGTGTTAAAAAGAAAAAAAATTATTTAATTGTGTATATTAAAGTATTAACTTATTATAAGAGCTTTTAATTAATATTTGTTAATAAAAATAAATAATAAATAAATGAAGAGATTGTAGTTATTGTTTTTCAATGAAAGATTTGTATTAGATGTAAAATTCAATGTGATTTATAATATATTTAGTTATTAAGTAATCGCCAAACAGTAGATGTATTAATTTTACTTTTTATGTTTTTCCATTAAAATATAGAGAAATTTGGAGAGTAGAATATATACGCCTATTGTTTGGCATATTTTAATAATTGCTTTATAACTAAATATATTATTTATATATAGTATTTGCATGGTAACATAATTTGTTTATGACACATATATTATATGTTTGCTGCCAAACATATAATATTTGTCGATAGCGTCATTTCATTTCATCCAAACATTATATATTTACAGGCAAACATAATATATTTGCTTGAAAACATAATATATTTGCATGCAAATATATATTGTTTCTAGTAAAAACACGGCGAATATGTTTAACAATTTCTCCAAATATATATAATATATATATATATTACCAGCAAAAATATGTTTGGGACAGGCCGTTTTTTTTCAGCGTGTATCAGGTTTTGGCAGCTTCTCTATTTATTTATTTATTTTGGAATTCTATGCACAAGACCAATGTCTCTTATTACAGTATAGAATTATAAATTTGTAATTTATAGTTTTTCGATATAAATATTATAAAAAAAAATAATTAATAACTTAATGCTAGAAAGATCAGACATTTTAATTTGACACAAAATACAAGTTTAAGAATAATAATAATAATATAAATAATAATAAAATTTTACAAATTTGATTTTCAAAAAAAATAGTTATTATTATCCAACCAATCAAAATATTCAAAATAATCAAATTGAGAACAAATCAATAATGCTTTTCTTGAAATTTTGTGCGTTACTTATAATTTGTATGTTGTATGGGATTAAATTCCAAAGACGGATTGCATTTATGAAGAACTGCCAGCTGGAGATTAAGCATCGACGTTTGAGCGGAGTAAATCTTTTACCTCTATCGGAATTGGAAAAAGTTATAGGTTTATATAAATGTTCAGGTTCCTTAGTGTAAATCACCTTATGTAGAAATATTAAGACTCTAGTTTTAAGTAATTTATGAAATTGAAAACCGTATAGTTTAGTTGTGGTAATTGGTGAAATAAAATCATATAATTTCTTCCCGTACACATAAAGTGTTATATTTTTAAATATAGAGTTGAGTTTGTCCCTACTTACAGCATCACATTCAGCAAATAATTCACACCCATACATTAGAATTGGCAATAAATAGGTTTTTGCAATAAGTGATCTTATTTTCATAGGGGTGCAATGTTGTGTTGACCATAGTGTTCTTAGCATCGAAAAAGTTCGACCGCATGCATAGTTAATATGGTCAGACCATGTTAGGGTGTTGTTGAAAAAAATTCCAAGATTTTTGGCTGATTTTACAGTTACTATACGTTCATTATTTAACCTTAAGTCAGGTAAGAAATTAGTTTTACTCAATCGTGATTTAATAACAAGGCATTTAGATTTCCTTGGATTTATGCTAAGGCCATTTGCCGTAGCCCAGTTATTAACGCGCTGTAGTTCCTCATTCAAAGTTTGGATACATTGTTGAATCATTAGTGCATCGCAGCTGATGTAAAGCTGTATGTCGTCAGCGTACATTCTTACTTTACAGTACTGGAGTTGTTTTGGAAGATCATTCGCATAAAGAGAGAACAGAAGAGGGCCTACAATTGATCCTTGTGGAACACCTCTTCTAACTGCTAGTAATTTAGATCTGACTGAAATATTTTGGACAAACTGATACCTATTATTAAGATAGGTCGATATCAAATGTGTGGCAGTAGTAGAAAAGTTAAACATATTATTAAGCTTATAGCATAATATATTGTGGTCAACTGTGTCAAAAGCCTTCGAGTGATCTAAGAGTATTAAAAAGTTTGTCTTCCTTGCATCAATCTCTTTCCTTATGTCTTCCGCGACATCTACCAGTGCGGTAATGCAGCTATGTTTTCTTCGAAAACCAGACTGACAATCAGTTAAGAGATTGTGTTTGTCAAGGAAAAGTGACATTTGGTTGTGAATTATTTTTTCAAAAGCTTTTGATAAAAATGGTAAAATTGCAATAGGCCTATACTCAGATTTATTTTTAGGTATTGGTATAATTTTAGAAATTTTCCATTTGGCAGGATAGCAGCTTGTGGTTATGATCCTATTGAATATACGTGTAATGAAAGGCACAATTTGGGGGAGAAGAATTTTGATAAATTTAGGATGAAATTCGTCTGCTCCAACAGCATTTGATTTGATGGACATACAACTTCCCAAAACATCAATTTCACTTACACAATCAAAACTAAATTGGTTAATTGATGGATCAACATGATTATTAATATAATTGTTGTAATAATTAATGTCAGCTGCCGTCATAGGAAAATTAACGAACTTTTCATTTACTGCATCAGGATCAATGGATACCGGTTCGTTATTCACATCTTTGCCAATGCCAATTTCCCTAATCGTCTGCCATGTTTTTCTTGATCCTAGAGCTGATGAGAATTTATCGGCTTAAAATTTGGATTTGGCCTGCTTAATAAGCTTAATAAGCGGGTAACATTTCTTGAAGCACAGTATTCGGAAAGTAAAGCTGTTGTCTTGTACTTTTTCCAACGAGAGTGAGCAAGGTCTCTTCGTGCAATAGATTGTTCTATTCTAGCTGAAAACCATGGGTTTTTCGTTGGCCGTATATTTTTCGTTCTTAGTGGCACTGATTGATTAAACAAATTCAGTACATTACGTTCAAGAAATGAGAGTTGATCATTCACCGAAATCATGAAATATATTTGATGCCAATCAATCTTAAAAAATTCATCTTCTAGACAAATGTAGTCTATATTTTTAAAATCACGAAAAGTAATTGACTGATTAGAAATATGCAGCTTAAAGTTATATGTCATAAAAACTAAATCATGTTTGGAAAAACAGGGGGCAGAAATTTGATCATATAGGAGAACATTGCATTTATTACTAACAAAAAACAGGTCCAGCAAAGTACTGGTAGTAGTTGCGAAATGAGTGGGTGTAGTTGTGTTAGGAGATGAAAGTCCAAGCAATGTCATGCTGGTAGTAAGGCTAAAATCCATTAAAACATTGCAGTTAAAATCGCCAACGATGACAACGTCATTATACATTAATGTTCGCTTTTCAACTACTGCTAAAAAAGATTTCATGCATATAGTCTTATTAGGCCTATATACGCAACCCACAAGTAATTTCCTATCATCCGAAATAATCTCTACAAACAAGTATTCAATCAAATCATCTGAACTTGAATTACATAAAATGTGAAATTGTATGCCCTTTTTCAAATAAATGGCAACTCCGCCAGCATAACCTTCTCTATCCACTCTTAGTAGGTTATATCCGTTTAAAGTAACTGATAGATTAGTGTCATTGGAGTCAAACCATGTTTCCGAGATACATATAGCGTGAATACCAGAGTTTTCAAAAATAAATCTAAATTCATCAATCTTGTTTCTCAAGCTTTGAGCATTAATGTGGCAGATTTGCAAACCATTATTTTGTTTAGTCAATATTCTGATCAAATTTGCAGTGCCGTTTTTGGAATTTTCCCTGTTATTATTTAGATTGATCATTTAAATAAACAAGTATCTGAAGAAAAGTAATGCATGAGTTCTTATAAAAAATATTTAAGCAAGAAAATAAAAACATTATTGTATACACTCTAATAAAAATTCATGTAACTTTACCCCATTTATAGTAGGTATTTTTTCTCCTACTATAATTTCAGTAAAAAACATTTTTGTGCCTAAATTCAAATACTTACATACATTGTGTGTACATTAATTAGGCATAAAGTATGTAATGATACCTATTTATGTGCTTAAAAAATGTTTAGGAACATACGAATTTCATGTAATATTACAGAGTTTGTGCTTAAAATAACATTCAAAATATGTAGAGATACAGATAAAATGCTTATAACCACACGTAAGATATGTATATATACATTCTTGGTGCTTTATATTAAACAACGCAAATGATTCCCCACTTCCATTTAAAGGATTTAAAAACAATAAATGTATTTTTGAAGGATATTTTATTAGAAATTGCAAATGTAAATTTTTAACAATTAAAAACAATAAAATAAGTAATATAAGTTAATTAAATAAAATAATAAGCTGTATTTTCGCTCAAACCTATCAACGTTATGTATTTATAGCAAATCTACCTTGAAGAGATTAAAGTATAAAAAAATTATAAACAGTTATCGTTTATAATAGTTGCGGTATAATCGCATGCCAGCAGAACTTTTTAGAACGTAAAGCAAAGAAGTTATGTTAGATGTGTAAACGTTGAGTTTTCAACATTGATAATTATCCACAACGTTGATAATTATTCACGTTAAGTTAACGTGCATACGAAAAGTAATGTATTAGTTTTCGCTTCACGTTTTTGTGTACTTTGAGTTTTGTTTTCTGAGTTAACGGATATAGTTAAATCGAAAATACAGCTAATTACGTATATGTAACATTAAAAATAAAATCATATCATTTAACAACTATTTAAAAAAAATTTTAAATTTATTTTGAAGAATGTTAATCGCTGATTGTGTGTTTTAGTTAATTTTTTCTACCATAAAGCCTTTTTCCGCGTTCCGCGATTATTTTACGATTTTTTAAGTGCGGTTTTTTTTAATTCATAATTTAGGGACTATAGTACTAATTTCGTACAACAAAATTTGTTGTTTAGTTTGAAAAAAAAAAGAAAAAAAAATCGCGAAAAATAAAATTTGTAAAAAGGAAAAATTTAGCATAATTATATTTGTATGTAGAATGTTAATCGCTGATTGAGTTTTTTTAAATTAATTTTTTGTACCATAAAGTCTTTTCGCATTCCCCCATTATTTTTCAATTTTTTAAATGTGGTTCTTTTAAATTCATAATCTATAGACTATAATACATATTTCATACAACAAAGTTTGGTGGCCAGTTGCAAAAAAAGCAAAACTCTGGCTCTTTCGAGAGCTCTTTCCATCCCTGGAAAAAGTAAATTAAAAGGGTTAATCAGCGATTTACATTATACAAAGGAATATATTGATGAAAGAATATACCTTTTTACAAAATTTTTTCGCAACCTTTTTTTACTAACCAATTAATATGGGTATTATAGACCCTAGATTACAAATTTTAAAAACCGCACTTAAAAATTGCAAAATAATAGAGTACCGCGAAAAAAACAGTGATGCAAAAATTTTTCTTTTTGGAAAAGTGTTTTTACCGATTTTTTTTGCAAACTAAACACATGAAATTGGTATTAGAGTCCCAAAATTATTGCAAAATTTCAAGGTAATAAAAAAATAAAATCAGAAATTAAGATTCTGCAAACGAATAAAATTATGCAAAAATTTTCCTTTGTAGAAAAGTTTCTTCGCAAATTGTTTTTTGCAACTATCCACCTCATTTTGATTAGTCAGCGATTAACATTCTGCAAAAATTTTCCTTTTTTTGAAAAATGTTGTAAACTGGCCAGTATTTCGAAAACTAAATGAGATAGAGCAAAACGGACAGAACTGTTCAATTGGCTCATATTAAAAGCAGCTTCTTTTATACACGCTCCGAGTTTTTTTTACCAAAAATAGCAAAATTTTGGCTCCTGCCAACTAGAAGATATTCCGCTAATGAAAAGGCCCACGAGCGAACGCTCTATCTAAAATGTAAAAGAAGGCTGTTAAAAGCAAATTTTGTATACATTCTCTTATTACATCTACCAAACCAGCAAATGTCCTAAATGTTTTTTTTTAATTTTTGAACACTGCTCCAAACTTTACACGTGCATTTAGCCATATTTGAGGTTTATATTTATATTTTTTTTTTTCTTGAACACAGTCAGTCTCTTTTAGCTGATTTTGTGGTAATTACGTTTCAAATATTTTGATGAACAAATTTTGTATGTATTTTAGAAATAACATTTTGACAATTTTACCATTACTTCTTTAAAGTAAGTACGATTACATACTTTGTGCCTAAAATAAATTTTACATACAATATATGTAAATATAAAGTGATAATGCTTTTTCTAATAGAAACATGTTTACCAATATGCAAAATACTATACTTTTTATGTAACTTCATTCACAAGAAAGCGTAAATAAATTTTTGAAATACTTTGTGCTTAAATTTACGCATTTCCTGTAATTTTACATGAAAATTTACATATTTTATAGTAGTAATTTTACAAGCATTTTTTAGAGTGTATTTGAGGCAATATAAATGAGAAAAATCATAGTTAGGTGATAAAAACGGGATACATATACTTCACATTTAACGAAATTATGAAAACAAGTTAAGAATAAAATGTAAAATATTAAAAATTTTAGTAAAATAAGTTGTGCTACAAGTTTTACATTACATAAAATTACCACTTTGGCGATCTCTTACTCTATAAACATCGAATATGTCACATAAATGGGAGCAACCCTTTGATTTTAATTTTCTATTGATTATATACCTGTGTTTAATCCAAATTGGCATATAAATGTTGGGGGATTCCCTTGTGAGTTCATTTATGTAGACTACCAATCATCACATACCTTATAGAGTTAAATAAAGCCTAAAAATAATAAAATATGTTTACTTTCTAAATTACTTATGGTTACTGTTAGTTTATGAAAACTACTATAAATAATAAAAAGATTAAAATCTAAGTACTGAAATATTTAGTTCAAGCTATTATGGTTGTATGTATACAGTAAAAATAAATACCCAGCAAAATCTTTCATTACCAAATAAGTGGTTATATAATAGAAATTCATAGCTCCGCACAACTTATTTTTTGGCGTCTAAACTCATTATTTTTGTTTGGCGTGGTCGTTTTTATAAGTAGTCACGCTTACCCGCTCGCTTACGAAAAAATGAGAAGTAAGTAGTTATGAGATTCTGAATAATAAGTGGTTACAAACATGCTTACAAAAAGTTGAATTATAAGTGGTTATCCGACTGCTTACTTGATGCTTCAGGAAATACATTCAGAGAAATTAAAGTTTTTGCTAGAATGTAATTTTAGACCTAGTCATAAAAATTTTAACACAAAACATATTTACATGTAATAAATATAAATGTATAAAATTTTACTTTGTAAAAAGTACTTATTTAAACTATTGCGAGTAAGTCATTATTTTATATTTAAAAGCAATGACTACAATAGGCCGTTATTAGGAAGTCATTATTTTATATTGCAAAATAATGCAAAAGGTAATGATATATCATTATTGGTAATGCAGACAGCAATGAGGTGTCATTACCAATATTTTGCTGGGTATGTATATATTTACAAATATATATTGTAGTATGTACATATGTAGGCCTACATTAAGTTTAAAACTTTGGCTGATGTTGACATGCTGTAACTATATGAATAATTTTAACACTTCTTTTAGTTTATTTTTTGGTCTAACATGAAAAAAAGGGACAAAAATAGGTTAAATTTATGTACATAAAATAAAATGTTAGGTAGGAATGTAAAATCTACTTTTTAATAGTGTGTTGATATTAGAATGGTACTTATTTTATATAAAAAAAACACTTCGTAAATAAAAATATAATACATTTGAAATGACATTTGAAGTTGCTATTAGATTGGCTTCCTTGCGAATCCATGGATTTTTGTAAAATTTCCTCCATTTGTAAAAGAAAAGATTATTCTTATATAAATGTCACGCCTTGTATACACGCTAAAAAAATAGCCCAGCGGGAAACATATTTGCTGTTAATATATATGTTTGGAAAAACTGTAAAAATATATTTGCGGTGTTTCTAATATAATTTGTTTACTTGGAAATATAATATCGTCGCATGTAGACATATGTGTATATGTTTGAATCATATGAAATGCATTTACCGGCAAACATATATATATTTATCATCATTGTGTTTGCATGCCACAAACATAATAATGATAAAATAAAATTGCAAATATATCTTTGTTTAAATAGATACGAAAATATGGCTCACATAAAAATATTACAGCGTTTGTATATATAGCAGTTTGTAATTTATATATATATATATATATATATATATATATATATATATATATATATATATATATATATATATATAATTGCCTGTAAACATATTCAACAATGTCATTTTTCTGCGTGTAATTACATATATAAATGCATGTGTGTTTTTTATGTTGCGTGTGTGAACACTTTAAGCAAGCATAATAAATCTTTGCCAGTAGCAAATTTCTAACTTAAGCCTATTATTAATGTGTTACTTGGCATCAATACATCATCATCATCATGTTCATCACGAATAGGGTTTTTCTTTTCCCGGACTTTTTCATTTCCCGGGACAGCGGGATTTTTTTCGGAATTTCCCGGGATCCCGGGAATTCCCGCTCGTTAGAAAATATATAAATTCGACATATATTGTACTTGAAGAACTACTTTTTGGTTAAACACCGTTCGACAAAGTTTATCTTTTGGTTGTATCCATGAGAAAATGTTCTGAAAGGAGGGCTAAATATCCATGTCTTCCACTTTTTCCAGGCCAATTCGTTTAACAATTTAAATCGTGAATTAGTATTTATGTAATATATTTATATGGAAGGCCGTCCTAATTAAAAAAAAACTTAGTAATATATTAACTAAATATTAATTTCGCGGTTTAAGCTGTTAAACGAATTGATATAGAAAAGTGAAAGACACGGTTATATTATTTTGATCCCTTTTTTCAGGATATATTGGAATTGTTAATAGGTGCAAACTTGTGTCGGACCAGTTTTATAGTCAGAACTAAATTCAATTTTTTGCTTAAATATTTTTTATACATTAAATCCAAAAATTTCTATTTCTAGATATTTTGTTTTTTTCTATGCAGATTTTCAGAAGTATCCGTCTAGAATTAGGTTTATAAAAAAGTTTAAAAGTGAGCATTTTTCACAGAAATTTTTAGGCAAATTCGCCTAAATTGTTTTATAAAAGTAGACACTAAAATATTAAATAGTTTCATAACTTTAATTAGTTTTGTTGGATAGAAATTTTTTATGCCACAACTCCTTAAAAAGAAATTATTTAATTTTCATATTTAGTTGCATTTTAAATTAGCATATAAAAAATTCAAAATAATTTGAAAAAGCATCCGATGTATTTATTATTTTAAAAATTAATAATATTTAAAAAATATATTTAAAATAAAGGAATAGCAATTGAACTTTAAATGAAGTTATTTGAAGTAAAAGAAAGTCAAAATACTTATGTTAATTGAATATACGAAAAAATTACTATTCTTTAACTTGAATCCCTAGTTTGGAACTGAAAAAATGATGTTGAAATGTTGTATAAGGCTGGTTTACACTATAAGATTTTCGGTACCATTTTACTTCAGTACACGTGCAAAACATATAGGCAAGGTTGCAAAATCCTTCCGAGAATCTTGTAGTTTAAAACAGCCTATAAAAATATTGCTTTATTTGAACAAATATCATCATCTTAAAGAAGAAAAAAATTCCCGAAGGACAAGTATTTTAGTTTGTAAATTTGGTAATTGCTAATATAATATTTTTCGGTTTAACTGAACCAAATTCAATTGGCATCCAAAAACAATTTGGCTTAATTCAGTTTATTAAATTTCAAACCGTATTTTTTAATTTTAAATATTCTTTATTTAAATTAATTTAAAAAAATCAATGCTTTAAATTTAAATAAAGCTTCTAAAATTGCAATAAAACTAGCTAAAACTACTGTAAAAGACTAAAAAAAAATCCCGGGAAATCCCGCATAAAATTCCCGGGATTTCGGAATTCAAAAAAGGGCGGGATTCCCGGGAATCCCGTCCCGGGAATTCCCGGGACATAAACCCTAATCACGAAATATAGAAATGAAAACTTATTATTATGGTTTTTTGTTATTTACGAACAAAAAGAAGGATACGGTTACACAAAAATAAAAGTTAAGTCAAGTTAAATTGCTTTTTTCCAGAACTTACTCAATTACCAAACGTATAATGTTGTAAAGAGCTATAGGACATGATTAAATGTGTCTTTCAATACATATCAAGTAGAATAGGCATGGATCTGGGTGATTAATTCCCACCCAAACTAATTAGAAAAGTAAAACAACCACAAATTGAATCAAATAAAGTTTTAATATCAGCTTAAAGCCAAAATTTGAGTTTTTTTTGAAAGGATTTTAATTTTTTAAGGCATTGTCGGTGTCGAAAAATACGCCTGCATGCAAAGTGATATTTTTTATTTTGAAATTTACAAATAAGTATAACTCTCACATTAATTCCATTGCAATTTAGGTAATATTAGGTGAACTAACTTGTATAATTTTGCAAAAATTGTTTTATAACGACTTTTCGGTAAGAGTGCCTAACAACAATGAAGTCCAACCATAATCAATATTATGCTCTAATATATATATGCTCGGTTTTATTTTTCTAAAATATGCTAACTTTTCTCAAAATATCCTAAGTTTAACTCTTAGCCATAGTTGTGAACGTCAAATTCATATGGAGATATCTATGGTCAGGCGCGGATCCAGGATTCACTCAAAGGGGGGGGGGGGCTAAACATTTTTCGTATCTTATACTGTAGTCCTATCTATAGATTTTTATGAACTAGGTGCAAGAAGGGTACACCCAGGAAAAAGATTGGTTGGAATTCGATCAGAACTATTAAAATGAATTTGCCATTTCGTTATTTTATTTCGAGTTACCTGTACTTGAATACTACACCAAAAATATTTTACTAGGTATTCAAAATAGGGAAAGCAAACTAAAAACAATCCTTTTAACAAATTATGGGTATCTCCAATCAATTTTAAAATTAGTATCAGATTAGTAATTCTATGCGGTAGAAGCAGCCATTTATTTAGCGAATATACAAGAAAATTGGTGTTATCTATCAACTTTATTAAAAAAATTTCAATATTCGAAAGTGGTACCTACAAATACGGGTATCCTAACCAAATAAGACCTTAAAGTCGAGTTTCTGTAGAACCAACCGAATTGTGGATTGTATTGATAACACACTGAACTATTAATTGGTACACACAAAAAATATAAAGGTAAAATTAAATAAAATACAATTTAAAACAAATAAAATTTCAGTTAAAAATCGGTCTACTCACATTTTCATTTAATTTAACAATTTCTTTATTTGTTTTTGAATATCGATAATTGACTATAAGAAACCGTAAAATCAACTTAAAGTTTATTTATTTTTACTATAAAAATAACAAACAAAACGGTGCGAAGAACTAAATTTATATTTGATTTTACTAAAAAATTTAAAATAAAAACAATTCAAATAATTGTATTTTTCTGGTTAATTTTTTTAGTTTTACTTTAAAACAATAAAAATTGCCTAGAAAATTTTACTGTTTGTGGTTTAGTGGGTGAGGAGTTGGCCAGATTTCCGGGTTCGAATCCCGGAAAAGACAAAAATTTAGATGTTGTTTTTTTAATAAAAATAAAATATTCTTAAGTATAAAAAGTAAATATGGCTAAGAAAATTAAAAGTAGTTGTGGAGCAATGGGTAAGAGTGTGAATTATTAATCAGAATGATCGGGTTCAATACCGGAGAATTGAAAAAAAAAGTTTTTTAATTTCAATAAAATTTTGTGGAACATAATAATATTTATGTGGAATATAATATTGAATTAGACAACCGAATATTGGCTTTCACGACGAAAAATATAATTAAATATAAAGATAGTTCCCGTAACCGCACGAATTCGATTGGCAACAAATTCGGTGGCCACAACTGAGACTGTTTTTTGGGTGTATAAGACTAGGGTTCCAATCGTTATCGGATCGCACATCGAACCGGACAATACAATTCCGTCAATAACGGTATGATGCCATGGTAGCATACACGAATATAAGGGAATTTTCGCAGAAAAAAAATTTAAAATGTGAATAAAGAGGCGAAAAAATCTCTAAATTACACAGTACAACAGCCAATCTGGGGGGTGAGAAATTCCAAGTCAGGGTGATGGTACTAGGTCAGTATAGTAAAACCCTCAAAGGGTTTGGCGTTCGTATGTGTCATTTTTTTTTATGACCTTTTAAATTTTTTCCTTATCTTGATGTTTTTTCGCTTAGTTGTAACATTTTGGCAAAAACGTAGTTTAACATAACTCGAGAACCACTTGTCCGATTTTGATGAAACAAATTTAGAAAAATTTAGAATTACAATTTCTAATGACACATACGAACGCCAAACCCTTTGTGGGTTTTACTATACTGACCTAGTACCATCACCCTGACTTGGAATTTCTCACCCCCCAGACAATAATCCCAAAAATGTTCCATAGTGTTATGAGAAAAAAATAAGAAAAATATTGGTAATATCAGAACCCGGTGAAAAATATCCATATATGAACATTTATGGTTCAACCATATATGTATGGATCCGAAAAATGAGGTAACACCTAAGTATATGTTAATATATGGACATATATGAACATACACATTTATTAAATATATGCAAATACATGCGAACGTTGCTGTCCTTTATTATAAGGTTGTACGATAGATATAAATTTATGTATGACATTCAAATTAGGCGCTACATATGTTCCTTTTTTTATTCATGGCATTAAATATAATTCCATATTTATCCAAATATGAGTTCCTTTTACATATATGGAAAAATGTATTCTTCGAAATATGTTCATATACAAGTCCCTTTTGCATAAATTGAATAACATATACTTTCATATTTGTCCATATATGAGTGACATTTCCATATATGAAATAACAGATTCTTCCATATATGCCTGTATATGAAATTTTTTCCATATATGGAATCACATATACTTCCATATATGTTCATATAAAATCCATATATGTTCATAAAAAATCCATATTTGTTCATATGTGTCCCAACATAAACCATATATGGACATGTTTGAGCGAATATGAGTATTTTTCACCGGGATCTGAAAATAAAAATTTTTGAAAATGAAATTTGATAGCATTTCTGCATATATTTTTATTTTCGATATTATTATTATTTTCGATATTTGCATATTTTTTTTGTAATTTTTTTCTTAATTTTTTTAATTTCACTTTTTCCTCATTTTCCGATCGACTGTCTGACAACGCCATAATGTTCTGTATGATGTCCAATTGCATCTCCTAGTCTTATACTCTTCTTGCTAGAAGTAGAAGTTTTAACACATGTTTTAGCATAGGTTTGCCAAGTTGTTCCAAAAAGTACCAAAAATGGGGTTCGGGAAAATCTGCTCAACCCCATTTCGACATTTTTTTAATGTTTAGTTAGTTTTCTTTACTGAAATAATTACAAGATTGTAATGTTTTGTTTTGTAAAAATCATTTAAAAATTAAGACCCTGTGCGTGGTGGCTAAATAAATTCTAAACTAAATACAAATTGACAAAAGGGTTTAAAATTTATTTGAACATTTTTTTAAAACTTTTTCAAATTTCATAGAATATTGGAAACCTGGATTTAGTTTAGATTTTATTTAGCCAGTTCGCACCCATCCTAAATAATATTTTAATAGGAAACACAATGGGGATTCTGATATGAAAAAATTCTCAGAATATGATGATAGAAATGTGCCCTAAATTGTAAAATTTTTTGCAGTGCCTGTTATAGTTTTATAAGAAAAATTATTTCAAATACTACAACTTCCATATCAAACCTAGAATATAAAAATTGTTTCAGTGTCAAAGAGTTTTTCGAATACAACAATTTTTCCTAATCTAATAGGTTTAATTTAGAAGAAGTGCTTAAGGGGCAGTTTTATAGTCAGAACTAGGGTCTTTGAAAATTTCTTATTTAAGAAATATTTAAGAAAAAAAAAAACGATCTGAAAACAAAATATATAACAAAAAATATCAATCTTTGTTCTGACTATAAAACTGGCCATAATTATTGAAACTTTTAAATAAAAAATAATTTTTCAAGAAGAATGTCCTAAAATTTGAAAGGTTTTCATCTTGAAAAAAATATTTTAAATTTTACAAAAGTAAACAACTATTGAGGAAACTATCCCGATGGGTTCCTTCCAACCCTAATGAAATTCAGATATTTGGTAGAGCTCTGCGGCAAACGACGCCATAAATCCAAGTCACAAACCTCCTACTATTACCCGGTAATGAGTTTTGTAAGAAGAAGTTAAGATATGTGACCTCTTACTTTTCTATTATAAAACATATTGTTTAGCAAGGGCACGTATTATTTTAATGCTACATTTACAATTAACCAAAAAATAGTAGTTTTTAAAAACTACTTCTATTTACTTGTCAAATTCACTACAAATTTTTAATCAAAAAATAAAATTGTTGGATTTCGTTGATATTAGTCTAAGTTGGGTTGTTGATAACAAATTCGATTTGCTTTCAACTGTCACATAAGTAGACGATTATTAAGTATTAACCCATTCAAAGACGAATGACACTGATGATGGCTTTGTAGCGAAAACCGAAAATACGTATTCTGTCTTGCTGGTCTTATCGAATTCTTTCAAAAATTTTTATTCTTTGTAATTTACTGGTAAAAATTGTATCATCTTTCTTTGATTTGCAAATAATTTAAACAGAAAGTGATATTAATTTATGATCTAGAGTCAAACTAAAAAGAACATTCATTTACCAAAATAAGAGATCAACTAAAAACATTCCCCTCAAAAACTAAAATTTTTAAAAAACACCAGTTTATTTCGAATAAAAAAAAAACTTTTAAAACACTAGAAAATATGCAATTGATATTCATTTGTCGCAATTTCTTTGAAATAATACGAAAAAGTATTAAAAATATTTTAAATAGGGGTTTTTTATGAATATGAGAATTTTTATATCAAAAAATCTGCGAGCTAATATTATAGTAAACACTTAAATAAAACCAAATACTTAATTTACATTTTTTCCGATTTTTTAAGGAGTTTCTGTGCATTTCTTACGGTTGGTGATGGTGATCCTAAGACCATGAAACAGGGATGGAAATTACGGGGTATATTTTGTACTAACCACATAAAAAAATTGTACCTTTTTGACCCTCATTTTTCATTTATAGAAAATTTATTTGAACAATGTCAAACTTTGAGAAAATATTCTTCTACAAAATTGTACTATTCTAGCCCTCACCAACTTTTTTGATATAAAAAGTATGTGCGATCGAAATCAAAGCTTGCAGGAAATTCTATTCTATACGACATAAAGACCTGCTAACTTTTCATAACCAATATATAGTTGTGAATATAAAATATTTGACAATAAAATACATGTTGTTAATATTTTGTTTCGGTTATATACTAGATAAGTTACCTGTCCTAAGAAAACAATGAAATAGTTTTTTACTTTTCAAAAAATATACGAAAGAGGCGGGTTAAATTCTCGAATTTTATGTAGTAGAAGCATTCAATCGACGCATATTAATGAGCTGATTACAGGAAAATAATATATTTTTTCCAACATTGGGCCCAAAATATGCAAGTTTTTGTTAGAATGATTTTAGTCCACGTCTGCAATTCGAATATTTGTTGACAGCTTTAAAGTAAATAAGTTCATTTAATACAAAAATTTTAAATTTACCAACGTACCAACGGAGGTCAAAATGTACCAAAAAAGTACAATTGTACCATGTTTTCCATCCCTGCCATGAAATTTAAAAAATTAATTAAGAAGTTCATTTAAGAGATTTTAATAATAGTGCACTTAAATTTCAAAACAAAAAAAAAACTTTTGTTTTAACTTTAAATATAAGGGCCAGTTCTATAGTCAGAACTAAGCACGATTGTTTTCATAAGTAAGTAATTTCGTTTGAGATAGATCTTTGTTTTGACAATAAAACTGGCCCTAAATATTAATTCTTAAGTAAAATGAATCTAAAATTTGTTAAATTGCTAAAAATGGTTAACAGTTTCAATAGAAATTCTATAAAAAACAAGCTCATTACAAAAAAAATTTTGAGAACTATTTCTTAAAAAAATGTTGAATCTATCATGTTTTCTGAACAAAGAAATTCCTTCTTGAAGCCATGAATATACACAAAATCTCAAAATTTAAAATGCTTGTTTAATGTGAAATTCTAAAATATCTTTTTAAAAAATTAATCATGTTGTCCCTTATAGCATTATAGCCTCAAGGGGGGCTTCAGCCACCATAGCCCCCCCCCCCCCCCTTGTATCCGCGACTGTCTATGGTTAACGTTTAACTCTGGTTATTTATTAGATAAGTTACCTGCCCCAAAACAGAAAAGTTATTTCTCAAGTTGTAGAACAAAATAAGTTTTGAAATGATATTTTATATTTTTCATCATATTCAAATTTTATTTGGAAAATATCCCAGTGTAGACACGGAGATAACAATCAAACGAAATAACCCTTAATGAAATAAATTTCAAAGAATTGAAATTAGTCCGAAGGGAAAAAATGAAATAATACCCAAAAACAAATAATAACCTAAAGAGAAAATTGATTAATTTCCAAAGTATGGGGTTTCATAATCAAATAACCAAGGAAAAAAATAAATAACACCCCATAAAATAATCTCCATAAAATTAAGTCAAACGTGTAAAAAAGTTAAAGTCGGGCATGCCGACTATATAATATCCTACACCAGTCTGGTTAAAAGCCAACTAATGTTTAGTTGCATATTTTAATGCATATTTTGCATATTTTTCCAAAACTGCATTTAAATATATTTTTATCTTGTGTCTGCAAATGAAAAAAATTTGTAATAAAATTTGAAAATAACATACAAAGCAACAAAAACGAAAATAATTTTGTTTTTCATTTGCAAATTTTATGGCAATTTTTGCATCTCAAATTAGTTGATGATGCCGTGAAAAAAATCTGCACGCCAGAAGGAAAAGTAACTGAGACAGTTAAAGTTAAACTATAAAAAATTTTACCAAAAAATTATGGCTTTAAAAAATTAAGCAAATGTATAGTATTTTTAGTCAACGTTCTTGCAAAGAAAGTGAAATCGAAAATGAATATTCCACAAAAGAATTAGCAGCTTTAAAATATTCACCAATAAATTCCGTGGAAGTGAAATGCTCATTTTCAATTTATACAAAACTTTTTAAGATCAAATTGCCAAAGTTTTTATTTTGAAAATTATTTTGAATTACAGAACCTGTTCTGCACCAGTGAGGCCTTCCATTTTGACTTCCAGGAATCAATTCTATAACCTGTTCCACGGAACCGGTGGTAAAAACACCTATTCTAGAACAGATTCAAAGGCAACCAGTTCTGTTTTTTATTAGGACGATAAAACGATACAACAGATAGCACAGCCCTTTTGAACAACCTAAATACTTTATCTTCAATAAATAATAACACTGTGCTCGAATTAGACATCTTTTTTTAACAAGCTGGGCAAGCACTGTTAAGCTAATTTGAGTATGCTGAATTCAATGGCGCTACTTAGTCGTCTTTCGAAGTTAGCTCTCATATTCGCAATTTAAAATTTGAATACTAAGGTACCATAAAGCGATATTTTGGGATCATTTTTGAATTTAAATGAATCCAACTTTGTTATGTACAATTTTTCGCGTAAAATTTTTTTCACGATTTTTTTTTTCAAATTAATTTTTTTTCCTAACTCATTGTACTTTTTATTTGCAGAAAAACATGTTTTTGCGAATAAAAATTTCGGCTAAAAAATTTAATTACAGCTTCCTAATGTTGTACATATTTAATCAAATTTGATAAATTTATAATTAAAAATGATCCCAGAAATATAAAACTACCGTTTCATGGTACTATAGTATTGAAATTTTTAATCGCGAATATCGTGCTAACTTTGAAAAACGGCTATCACCATTGAATTCAACGTACTCTAATTAGCTTTAGGTACTAGTAGGGTGCGCAGGTTGTTAAAATTTGCGAATACCACAGTGTAATTAAACAGACAAAAAATTATAACATCATACAACAGCCTAAGAAACCCCTAAAGTTGGACAAGAATTAATTCTTTAATTCACTTTTAAAATTTAGTTTGACTGAAATCTCACTCCGTAAGAGCAATCTTATAGAATTTGATATGTATTTTTAATTTTCTTTTATTTTGCTTTTTTTTTACACAACTTCTTTTCCCAAAACCAAAGTTTTGCTTTAATTTGTTAAAATAGTGAATTTAGTTTTGAGTACACTATAAAAAACGTTTGTAAATTTACTACTATAAAATGGGTAAACTTTTGTTTAATTTTACGAACATTCGATAAATATAAACATAAATTGAGTAAACTTTTTTGTACATACTTCCATACACAATAATAAGTAATACTTACAAATAAACACATTGTGCCTAAAATTACTATTCTTTTGTTTACTAAAATTTTTACGCACAATGTCGGTAAATATACTAACGTATAGTAGTAATAAATACTCTCCCATTTTAAATTGGAAAAAATTGAAAAAAATTTAAATAATAGAAAAAAGGCTAAAACGGATTATTTTTTGTGATTTATTCAGTGTTGCCACCAGTAAAGCAAAAAATTACACAGCTGTAGATCAAAAATTATCCAAAACAGTATGAAATTACACAAAAAATATATTTTTCATATTATTTCAAAATAAACTCTCCTGGGCACAGTGGAAAAGAATACAAATATTTTCGCCATTTCTTACCGACTGATATGAAATTTCACACTGTAAGTTTTGGCTGGCCGAAACTGCAAGAGCTATGCCATTCGACTCCAATTTTTTTATTTACAAACCGATTTTTAAAGACGTAACATTTCTATAATCTACAAAGTGCAAAAGTTATTTGCATTTTAAAACTAAAATTTTGCATTTTTGCTGTAACCTGTTCCGTGTTTTTGCCTTCTGCAAACGCATATCCAGGCCAATTTTCAGAAAATATTATAACAAATTATTCTATTAAATAAAGGTTATTTCAATGTAAGACCTTTTTCAGGGTTAAAATAGCGTGCTTTTAAATTTGAATATTATAAAAATAGTATTTTATCCATATTAAAAGTTTCTTTCAGAACAAAGTATTTATGTTTTTCAGAAAGGCTACTTCATTCAGATGCACTGCATGCAAAAATATTACTTGATAATTATTCTCTCCCATATTCCTCAAAATTTAACGGTTTATATTTAAATTAAACCAAGTTTTTTCTGAGTTCAAAGCTGGAATTTAAAAAAAAAAAGCTGGAGTACATCCTCCGTGCCATCCGTAATTTGATGGCATAAGCCCTGTTCAACCCTAGCTTTAAATGTCGGCAAGACAGGATAATTTTTAAAAATATTTATATTCGTATTTGTAAAATTTTGAAATTTTTTTTCAGTATGTGTATCAACAAATTTTCTTTTAAAAAATAAAAATATAACATTTTTTCAAAAATTTCATACGATTCTGTTGAAATCTGCAACATGTTGGATTTACAGAATTCTAAAATATTCTGATTCTGCTCCACCTCGCTGCGTTAGCAAAATTTTTGTCTGGTCAAAGTCCAGTATCATGATAACTACAGCAAAAAAATTTTCAGACATTAGAAAGTCACAATCATAACAAACTCAAACTTTCCCAATCTTTCGCTGAATTTTTAAATGTTCTTGCAAACCAAGTGAATTCTTAAAATAAGCTTGACAATTATTATCGCAAAAAATATAACAATACATAACACCATTTCTGATTTCTTCTAAATTGGGTTTAGTGTTGAAAAATCCACAAAAGTAATTCACCAGAAAATGGAGATTTGTGGTAAATATTTCACTGATAAACTCGTTTCGTCTAAATATCGACTAATTTTTATTAATTTATTAAAAAGCTCCGAGACTTTTAAAAATTTACGGAAATTTATATAAAAAGTGAAATTACACAAAAACTACACAAAAATGTCATTATTCAAAAATTATCCAACGATGGTGTAAACAGTCCCGTTTTTGAATAATTATTCAAAAAGTGGCAACACTGGATTTATTACATTTCTACAAACACAATTCTATCTGGAAATAGGAACATAAGCATGAAATTGTGTTTGGTAAGTATTGTTGACTCATGTGGTAGTCTAAACCGCTTTTCAAAATTGATTTTAGTTCAATAGTTGTAACAAATTTTTATTATAGCAATTATATACAAATATCTTAAGATATCAAAATGACTAATTTCGACATAAACGATTATGCGAGAATGTCACGGATATTATTTATAAAAAATGTACTAAAGTTAATTTGTTGTTTTATGAAAATAGAAAATGTTTTTGGGTGTTTTAACTTTAAGCACATCTGTGATAAGTATACTCATTTCTTGGGAATTTTACGCATTTCTGTGAATTTTTTTGTTCGCATTTTTTGTGGATTTTTTCGCATTTTATGCGTACATTTTCACGTGAAATGCTTTTTTCCTCACGATTTTAATATTTATTTTTCAATTACACACACATAGTAAATTCACCCAATTTATAATAGGAGTACCATTTCCTACTATAAGTTGGGGAAATTTCAACAGAATTTAATTAGAGTGTACTTACTTAGTGTATTTGTTCCGCTTTTTTTAAATTTATTTCTTATAATTTTAAAGCAAAATAGATAAACTGAGTATCAAATGAAATTGGTTATGGAATGAAGACGCATCTACCAGTATACAAAACATGTCCGAACATGTCCAACATTTTTTCATTCAATATTTTTTTTTGAACAATTGTATGGGAAATTGTTGTTTAGTTCGATTTACACATATAAATGCCCATTTAATTTGATCGAGTAGGTGCCTGAACTTTTTTTTGATATTCGTTACTGTTCGACTTTAGGACGACTTATCCCATAGCGCCTTTTTCACCAGTATTTCAAATATTTTAATTAAGTAGCAACACTGGGTCCACAACACAGACAATTTTTATTTTTTGAGTACTTTAACGCTTTGTACAAATAAACTTAAATAAAATAGGTTAGTTTTTTATCCCACTTTTTAACCCTTAAACGTAACATTGGGACGTTAAGGGATATGTGGTTTTTTCTCTCCTCTGTCATATATTCGAATTTCAATAAAATCGGAGAAAATCCATTGCGTTACCTTCTATGTAGATTAGGGTTTTTCTTTTCCCGGGACAGCGGGATTTTTTTTTAGAATTTCCCGGGATCCCGGGAATTCCCGCCTGTTAGAAAATGAATATATCCGACATATGTTGTATTTGAAAAACTCGATTTCTATTAAAATAACTTACGACAAAGTTCAATATTTTGGTTGGAAAATCTACTTAGTATGTTCTGAAATAAGGGTTTAATATAAAATATTCATATCTTCCACTTTTTTGAGATCAATTCGTTTAACAGTTTAAATAGCCGTCTCTTAGAAATAAATTATTAAAATATTAATTTGCGGTTTAAACTGTTAAACGAATTGAATCATAAATTCTTTCTGGATATATTGGAATTGTTAATGGGTGCAAACTTGTATCGGACCAGCTTTAGAGTCAGAACTAAGATCGATTTTTTGCTTAAATATGGAATCCCAAATTTTCTATTTCTAGATATTTTGTTTCTATGCAGATTTTCAGAAGTATTCGTCTATTTTTATAAAAATAGACACTAAATATTATTAAATAGTTTTATAACTTTAATTAATAGAAATTTTTTATGCCACAACTACTTAAAAAAAATTATTTAATTTTCATATATAAAAAATACAAAATAATTTGAAAAAGCATATGATGCATTATTTTAAAAATAATAGTAAGCTTTAAGAGCAGTGAGCAGTTTTCAAGTCAGTGACGTTCAAAAATATATTTTTTAATAAATATTTTAAATATCCTAGAGGATGATTTGCGATGCATCGAAATATCTGAAGAAAATTAAAAAATAAAATATTGAAAAATAAAATACTAAATATTTGGATTTTTATTTTTAATTAATTTATGACCTGAAGCCAAATAATACTACAAATACACCAAAGGTCGACAATATTTAATCTAACTAATACATAAAATTTAAAAAATACAACTGAAATAAAGGAATAGCAATTGAAATTTAAATGAAATTATTTGAAGTCCTAAAAACTTAAAACACAACAATTGAAAATACAAAAATATTACTACTTTTTTAAATTTTAATGCCGATTTTTTCGAGAGGTATTTGAAACTGAAATACTGATGTTGAAATGTTGTAATTACTCGTATTGCTTTATTTGAACAAAGATCATCATTAAAAAAAGTAAATTTCCGAGGTTCGAGTATTTTTGTTGGTATTTAAACTTGATAATGACTAATAAAATTTGTTTTCGGTTTAACTAAACCCAAAAAACTCGGCCTAAATAATATTTTTTTATACCTACTATTCAGTTTATTAAATTTTAAATCGCATATTTTAATTTTAAATATTTTTTATTTAATTATTTTTAAAACAATCAATGTTTTTAATTTAAAAAAAGCTTTCAAAATTTTAATATACTAGCTAAAATTTCTGTAAAAGAATAAAAAAAAAACCCGGGAAATCCCGCAAAAAATTCCCGGGATTGCGGGATTGACAAAAGGGCGGGATTCCCGGGACATTAACCCTAATGTAGATCGATTTTTTTTATTAAATATTTCTTAAATAAGAAAATTTATTTGAAAATTTCTTAAATATCAGAATCACTTTTTGATTCGATAGCCCAAGAATGAAGCCTGTTGATTTTGGTTATTGTTAAAACCGAGCGCCCATAAAAAATCCCACAAAAATTAGGCTCTTAAGCTAGTTCGCACGCTAGAGGTCGCATATATAAAAATATTTTAAATAAATTTGGTACATGGATTTACATGGGCCCAAAGGCAAAGCCTATTGAGTTTCGTTTAGATGGGCTCTTATGCTCGTTTGTATGATACTAGTCACGAATATAAAGATATTTCCTTGAAATTGGTACGCTATCTCATATAAACCCAAGAATAAAGTTTATTGATTCTAGTTCGCAATGGTCCACATTTCGACCTAGCACCCATGTGGGCTATATATTTCCACCTTTCTGTTACTGATTTTCTAATTTTTTACTACACCCTAAAAATTCCATAGTTGATTATAACGAAAATATCAACTATCTTATAGGTGAAATACCCCTAACTAACATATGGTTGAATTGATGTAGTTGGCGTCAACTAAATTTTTTCAAATATCAGCAATTCAACTAGGAATGTAGCTACTTACAACGATGTGCTAACTAAATTGGCGTTTGGTAAATATCAACTATTTACAATCAGAGATGGTTAAGAGAAACTATAGATTTTGATGTTTTATCTCAATTTTCAAATAAATCAATAACAACTTTTTTTAATAATTTTATTTTAAAACACTTTTTCCACACGTACACATTTCTCATTTTTATTTATTCCTTTTTTTTACGTTGGTTCTTGTCCATACACACATATCTTCTTGGATTCCACGAATTTATTGAATTTGGAAATCTGCAGATTATTAAAATTTATAAATATTTGAAAAATAAGGAAAATTACAAATGGTTACCATTTACCAATTTTCTGTTAAACTTGAAATTAAAAAAACGTCCCCTGACGATTTCCTTAGGCAAGAACGAAATCCGGATAGGGACATGCCTCAACAGATTATTTTTCACAATTTGTTAAATACGTATATCCTTTAATGCAATTAACGTATATCCCGATAAAAATAAATTTAGAAAAAAAAAAATTTATATATTAAAAAATTTTAAAAATAACTCGTCTTTTTTGTTTTGTTTTTTTCATACTTGACAATTTTATATTATTAGTAGTATTCACTTCAACTAACATATATGGTAACTCACAACTAAAACCGTAGTTGCTTGCGATTATTATAGTTGTTCGATATTTTTTTTAAATCAACTAAGGAATTCTTTAACTATGGAACTATGGAATTTTTTCGGTGTATGTATTTAGTAGACAAATGTTGATACCATTTCAACTTATTAAGTTAACTTTCAACTAGACGGGTGTAGGGTATCATATAGTAGCCCGACTTTAATTTTTTTAATCATTATAAAACAAGCTTTGGAAATTCTGCAAAAACTTAAAATTTGTTGAATAACAACAAAAACTTATGTATATATTTCAACAATGTAAACCGGTGTAGATGTACACCCACAAAAAGAATTCGCTGATGACAACCGCATTTTTAGCGAATCGAATGGTTCAGTTAGGGTAGCCAAGTTTTCAGTTATGAGAACAGAAAACGAATTGTGATAGGACTATTTGGACTGTGATAACGTAATATCAGTTGTATCAAGAATAATTCGTTAGGTGCAACAGAAAAATTTATTTGATGCAACTGAACCATTCGATTGGCAACAAATTGGGTTGTCAGCACCAAATCTGTTTTCTTGGTGTAGTTATCACTATAAGAAACAAAAACAAAAAGGAAAAGTTTAACATCAAATGAAAAGATGGACGTTGAAATGTGTACACTAGACTGTCCCTTTGCGTTCATTACACCCGAAAATAAATTAAAAAATAATTTTTTTTCGAAATTTCGAATTTTGGGAATTTTTAATAATAATACACTTTTTTTCCAAAATGAGCCATTTTCGTCCAACTTTCGGCAAGGGTTAACGTTTTCAAAAAAAACAAAAAAATTTATTTCTTCTATTTGGGACCATTTCCAATAAAACTGGGGGGTGTAATGACAAATCTATTTTTAAGGGACACTCTAGTGTACACCTTAGTGTCTGTAGTAGGAGTATCGTGTTGTATTTCACCATTGGCTTCATATCACTTTTAAATGACACAACAATTTACAAAAACAATGGAGGAAGAAAAAACAAAAACAATATTGTTGAACTTTTATGTAAGCTCCATTAACAAAGTATAGTTAAAATTCTTATTCTTTTCCTTATTTTCTCATTACAAACTTTTTGTGTTTAACCCTCCTATGAGCGATTTTGAGGGGTGCGAATTTTCTGTGAATAATAAGTCAATTTCTGAACTAAATTTCTACTGTTTTTACCGAATTTCCATTGTCACAAACAGATATATCGATTATTGCCACTATATAATCATGTTGGCAATAATCTCAATGGCCACAATAAATCAGTTTTCTCTGTGGCATAATAATTATTATTTTTTTAAATATATCTCTCACAATTAAAATTAAATCCAATTTGTCCTACCTTATTCTTTAGAGGATTAACGGACATTTTATATCCATGGCAGGGGTGGCAAATGACATTACAACCATGAAATTGAAGCTGCATAAATATTCGCATTGTGAATGGATGATACATAAATAATGGTTGGGGCAATAATGTGTAAAGGAATCATGTTCAACTTTGTTTTCTATATTTTCTTCTTTTGCTGGTGTCATGACTATGGTTATGATGATGGTGTCTATCTGGTTTCCGTCTTTATTGTATAAAGGACACCATAATATTAAATAAAACCCATATACTGTTCAATGATATAATGAATTAAATAATGTATACAAGTCATGTTAAATTTTTTATAAAATAAGTTTAGTTATTGATTAAACTAAATATACAGTGGATTTAAAGAAATCAAGAATTTAAGTAATGATTTTTTAAAGATTTTTCTTTAGGAAAAACATAAGCATAAGTATTTGTGCTACAAGTACTTGAAGCGATTTAAATTTCTGTTTGAAATTTACAAAAATTTCCAGTTGGATTTTTTTTAAGGTACTGCATTATAAGTCCAAATTTCTGATAATTTTATCAGCATTTAGTCCCTATAGGCGAATGTTGTTTTCGAAGTAGCCTCTGGTTTTGGATACCCAAAAAGTAAATAAACCAGCTTTTCCAAACATTTCTTTCAATAAATAGTTTATGCTAAGCGCTGTTTGAAAAGTTAAGCCGTCTTGCTGGAATAACAGCCCTCGGACTTCAGGAGCGCTGAAGTCATTAACCGTTGCTCATAGCGGTCACCGGTAACCCTAATGTTCTGAAGAAGAAAGTATCAATGTTTCTACCAGGCCATAAAGCAAGCTAAAAAGTCTCTGAAGATTACCTGCACCCCACCTTCGGAAGTTCTGCTTATTAAAATTCAACCGAAATCGAGCTTCATCGTTAAAAATTTTTTTTTGTAATAATCAGGATCAACAGCAATTACATTATGGGCTCATTCACCTAATGTGCGCCATGCACGGTGATGGTGTGGCATGGATTCTAGCACGAGATGGATTTTGCAAGTCCTTAAAATAACAAGGACGACCGTTGATTGGTTCCTGGCGATTGCGTTAAAAAGCTTGGAATAGAGGAAAAGATAGAAGAAAGTGTATAGGAAATGTAATTTTTAAATTTTTGTCGTAGTAAAATAGCACAAGATAGAATGCGAATTTTTTTAAAAGTGCAATATTATGTACATAACCACCATATTTGTATTTAAAATAGGAACTTCAGAAGCCTTTGCTAAGTCAGATCACAAAGTAACAGAAATGAGAAAACACAGGTAATGGTGTCCAGAAGTTAAAAAAAAAATTAAAAAAAAATTATAAATTTGTTCATCCACCAACAACACTTTTCAACAGAAATGTTCTATTTGAAAAAAAGAAGTAATAATAACACTGTGCAGGTGGGGCACCCAGTGGGTAAAAATAATTCGAGTACGCTGAATCTAGTGGTGCTAGCCATTTTTCTAGTTTCGCTCTTAAAAAAAATATATTTGAGTTTAAAAATTATGGATCCAAGTACCCTAAAACACTCGAATTCTTAATTTGTTTACTGTCAATTTTTAGTTAAGTTGTTTGCTACTCTACCAAGAAGCTTTGTGTTAAAAATAATCCAAATCGGTCTTGCGGTTCAAAAGTTGTGATTGAAAATGTGAGGACACCTTAAAAATCTTTATGCAAATTTTCCACTTCAATACAAATTTCAGTATATTTAACAAAGCAATAAAATCAACAATTTTGTATAGAAAATTTCGAAGTGTCCTCACATTTTCACTCAGAATTTTTGAACCGCTGCACCGATTTTGATAATTTTTAACCCAAAGCTGACTGGGGTGATACTAAATAACCTGGATAAAAATAAATGGTCAAAAGGTTAGATAAATTGCGTTTTTTGTGGTCCTTGGACCCAGAATTTTCAAACACAAATATATCTTTTTTAAAGGTAATCTAGAAAAACGGCTAGCACCACTTGATTCAGCGTACTCGAATTAGGTTTACCCACCGGGTGCCCCGCTTTTTGGATTTTTCAACTAGCACAGTGTAATTAGACATGTTTTGTATATCGGTAGATGCGTCTCCAAAATACCTTTCGTATATCGGTAGATGCGTCTCCAAAATACCTTTCATTTGGTAGCATATATGCTTTTAAATATAACTAAGCAACTCAAAAATGGGTTCATTCAAACCCCAATTTTTAACCACTAAATATGGCATTGGACTGGTAAAAAAATATATGTGTTTCTAATTTTTTCTTTTTTATAACATATCTAAACTTCATTGCAATCGGGGCAACCAATTAACGGTCCTTTCTTGTAAAATATTCCATAACGATAACGTTGTAGTCCTGGAAGCTGCGGCCTACAGCCCCAAAATTGCACACTGCACGACATCTCGGAGGATGGATTTTTTCACTTAGAGTAATCGTGGTTCGAAAACGCTTCATCGTTAAACAATTCAAAAAGAAAATCTCTTAATAAAATTTTAATCACTTTAACTATTGACTATTCACGTTCACATTCCTGAGTGATCACTAGTGATTTCGTATCACTACACCCAGAAAACAGATTCGGTGCTGACAACCCCATTTGCTGCCAATCGAATGGTTGAGTTGCCTCAAATGAATTTTTCGGTTGTGGCTACCGAATTATTCTTGATACAATTAAAATTTTGTTGCCATAGTCAAATTAGTCCTGTCTCAATTGGTTTTCTGTTGCCACAATTGAAAAATTCGGCTACCACAGCCGAACCATGCGATTGGCTACAAATGCGGTTATCAGAATTGAATCTGTTTTCTGGGTGTAGTAATATTCAAAAATTATCCAACGAATAAACAGCCCCGTTTTTGAATAATTACTCAAAAATTGGCAACACTATTTGATGTGAGTTATGTCCAGAGAAGACAAAGTTGCTTTTATTGCTTGATTTACTCATATTTGTTTCTGTTTGCTTTTTTTGGATTTTCCGTTTTTTAGCCATAAAATAGCTTTTTCTTAAGAATGTTGAGCTTTGAATTTTTTTTTAAGACTTTTTGCCCAAAAATACTCTTTTTGCTTACAAAAAAATAAACACATTAAACACATCGGATTTTGCTTTTTTCTGTCTTCTGTGGTTATGTCAACTATGCAACTAGGGTTTATGTCCTGGTAATTCCCGGGACGGGATTCCCGGGAATCCCGCCCTTTTTCGGATCCCGCAATCCCGGGAATTTTGTGCGGGATTTCCCGGAATTTTTTTTTATTCTTTTACAGAAGTTTTAGCTAGTATTAATGCAATTTTGGAAGCTTTATTTAAATTTAAAGCATTGATTTTTTAAACTAATTTTAACAAAAAATATTTAAAATTAAAAAAATACGATTTAAAATTTAATAAACTGAATTAGGCCAAATTATTTTCGGATGTCAGTTGAATATGGTTTAGTTAAACCGAAAAAATTTTTATCAGCTTTTACCAAGTTTAGCAACAAAAATACTTGTACATATTTCGGAAAAAACTTTTTTCTTTAAAATGATGATCTTCGTTCAAATAAAGCAATACAGTAGACGCTCGCAAATTAGAGCTTTCAGTAATTCGAATGTCCAGAAATTAGAATCAATGTTTGCATTACATTAAACGCTCTGAAATTCGAATTTAAAATTCTAATTTCTGAGCGTTTTTTTTTTTTTGGTTATTTGAATACACAGGAAATCCCCAATTTATTTTTATTCTGTTTGAATAAAGTAAAACTAAAAAGGGGAATCACCAAATTATATATGTTTTTCCCTATTTGTTTTTTTTTGTCTCATTTATGTACATTTTTGGCTAGTTTATTTGTGAAATTTGATACGCGTGTACATATTATTTGGCAGTCTCTATTAAATAGTGAAAGTGTATCATTTAAAATGTTAAATAAACGTAAAAAAAAACACTTTATCATTGGAAACTAAAGTCAAAATATTAGAAAAGCTTGACAAAGGCGTTCAAGGGAACCGGTTAGCCCTAGATTTTAATGTGACAACATCTTCAATCAGCTACATCAAATCACATAGAACAGCAATATTAAATGCTGTTTCAAACACATATCAGGAGGCAAACAATAAATCTTTGAACAGCGCTGAATATCCAAAAATGGAAAGTCGTCTGTATGAGTGGTTTTTAAATCAACGAGAAAAAAAGTGTACATTGACTGGGCCAATATTAAAAGAGAAAGCTAAACAAATATTTAGAGAGGAATATCCCGATAAAGATGAAAATGCATTCCGGGCAAGTGATGGATGGTTTACCAAATTTAAGAAGCGACACGGTATCCGTTTTTTTAAAAATTTGTGGCGAGATTCTTTCCAGTGATGTTGCTTCAGTCACTCCTTTTATTCATCGATATCGTGCAAAGATCGCTGAGATGGGTTTAATGGAGTCACAAATATATAATGTCGACGAAACCGGATTATTTTTTCGTTGCCTACCAGACAGAACCTATGTCTCTGCTTTTGAAAAAAACGCCCCTGGACATAAAATTCAAAAAGACACCAGTCCTACTTGGTGAAAACTCTGATGGATCACACAAATTAGTTCCATTGGTAATTGGAAAAGCAAAAAACCCAGGTGTTTTAAAAATTTCAATAATCCTCTGCATTACAACTTTTCAAAAAATGCTTGGATGATTTCTCGGATTTTTCACGAATGGTTTCACGGAATATTTATAAAGAGGTAAAGAAAAATATTGATTTCAGGTTCAGTACATAATTTAAAAATTTTTTTCAATTCACAGTTGATACGCTTTTCTCAGGAAAATAATTTGCCTCCGAAAGCCATTTTGCTTATAGATAATTGCTCCGCTCATACACCCATTGAGAAACTTAAAAGTGACGATGGAAACATAGTTGCATTATTCTTTCCACCAAATGTGACAGCAGCTTTACAACCAATGGATCAAAACCATATTAAGTTAACAAAGCTCAATTACAGAAGTATGTTTCTTTCTCAGTTAATTGCTGAAGGTGGTGAACTGAAGAATCATTTGAAATCCCATTCGATCCGCAATGCTATATTATTACTGAATCAAGCTTGGGATGCGGTACCACAAAGTGTTATGAAGAAATCTTGGTCAAAGTTGTCCAATTGGGACTCTAACCAATACGACAGCGACGATGACGTGCCAATAGCACAATTGTTGCAAATAGATAAGGACTGCAACGAAGTTATTCAGATAACTCAAGCTCTTTTAAAAGAAATAGCTCCCAACGATTGCATCGGTATAGAAGACATCGACAGATGGAATGAAGATATGTTTGATGACGGATCTGTTTATGTTCTCAGTAGCGATGGTAAGTCTTCAGATAGCAGCGAAGATGACGTTGTTGCAGTATCATCAGTTGTCTCTAATACTACAGCCATTGAAAGCGTAAATAATTTAATAAAATGGTGCAATAACAATGAATTGTTTTCAACTAAGCACATAAGTAATCTTTTGGCTCTCCGTAATGATATTTCGGATTTAAAGAAACCAAAAAAACAAACAAATATAACTGATTATATGTCAAACAAAGATTAGTTGTTAACTTGGCCATTGTTTAATTTTAATTGTTTAATTTTTTTTAAATACAGTTTTTAATTAAAAAAAATACATGTGATGTAATTGGACTGCATTGCTATGTTTTGTTGCCATTCGTTTTTTTTTTATATTCATATTTTTTATTTAAAAAAATACATTTGATGTATTGGACTGAATTGTTGTGTTTTGTTTTCTTTTTTTTATCAAATAAAATTGAATTAAAAAATATTAAAAAGAGTTTTATTTAAGTTTTTGGAAGTAAATTTACTCAATTTTTTTTAGAAAAAAACGTCCAGAAATTAGAATAATTCAGAAATTAGAATTGCCTCAAAAACAAAGCGATTCCAATTTGCAAGCGTCTACTGTATTTGTATAGACTGATTTACACTATAAGATTTTCGGAAAGAGTTTGCAACCTTGCCTATAGGTTTTGCATATATACTGAAGTAAAATCTTACCGAAAATCTTATAGTGTAAATATTTTTTTAAACCAGCCTTATACAACATTCCAACATGATTATTTCAGTTCCAAATACCTCCAAAAAATAAGGATATTTTCAATTTCATATTTTCAATTGACATAAGTATTTTGAGTTTCTTTAACTTAAAATAATTTAATTTAAAGTTCAATTGCTATTCCATTATTTCAATTGTATTTTTTAAATATTATTTGCTTTTAAAATAATCCATCAGTAGTGGGATTCTCTAACTTTTTAACGACAAAATTCGGTAGTTAAGTTGTCAGTTTACTATGAAAACTTGTCAAGTTAACAACCGAATTTTGTCGTTAAAAATTTAGAGAATCCCACTACAGATGCTTTTTCAAATTGTTTTGAATTTTTTTATATGTTAATTTAAAATGCCACTAAATATGAAAATTCTATAATTTCTATTTAAGTAGCTGTGGCATAAAAAATGTCTATTCATGGAAACTAATTAAAGTTAAGAAACTATTTAATAATATGAATGGGGGAAATGTTTTTAGTTGATCTGTTATTTAAGTAAATGAATGTTATTTTAGTTTGACTCAAGATCATAAATTAATATCACTTTCTGTTTAAATTATTTTCAAATCAAAGAAAGATGATACAATTTTTACAAGTAAATTACAAAGAATAAAAATTATTAAAAAAATTCGATAAGACCAGCAAGGCAGAATGCGCATTTTCGGATTTCGCTACAAAGCCATCATCAGTGCCTTTCGCCTTTGAGTGGGTTAATATTTTGATAATCGTCTACTTATGTGAGTGTTGAAAGCAAATCGAGTTTGTTATCAACAACTCAACTTAGACGAAATTTAACAATGCTATTTTTATCCTTTTGTTATTATTTAGTAATAATAATATTTTAGTGTCTATTTTAATAAAACCATTTAGGCGAATTTGCCTAAAAATTGGTGTGAAAAATACTCACTTTCAAACTATTTTATAAAAATAATTTTAGACGGATACTTTTGAAAATCTGTGTAGAAAGAAACAAAATATCTAGAAATAGAAATTTTTGGATTTCATATTTGAGAAATATTTAAGCAACAAATCGATCTCAGTTCTGACCAGTTTCCGACACAAGTTTGCACGCATTAACTATTCCAATATATCCTGAAAAAGGGATGAAAATAAAATACCCGCGTCTTTCGCTTTTTCTATATCAATTCGTTTAACCGTTTAAACCGCCAATTAATATTTAGTTAATATATTTCTAAGAGTTTTTTAAAATTAAGACGGCCTTCCATATAAATATATTACCTAAATATTAATTCACGATTTAAATTGTTAAACGAGTTGATCTAGAAAAAGTGGAAGACATGGATACTTTATATATATATTTTATATATTTTCTAACGAGCGGGAATTCCCGCTGTCCCGGGAAATGAAAAAGTCCGGGAAAAGAAAAACACTATATGCAACGTATGATTGTTATTAATTACGGCATATAATTCAAATCACTCATACGCTATATTGGCCAAAAAAATCTATATAAAAGTTGGAATCATCGAACTATTTGCAACACTGATGTATTGTTGGAGTTATTTCAAAATTTTCAATCATTCAATCCACTCAGTGTGCTTGCGTCCAAGTTAAATGCAAGGTTGATGCATATGGGGTCTCTTGCCTGAAAATATCAGCTTAGCCTTCCATAAACATATTTTCTAACTAAATAACAACCATAATACAATATTTAGCAAATTCGTTACAATCGTTCTCAACTTGTTTTACGGATCTCCATATACGATTTTAAACCCTTTCAAATGACTACCGTTAACCACCTAAACAATTTATTTATTTAAAACACCGTGAACCCTGAACCACGGTAAAGAAATAATTTAAAAGACCGTTAACCTTAAAATACCTTAACGAAATAACTTCAAATCTTCTATTTCTTTCTCTAAAAAAGATCATAAAAATATTGACATTCAGATTTTATTAGGCAGCTAATGTTGCTGCACATAAGATTGAACAAAGTGACGTTCTGTAATATTATCAAAAATTTCAAAGCAGAACTATCGTTAACCTTAAAATGCCACTAACGAAATGACTTAAAATACCGTTAACCCTAAAATAACCAAACGGAATAATGTCAAAATAACATTATCAATTATCAATAATCTTATGAATCAGGAGCCAACCCTGAATGGAAGTGTTAGTTCCTATAAAAAAAAAAAACATAATCGAAATGGTTTGACCAAAGAGTATACATATAGAGAGAGGCGATCCTTCCAATGACTCTCTTATATTTTTAGCGAACTCGGGCGAGCAAATAAAAACCCCGTGAAAACAGTTTGCGCACGCAAAAGATGCTGTGATTACTGTGAGGGGAAAATTGTGATGACGTAAAATTTCCTTTTTCATTATTCTTCTTTGAAATGAGTGTTGTCAACTTCTAACACAACATCATTAACACAATGAAGTACACAATTTATACAAAACTTGATAAAATCCACGAATTTTAATGAACAAATTTTTAATAAGTACCTATGCTTTTATCATTTTCCCTACAGGAATTTTTTGTGTATGAATTATATACTCTCCATGTAAAATAATTTTCTCTGCGATTGATTTTGAAGTTAATTGATAAAAAAAATATTAAACCTAATGTGTGGTGGAGACACCAAATTATTGTAAAATTTTATTACGTATTTTATTTCATTTGTAGACACTACATTAACAGTGAACACAGTAAATTAAATTATGACGCATTATGAAATAATCTCGTTCCCCTTAAAAGCATCTAATTTCCCCGCAATTCCCCTGTATAATAGTTTAAATTTCTCCTTATTTTACGCTCTTTGATTTTACACAAGCAAAATGTGTTATTTTGCTTGTGCCCGAGTTCACGAACAAATAAAAAGAGAGCCGATTGAGCGAGACAAGGGGGGATCGATACCCACTGGTTTGACTCTACAAAAATCAGCCAAATGCATATTGGGGCTGATTGAAAATATAATCGACGGTTTTTATTAGTAGATCGTTTGATGTTTAAATTGCGTCAGTCACAAAAAATACTCTTTTCCCCTATATCGAAAATTTGAGGATATATTGCAACATCTCCAACCGGTTTTGTTATATACTCAGCTAGACCTACAACCTACACTACGTCATTTGACGAATGCATTTACTGTGTATCACAGTGTTATTTAAGAAAATTTGTTGCTGATTTTAGTAGGTTAAGTTGTTATTTTCTTTTAACAAAATTCTAACTTATATATAATTAAATTCTTTATATTTACTAGTTTTATTTTAGCTATTCCTATGTAAATGTAAATTTAGAAATGCTAAAAGTGTAAAATTAAAAAAAAAATTTTTTTTGAATCTTTAGAAGTAAAAACCTTGTGAAATATGGGTGAAATCCAAAAGATTATTATAACGTTGTTGAAAGAGCTTTACTTGCTGATTCGAAACAAGTGATCATCACAATTATCGCACAAAAATTCAAAGATTGGCGATATTTGAAACTGGATGTTGCTCAAAGGGTCCACCCTAACTCAGCTTTTTTAAGAATTATTCTGTAGATCTCTAAAACTGAAGCTTGTCTAGCTGGCAGTTGCATGTATCTTAAATTTTACATAAATCCGGTCAATTAGTAAAGAGTTGCGAATATATTTTCCATCCCCTACACTGAGCATTCCGAGGATTTTAAAATCCGTAATGGTTGTTATTATGCAGACTAATATTTACATAATATGTGAAGGCCCTTAAGACAATTAGTGAAAATTATAACAAGTTTTTTTTGAATTAGGACTTTCATCAGAGGTGCACGTAGTGCGGAAAGTTTCTGACTGTCATTCACTTGGGATTGACCAGAAATGATTCCTTTGTATGACTGTTCAAGCAGCTCACTACTTCCGGTCCTAGACCAAGTATTTCCCGGGCAATGGCTTTCCAGCAGTTTTTTAAACGTTATGGTTTTTTTAATTTTAGAAATACTCAAATCGTGTTTTTAAAAAAGTACCCGCTATATTTTTTTTTATGTAAGTATACTTGCAGAAGTCTTAACTAATATTTTCTGGCGACGAACCCCATATTCATCGACCTATCATTTAATTTGGACTCAAGCACACCTTGCCCACTGTACCACGACTTTTATAAAGTATTTCTATTAATAAAAAAATGTTAGGGAAAAGATGTATATAAAATAATGGCAAATGTCGCTGTAAGCGGTATGCCACTTGTTTCCTGCTGATGTTCTTAGTTTCTTGTTCTTATTATTGTTTATCTGCTTCTTGTTATTTAATCGGAATAATGAAAATGTTGAATTTTTTTGTTTGCTAGCTGGCTGGCTGCCTGTTTTGTTTAGTTGTTTGCTGAGTTACTATTGATGTTGACGATGATAATGATGTTGCAGCAGCTACTGCTGCTGCGTCTAAGCACTAACAGTACATAACTATGTTGTTCATTTGCTTGTTGCTTATGTTTATGTCATCAACATTATTGTCATTTACTTCAAGTGTAAATTACACAAAGTGTTTGTATATTGGAGTAGGAATGTTTGAATGAATCGAGTATAAGAACACGTTGAATAACATCCAATCATTATGAAATAACAGCAGCAGTATAATACATACAACAACTTCACCTCTTTTAACCAATCATAGGAAAAAGTATTTCAAGTATTTTTCATTTCCATTTAGAATATAGCACAATATAACCTCATAATATCAAATATAGCCCAGCAAAAAAAATAAAAAAATTTCAAGATAAGAATCTGATATCAAAATCTGAGGGCCCTCAGAATTTGAGGGCTTTTCTATGAGAAAATATCCTCAGAATCTAAAATTTTTTCTATAGATAAAGTCTTAAATTTTTAAATAGAAAATAGTCCTTAACATGGAAGAGACTCCCTATAGAAAAACGTCTTTAGCATTCAAGACTTTTCCAAGCGAAAACTTCTTAAGAATCTGAGGATTTTCGTCACAAATATTTAGTACCCAGAATGTTAGTTTTTCTTTTGCAGTAGAAAGTCCTCAGAATGTGGGAATTTTCATATGGTATTTAGAAAATAAACATAAATTTTACAGACCATTTTTTTTATTAAAAGATCAGCTTCTAAAGATTAATACTCAAAGCGATACATATTTGTATATTTACACTAGGGTGACCGGATCTTATAGAGAGTTGTTCGTCTGGAACAATATATTGAGATAGCCGAAATTTGAGCTCGACTGGAGTATGTTAACCCGTGCCGCTGAGGGCTCAAAGTTTGAAATACGATTTACAAGGCGAAAAAATCACTTTTTTTGGTTTTTTTTGAAAATACAGATTTCTACATAATTTTTTCAGCCAACCATCGTTATTTAACATAAAAGATGGGTCAGTTTGACACCATGTTCACAAACAGGTTAATTTATATTTTTTAATAGAAAATGCTTAATTAAAGGTTTTTATAATTTCAAATTTCGGCTATCTCAATATCTGGAAAGGGGAATCGTTTTGTGGGGTCCATTTTTTGCGGTCACCCTAATTTACACAGTTGAAAAAATCCAATGCAATATTTAACATTCACTAATTGGATTTAATTAAATTAATTACAGTAGAGTGAAAAATTTCCATTTCTATTTCAGCTATTTCTCCATGTCCAAGATGGAAAATATGTATTTGGTGAGCTGTAGTTTTTTTTCTAAACATATTTCATAAAAAAAATTTAATAAAAACCTTTTATTTGTTAGTTTTTCAATTTTTTTGTTTTTCTTTTAATTTTCATTCGTATTTATTTCTGACATTAAATTAATAGGCTGTTTCATATATTTGTGCTGTTATTGTGGATTTATTAAATCCAGCTTTTTTTGGATTTAATAAATCCCCTTTTTGTATGAAAAATTCTAAATCCAGGTGATAAAAAAAAAAACGCTAAATAATAAATCAAGATGTTTGAGACAGGACTAATTTGACTACAGCAACAAAATTTCAGTTGTATCAAGAATAATTCGGTAGCCACAACCGAAAAATTCATTTGATGCAACTGAACCATTCGATTGGCAACAAATGGGGTTGTCAGCACCGAATCTGTTTTCTGGGTGCAGATTCATTAAAACCTACTTAGATCATTAAAGAAAAAATAATAAATAATAACAAAAAAAAAAACAATAAAAAAATCAAAATATATCCATACACTTATAAGGAATATATACAAATGGGTTCCTTCCGATCTTAATGAGATTCCGAAATGTGGTAGAGGAACAAAAAAAAAAAAAATAATAATGACATAATAACTTTATGTTTAGGGTTTAAAACGTTTGGGCAAAAATTATCAAATTTTTAAATTTATTTCTTAAAATTTCTAAGAAAAGAAAAAGCATATCAAATGAAAGCTTTTTTAGAGACTCATCTACCGCTATACAAAACATATACAAATATGTCTATTTTTTTTGTTATACAAATTTTTTTTTGTCGAATATCACATTTATATCTGAATTTGTTCTTGGTTTTAGTTCAAATTTCCATGTAATAATCCCTATATTATTTAATCGAGGGTTATTGGATATCAAAATTATAATTCTCTCGAGCGCTTTAACGCTTGGAACAAATAATTTAAATTTTCGTAAATTTCAGGCATATTTTCACAGAAAAATAGGTCAGTTTTTAGTCCCATTTTTTAATCCTCAAATGTGAGATTCGACCAATGAGGAAAAATTCTCCTTTCTCCTCTATCACATATCCAAATTTCATTAAAATCGGAAAGAAACCATTGGGATAACTTCCTTGTTAGTAAAATCACTAAAACATTTCAGATCTTTGAGTTTTTAAAACTGGTGTTGGACTTTTTGGCGTATATTATTACCTCTGGTATCGGTGAAGATTTCTAATTCTGAAATGATCCTGGTGCAATGATATGCGAATTTAAAATATTTTTTCCCCCAGAATGGAGCGCTTAATTTCATATTTCTATCATCAAAAATATGGCGTAGAATTTTTTGAAAGCAAAAACTCTGTGAAGTGTTTGTTAGGAAAATATACTGATGAAGGAAAATGACAGTTTTTGGAAAAAAGCACTTATCATGTTATTTAATATTAAGGAAATAATTGGCATCGAACAAGAATAAATAAAAAAATTTCATTATCAAAAATTTTTCAAAATGTTCTATGTATTCGCTATCACAATTTTTTATTGAGTAGAGCAATAGATTTTGTGCAACAAGAGAGGTGTTCTGAAAAATTAATATTTTAATATCTACTTAGCAGAAATGCTTGCAGGGATACTGCAAAATTCAATAGTATTATAGATGAATTTGTATGTGAATATGTGTGAGATTTTGCTTGAAATGACATACAGTTGTGAATAAAAACAAGCGATTTTCGAAGAATACAAAATGTGTACATGGAAATATGTAAGTGGTTTCCAATAGGGACGGATATATAAATAATTGAATAAAACAAGTTGCATGTGAGATATCAATACAGTTTTATTTTATTTGAAATACCTATTAATTATATTATCGACTATCGTCGACTTGCCTGCAAATAGTGCTATGTGATTTTTAACAGGTTTTCACGAGAGTGAAGATACTGATTTATATTATCCTTTTAAGATATCATATTTTATACTCAATATTTTCATTTGCTTTGCCCGACTTCACGAATAAAAATAAAGACCAAAGATTGAGCGAGGAAGACAGGTATAGAAGGTCACTGATAGCGCTATCACCATCAACGGATGATACTCAGTTTTGCCAGTTTTGACGATTTATCGTCATTTTAAAGATTTGTACTATCAAAAATAGCCAACTGATGATTTGACGATTTTTTCCTTCAAAATGACGATTTTTGATACGATGTTGTTTCAATCTCTAATTCAAGTTTTTAGTTTTTAAAATTACGCAGAATCGCAAAAAACTTAATAAAAACTGCTGCAAAATCAGACAAATTTTCTGCCTCGGTACGATTTTTGAAAAATATTTCAGAATTTGAGATAAAAAGTGTTGATATTGAAAGTCTAACTAAACTATATTTAGAAAAAATACAAAAATCCATTCAAGTGCATCATAATTTTTTATTTATTGCAAAAATGTTAATTTTGCTTTAAAATACCTACCTATTTTAAAATGTACAAAGCTTTTAGGTAAAATAACAAAAAATCTGACAAGTTTTGTATAAAACTTCTGTCCTAATACTGTAACGAATCTCAATTTTTAATGTGGGGAAGAATGCTTGTAAAATACATATGGGTAATATTTAAAATTTAAAAATATGTCATTATTTTTCTAATTTTTTGCTTTGTTACTAGGTTATTTTTTGAATATCTCGAAAAATTTGAGGTAATTGGTAGCTATTATACCAATTACCTCAAATTTCGCTAGATATTACCTCAAATTTCGTTAATGCACACGTATGGTCATATATGATTCATGTATGGAGATTTATGTATCCATGTATGGTCATGAATGCATGTTTATGAGCATGCATGCACATACATTTAACCTGTATGGATTCATATATGTCGATTTTTAGCTGGGCGTATTAAAATATTTATGGGGTCATTTTGTAAAACGAAACTTTGCTTTCGTTTGAACATTTTTTTATTTTAAATTTTTTTAAATTTTGTAAAACTCAAAAAAAATATGTATATTTTCTTTTTTTTTCAATCTGGCAATATTATAATCGAAGACACACTCCTTAATAAAACGGTATTTTATAAGAAGTAAGTAAACGTTTGCAAACGGATATTATGCCATATTCAAACGAACAGAAATAGTTGTCGTTTCCTATTAAAAAGTTAAAGTTTTTGCATAAAAAGTTAGGTAATTGCAAATTTTGGAATACAAATTGTATAAATATGGGTTTAAAAATATGAAGTAGTTAAATGTGATACTTCTATATTTTTTATTCTCAATAAAAAATAATTCCTTTAGGGTCATATGCATAATCACTTTTTAAATTTATAAACGGCTTATAAAACAAATTTTTCACACAAAAATCGTTATAAAAACTCAAATTATTATGCATAAGCACTTAAATTTATATGCAAATTAATGAAAATTTGGATGCGCTAAGACACGATTAGATGCGTTAAGACACGATTTAAAAAAAATTTTATTTATATATAAACTTCTACGTTTGAGACCAAATGAAACAAACTGAGGGGGTTTAAAACTAAAAACTGGCAATTCGAAACTTAAGGGCTATCTTAACAAACCATACTTTGTACTCCTTTACTATCCGCTAATGGAAGGTTCTTCTTATTTAGGTTGATTTTCTGTACAATATAAAATTTTTCTTAAATATATTTGTTTCATATTATTAGGAAAAAATGTCCAAAAATATATCATAAAAAAAAACTACTAATAAAAAAAAATTGCCCTACACTGGATTCGATACCTGGACCCTAAAAATATTAGAACTAAAAATAACAACTCATTTACCAATCAGGCTAAACGGACTTGGAAAACTCTATGAACAAGTTTTTATTTAAATAATTTGTAATTCCAAGTCACAAATATTATTTTTTTTGTCTGGCAATAATAACTCGCAAATGGCAACAAACACAAACTACTACCCGTTTTATAAAATACCAAATATTTTCGTTTACGTTTCAAACGAAAACGAAAAAACGTTTTTTATTCGAGTTACAAAATGACCCCATTAAAAAAAGTATTGAAAAATAAAAAAATTTAAACTTTTGCAATTTTACAATTTTAAAAATCGAAAACCTCAAAAACCTATTTTTCTTACGGTACTTTACGGTACTTTATTGTAAAATTGAAAAAAAAATTAAACTTAATAATTTGCTACCTCTGTTCCGAAATGAGGTTAACATTTCTATATTTTTGCTGGGTTTTTAAAAAAAAAAATATTTTTTTGGATAGTTGTTAGGACATATCAGTGATTCTGGATTTATAGATAGCTTTCCAATTTTTTTAAAATTTATTTTTAATTCGATGTCAAAGTTGAAAATTAGAATTAAAATCATTCTTTGATTTTGTGTGAAAAAAATTAACAGCATTCAGATAAATTAGAAAACCTATTTTTGACATTACAAACATGTATGGAATCTATAATGCTTAACAAAAACGTTAACCTTATTTTGGAACAAAAAAATTAATAGAAATGTTAACCTTTTTTCGGAACAGAGGTAGTACTTTTTTGGTAAAAAACCAATAATAGCATTGTTTTGCTGCTCACACCATGAATATGAAAAAAACGACAACATACATATTTTTGTATGCAATCTGACAGTTGCCAGTACATTATCGACGTTGGAAAAACTGAAAGAGTTATCACTTAACGTGCCCAATGTCAAAATTTGTATGGGATTTCGTAACACGTATAGGAACTAGGGTATTCAATCGATTAATCGTTATTCGATTAATCGAACAATTTTTCTCAAAAATTGTTCGAATAATTTAAAATGTCCAAATTTCGAATAACGATTAATTCGAATAATTTCATACGATTAATCGATTAATCGAAATTGGAAGAAAATTACAAAAATTTTTAAAAAATATAAATTTTTTATTAAAGTAAATGTGCTAAAAACTCAAAATTTTTTTAAAAAATTGTGATAAACAATTTGCTGTAGGCTTTTACCTATCCAGATTTCATTCTGGCCTAAGAAAATAATTAAGGGACCACCTTTTAGATATTTGTTAGTTTCAACTCAATGAGAATTTCATGTTTTCAAGTAGGAGCGTTATAAATAACTTAATTCCCAAAGAAAAAAACAAAAACAAAATAAAATTATCACAGTTTGCTTTGTCATCTTCCAAATTACTATCCTGTTAATGTTACTTATCTAGTAAATTAGTGGTATCTATTTACGTATAATAATTTTGTAATTATTTTTTACGACTTTTTAAACGTTGATATTAAATGATAGCATTAGTAATTGTTGTAATTAATGATTACTAGAATTATTGATTATAATTAATGTTTAATGTAATAAAGCTTGTTTAGTGAGCAGTCTGAATTAATGAAATAAAAATTTTAGAATTCCTCTCTACATTTACGTCTTTTATGTATTTAATGCATACGAAAGAGATACAAATTAATTTACGAGGTCTTATATTCTTCTTTCGGGTGTGGTTGTCCCCGATATGGATAAAATTTTAATATGTGAAAGAGGGGACAGAAAAAATAAAAATATTGACAAAATCTGATCTCAATTATTACATTTTTTTTATCTTTATGAATTTCAACAGAGTTACTGAATTTATTTTTGTTCCTTTTTTTAAATAAAATTATTAAAACCACAACAAGTGTATATTATTTTACAGAAATTTTTTTCGATTAATCGATTAATTTTAGAATTTTGTTCGATTAACCGGTTAAGAAAAAAAACCCGAGTAATTATTTGCACGATTAATCGATTAAAATAAAAAGCCGATTAATTGAATACCCTAATAGGAACAAAGCGAGCCTAATAATATTTTTTTTTGTCCTCGAAAAATGTCACATCATAACAGCTTATGCGCTATTCCAGCTATTAACGCAAGTGGACAAATCATAAGAGAGTATGTACAAAACAACGTTCACAATAACAAAAGCATGCTGCCATATGATTTTCCACCTCATAAAAATTGTTGTTATCGATCAACGTGATGACTTAAGGTAGATATTACGAATATTCTTATTATTGATTAAAGAATTATTGAACTTCACTACTATTTCTGTTCTCTTAACTGCATTATTTTGTTTATGTATATTATAACATTCAACAATCATATCCGTATCCGCAAAACCCTGGCCACAGTATTGTTGTACAGCAACAACATAACTCTATGATTATGGCTATGATTGTGGTTGTTTCGTAACGATCTACTCGTTACCACTTTGTATATATGAATGACTATATATATATGCATTATTATTTATATTATTGGATTTGTGTGTGTTTGTGTATGTTACCGTCGATTATTCAATCTACTGCATTTGGTATTGGCAGCATTAATTCTTGGTATTTTTGTAACCGGAATGTACAATGCCATTCGGAAATTTCATAAAATATTGGTATTGAGTTCTATCATTATCGCTACCATCAGTGTGCTATTGCGGCTACCCAACAAACATGAATGTAAACGTAAAGCGAAATTCGAGTGTGACCACGCACACGTTATCATTTGTAAACTCTTTGCAAATACATTGCAAAACTCAAAAATAAACATCTAAAATTCAACAATTTTAAGGTACTTTTAAAGCATTGAAATGGTTAACGGAATTAAGAATTTGTAAACCTATTTATTTTACAAATATTTTATAAATTTTTTTGTAATGAAATATACTTTTTTTTCTTAAACGTTTTGTAAGTAATAAAACATGAAGTTTATAAATAATAAAACATGAAGTTTTTTTTAGCGTAAAGATAAGCATGATTCAAATTTTTAAAATATTACTTTATATTGTTTGTAGACGTTTACAAAACAGTTACAACATTTTTTAAAATTAAGCTGTTTTGAAGTGATTTAGAAATTCGAATTTAGTTGATATAATATAATGTACATTAGAGCGACTCACCTTATATGGACAGAAAAAAGTGCCCCCCTCAAAATAAACCTTGTGTGTTTTGTGAAGATTCCCAAAATATTTCGGGTCTAGCAATGAGATCTGAGCTGGACCATTTTTAAAAAAGGTATTTTTTTTTAGTTTTTGTAAGAAATTTGCATCTTGCAGTAGTTCAAAAATTATAACAAAATTTGGTCCAGAGAATCGTGCAAAATGTACGAAATTTGCAAAATTCTAAACCATATCCACTTAGCGATTATTTATTTGTCAAAAAAAAGTTTTGGTATCCATATTGCCCTATTTAGGACATGTTGTTTCCACCACGTTAAGTTTCTGATAAAACGCGGAAAATAGCGAATTTCAAAAAAATCTTATAATAACTTAAATCGTCTATAGATTCTGATATGTAAGTTTGAAATTTCAATCACAAATATCTCCGTACAAAAGAGTAAAAATTTTGTGTTTTTAAAGAATATCCTTGAAAATAGGACATGTCAGGATATGCTTGAACATTTTATATATACCGCTGGACGTGCCTCTAAAAAACCTTTCATATGATACCCATATTGAGTATGTTTTCTTCAGTTGAGATGCAAATTTCTTACAAAAACTAAAAAAAATACCTTTTTTAAAAATGGTCCAGCTCGTGAGATCTCATTGCTAGACTCGAAATATTTTGGGAATCATCATAAAACAAACCAAGGTTTATTTTGAGAGGCACTTTTTTACTTCTTTTCGTGAGTCGGTCTAATGTACACACAGGAAAAAGATTGGTTGGAATTCGATCAAAACCATTAAAATGAACTTGCCAGGGCGTTATTTTATTTGGAGTTCCTATAATTGAATACTACACCAAAAATATTTTACTAGGTATTAAAAATAGGGAAAATGAACTTAAAAACAATCCTTTTAATAAATTATTGGTATCTCCAATCAGTTTTAAAATTAATAACAGTTTAGTAATTCTATGCAGTAGAATCAGCCATTTATTTAGTGAATATACAAGAAAATTGGTGTTACCTATAAACTTTATTAAAAAAATTTCAATATTCGATAGTGGTAACTACAAATACGGGTATCCTAATCAAATATGACCTTAAAGTCGAGTTTCTGCAGAACCAATCGAATCGTGGATTGTATTGATAACACACACAACTATTGATTGGTATTGGTAAACGAATTTTTTACTATATTTGTTTTCCAAGCAAAATATATAAATTCAAATTTAGACTTCAAGATTAATAAGTGTTTGTGGTGTAGTCGGTAGAGAGTTGGCCTAATACGCCAGATTTCCGAGATCGAATCCCGGAAAAGACAAAAATTTATATGTTTTTTTTTAAATTAAAATATTCGTATGTATAAACAGTAAATATGGCTAAGAAAATAAAAAGTAGTTGTGGTGCAGTGGGCAAGAGTATATATAAGTTAACACAGAAAACATTTAAAACTCCAAAAATATAAAAACAATTCACACGTTAACAAAGCTGACGTTGCGTCTACAATTACAACACATTCCAACAGCAACGTAGCTTTGTTCCCATTGATATTGCTGACTATGCGTCTGGCCAATACACAAGCCAACATTAAGCTGACGATTGTGTCTACAATTACAAAGTTGTTCCCATTGATATTGCTGACCGGCGAATACACAAACAACATGAAGAGGTGGCGTGATCGGCTGACTGTTAGGGTAATTTAAGTTAAAATTAAAATTAAAGATCACTTGTATTTTTACCATAAACCAATAAAGAACGTTGTGTTGTTCTAACGGACACACAACAAAATAATTTTTTTAAAAAATTCTAATAATAAGAATTTAATTGGCGCCCGAGCAGGGACCCTTCGGAAAAGGTCCCCCGGTATAAAAAAGTAGAAATCAAGTCAAGCCTTGACGTGGTCCCGCAGTAGTCCTTAAAAAAGAAAAGGACAAACCGGTTTTGCGTACGCAAACGCCCGTTAAGCCCGATAACTCGGAATCCTAAACTAAGTGAACTTAATAAAAAAAAAATAAAGTAAAATCGTGAACGTGAAAAACGAAAAAAACAAAATTTTATATATAAAGGAAAGATACGTGTAAAAATAATAAATAAAAGAATGTAGTAATAAAAAAGTTAAATTAAACATAAAAAAACAAAATTTTCATAAAATTTTTTTTTTTTAAAAATAAATTAAAACGAAAGAACAAAATAGTGTAAACACTTCAAAAGAACATTAAAGCAAATTAAAATCATTAATAAAAAATTTTTATTAAACACAAAAAAAAAAAAAAAAAAAAAAAAACTAAATTTTTCATAAAATTTTTTTTATAAATTAAGACGAAAGAACAAAATAGTGTAAACCCTTCAAAGGAACATTGAGGCAAACTAAAATCATTAAGAAGAATTTCAAATTTTTGAAGTGTGAAAGAAACCAAAGTAAAGTGAAAATTTCTAAAGGAGCAGTGAAATAAGACAATTCCAACATCAGCTCCCAACATCAACATTCAATTCAACATCTGTATGCAACACCCAACACAACATCTGTATCAACATCAGCTGTCAAAACCCACAAGGATGCTGACAACATTTTTAGCGTAAGAATCCTTATTTTTACTTTAAATTATAATATTTTTTCTAAACTCGAAATTTTATATTTTTGACTTATTAATCATAAGAAATTGCCTGAAATTTTATCGGTTTTTCTTGAGTTTTCATTTTTCAAAAGTTTGGCTATTGTCAGATTGACTATCGATTTTCCTTGAGTTCTCATTTTTCAAAAGTTTAATTGTTGTTAGATTGCCTATCGGTTTTTCTTGAGTTTTCATTTTTCAAAAGCTTGGTTATTGTTAGATTGACTATTCAATCATAAGTTCTCTGGTATTCAGAATTTTGTAGAACAACCCTTAAGAGCGAGATCCGTCCCTATCAGTTACCATGCCAGATGAAACCATAGAACAGTTAACCGAAAGGTTGGGCAGAAGTCTCACAGTGACACAACCGGGTGGTGGAACAGCCGCTACAGGGGGCTTGACCACGATTCAGAGGGAGCAAATCGCTTCAATGATAAAGGAGGCCCTTAGGCCACCCACCGATCTTTTATCGGAAGAGGGGGCGGACCACCCTATAGTTTTGAATACAACTAGATTAGAGGAACTGGATAAGGTTCCTGATATAGTAAAATCTCTAAGAGAATTCTCCGGCAAACAAGGGGAATTCAATTCTTGGAGGAAATCCGTTGATAGAGTCTTAGGACTATACGAATCTGTGAAGGGGACTGGGCGATACTATGCAATCTTGCATACTATTCGCACAAAAGTTACTGGGGAAGCAGACGCAGCCTTAGAGTCATACAGGACTCCTCTGGATTGGCCCAGAATCAAGAAGTGCCTCATGATGCACTACTCTGACAAACGTGACATAGGCACGTTGGAGTATCAGATGACTAGTCTGTGTCAGAGAAATAGAACAATAACGGAGTTCTACCAAACCGTGTACCAACACCTGTCGCTAATCCTTGATAAGGTTTCTTGTTTAGATTTGGGGGAAAGCAGCCTCCACACAATGACGAATACTTACCGTGAGAAGGCATTAGATACCTTCATTAGAGGTCTCAACGGAGATCTCCCGAGATTATTAAGTATCCGTGAACCGAACTCCTTGCCCCAGGCATTACACATTTGTCTTAAGCTAGACAATATGACATTCAGAGCGAATTATGCTAATGGCCGAATACCCAGGGCAAATGGGTATAGGGATGGAATTGGCACAACAGGGTCGCCTCTGGGGAATGGGAAATTTTATCCCGAACTTGCTCATGCCGGTGGAGTGATATCTAACAGACCACCACTACCGCCTCGTTTTAATAATAATCCGAATTTCAAACCGAATTATCATTACCGGAACGCGAGTCCTACTGTCTATCAAAATTTGGGACCGAGACCCCAGTTTGAGCAGGGTAGGCCTCCGAATCAACAGACTCAGACACAATACTGGAACCGAACCCCTAATATTCAAGGACAAACTAGAGTAGAGCCAATGGATATAGACCAATCGATTCAAACACGACAAGTCAATTATACCAATAGACCGCAGGATAACATGCCTTTTAAAAGACAAACAACGGCATCTTTCCAAGGTCCAGTTAACAAATTGCAGAGGAACTTTCATATAAATACTAACTATATGCCAGAGGAACTATTTGATTACGGATATCCACCAGAGGGAAGCGAGGTAGATCAGCGGCCGGAAAACGAAGAACCTGATGATGTTCAGGAATACTTCCAACATATTCCCAAAGAAGTAGCTACACTCGAAAATGAAGAGAACCCACTTGAGGAGATTCAATATGAAGCCAATTTTTTAGATTAAATTGTTCCTCGTTACCATACTTTAAACTAAAAACGAGGAACGGACAAATATTAAGATTTCTTTTAGATACAGGCAGCAATAAGAATTATATAAAATCTAATTTAACTACGAATCACATACCTAACATAAAAAAATTCAGCGCAAAATCAGTCGCAGGGAACCTGGAAATAACTCATCACACCTTTTTAAATATGTTTGGTATCAATGACATCCCCATCAAATTTTTCATTCTACCGGAGCTTAAGTCCTTCGATGGAATACTGGGTCACGATAGTCTTAAGGAATTATCGGCTGTCATCTATACCTCGGAGAATTACTTTACAATCAAGGGAGGAAGAAAGATTCTTTTATACCAATGTGTTTCTCAGGATGTTAACAACATCGAGATCAGGACAGACCATCTGTCGGAGAATCATAGGAAAGGTTTGGAAAAGATTGTAGACCATCATAAGAGTTTATTTGCAGATCCAGATGAAAGACTTACTTACACAACGAAAGTAATAGGGGACATTCGTACTAACTAATACCCCAACCTATTCTAGGAATTACCCTTACCCTATGGCATTGAAAGGAGTAGTTGAGGAGGAAATCGGCAAATTGCTAAAGGATGGAATTATAAGGCCATCACGTTCTCCATATAACTCGCCAATTTGGGTAGTACCCAAAAAACAGGATGCATCAGGAAAGGAAAAGTATAGGGTTGTTGTAGATTTCAGGAAACTTAACACTATAACGATTCCGGATAAGTACCCTATACCTGATATAAATGACGTGCTTTCGCATCTGGGGGGAAACAAATACTTCACGGTTATTGACTTAAAGAGTGGGTTCCATCAAATACCCCTAAAAAAGGAAGATGTTGAGAAAACAGCCTTCTCAGTTAATAATGGGAAGTACGAATTTTTGCGTTTACCTTTTGGGTTAAAAAATGCCCCTTCTATATTCCAACGCGCACTTGATGATATTCTTAGAGAACACATCGGGAAGATGTGTTATGTCTATATTGATGACATCATAATTTTCAGTAAAGATGAGGAATCTCATTTTAGATATCTAGATGCCATCTTTAAAACATTGAATAATGCAAACATGAAGGTACAATTAGATAAGTGCGAATTTTTCAAGGAGGAGGTTGAATTTCTCGGATTTATTGTTTCTCGTGACGGAATTAAAGCGAACCCGAAAAAAGTGGATGCAATTGTAGAATTCCCTTATCCAAGGAACGTAAAGGAACTCCGATCCTTTCTTGGCCTTTCAGGATACTATAGGAGGTTTATTAAAGGTTATGCGGATATCGCCAAACCATTGACCAAACTCTTACGGGGAGATGGGGGCATGATATCTAAAACAGAATCGAGTAGGAGAATGATAATACTCGACGAAGAAGCCAAGCAATCTTTTGATAAGCTGAAAAACGCGTTAGTATCACAGGAAGTAATACTGTCTTATCCCGATTTTGAGAAAGAATTCCAGCTAACCACTGACGCATCTAATGTTGCGTTAGGAGCTGTATTGAGCCAAGACGACAGGCCAATATCTTTCATCTCGAGAACGCTTACCGGAACAGAAGAAAATTATGCAGCAAATGAAAAAGAGATGCTTGCAATAATTTGGGCGTTAAATTCGTTGAGAAACTATCTCTACGGTTCTAGAAAGGTAACTATTTATACTGACCATCAACCACTTACTTATGCCCTTAGCAGCCGTAATAACAACACAAAGATGAAAAGATGGAAGTGCATACTTGAGGAGTATAATTACGAATTGAAGTATAAACCCGGTAAGACGAACGTAGTGGCCGACGCTTTGTCTAGGAATCAGTCAGGATTAAATGTTCTTCAAGACAATTTGGATTCATCGACTATGACTCAACACAGTGCAGAAAGTTCTTCGCAGGGCTTAATACACAGTGTGGAGACCCCTATAAATGTATTTAAAAATCAATTATTTATTAGTATTGATAATATGCCTTCATATCAATTCAGGATTATTTTCCCAGGATTTCACAGACATTTAATTGTGGAAACCAGTTACGACGAACAGAAACTTATAGATATTCTCAAAAGGTATCTTAATCCATCTGTGATAAATGGAATTAAAGCTCCCGAGCCTATAATGGGAAAGATTCAAACAGTATACCAAGGTAATTTTTCAAATTATAAATGCAGATTTACACAAATAGTGGTTGAGGACATAACATCGGAAAGCGACCAGGAAAACATAATAATCGAGGAACACAATAGAGCTCATCGCAATGAGAAAGAAAACAAATTGCAGATTCTAGAAAAGTATTACTTCCCAGGAATGAATGGAAAAGTTAGGAGAATCATAAAATTATGCTCCACATGTAAGAAAAACAAATATGAACGACACCCAAATGCTCCGGTACTTAAAGAGACTCCAATTCCAACATATCCAGGCCACACCATTCATATCGACATATTTTCCACGGACAAGAAATTAATATTAACGTCAATTGATAAATTCTCTAAATATGTACAAGTCAGAAAACTACAGAGCAGATCTACCGAAAATATTAGGAGGCCTCTAAGAGAACTCCTGTTTTTTTATGGAGTGCCAAAGAACGTCGTCATGGACAATGAACCTTCATTAAACTCTGCATCGATCATGTTTATGATGAAGGACGACTTAAAAATTAATGTTTTTACTACACCTTCTTATAGGAGCGAATCAAACGGGCAGATAGAACGATTTCACTCCACACTAGCGGAATTAATGAGGTGTCTAAAGGAAGATGGAACATCGAGGGATTTTGACGAATTGCTGGAAAGATCAGTAAATGAGTATAATCACACAATTCATTCTACTACTAGGAAAAGGCCTGTAGATCTTTATTTTGGACGCACGGTCGAGTTTTCCCCACAGGATTATGAGAAAACAAGACTGTCAAACATCGAAAGACTGAAACGGAAACAGGAAAAGGATCTTGCTTACCATAACAGGAAAAAATTACCTACTAAGAATTATGTGCCTGGTCAACTGGTATATGTGAGGAACAACAAAAGATTGGGCACGAAATTGAGTAATCGCTTTAAGGGCGAAATAGTGAAGGAAAACAGGGATACAACAATTGTCACGAATAGTGGCCGTGTGATCCATAAGAGTCACATTAGGAATTAGAAATTCTCCTCTTTTTCTTCGGACTACTGTACCCCTGAGAACGAACTGAGCTTAAACACTACTAATTTTTTTTTCAGGATACTTCTAACCTTCAGGTCTGTTATGGGTGAGTTTCAGATAATGGATTATTCCAATTCGAGATTGGTCGTTGTAAACACCGGCCCGGTGAAAATTCAAACAGGTGTCTTTAGATTGATTCACACGATTGACTTGGGACAATATGAGGAATTGGTGCAGAAACTTGAGGATGGAATTCACATGTATAACGACACTGACAACTCGATTCTACCCTACCTATCGTACACCATATCCCAAATGAAATCCAGTCTAACCAGACTTCGATCCAGGACAAGGACAAGGCGATCACTTGACTTTATTGGAAGTGCGTGGAAGTGGTTGGCCGGTAATCCCGATCATTCTGATTTTGAAATTATAGAGAACAAAATTAATAATGTTTTGCAAAATAATAATAACCAAGTTATAATTAATCAAATGGCACTGGATAAAGTGAACAAATTATCAATCATGACGAATAATATTTCAAAATTGTTAGAGAGTAAAATTCAAGAAAAGCCTTTAATAGATTTTAAATATAAGTTAGAGATTGTTAAGGAAGAACTATCTAACATTGAGTACGCAATTCATTGGGCGAAATCAAATATTGTAAATTCTTTTATTTTTTCAAATTCTGAAATTGAAATTCTAAGAAATATTTTTAATAATGATAATATTCCATTTGGGAACATAGATGAATTGTTAAATTTTTCCAAAATTAAAGTAGCTTCAAATGATAGAGAAATAATTTATATTGGAAATATCCCAACAACGAATAAACAGAATTGCGAAAACCTTTTAATTAGACCTGTAAAAAGTAAGAACGTAGTGATTAAGACAAATTTCAAAAATATCTTAAAATGTTATGGTAAAATATATGGAATTAAAAATGAATGTAAAAATTACAATAAGCTAAGTATTTGCGAAAAAGAAAATACCATAGATCTAAGTGAATCTGAGTGCATCCCTAATTTGCTGAAGAGTAAGCCATCACGGTGCGTAACAACTAACGACGAACATGTGCCTCTTGTCGAAAAAATTGACGAAAGTATGATACTACTGAACCAGTTCGCAGGAAATATATCAATCGATAATTCAACAACTGTGCTAAACGGAACCTTTTTGATTCATCATCTAAATTCTACAATACGGATAGGTAACCAAACATATTCAACAACCCAGGTTACCTTTACTAAGCCATTACCTGCATTGTTCCAGCCGGTTAATGTGAATTTTCAAGAACAAGTTATAACCTTGGAAAGGATGGAAGCTTTAAATGTTAACAATTCCCACTTTATACAACAGCTACAAATTGAAAACAAAGTTAATTTGTCCATTAATATTGCGCTAATATTAGCCGTGTTAATACTGATCATTATTATCTCGATCATAAGGCGAAATCGTAATAATGCAATCAAGGAACATAAAGTTTCTGAAACCGACAAGAAAACACAAACTCCTCAAGAAGAGGTAAAGACAACAGAGGACATTAATGTTTGCCTGAACCAGATAGAACATTTATCATCGCCAACAGGAGGTTTAGGAAAAAGCAAAATTCACAACTTACCATTTTTTTGAAAAATTATCATACGAGGACGTATGATCTTAGAAGGGGAGGAGTTAACACAGAAAACATTTAAAACTCCAAAAATATAAAAACAATTCACACGTTAACAAAGCTGACGTTGCGTCTACAATTACAACACATTCCAACAGCAACGTAGCTTTGTTCCCATTGATATTGCTGACTATGCGTCTGGCCAATACACAAGCCAACATTAAGCTGACGATTGTGTCTACAATTACAAAGTTGTTCCCATTGATATTGCAGACCGGCGAATACACAAACAACATGAAGAGGTGGCGTGATCGGCTGACTGTTAGGGTAATTTAAGTTAAAATTAAAGATCACTTGTATTTTTACCATAAACCAATAAAGAACGTTGTGTTGTTCTAACGGACACACAACAAAATAATTTTTTTAAAAAATTCTAATAATAAGAATTTAATTTATATATAATCCTTTAAATTCATAGGAGGAACATAGGGCCAGAGTATGAACTATTAACCTGAATGGCCGGGTTCAAATCAAAAATTAAAAAAAAGTTTTTTAATTTCAATAAAATTTTGTGGAACATAATAATATTTATGTGGAACATAATATTGAATTAGACAACCGAATATTGGCTTTCACGACGAAATTCGATTGGCAACAAATTCGGTGGCCACAACTGAGACTGTTTTCTAGGTGTACATATATTTCAAATCTAAAATTAAGAATTAGTTTATAAAAGCTCTCAACATATTGATTTCTTCATATATTTATTGTTTTTTAAATAATTTTTGAGAAAAAATTTGTATTAATTTTTGAAGTTTAATTTTTTTTAATTTACACAAAAGCTTAAAAAACGGTTACGGAACGTTTACAAAATGTTTGTTTGAAATATATTTTTTTAGCTCAAAATTGCGCTTTTGTTAAGATTTTATAACGGTTACAAACAGACTGGCCAGACTTGGGGTGTTGTCCCCAAATTTGGGAATATTTTGTTGGTCTTGGGGACAAAAATTTTCATTTGGGGACAGGGAATGGGAATTGTTTTGGGAATTTAAAAAATGTTTTGGGGATTTTTTGGGGATATTTACAACCTTTCGTAAATTTTGGAGATCATATTAATTTTGAATAATTTTCAAAAAACATAATTTCAACGAAAAGTACAAAATTTACCCTTTTATAAATTTTCCGTAACAATTCAATGCTTTCTAATATGAATAAATATTTTATGCCTGAGATGTTGATAGGATTAATGTCCAAGTATTTAAAATACTTAAAAAGATAAGTTTTTTTTGAATAAGGCATTAAAATTTATTCATGTTATGAATTAGTTAATAATTTATTATCACTTTAAATCAATGATTTAAATTGAATAAAGTTAGGATGAGATTTATTCAAATTTGAATTAAATCATTTTGATTCGAATAAATTTTTCATTTTATGATATGATTTGCAAACTATAAATTAAGGCAAACATTTTTGGTTAAATTGATTTGTTAAAATTGAATCATTTAGCCTGATGAAAAGAATCAAAAGAATTAAACTCATTCTGTGAATAAGATATTGACTAGTTGATTCAGATTTGAAAGTCAAATTGAAGAATAATATTGTTAATTCAAGAATAATATTGTTAAAGGCCTCGAAAAATTCGAATTTAAGAATCCTTTAAAAAATTAGTTCAAAATCTTGAAAAACTGAGCAAATTAAATAAACTCGAGTATCTTTTTTTAACACTTTTTCTAGTTCGCGATTTTTTGGGCATATTTTAATATTTCTTTGGGGATAACGAAAAAAACTATCTGGGAAGCCTGGTTAGAAATTGTTGTATTAAAACAATTTTTTTAAAGCTTAAATAATTAATCTGTCACTACAGGCTTATATATAAATGGGCTTAAAATACGCTTACGTTTAAAGAACTTCTAAAGTTTTCATTTGTTGTTCAGTTTTGCTTATGCCACAACAATCGTTTTTTATATGTATTTAATTGTAATTTTTAAAATTTTTTTTGAAAGCTTTTTGTAAATTCAAATTGTTTGCTGGGTAGTACCTACCATCATCACTAGCATTACTACGATTTTTTTTACCCTGTTCTGGTAAATTCACATTGAACATTTATGTTCATGTTCATCGCTTTTCCAAACAAAATGATAAACATTCCATAGGATGATCCGCTTTTTTTGGATGGGTATTAATACAGAGTACACACATAGTTGTAGAGGAGGAAAGGTATTTTTCATGTTAGGCATTTTTATGTTTTAAATGTGATAACGAAATATTTTTGTATTATTTTATTGTTTTTCTGTATTTTATTTATTCAAACATGCATACATATTTATTTTCTGTATAACAGAAAATTTAATTTATTTGTAGAGGCAGTGGAATTTTTCAATATAGGATAAGTAAATGAAAATATTTAATATTTATTTGGTTTTATTAAATTATGCTGATATTTGATATATTTCATGTTTTTTCATCAATTGAAATTGATATAAGTTAAAACGTACGCTTAAGAAGGCCAAATGACAGAACAGAAGCCAAGCAGACCTTAAAAAGTTAGTAAGTCCCCATCAAAAAAAGAGATGCCGAAGCAGTAGATATATATATATATATATATATGCATTGCGCATAGTTTGGGGACCTTTTTTCGATCCACCGCATATTTTGGGGACATTTTGTTAGTTTGGGGACAGTCCTCAAACTAACCATATATCTTACGTTTAGTTTGAGGACAGTGATAGTTTGGGGACATTTTTTAGATTTTTAGATTTTAATTGAAAAACGTTCCTCTTTTATTAGTTTGTGCAATAAAATAACCGTTTTTGTTATATATAATCATATAAGCTAATATATTTGCATTTAAAAGTAGCATATTTTAGCGCAGTGCTGCCATACTACTTCATTCATATCGGTGGTTGACGCCGTCAATATAATGACCAGCAAAGAAGTTCATTCATTTTACGAGTGATGACATCACTTCTTTTTTTTTTAAACGCTAAATTATTTTTACAGACGTTTTTGCTTTAGCAAGTTATAAAAAACTAACCTAGTGTCTGCAAATGCAATGACATGTGCGAAGAAATTTGAAAATAACACACAGAGCAAAGCAACAACAACGAAAATAATTTTATTATTGCTTTGTGTGTAAATCGTAAATTTTATTGCATATTTTATTGCATTCGAAGACACTAGGTAAGACAAAACTGCAGTTTGCGGTCATAACTCCAATCAATTAAATTTTTTACCATACACGTAGAAAAAAACAGGGGGAACTTTATCTAAGTGCTATGTAATTATACAACTGCATACGTTCGAAGTAAGTTTTATAATTTATGTATTTTTTCGGATATTTTCCACTACACATGTATATATTTTGCAAGGATTGTTTATATTTTATAAAAAAATGTGCATATTTTACTCGAACTTTGTAAACCTAACTTGAAAATTATGTAGTTGTATAATTACATAGCTCTAAGGTAATATTCCCCCTGTTTTTTTCTGTGTTCGAATATCAACAAAAACATGTATTTTAAAATTTATAAGTCAATTTGTTATAATAATTAACTGAAACCCATATTTATAAAATCTCTTTATGATTAAGAGTTTAATTTAAATCATTTTCCTGCTAAATTATTTTTAAGTGGTTTCAGCGCTTTACATTACAAATGTTGCGGTTTTTGTGCAAAAAATTGGCAACAGTGTTAGTATTTACAGAGGGAAAGAGATAGCACTGTGTGTGTAGCAGTAGCACGTATATGTGAAGAGTAAAAGAGATGAATTATGTTACGTTTTGGATAAGTGATGACATTACTTCCCTATTTAAAAACGCTGAATTATTTGCATTGACGTTTTTCACATACGATTCTTAAGCTGCCTACACACTAGGGAACATTCTTAAAAAAAGAGAGCATTTTTTGTGAATGTGTGAGTGCGTTTGTGTGTGTGTGCGTGTTGAGAGCGTGCATTTCGTGTTTACAAAATTTTTTGATATTTTTTGTTCCCTCAACCATGTTCCCTAGTGTGTAGGCAGCTTTAAACACGTTAATGTATAAGTTAAACATATCAATTCACACATGAAATTGAAGTGTTTAAGTTAAATGTCTCGAACAGCTGTTCCTTAACAATTGTAAGAAAAACAAAAATGTAACAAAATTTCCTATAAAGTTATTTTTTCTTCGGCCGGCGTCAAGAATTAATAATTTTTGTAGTATCTAACGTTATTATTGTTATGAAAGTGAAATATGAATATTTGAATTAGTAAAAATATATTTTCAATATGACCTATATTTTCATATAATGTGAAAAAATTTAGAGAAAAGTTTATATTTGCAAAAACTATTACAAACTCTATTATATTGGAAAAATACTCTAAAAAAATATAGTAAAAAAAAATTTCGAACCAAAAATAACAAAGCGGCTTAATGAGCTAAAATAATAAAGAATGAAAAAAACCGCGAGTTCATCTAAAAATTATTTATAAAAGTTGGGATTTGACCGTGTTTTATAGCATTTCTTATAGGGTTTGAGCCTTCCCTGGAAAAGTGCTGCGGGAATTCTCAGGAACATTAATTTTTTCCTCAGAAAAACGGGAAATGCTAAAAACCCTGAATTCAATACACAAATACATTTATTTATTTATAAAAAATTAATAAAACAATTACCTCCGAATAAAAAATTTTTGTTTTTAGTAGTACTCAAAGCATGTTTTTCTTATAAAAGTAATGATTCTTACCCCCATTATCACAATATCCTGATCGCTACTAACTGACAGTTAAAATAACCGCATTTGCAGTTAAAAATGTGTAGGCTATTAGCATTTAAATCAACTGCAATGCGAAATTATTTTTAAGTGTTAAAAATCAACTGACAAATGTAGTAGAAGCAACTACAAATTCAATTAAAACAACATACATGTCAATTTTTGTAAAACTGTACAAACAACTGCAAATGTAGTTAAAGTAACATAAACAAAAATTATTTTAAAAATTATTAATTAAATAAAAACAACATAATTTTATTCTCGAATAAATTGAAAAATTAAAATTTACACCTAATATCACTTTTATTAGTATTAAGATATTGTTCTCGATGTCCGTCTATGAGGCATGAAATATTGTTTGGCTTCCTTTTTTCTCCTGGTGGAAAGGGATGAAAACATAAAAGAAAATAAATATTTTTTAATATTCCTTTAAATAAATTTATATTTAATATTATAAAAGCTTACCTTATTTTAATTAGTTAAAAGAATATTACCGTATTATGTGTCTTCTCTCTTTAGCGTTGTTTTATAACTTAAGGCGCAACAGAAAACATGTTCTTCTCATATTCATTCACTAGAAAATTCTAAACAATCGCTTCGTACGTAAGCACTTGTTTGCTTCGTACATATACACTTGAAAATTAAAGTATTTGTAACAAAATTCAAAACAACTGCATGAAATAAATGTTACTACAATGTAGTAGTTTCTGTTGTTTGTTTAAAAAAATAACTGTCAACACCATTGAAAAATTTTGCTCTAAGTAAATTAACTGCAGTTGTAGTTAAAATAACTACATCCGCATTACTTTATGAAGTGATATTTCTCGAATTTCCTATGTATGGAAAATTTCTCAGGAATCTTTAGATTCATTTTTTCGATTCAAAGGAAATAAATAAGTCTGCGAAATTCCAAACCAAAATTTCTTAACAAAAAATCTAAAAAAAAAATCGCCAAAAGGAATTTTTTGGGAAGGATTTGACAAGATAGGCATCTAGCAGCAAAAGCCAAAAACAAAATACTTTCCCGATAATAACATTTCCAGTAATTATAGTAAAAATTAAAAACCAAATTGAAAAAGTTGGCGAAAATTAACAAAAAGTATTCGAACAAAAAATTAAGGAATTTGCAGCTTAAGTGCTAAAGTTAGCACGTTGTAAAATAGTAGTTGAAGTTTAACCCATAGAACGTTGTCTAATTTACGATAAATACAACTTTACTGCTTAAAATGGAACGAACTGTGAATTCCATCAATGTGTAAAAAAGAACATTAACAAAAAATGACAAAACTCGGGAAAAGTATGGCAACAGGTCCTGTGCTTACATTTTAACACAAGAAATTCATATTAATTGAATTTGAAAACTTTTCTATATAAAAAACTGAATGGACAACCGCCAAACTTTAAAGACATTTAGCGAAAAATCTGTACCATTGATCGAAAAATAAAGTCAGATCTCCATTAATTAATTTTTTCAGTGTTATGCAGTGTAATCATTTATATCACAAATTATACCAGATATGAATCAGCTGATTTGGGCAATATGGCCGACAGAAAATGAGCAAAACAAAACGCAAAAATTTAAGAAAAACACAAAAGATAAAGCACAATAATCTAAAAAGAGACAGATATATACAAAAAATGCGCAATGCAAAATGTATGGAGATTTTATATTGTTATCTCCCTCTTGACTTGACTTCCATGTAAACAAAACCATACGGTTCGAGAATACTCTTTTGACACCTGTCATTAGTTTCACATCTGGTATTAATCTGTGATTTATATGCTTCAAATAATTTTAAGTTAGTTTGCGTTTACACTTGCATCGAAATCCCGAGATTTCGCTATTCACCACTCTCAAAAAACAATGAAGGAAAGCATATAAACGTTAAATTTTTATAAAATGTGTTTATTAGAGCTAACTATGTGTGGTTTTTTAAAATTTCTTCATTGTTTTTTCAGAGTGGTGAATAGCGAAATCTCGGGATTTCGATGCAAGTGTAAACGCAACCTAAATAAAAAGTATAAAATTTCAAAGCTGAAATATTTTGAAATACATGTTAAGTAAAATACTTAGCTATTTGAAATATTTGATATTTTTAAAATATTTAAAATTTTTTAAATATTTGAAATATTTAAATTTTTTTAAATATTTGAAGTATTTGAAATTTTTGAAATATTTTAAGCTGGTACTAACTCGAACACGTGTGATTTTCAGAAAAAATTTGAAAAAATCTGAGAATCAATTCAGAGAAATGACTAACTTAATAGAATAGAAGTCTTTTGACTAAAATATATTTTGTGGACCGACCTTGGTCTTCAAAGGTAATCCAACTCTTACACTCAAATATTTAAAAAACTTTAAAATATTTCAAAAATTTCAAATGTTTTATAAGTTTTTTCTCTATTTGTTGTAAAATAAATTGTGAATTCTATTTGGAATTTGTCATATTTGATCTTAAAACCATACAAAATTAACACTTTAATTTCAAATATGTAGCTAAGTATTTTACTTAACTACATATTTCAAAATATTTATATTTCAGCTTTGAAATATTAATATTTGTTTACTTACTTTAAATTATTTGAAGTAAATAAAAAAATATTAATATTTCAAAATTCAAGTATAAATATTTGTTTACTTATTTAATAGTGTATTAAGACTATGCAAAAACTAGTAATTTTTGGCCATTTTTAGTTTTTGAGCCAAAAACTACAAAATTAATTTAGTTTTTCCATACAATCTTAATACAAACTGAAAACCAGATTCTACCTGGTTTTTGCCAAAAAACAAGTAAAAATATCTGAAATGTGCATTTTTTATACACCCGGTATCATTTATAATTAATTTTCGATAAACCCTGTTACAACGAATTTAGGAGTAAAGCAAGTGTCAAAAATAAATTTTTTAAATTTTAAAAATATTTCTAATTTTCATTGCATTTACATCTGCACCCAAATACCGAGATTAAAAGAAGTGTTGCGTGGTTCCAATTTTATGTTGCATTTACATCTGCACCCAAATCTCGAGATTAAAAGGAGTGTTGGGTGGTTCCAATTTTTGCTTCCCGCGAAGCATAACTACACTCAGAATAGTTCTGCGTTTAGTACATGACAGTTATTTGTGTAGCAATGCGGTTGTAGTTACTTTAACTACAATTGCAGTTAATTTACTTAGAGCGAAATTTTTCAATGTTTTTGACAGTTATTTAAAAAAAAACTACAAAAACTACTACATTGTAGTAACATTTATTTTATGCAGTTGTTTTGAATTTTGTTATAATACAAATACTTCAATTGTGTATGTACGAAGAGCTTGTTTAGAAATTTATAGTGAAAGAATATTGGAAGAACATGTTTTCACTTGTCTTAGTCATAAAACAAGGCTAAAGAGTGAAGTCGCGTAATACGGAAAATTTTTATATTTTATTAAATAATAAAAATAATAAGGTAAGTTTAATATCATAAAGTTTAAATTTATTTACAGGAATATTAAAAAATATTGTATTTATTTTCTTTCAGTTACTTTATATTTTCGTTTAAAATGGAAGCCAAACAATATTTCATCCCCCATAGACGGATATCTTGAACAATATCTTGACTAATACATAAAAGTGATATTAAGTGTAAATTTTGATTCCTCAATTTTAAATTTATTCGGGACTAAATATAAGAGTATTTACATAAATTTGTCTTTATTAAATTAATTATTTTTAAAAAATATTTGCTTATGATATTTTCAATACATTTACAGTTGTTTATACAGTTTTACAATAATTTGCATGTATGTTGTTTTAATTGCATTTGCAGTTGTTTTTACTACATTTGTCAGATGATTTTTAACAGTTAAAAATAACTTCACATTGTAGTTGATTTAAATGCAAATGCAGTCTTACTTAAACTTTTAAGTATAATTACGAAAAATATTTTAAATGTTAATTTAAGTAAATATTTTTAAGTAACTATACAGATCTGCTCTAACTAATCTATTATTGAATTGATGTCAACTGAGTTTTTAAATATACATGAATTCAACTATTAATTAGTAGCTCACAACGACTTTCAAGTTAAAGATATAGAGCATCCCAATTCAAAAATGATTTCCACCTCAATAATACCGTTGTATCTTAGCAAAATTTTATAAATATTGTGTTCGGGACATATATATTGGAATTGGTTCGGTATGTAGAAGTGGAAATATTCAAAAACTTTCCTATTCACATGCATTTTCATTTTTGCAAAACTCATATTTGCTTAATTTTGTAAAAATTAGTTAAAAGGTTATTGCATTGCGGAAATGGCAAACTTTAAATTGATTTAAACCCGACACTTGAAATATCTTCCTTTTTTTAATTTGTTAAATTGTTAAATAAAAAGCGCCTGCGTAGCATCTTGGTTGAAATTGCGCCGGCAAAAAATAATATTGTTGACAAAACCGCTAAGTTGGCTTTACGGGTTACATACTTTATCTCTTTTATTCTTCACATAAGCGTATGATGGCTACACATACAGTGCTATCTCTTTTACTCTTCTCATATTAACAGTGTTACCCACTGTTGCTAGTTTTTGCAAAAAAAAAATCGCAAAATTTGCATATGAAAACACGAAAAATTAGTTAACCGGGAAAAGTATTGAAATTTATCGTTCAATCATAAAAAGATATAGCAATTATGGTTTTAACTGTTTTTTTCGATCCCAAGCCCAAATTCGTCATTAAACTAATAACTTTTTTATCTTTGGATATGTTCTATTTAGCATTTTAATAAAAACTTGCTGTATTTTTTTTGAAAAAGGTTACAAAAAAAAACAGTAGGCACCAACAATGAAATTTGTAACTATAAACTCATTTTTGGTATATTGAAATTTTATTTCCAGTAAAATTTATTTGAAATGTTTGTAAATTATTATTTTTCATATAAAAATTGATTAAAATCAAAATTCAAAGTTACAAAAAAAATTATCTTTTTTTGGATTTACAATTTTCATTGTTTGTGCCTTTTTAAAAAGTTTTTTTTTATATTTACAAAAACAGTATGAGAAAGATGTTTAAAAATTATTAATTGTAATTATAAAATTTTGTAAATTCTTTCTGTGTATTTATTTTATATAATGAGGCCTGTAGTAACATAAGCTTTTGATATAAAAATAATATTGACATAAAAACAAAAAAAGCAATGATGAGTGTGGATAACACTATGTGGCACTCCGAAACTAATGACAGGGGAAAACGATTGATTATAAATAACTAAGAATTCAGTCTTATTGCAAAATTTGTTTTAAATTTCGCCCACTTCCCAGCAGTTTTTTGTATAATAAAATTTCTAAGTAATTGATTTCAATTCCTTTGTCATTGGAGGACACATACAAGACTTGAGCCAATGTTTATAATATAATTTATTTTATAATTGTCGACTAATAACCACGCCAACCGCACATCTAAACGGGTTAGAAAACTCACGAGATTTTATGAAAATAAATCTATGTATATGTCTACAAAATTTAATCTCTAGGCCATTGACACGAGATTTTATGAAAATAAAGCTATGTATATGTCTACAAAATTTAATCTCTAGGCCATTGACACACTCAAAAAATTTGACAGTTACTACATGACAGTTGTTTGTGTAGTAATCAGTAGTTGTTGTTTTTAACAGAAATTACAGTTGTTTTTCTATAGATAAATGCAAAACAACTTTTATGACGGTTATTTAAAAAACAACTTAGGAAAAGTACTGTAATTTCGTAACAGTTGTTTAAATCAGTTATTTTAAATATCATAATAAACAACTACCAAACAGTATTTTAACAATAAACAGTAGTTTTTGTGAGTTTTTTAAAAAATAAAAAATTTGGTTGAATTTTTTTGAATTTTAAAAATTCTTGTTTAGTTTATATTTGTTATTATTGATATATTTCTAGTTTTTAAATAAAAATCAAAAACTTGTATTGTATTTTCCAATGCATAAAAACGGAATAACTGGAGAACGGTTTGGAATTTTTACTTCGAATTTTAAATAGGCTAAAGTAATAAAAAATATTTTTATAATCGAAAGAAAAATTTTTTTTTATTAAAATATACTTTTATAAACAAAAAGAATTGACTGTAAAAAACAGTAGTTTCTACGGATTTTGTCAGTTGTTTTGAAATTTTTGTAGTAAAAATTTATCGGTTAATTTTACGACACTGGTAGTTATTTTTAATGCATTTTTTAGTTACTTTTCAACAGTTAAAAATAACAAAAGTTTTAGTTATTTAAAGGTAAATACCTTTGTCACCTTTTTAACTGCATATACCTTTGTTTTAACTGTCATTTTCAGTAGATTCTACCGACAAACTTTTGTGAGTGCAGTTCCTCTCATACACACTTTCTCTAATTAGTAATAATTTTGAAAATGTCGTGTTATATTGCTGAACATTTAAATATATTACCTGCACCTTTTAGTATTTGGAGAAAAAATTATTCTTTGAAAGACAACAAATTTAATAAAAACAAATATGGTACTTGACAACTGGGTTGTAGAGTTGTAAAAGTATTGAGTATTCCGGTACTGAGTACTCAATACTGACTGTTTTTTTGAGTACTCAATACTAAAACGGTACTACTCAATACTTTTAAAGATGCAATTTTCCGTAGAAATGTGTATTTTCCGTATAAAAATACAACTCTAAAAATAGTACTCTAAAAATACAGCTCTGAAAATACAACTCTATTTGTGAAGCTAAGAAATTTGTAACGAATTTTTGGGAAAAATTATTTAATTAATTTATTTAAAATGTTTTAAATTAATTAAAATGTAAATAACAATAGTTATTTCACACGTGTATGTGAATTCTGATAATTTTTCATAATAAATACGAATTCATAACATTTTTATTTTTAAATTAAAAAAACCGTTAAAAGTATTGAGTAGTATCGAGTACTCAATTGAAAAGTATTGAGTAGTATTGAGTACTCAAAAAATACCGAAATTTCACAACTCTACTGGGTTGGTACTTTAAAAAAAAAATTAGTGCCAACTGTGTTAGAGCTGACAAATTCAGCTCAAACTCTACGAGATTTCCATACCATGTAGATGTGCCTTACCTAGTGTCTTCAAATGCAATTAAATGTGCAAAGAAATTTGAAAATAACACACAAAGCAACAACAAATTTATTTTCGTTGTTGTTGTTTTGTGTGTTATTTTCAAATTTCTTTGCACATTTCATTGCATTTGAAGACACTAGGTTACCCGGTATCTGCAAATGCAATAAACTATATGATATAAAATGTCAAAATCATTGCAGAGAAACGTCAAAATGATATCAATTGCAAAGTGGTGGAGAACACTTGACCATTTCATGGCTATGAAATATCATATATATTTCTTCGAAAACCACAAAATTTAATCCAACATTAATTTTTATCTACAAATAATAAATAATTAAACTCATTCGCATTCTTTTTTACCAAATTTTCTGTTATTTTTTGATTACAAAAAAAAAATTAAAACGAAAAGTGACATTTGATGGCAGGCATCATTGCAAAAGCCTCTTGCATGTCAGCGATATCAAAGCTCTTGCAATGATGCCTGCCATGGAATGTCACTTTTCGTTTTAATTTTAATTTTGTAGTAAAAAAATAACAAAAAATTTGATAAAAAATAATGGAAAAGTGTTTAGTTTTTTTATTATTTGTCGATAAAAATTAATGTTTGAAAAAATTTTATGTTTTTCGAAGAAATATCTATGATATTTCTTAGCCATGAAATGGTTTAGTGTTCTCCACCACTTTACAATTGATATCATTTCGACGTTTCTCTACAATGGTTTTGACATTTCATATTATATAATTTATTGCATTTGAAGACACAGGGTTAAGAAAGATAATTTGCAAAAAAGAAAATTGATTCGTTATTTCATGCGAAATCTGCTAAAAACAGCAAGTTTGAATGTTGGAACAATTCTTTAATAAAGGGTTATGGATAGCTTTCACAAATACATATAAACTTATTTCGCTGAATTTCACATTTTTAATATATTCTCTAATTATGTGGAAATAAGGGACTTCGGATTATAACGGAAGTCTAATTTTTATTAATTAAAATTTGCTAGTTTTAGCGGATTTCGAATGAAATAGCGAATAATTCATTTTGTTCTAAATTATCCTTCTTAGTGTTGACTGTTGGTAACATATAAAATATTTTCGAAACAAAAATGAAGAAAGCGGATGAATAAGCTAAAATAGTAAAAAGAATTAAAATTAACTTTTTTCATATTTTACTAAAAAAATTGTCTTTTATAATTCCGGACCTGTAAGGGTTAAAAGCCAAACTTTTGCATTATATTAAAGCTTAGAATCTAAGTTACTAACATATATATGTAGACGAAGCGTACCATTATATAAGCACTATGTTAATATTTAAATATTCCTTAAGGCACATCTACACGAGAGATAAAATTTCTAGAGATAGAGCAAAAAAACAACTCTAATTACCGCTATTGTGAATGATTTAAGCTATTTAGAGGTGTTTTTTGCTCTATATCTAGCTATTTTATCTCTCGTGTAGATGTGCCTTTACAAGCACCTCTTAAAGGCACATTTACACGCGAGAGAAATCTGATAGAGATAGAACAAAAAACACCTCTAAATAGCTTACATCGTTCAGAATAGAGCTAATTAGAGGAGTTTTTTGCTCTATCTCTAGAAGTTTTCTCTCTCGTGCAGATGTGTCTTAAAAACGCCATTGTGAAAGATTTAGGCAAGCTAGAGCTTTTCTGCTCTATCTCTGACAGTTTTCTCTCGCGGTAAATGTGCCTAAATAAAAACTGTTAGATTCTGAGACTTGTTCTATAGGAAAAAGTTCTTAGTTGAGACTTTTTGAAACTTGTTTTATAGAAAATAGTGCTTTTTTCAAATATGGATATAAAAAACAGAAAACAGGCTAAGTAGGTACACGCTTTCCAAGGTACAGCACATTCCCCTTCGTTAACGCACCGTAATTCCATACCTTGATTCCATACGTGTCGGATGGTTAGCAAAAATGTTTCTTGAATAAAATCAAATAAAATTGTGGCTTTACTCAAAAGAAGTTAAAACGTTAAATTAGTATGAAAAACCGCTGGTGTAGCACCCTTTTTTGAAATATCGCAGACAAAAAATATTATTGTTGGCAAAAACGCTAAGTTGGCTTTGCGGGGATGCTTTATCTCTTTTACTCTTCAAATATCCATACGACGGCTACACAAAGAGTGCTATCTCTTTTTAAGATTTCTTTGTTAAAAACATTTAGGACAATTTTTGGATGAAAGATTAAATCCAAAACAGCTTTATGTTGGCCATACGTTTAATGCAATTAACTAGTGAAAATAAAGAGGATTTCTCCAAATTGACGGCTATATTGGGATTATATTTTCAAATACGTGATTACTGTAATCTCAGTCTAAAGGAGTATTCTGAAAACAAAAGTTTCGTTGAAGACGACGGAGGGAAAATTTGGATTTCCAGTAATTCATGCAGTACGCACTCAAAATCATGATAAACAAGTGCTTTATATTTTGCGACAACGTACGAATGAATGTGAAGTAATGAATACTGCATTATCCTATTGAAAAAATTGGGCAGTTTTCAATTTAGACGACAGGTATTGGAATCATTGAACAAAGAAGCGATGGCTGAGGTGGATCGTTTAGGTGGCAATCCTTGTATGGATATTTTGCTTAATAAATTATCTTAGAAACTTGTTGAAGATAATTTGAAACATCTTGCTAGTGCCACTACAATATCGATTAATACTGTAAATATCAACAACCAAGGAGGCAAAGAAGGGAACTTCAAGCCAGATGTACTTCTTTTGCTACATTTTCTGTTCTAGTTATAAGCCTTGCATGGCCTTCACTTTATCATTAAATATGCATTTTTAAATTAGTACGTTATTTAAAAAAACAAAAAAAAAACATCTCTTAAACAATCGCATTTTTTTGCAATATTAATTATGTATTGTATTTAAAAAATGTTTTAAAACTTTGTTTTTTTTTTACATAATAAAGAACCCAGCCAGCAATTTCAAAGCGCTCATAAATAAGATTTTTAAATAATTGTTTTTTTTAAAACACTTTTTTTGGCAGAAAAAGTTGTGTCTACGTTCTAAAAAGCTGTCTCAAAACGAGGGTTAATTTTTCGGACTCAAAGAAGATTCCAAAATTATTTAAATTTTTGAGGAAAATTTCGATTTTTCTTTTGGACGGACCACTTTCATAGGAAAAAGTGAAAAAATTTTTGTTTTTGGAGTTCATTTCTGAGTAATGATCATCTTTGTTTGCTGTAGTGGGATTCTCTAACTTTTTAACGACAAAATTCGGTTGTTAAGTTGTCAGTTTACTATGAAAACTTATCAAGTTAACAACCGAATTTTATCGTTAAAAAGTTACAGAATTGCCCATCAGCTCTTAGTTTTTTTGAAGTTTTCAAACAAACATTTGAGTAAATATATTTATTGTGACTTTGCAACAACAACACAACCAAGAGTCACAGATTGCAATTGTAGGTCCGATATTTTTGATTCACAAAGAATAGTACTAACTTATAATAACTCTGCTAATGGAATTCCACAACAACTTTCTTTTTTTTTGGTCGGACATATCTCGGGAGTTATTTCGGTTCAAATTTCGAAGTTGGACTTGCTTATAACTCCGTGATTTGTGGTCGGATTGGGACAGTACGCGCACCATTAGAAAGGTATTTAAAATATCTTTCATATGGCACTTTTTATACCAATTAACCCATTGCGGCCCAGTTAAATTTTTTTTAATTTTTAGAAGATTCATTTTATCAAAAAGGGTTTTATTTCATAAGATTGCGTATATAACAATATAAGGAAGAAATTTACTTTACGGGCATAACTTTACTTTAGGGGTAAAATAGGTGAGTTCAGAAAAAAAAATTTTTTTGTCGGCGGCCTATATTTTCCGAATTATGGGTCTCTTAAGTTTGGATATATCATTTAATTTATATATTTTTAACTTCGGAATGCGTTATCTGAACGGAACGAAATGGCTGTCATTAAATATCTTATTCAAGCACCTTTAATCCGGCACAAAAAATTTTAGAAATTATTAACCCATTGCAGCCCAGCAAATGATTTTCTGTTTTTGAAATTGAATTTTTCCAAGAAAAATGCTGTTTTCTCAATATTTTGCCTATTTAATGTACAAAATAACTATTATTTATTTGTAGATAAGGCTTTAACTCTTAATATAAGGTATAATTTAAGCCTTTAACCCTTCTAACAGCGCAGATATTAAGAGTTAAATTTGATATTTAATTTTTCTCTTTTTGAACTTTGCACAATTTTGAACTTTTTAAGTTGATTTGAGTAAACTTTTTCTGTGTATTCGGCTTTCGGCCGGGCTTAGGGGTTTTCCTATGTGATAGGCAGTTTAGTGGCTTCGCTGAGTAAAGTTTTTCCGTGTAACCGGCCTTCGGCCGGACTTAGGGGTTTTTCCTATGTGATAGGCAGTTTAGTGGCTTCGCTGAGCAAAGCTTTTTTGTGTAACCGGCCTCCGCGCGATTTTTTCTTTTTTTCTTTACAGATATGCCGGCGAACTCGCAGTTGTGGTTTGCAGTGGGTTAATTAATATATTTATATTAAGAATTTGACGTTTATTTATTTTTTTATGTATATAAGCACAAAAATAAAAAAATTAATATGATATTTAACTGTTAATATCTGCGGTGTTATAAGGGTTGTAGGTATAAATTATATCTTAAATTAAAGCTGAGAGCCTTAACTACAATTGAATAAAAGTTATTTTGTATTTTATATTGGTGAAATATTGAGATAATGGGCGTTTTTTCTAAAAAGTATGGATAAAAAACAATCGTTGAACTCGGCATTGAAAGTTCTATCGTCCGTGAAAGTTTGAAACAAATCCGAGTTATGCCCGTAAACTAGAGTTTAGCCCAATATAATTTGTACTTATTAGTTCGAGACTTAATAAGACCGAAAAATAAGACCGATTAAATTAACAAAGTTCAAAGTCAGTCAAAAATAATATCTAACGCCTAGAAAAATGAGTGACAATGTGGCAACCTTTATTTTCGTATACCCACCGTGAAGTTTGGGGACAGGTCCTCAAAATAAACGCAGAGTATATCAATGTCCTTGAAATATACGATGTATATTTAATTAATGATTTTGGCCGATTTATCATTTTTTTTAAGGAATTATCGATTGATTTAGCAAAAATAGATTATAATTTTAAATATTCTGTAATAAAATTTAAAGATTTTTCCTGTCCCCAAACTATGCGCAATGCATATATATATATATATAGTATATATATATATATTTGTTCCTTTTACTCCTGCAAGGAGCATAGGGCCGCTACGGTTTCGGTAATCAAGTTTGGTTTAAGATGAATGGCTGATTGGGCCAAAGCATCCGATCCTGGTGTTGGGGCTGCCAACATTGCCTCCAGGCCTGCAGTGGTTGCGCAGGGATTTAATCCAAGCGCCAATAGGGTTATACCGCCCATGGTCGGTTGGGATATTGGTTTTGTTGGTTGGCGCCAATTGCTCGCCACGACGTTACAAGGATCACAGGCAAACTCGGGACTTAGTGGGAGCTCGAAAGACCCTCCGAGACTCTCCCCTTGTAACCGCTGACTGTCCGCGGCTGCCATTGGCAGCTACTTCACATTTCTGCGGAATCACTATCCGCAACCTGTGACGCGTCCGGTAGCACTCAGCTGTGCTTTCCATAAGCAAATAATATATCATACATCGTCATAAAAATGACAAGGTGTGATATACCATTCGCAAGGGCGGACGAAGCAGTAGATAAAGCACTACAATTGATGATCTAGCTGTACTTCTTTTTTAACATAAACACTAATGATTTTAACATTGAGTTGTCATAGGAGAGGAGAACTCCCACTTTAACGAGTGGGAGCTCTTTTTCACCAATTAAAAGTAAAAAAAAAAAAAAATTCTTCACAAAACAAAATTATATTTTTTTTATTTTACAAATGTTTTTTTATTGCCTCTACCGGGTATCGAACGTGCGACCTCACGATTGCTAGTCTAGCGCTCTACCGCTGAGCTATTCTTTGATATGAAAGTTGACTGGCATAAAAACACCATTTTGTTACAGCGAGATATTGTTCCTTATTCTCCTCAATAAAAGTACTTATTAAACATATGTAAAATGTGTACTCCAATTCAATATTGTTTTCAGTACTATTTTTACAGGTGCATTAAAAGCAATTTATCACCATTTTTTTTATATATACATATTTTTAAAAATATTGTATGTAAAAATATTGAATTTACACAAATTAATTATAAATATTAAAAAAAATTAATAGAATAAAAAAAAATATTGGTCCCGCCGGGAATCAAACCCGGGTCCCTCTGTTTGGAAATGCCAAATGATACCAAAATCACTTTTTACGATCACTTTTACAGCAATTACTCTTAAGAAGCAATCACTTAAGTAGATTTTTTGGATGTTTTTCAGAAGTAATTCTAAAAAAGCTGTAAAAATATACTAACGCATACTTTGGAAGCAATGAAAGAAGTGAATTTTTGAAGTTGTTCAGAATAACTTCTTTGCTGGGATTAAACGCACTCCGATAAAAGAATGGAACATTGGTCCATGTCGGAGCGATATGGAATGGAACTTGGAATGAGTAAAATTGAAATGGGAAGAAATGGAAAGAGAGGGAACGAAGTAGGAAGAAATGAGGAATGAAATTCGTATTTGTACTACTAGTGTATGTTAATTTCTATTATATCTTATAATTATAAAAAAAGCTCTCTCTACGATTAAAAAATCCCTCGGGATCCCAATCAAACCTACCTCATTTGTTTTATTAATAAAAATACCACTGTTAATTTAAGTGTTGCAATGTTTGCGAGGATAGTACAAAAGTTATTAACTAAAACTTTAAATTTATTACAAATATTAAAAAAAAATATGTATATGAGGGGTACAACTTCTTTGGTGAACAAATAACATGACACTACAATATGGGCAATAATGCACTAAGAAAAATGTTTTCTCTTGCGTAATTAAAAAAAAAAAAATATTTCGCACAGAGGCCCTTTATGAAGTAAAGGGTTCTTCAACAGGGACGCTACAAAAGTAGAAAGACAGGGACAGCAAACGACGCCATATTTTGCCGCTCTTTTGACATTTCTCTTCAGTAAGGTTTGCCATTTCATGATGGAAAGATATACGAGCCAACAACGAGTCGAAATTATTAAAATTTACTACCGAAATTCGGAGTCAGTGGCCTCAACGTTAAGAGCGCTACGTCCAATTTATTGTCGTCATAATCGTCCTAGCAGATCAACAATTGAGCGTCTAGTGGAAAAATTTGAATCCACAGGCACAGTACAAAATGTTCCCGTGCCAGTGCGACAAAGAAGTGCCCGTAGTGTCGAGAATATTGCTGCCGCTGAGGCTTCAGTTGAAGAAAGCCCAAATGTGTCTCCCACACGTGGTTCTCAAGCGTTGGGCATCTCTGTGACGTCGTTGTGGCGAATTTTGCGAAAAGATCGTGGCCTACATCCTTACAAGATCAAATTGACGCAAGAACTGAAGCCGCTTGACCACCAGAAGCGTCGTATGTTCGTGAATTGGGCTGAGCAACAACTTTAAAATGATTCGGATTTTCATCGAAAAATTATCTTCAGCGATGAGGCTCATTTCTGGCTGAATGGCTTCGTCAATAAACAAAATATGCGTTATTGGTCAGACAGCAATCCACACGTACTCCATGAGTCATCATTGCATCCCGAAAAAATTACGGTTTCGTGCGGCGGCGTCATTGGGCCGTACTTCTTCCGTGATGATCAAGACCGGCACTTTACTGTGAATGGGAATCGCTACCGTTCAATGATAACCGAATATTTTTGGCCCCAATTGGATGATATGGACTTGGAGGACATGTGGTTCCAACAGGACGGCGCCACAAGCCACACAGCGAATGTCACAATCAATTTATTGCAAACCAAGCTTGGAGAACGTGTTATCTCACGGAATTGGCCGCCTCGGTCGTGCGATTTGACGCCGTTGGACTATTTCCTGTGGGGCTACGTCAAATCTATGGTCTATGCCAACCAGGCTTAGTAAAACTCTAATTGAAATCATAGTTTTGTTTTTAGCTACTGCTACAATTACAAAACATTTCGATAGCAGTAGCAAACATAACTGTGTAGTTTTGTTTTTAACAAAAAAGCGAGTCATTGTTTTTGAATAGTTTTGTTTTTCTTCTGCGAGCTTTTCTTACTGCTACAACCAGTAAACACAAACGGAGTTGTAGTTATAGCTAAAAAACAAAAAGAAACAACACACAGAGTCATAGTTGTAGCTAAAAAACAAAAACCCACAATCGAGTTTTGTTTACTTGTTGTATGTATGTAGTTATTAAATAAAACCATGCGAGCCTTTGTGAGAGTTTTTCTGGTAGCTTTTTGGGAGTCTTTCTGGTAGTTTTTGTGGTAGTTTTTTGCGAGTTTTTCTTTCTTGTATTTTTTGTTAAAAGATAGGTAGACAAGTAAAATACAAAGGTGCTAATGGAAAAAAGGAAGTAATGTTATAATCATTGATTGTATATCTTTGTACAATTGAGTTCAATTATATAAAACGCAATGCAAATATGTAGAAAATGTTATAATTTTTTGTAAATTAAATTGATAAAATCTTATCTATAAAACACAAAAATAAAAATTTGGATCATATTTAAAAAAAAAAATCTCCCGTGTTTTGAAATAGTGCTGGTAAATTTAAACTCTTAAAAATTTTTAAGAAAATGTTTACGTCAGGCACGTAGCTAGGAATTTCTTTCGGGAGGAGTGGGGGGAGGGGGCTTTTTAAATTTAAATAGACTAAATACACTAAAACTTTTAAAATAAAAATTCCAAAAATTTGCGAATTTTAAATTTATAAAATGAAAATCAAAATTTAGGGAATTTTGTTTTTAACAAGTGTTTGAATAGTTATTTGATCAATTCAAAATAAAAAAGAAATAAAAACCTAAATACCTACAACAAAAAATATTAAATACACTAAACTTGAAATCAAATGAGCAATTTCGCATTTTTTTTTTTTCTTCAAATTTTTCGGTGTTTGAAAATTTTATTAATAAATTAATATTTTATATGGCGTCTTATATGCAAAATTCGCAATTTGTCAAAAATAACTCTCTCAATAATTTTGTGATGGATTAACTGAATAAAAAATAACGTACAATAAAAAACAAAAATACAAACTTTATAACTAAATCCGCTATTTCGCGTTCTTTAGTTTTTATGGTGTACGCAAATTTGATCGATATATTAATATTGTATATGCTTTAAAAAAATTAATTAAAAAACTTAATCAGCGATTTACATTCCGCAAACCAATATATTGATGCAAAAATATTCCTTTTTGCAAAATTCATATATTTTTTTGCGAATTATTTTTGCAAACTAACCACTAACTTTTTTATAAGAAATGGGTATTATATTGTAGTTTCTAGATTATGAATTTAAAATAACCGCACTTAAAAAATTGCAAAATAATAGCGGAACGCAAAAAAAGTACAAAATATTTATTACAAAGCTCAGTCAGCGATTTTCATTCTGGAAGCTTATATATTGATGCACAATTTTTTTTCCAAACTAATTACAAAAAATAATGGCTAAATGCGAAAAAGTATGTTGTGATATTATTTTATGAAGGGAACCATTTATTTACATGCTAATCTTTATCAAAAATTTAAAATTTTACCAATTTTAAATACATTTATGTATATTTTTTTGTAGGAAAATAAAACTCCATAAAATTCAAAATACTATTCATTGTAGATTTTTTCAATAGAGAGTTTTATCTTTAGAACTCTTTACTCTATCATAAAGAGTTTTATTTAAAAGTTATGAAGTATTTTTTTCAAAAAAATACTTGTAGAGTATTATCAAAAAGTATTTTGAACTTTTCTGTTGTCTGATTACTAAGATTTGTATTAACTTTTTTTTTTTTGAGTGCATGTTAAATATTTTAAGAAATAATAATAATTATACCAATTAAATTCATTTCAACAGATTTTTTATTAAATAAATTAAAAGTTTATTTTAACATAACATTTGAATCAAAACATTAAACACAAAATTTTAGTCCTTAAGATAATAAAAGAAAATAATTTATATTATATATTATATTTATATATTATATTATTTAAATAAATAAAAATTCAAGGCGCGCTCCTTAGGAGCCACAATAAATACACATGCATATGTACAAAAGCGATTTTTGGATTTTTGCTTCTCCAGTATACTTTATTTGTTATACGTACATAATCTAAGAAGTTTCTGGTGAAAATTTTAGCCAAAGTCGGTGAAGTCTTCCACTGGCGCAAACGGGTTAAATTTAAATTAAAGAAAAAATAAAAAAAAACACTTTTTGAAATTTGTGAAAAAATTAAATTTTTATCGTACAGTAATAGTAGAAAAAACTGCTGATATTAGCAGATTTTGATATGCTAAATACTCTAAGATAAGAACAGTAAAAATTGAATGTAAATAGCGGTCTATCCTGTTAAAGTAACAGAAATATTTTGTGAAAAAAGAAAAAATTGTGAACCGCTGTTTTTAAAAAGCTCGATTTTTATTTGCATTTAAGAAAAAAAAAATAATCTCCTAATTTAGTATTTTTTTTCCGCAGCATCATTATTATTGAATTCATGAATTAAATCTTTGATGCTCTGACCAATATAGATTTTCTTTCTTTCAAAAAACAAACACAAAATGGACTAAAAAAATACTTCTAGGATTTTATGCATATTTTTATATTAATTACAAACTTATTATTTTGGGTGTTGCAACGTATTGCAATAATTCTATTTACCAAAAAACATTTCACCGTTATCATCAGGCTTGCCACATACTTTTATTCGTTGTCCCCAAACAAATCTTAAAATATTCCCAAAAAATCTCATTTATAAAAAATGTTGACAAAGCTATTACAGTTTCTTCAATTTGCTCAAACTAACCTTATCCAAACTAATTTTAATTTTTTTTAATCTTCAAGATTTTGAAATTATTTAAAAAAAAAATGGAGTTTTTCAAGTTTGTTTTTTAAATAAAGTAGTAAGTAAAAGAATAATTCTTTAATCTGATTTTTAAATCCAATTAAATTTTAAACAAAAAGATTCATTTTGTTGATTTAATTATTTTCTACTACAATCATTCAATAACTTTTTAAAGCATCAGTTTGACTTTTGCTGATTCTTTTCATAGAATCAAAGGAAATGATTTAATTTTAACAAATCAATGTAACCAAAGTGGTTGCCTTGATTTATAGTACGGGAATCATATCATAAAACAAATAATTTAAGGATGATATTGCAATAAAATTTAAATTAAGTGCCTTCAGAATTGATTCTATTCAAATTTTAATAAATCTCATCCTCACTTTATTCAATTTGAAATCATTGATTTAAAGTGATAATTAATTATTCACTAACTCATAAAATTAATCAAATTTAATGCCAGTTTATTATTTCTCAATATTTTAGATATTTGGACATTAATCCTATAAAAATCCTAGGCATAAAGGATTTATTCATGTCAAAAAGCTTTGAAGTGTTACAGAAAATGTATAAAAGGGTAAATTTTTACCTTCGAAATTACGTGCAAAAAACTTTACTAAATTTTTTTGAAAACTAATAGTATAATCTTCAAAATTTACGAAAGATTTTAAATATCCCCAAAACATTTTTTAAATGCCCAAAAAGATTCTCTGTCCCCAAGACCAACAAAAAAATTCCCAAATTTAGAGACAAAACAACAAGTCTGGCCAGCTTGCTTATCATGTATGTATATTGCACATTTTTTATTATGTAGGCATTAAGTAGTTTTTCTAATATTTGATTTTAAAGACTCCCATAAAACTCGCTCAATAACTCTCACAATAACTACCACTTTTTTTCTGTTGTGCTATGTTGTTATTGAGTTGTGTGTGTAGCTTTTCTTTTATTTCAATAACTCGACTACAGAGTTTTTAATTATGATTTTTTTGAGCTATTGCTATTTCACAAAAGCTCTCGTTGTAGTTTTTGCTTTTTTTCAAAACAAAACTATTGCTACTGCTCTAAAAATAAAACTTGCATGTAGCAGTAGTGGTAGTTTTGTTTGAAAATAAAAACTCTTCGATTTTAAGCTAGAGTTTATAGTTAAATTTCGTTGCTACTGCTACAATTGCCGTAGCAATTCTAACCCTGATGCCAACAAGCCAGCGACGATTGATGAACTTCGTACGAATATCGGCCGATTTATGCTTGAAAACTGTCGAAAATTGGGTTCAGCGTCTGGACTTCTGCAAGCGTGCCCGTGGTGGCCATGCAAAAGAGATCGATTTCCATACATAATGGCATCGAACGTAATTTCACAGGAATAAAGAATTTCATTGATATCCAAAACCGTTTTTGTTTTATTTAAAAAAAACTTTTGTAGCGCTCTTATTGAAAAACCCTTTATTACGAGTATTAAAATATCCTTGAACAATTATAGACATGGTTATACTAAAATTTTTGACACTTGCAAAAAATGCAAAATGTTATATGCCTAATATGTATGTATAAGTTTTAATATTTTATTATAAGTATATGTGTTTTGTTAAAATAACAGTTTTACATAATGAAAAAAATCATTTAGTATTAAAAGTGGAAAAAAACAGCATTGTTGTCAAATAAACCATTGACAAATGCGAGTTTAGAAGCAATAGAAATGAAAATAAATTTGTAAAATAAAACAAGAATAAAAGCATATTTAAATTCATACAAATACATTCAATAACAATAGAAATTTTTAGAATAAGCAAATGTTATATTTGAGAGTATGATGGTAATGACAATGAAAAAAAAAAATAAAAAAAAAACGAATGAAACGACTGAAATCCACCATTGCAATTATAGATAATTGTTTAAAACAGCTGCTGTTGCTATATATACATATTTATAACGAAATAAGTTTGATTTGAATTATTGAAATAAATAAAATTTTGCAAAATAACAGATGAGTCCACAAACAAGAAAAAACAATAAATGGTAAGAAAACAGTATTAAAATGAAATGCAATTTTCTTAAAATTATACCAAACTCGTAGCAACTGATAAAATATTTATTTTTTTGGCATAAGAACACGGATGTTAATATTAAGCCATGACAACTTAAAAATGTTTTTAAGAATATTAAAAAATGCTTAATAAAGGGAAGTTTGTAGACATCTACACTGTTTGATTTTTTTTTTTAATTTTGTTTGTGAGTATTGAAAAGATGAATATTAAACAGATAAGAGTTTTAAATCTTTTTTAGGAAATTATGTTTTAAGCAAATACAATACGCCTTAAATAACAATAGAATTATACGCAAGTTTAGTAGCAGATATTAAAACTGTATTTACTCGTTAAGATAAGGAGTACACTCAGGTAATTATGTAGATAAAATAAACTGCAAATAATAGTTAAACTAACTGCATTTCTAGTTGAAAAGATGTGCACTACTCCTTTTGCAATTCAGAAAATATCAATTGAAATTCCGGATTTCCATTTGAAGTTTAGAAAATATCAATTGAAATTCCGGGATTAAATTTGAAATTCAGAAAATATCAATTGAAATTCAGAATTTACATTGGAATTTCAGAAAATATCAATTGAAATTCAAAATATCCCCTTAAAATTCATATCATTTGAAATTCAGAAAATAACAATTGAAATTGAGAAAATTTATTTGAAATTCAGAAAATATCAATTAAATTTCAAAAAACATAAAATGGAGTTTAATTCATGATTTCTGAATCCCTTTCGATATTCTCTGAATTTCAGTTGCTGTTTTCTGAATATCAATTAAAATTTCTAAATTACCGTTGATGTTTTCTGAATCTAAAATGATTTTTTCTGAATTTCAAGTGACATTTTCTGAATTTTAAATAATATTTTATAAATTTCGAATGATATTTTCTGAAATTCAAATGGAAAATCTGAACTTCAATTGAAGTTTTCTGAATTTCAAATCATATTTTCTATATTACAATTGCAAAAGGTGTAGAGGTGTTCAGCGATATATGTATGATTTTGAATATGAATTTTAAAAGCTCCGATTGTGCTACTTTTTTTCTTTATATATAAAAATTACTATGAAATTTGGTGGCGATTAGATAAGGAAAAGTCGCGCCAGAGTCATTCCATGCTACTATTACGTGCTCAACTCGTACACTTTATTTTTGTTCGCAAGCTGTCCTCAACTCGATAAACAACAAAAGATTAAATATTGACTTTTTAAGGGAATTTTTGTGTATGAAGCTACAGAAATTTGGTTTGAAATCATAAAAATTGGTTTGAAAGCGCAGAATTGGGTTTGAAGCATTTAGAATGACTAAAATCGAAAAATCTACAAAAAACACTAAGAAAATTTGGTAATTTGTTAAATTGCTTACAATTAGTGGCGTTATATATAAATTCCACAAATTTTTATAAAAGTGAGCGTAAAACAGGAAGTGATCATAATTTAGGACAAAACGAGCATAATTTCACCAAAAACCGGCAAATCTACCACTTATCATCACGCATGTTGTTTATCATTTATCATTACACATGTTGTAACAAAACTGACAAAATGTTTCAACTCAACTCATTTTTAAGAGAAAAATGTTGTTTATCGAGTTTGGCCGACTTCACCTTTTTTCGAGAGAGTTAAGAGTAGCATAATATCTCTCTATAATATATACTCTTTGTTTTTATTGTTTTTCAAAATATTCTCCTTTATGATCTATGCATTTAAAACAGGCTGTGAAACATTCACTGCAACTCAGCAATTTTCAATTGAAATTCAGAACATATCAATTAAATTTCAGAAGACATAATATTTCTCTTAATTCATGTTATTCTCTGAATTTATAAATTGCAAAAATTATTAATGCAGGCATTGAGTTCGAACCACTTCTCATAGCACTTTTTCCATTCCGCGTTAGGCACGTCCAAAACATGGTTTTTGAATGCATCTACGCTTCTTCTGCCGACGAAAATCGTTGTCCACGTAGTTTATCTTTCATGTGCGGGAATAAAAAAGTTATTGGGAGCCAAGCACGGGCTGTGCGGCGGATGACCAATTAATTGCATCTTTTGAGTGATCAAAAATCACTTGTTTGAGCCGATTCTTATGGTGAAGAATTACCCGTTTTGGGGTTGATTTTTCTCATATTTCCAAACACTTGTGGCAAACAAATGGTGGTGTATCATTCAGAATTAACTGTTCTACGTTGCACAATGGTGTAAAAAAATGGTAATAAGTATGGTACTTCGAAAGTAATGAATGTATTTCTCTGAAAATTGAAATGAGTAGGAGCCAATTTTTCAGAATCATGACTTATTAAGTCTGTAGCTGAACCAGGGTGGGAGCTGCAGGGGGTGAAAGCTAACTACATCGGGTGTGAACATTTTTTGGCGGCTTGCAACTTTCTTAAATACTGACCGATTTTAAAGATTTTCAGCGTTTTAGGTTCTGCTGGACAAGACAAAAAAATAACGTTTACATAAGTATTTTTGTATCTCTTATAGTTAGAGAAAATAAAATTTTTAATTTCTTGCCTGGACTCTTTCTGGTTTTGTGCTTGTGGCTTTTTTAATACTCGTTCGATTTTAATTTAAAGCACCATTCAATTTCTGACAAAATTCTAGTTAAAGTTAAGTCGTATTCAAAACTTTGAATTTTAACCAAAAATCATTAATTCCTCTAAAAAAATTAGCCTTCATTATTTTCAAATTTGTAAAAAATTTTGTTGGAAAAGTTAATTTTGTAATTTAACATGATGGAAGGCCATCCTTTAGGGTAGTATTAAACGATATTTTTTTATTTTGGACATGTACCCTACATTTAGCATATGTCGATTATATGATTATATTAAACCAGATTGCAAAATTTTACAATTTTGGAAAAATGCCAGAGATCTTTCCCTCCTTCAAAAACTGGCTACACAAATAATGTGTATTCCAGTCTGTTCAACTGCTAGCCAACAGGTGTTTTGTACTTCTGTCAGAATTTGAGGAAAGAAATCGACTTCTTTGACAAAACGTTGACAAAATTTTGTTCCTCTACAAAAATTTGGAATAACATTTAAAGATTTGCAGTTACATTTTTTAAATTATTTAAAAATTTGTATGAAGGTACATTCAACCAAAAAAGTCTGTAATGGCTACTGAAAATTTTGATTTTATTACAGGAAATTTAACTGTTTTGAGCCCAGCGGTATTTTTTTTTTGCTAATTTTAGCAACACATGTCTACTAATCTGTACTACAACAAAATTAATAGAAAAACTTAGTAGTCGCTACTAAATTTTAGCAAAATTTTTGTAAATTGTAATGTAATTTGATAAAATTAGATAAAAAATTACTAAATATCAATAACTTTAGTACAATGAAATTAATATAAAATTTAAAATCAATCTACTGAAATTAGCAAAAAAGTGTACTAAAAAATAAACAAACTGTAAAATTTAACAAAAATAATAATAAAAAAATTTTTTTTCTCTTTCGATTGTAACAAGAGTATAATTACTTCATCGTACTTGAAATTTGGAGTTAAATTGCAAAAAGTCCTCCACACCCAAACAAATAAGTTAGTAAAAAAATTAGTAAAACATATTGTATATCAAATGCACTAGTTTTCAGCAATTTTTTTTTTTGCTGAAATTCCGTTTTCAGCAAAAGGTTTAGTTATATTTTTTTAACACTAAACTAATTTTGAACTAATGTTTTACTAAATTATTTTGCTACAAAAATTGTGCTGATAACCGCATTAATAGCGTGGACGCCAACCAGATAGACAATATGTAGATGTCGCACCTTGTCTGGATGTAGTACAGACAACGGAAATGATAATTAAAAAAAAACAACTCTACGCTCATAAAAAAAGTCCATACAAATAGGTCAAAATTGTGCTGACTATATACTTTTTTTAGAGAAAATAACAGAAAAATTAGTTCAATTAAATCAGAACGCGTTCGACAGACTTTTGTACTAACTTTTTTTATGAGTGTACACAGTTTCTATATTTAAATTTTCAGCAAATAAATTAACTAAAGTAAAATTTCTCTACAAATTTTTTGAGTTTTTTTCAGTCTACTAATATTTAGCAAAAAGTTTAGTGATTTTAGCAAGGATTTTTTTCATTTGCAATCGACTAAGTGTTAGTAAAACTTTTGCTGAGATTACTATTTTTTTTTTCAGCAAACACCTTTTGCTGAAATTATCAACTTTTTTGCAAGCACGCTCCTGACAAAAATTTGCTGACACAGCAACATTTTTTGCTAACTTTACTGACATTTTTTTGAGTGCCGTTATTTGCTTTTAATGCATTGGAGATATAATAAAATTTTCTGAGTGTTATTTCCAAACTAAGAATATATCAATAATAACAAATATAAACTAAACAAGAATTGTAAAAAATCAACGAATTCTTGTAAATAAAATTTTTTAAATTAGGATATTTTTCTGCTAAATTTAGCACTCGGTTTAGAAAAATTAGTAAAATGTTTTGCTGAAATCAGCATTGAAAATTAGTAAAAAAAATCCGTTATTTGAAATAAGAGAATAGCAAAAGTGATTAATAAAAGAAATTGTACTAAAATCAGTATAAATATAGTAAAGTGCGATTGGAAACTGTTTACAAAATTTTTTAATAACTTTTTTATCTGAGTGTATTTATAGTTGATCTTTTAATTGATAAAACAAAAAAAATATTCATTTACCAATTAAAAGAACTACTATACATACCTTCATACATCTCAACACACTAAATACGGTGAAAATATAATTTGAAATGCCTAATTGTTTACTATGTTGATGTAGGTTAAAAAAATAATTAGAATATGCATTTAACGGTTCGTTGTTGTTCAATAAATCTGTGATTCAGAGTTGAATAGAACCAGCTGCGATACTTTAAAAATTAAAGTTCAAAGCAAAAATAGTAATAACAGAGGATAAAAATATCATTGTTAAAATTTCGTTGATGTTCTCAGCAAAACCTTTCATTACCATGTAATGAGTTTTAGGTATTGAAATCTTAAGTGTTCACTAGTGTGTTCACCTTTTAATTACTGAACTACTTATTTTAATATGGTGATGTCATAGGAGGAAAGTCATTACACTGATGTTACGTGTAAGTAGTTTATCAACTGTTCTATAAATAGATGTTGAATATACATTTAAAAAAGTATAAAATTTAAAAACAATAGGAGCTAACACGAATTGATCAGCTCACTAACTCACACAATTGTCAAACAAATACTCTAACCATTAGACTACGACATCGCTATGATTTTCAATGCTTTAACTTACACATACATACATATATTGTGTCAGCTGTTAAATGTCTACTTTTCCCAAAACTTCTTGTTATTAAATACTGCTTACATGTAATACTGAGGCTAATGAACATCAACATTTCTCTAAATAAATGTTTAATATAAATTACAAAAAAAAAAGAAAAAACAATGGAAGCTGACAGGAATTGATCAGCGAACCTTATGACTGTCAGGCAAAAACGGTAACCACTAGGCTACGCCATAGTTATGGTTTTTAATGATTTAGAATATATATTATTTATTTCAGCTGTTGTGAATTAGTAATGTGTGGGGTATAATTATCGGTAACTCATTACATTCAGTTCAAAAGTAATTCAAAGGAGATATTAGATCTAAGTAATGCATGTAGTAATGGGTAGTCATTACCAAGGTTAGTGTAATTGATTTGTTAAAATGTGTTTATTTGCTTAAATTCAATATAAATAGATCATCATCAAATACTAACCCATAAAAGCATAAAATACTGAAGATGGGTTTGTAGCGGGACCCGAAAATACGTATTCTATCCTGTTGGCCTTATCGAATTTTTTGCAATTTTTTCTTCTCTGTAGTTTACTTGTATGATCTCAAATCAAACAAAAAACATTATTTAAAAAAATGAATGACGGGTTAATAATTTGATAATCATCTCAACTTTCACATAAGTAGACGATTACCAAATTATTAACCCATCAAGGCAAACGACACTGATGATGGCTTTGTAGCGAAAGCCGAAGATACGTATTCTGTCTTGCTGGCCTTATCGAATTCTTTAAACATTTTTTAATCTTTTTAATTTACTTGTGAAAATTGTATCATCTTTCTTTAATTTGAAAAATAATTTAAACTGAAAGTGATATTAATTTATGATCTAGAGTCAAACTAAAAAAACATTAATTTACCAAATAAAAGACAAACAATACATACCCCTCATTCATTATTTAAAAATTTTATAAAATTATTGGTATATAACTTAAAAATAAGGAATTTTTGGCAAATTTTGGACATTTATTGCGAAACATTGGTACAATATAAATTTATTCAAAGTATTGGGCATAGTTAGCTATGACCTTTTTTTAATAGAACTGTTAATTTTTTGAGGCCAAGAACGAATCAAGCAAATTTCAGGTACTCTGTTCTGAAGTGAAACGTATCCCAGTGAGAGAGTTCTGTATCGGTCGAAACAAATGGTAGTCGGACGGGGCAAGGTCTGGACTATAAGGCAGGTGGGGCCAAACTGCCCAAGCACTATTTTCTAAATAGTTTTTAACCGGTCTTACAACATGTGGTATATTATCCCATGGTGGAATATTACGGCTTCATGACTGGTCGCATATTCTGGGCGTTTTTCGGCAATGCTTTCTTTAAACGAATCAATTGTGTTCGGCACAAGTTCCCTGTGATCGTCTGGCCCGATTTCAGCAGCTCATAATAGATGGGACCCTTCTGGTCCCACCAAGTACAGAGCATTACCTGGGCGCCATGGATATTCGGCTTTGGCGTTGATTTGGCTGGTTGGCCGGGCTTCACATAAGATTTCTTGCTCTTCGGGCGTCGTTTGGATTCATTTTTCATTTGCCCATTTCAGATAAAAGTATGTTATTATTATAGTTTACATCGTTATTTTGAAGTCCTTTAAAAGGATATTTGACGCGATGATCAATTTCAAAATTTTAGTTTTTGGTTGGGCGAAAATGTAGTATTATACTGAATTTAGACAAAAATTACATACCTGGTTTTCATACAAAATTAGTTCTTCGTTACTTTTTTACATATGCATTTTGACAATTAAAAATCAGCAAGAGTCAAAAAACTAGGTAGTTTTTGCTCAGTTTAAATGTGGTATTATATTAAAGTTTTTACAATTTTTATACAAAATATTGGGTCCCTCTGTTTACATTTCCAGCAATATAGAGTAAATTTAGAAAGTTGGAAAGAATTGTCAAAAAATTTTTTTTTTTCAAATGGCATTAAAGAAAATTATGTATATCAAGAGTTGCAAATAGAACTGCATTACAAAATTTGCAAATTTCGGATCAAAAACAAATTTAAGAGAAAGAGAAACTTGTGAAAATAGTAAAAACTAGCATGTAAACAAAGAAACATATGGTTTATTAAAGTATCCAATTTTTGTATTATTATAAAGCATCGAAAACTATTGTCTGATTAAAAATAATGACTTAAATAGGAAATGTGAATTTTTTTAATCCTCACGGAATCCTGAAATTAGATTTTAACGTAAAAAACATTATTATATTCAGATGAAAGCTTAATTTCAATGAATTTCAAAACCATAAAAAGTTAAAATTATCTCCACGGTATTGAGCCAATACTGCAAAAATTACTAGGCGTTCAATAAAAATATAAAAGTAGAAACACTTTAAAACTAACCTTTGCATTTAAATTTTTTTCCAGATTTATGTGAAAAAGATGTAATGCAAGAAAAGGTCCTTATAAAAATTAAAATTTTTATAATAGTGTTATTATTTAAGCTCCATCGCTTTTAGCTCACATACTTTTTTCTTGTATGGTATGTAACAACATTACAACCTACAAGGGAGGTACCCTAATGGGTACCTCCCTTTTTAATGAGATTTAAGTAGAGGAAGAAATATAACACATATGTTTTTTTCTTTAGGGTTAAAAACCTCATGGTTTAGGGTTAAAAATTTGAATCAAAAACTAATTTATTTTTCTATGAAAACATATCTGAAATTTACGAAATTTAGATCTAATTTTATACAGCGTTAAAGTAATCTAGAAAATCGAAATAAGAAAAAAGCTCAAATACCCCATCGATTAAATAAAATAGGCATTATTTTATGTAAAACTTAACTAAAACCAACAACAATTTTCCATACAAATATGCTGTGCAAAAAAAAAAAAATAATTGAATTAGACATAAAGTAGATGACCCTTCAACAATGCCGATTCGATACCCAATTTGTCTATTTTTGTTTGAAATTTTAAGAAATAAATGAAAAAATGGAAATTCGGTCGTTTACATATTCTAATCTCATTCAGACCCAGTCAGGCCCATTCGGATAACTTCCCTGTTAATCACGTTAGTAGGCTGGAGGGAGGGGGGGGGGGGGGTGAGTGGGCTGTACAAGTGAATAAGTTTTATTTGTAGGCCACGGAAGTGCACTGTTAACAACGGAAGCAAGAGCACAAATGGGATTGAAAAAAAAAGAAATATTTGTAAAACATTTTTTTAACTTGAATATTTAGCAACTTTTGCTTTTATACTTTTCTATTTTATCTTTTTCTCTTCACTCTTTTGTTTAGGAATTCTTGCAAAAAAAAAAAAATAAATCCAAATAAAAAATTTAAATATTTTAGACGAAGCAATGTGTAACAATAAAAAAGTGTTTTAATATCCTTCGTCTTATATCTTTAGGCAGCTGTGATGAAAAGGAACTTTTTGTTACTCAATTCAAATGATTTACTTGAAAGAAAGTTGAAATTTGTGAGGTAAAGTATTATTTTCTGTCGATACTTTATTTTCTTTTTTTGTTTAAAGTTGGGGAAATATAATATTAAGGGGAAGTGCGAAACACTTGATCCTTTAAAGGACTTGCCCCCGGAATCAAGTTTGTTACATATAGGGATCAAGTGTATTCATGTTATAACACACTTGATCCATTTATGGCGATTTATGTTTTTAATTATTACTGAAAAAGTTATAAACCCAGAATATTTTTTTCACAAAGAAAATAACTATTTCAGAAAGCTTTTCAAAAAAAAAATTAAAACAAAAAAAATATTGAATATTTTAGAAGATATTGGGCTTTAACTTTTTTAATAATACACAGCAAAATTTTTTTGAATTGGTTACCTCTGAATCTGTTCTAGAACAGATCTTTTTACCATCGGTTTCATAGAACAGGTTATAGAACTGATTCCTGCGAGTCGAAATGTTGTAACGACAGAAGTCGCTCCGCTCGTTTCTGTCTACACAGGTTGCAATTTCGAGGTCCTGCGAATATCCTTGGAGGTCCTGCGAAGAGCCTTCGAGGTCCTGCGAATATCCTTCGAGGTCCTGCGAATATCCTTCGAGGTCCTGCGAATATCTTTCGAGGTCCTGTGAATATCCTTCGAGGTCCTGCGAAGTTCCTTCGAGGTCCTGCGAAGATCCTTTGAGGTCCTGCGAATATCCTTCGAGGTCCTGCGCATATCCAGCGAGAATCCTTCGAGATCCTTGAACATTTGCCAGAAGGAAGCGTGCCGTTCGTTGGTCACTTCCCACCGTATCTTTGAACCTTTGCTAGAAGGAAGCGTGCCGTTCGTTGGTCACTTCCCACCGTATCCTTGAACATTTGCTAGCAGGAAGCGTGCCGTTCGTTGGTCACTTCCCACCGTATCTTTGAACATTTGCTAGACGGACGCGTGCCGTTCGTTAGTCACTTCCACCGTATCTTTGAACATTTACTAGAAGGAATCGTGCCGTTCGTTGGTCACTTCCCACCGTATCCTTGAACATTTGCATGCAGGAAGCGTGCCGTTCGTTGGTCACTTCCCACCGTATCCTTGAACATTTGCATCCAGGAAGACTGCCGTTCGTAAGAAGGACGTAGAATCCCCGTGTAAATGGAGGAAAACTCGTCGCTACAATGTAACATTTCACTGGCGCAGAACCAGTTCTATAACTGGTTCTAGAACTAGTTCCAAAGCAACTTGTTCTTGTTTGGAGGAAAAGAACTGTTGCTTTTGGGACACACTCAAACGAAAATCACCGATGATAGAACATAAAGTAGAACAGGTTGCATGCAACTAAAAGTTGTTCTACAACCGGTTCTTAGCATCCGACAATTTTGCTGGGTAATAGTAAGGCCCGATTACTGAATGCCCAATTAAAATTTAACTATTCATTATTCTAATTTTATATGGAATACAAAAGTAATAGCGTGAGTTAAATTCCCAGTTAGTGCACTTAAATTATTTTGTATGTAAAGACCCCTGCAAATGCACACAGAAAAAGAATGGAATTTGTAAAAAAAAAACAATTTTTTTAAATTGAAATTTTATTTCCGAAATTTTTTTTGATTGAAATGTTTGTAAATTATAAGGAGTGTTCGTTTACTCACTACAAGTTACTACTTTTACTACAGCTGGAAAAATTCAATACAAAAAGTAAACAAAACTTTCCAATTGTAGTAAAAGTAGTAAGAAATTCGAGTAAACGAACAAACTGATTATGTTTCATATAAAATTGGTTTGAAAATAAAACCAAAAAATAAAAATAATTTTTTTTGGATTTACAAATTCCATTGTTGCTGCCTTTTCAAAAAGGTTTTTTTTTTGTATGTACAAAAACGGTATGAGAAAGACGTTTAATAATTTAATTAGAATTTTGTAAATTCTTGCTGTGTATTTAAAAACAAATAAAATTTCACTTGAAAACAGTACCACTAACATTTCGTTAAATTAAACTTTCATTTTCTTTTGGTTTTGACTGTTAATAAAATAAACCACAAATTGGTCAAAACAACTAACAAAATTTACTTGCGTACATTTTTTTGTGGTTTATTTTTTGAAAAACCAAATGATTAATTAAATAAAATGAATCTTACGAATGACTTTCCAGCCAGCAATTTCGGAGCGCTCATAAATAAGATGCTTAAATGGCTCATAGAAAGGATTTTTGTTTTTTTGAAAACACTCTTTTTTTGGAAGAAAATATGAACCCTCAGAAAACAATCCAAAAAGTTGTCTCTACAATCTATAAAGCTGTCTCAAAATGAGGGTTCATTTTTCGGACTCAAAGAAGATTCCAAAATTACTTAAATTTATGAGGAAAATTTCGATTTTATACGTTCTTTTTTCTGAGTCATTTCTGAGTACACAGGGGGCTCTCTTAGACGGACCACTTTCATAGGAAAAAGTGGAAAAATGTTTATGTTTTTGGAGCTCATTTCTGAGTCATTAATGATCATCTTTGTTTGCTGTTTGTTTGTTTAATGATCATCTTGTTATTCTGTTTTGTAATGCAATTTATATAATGTGTTCGGCACAAAAAGTAAACTAAATATAAGTTCTTCCACAAAATTTTGTTTCGTTGCCTACTTTAGGAGATATGACCAAATAAATTTAGAGTGAATCAAGAAAACTAATACATAAATATTAGCAGCTTAAAGGCTAAGTTATTCCTCTTACGAAGATATACCACAATTGAAAAATTACATTTTTTGTGCGGTATAAATAATAAATATTAGCCCATTCGTTTTCATGCTAAGACTATGTCCATTACCCGGTCTCTTCAAATGCAATAAATTATATGATATGAAATGTCAAAACCATTGCAGAGAAACGTCAAAATGATATCAATTGCAATGTGGTGGAGAACACTTGACCATTTCATGGCGAAAAAATATCATAGATTTTACTTCGAAAAACACAAAATTTTATCAAAAATTAATTTTTATCTATACTCACAATATTTTATCCTTAAAAACAACCTAAAATACATATTAAATTAATTGACAACACAATTAAAAAAAGGACTACTGATTTTTCATTATATTCAAGCCATTTTGCTATTTATTTTCAAACATTGTTTAAACAATCCATAAAAGAAATAAAAATTATTGAAATGTCTATTAAAACAATCATCAATTTTTAACTGTTTATTTTTAGCTATTTATTTTCAAACATTGTTTAAACAATCCATAAAAGAAATAAAAATTATTGAAATGTCTATTAAAACAATCATCAATTTTTAACTGACAAAACGTAAAAAAACGATTTTGTGGTTTGTTTTTTCATATTCGAAATAAAAACGTTTAATTTTCAAAATACCCCTGCCGGAGATAGTACCAGTACCTAACTAGTACTAAACTAGTACAAAAATCACCAGTACTAGTTCTCAACTGTAAACTTTTCTATACCATCTTAATGCTCAAATTAGCATTGAGTGTGCTTGGAAAATTACTAGTACAATTGATTCTAGGCTTGTACTAGTACACATGGACCCAATTGGGTTGTTTGCAACCAGTTTGTTACTAGTTCTTTTGTGATTGGAAAATCACTAGTATTATTTGTTCTAGACGTGTACTAGTACACTTGGACCCAATTGGGTGCTTTAGAACTAGTTTTTTTTGCATAGAAAAATTTCCCATAATACGTCGATTTACTCTCTTGTTGCTCTAGTGAAAAGTACTATTAAATCAAATTAGTTTTTTTGTTTGGTTTTATTTTTTAAAATACTTATAATACAAAAGGAAATAACTTAAAAATTAAATATTTTGCACATTTTTTCAGGTTATTAAATTAACATAAAAATATCATCAGTTTGATAAACGTAAAAGAGTAACATTTGTAGTAATATTAAAATGTAAGGTAAAGGTCCATTTTTTCAAGGCTGGCTAGACCTTATGATAATCAAGCAAAATATAAATAATATCACTAAATTTGTTTCTTAAGTCGATTTTTCAGTCTCAGTTTCTACATTGTTTTATTTCTTTGACTTTTCCAAACGATTGGATTTAAATATTCTTTTTTTTTTGCAGTTGAAATGCCTTTCTCAACGCGGTGTCAGGCTCTTCAGAAAATACAGCAATAGCATCTAAATAATGATATATAAAATTTTATTAAGGGTTTTAACGGTTCAGAAAATTGTTAATTATTAATTAATTTACCTATCAAAGTAGAATAAAAGTTTTCAAATTTGTTAAGACTCTTTTCGCCATGAGTACCATCAACGTTAAAATCTTGAATTATGTCGTGTCCCAAAATTTCATTTAGGTATCGCCCAACATTTCCTTTTAACAATGATTTCATTCGTCGTAACTGCGAAAAAGAAGACATTAATAATAGGCTTGTTTTTTGCAGACCGGATTAAGATTAGGATTAACTCTATTTAGTTAAAAAATGGGTCAAATCAAGTCCAGAAATTGTTTTTATATTTTTTTTCTGAATCTACATCCAATTGGTTAACATAAACAGGAAAAAAAATAAGCGTTGTCCAAAATGTAAAATGGTATAAATAAATCTGAGTTAATCCTAGGATTTAACTAAATTTATTTTTCTTTCTTTACGTTTTGGACAAAGCTTAATTTGTTTTTCTGTTTATATTTACTAATTGTATGTAATTTTAGAAAAAAATTATAAAAAAAAAATCTGAACTTGATTTGACCCATTTTTTAACTAAATAAAGTTAATCCTAATCTTAATCCGGTCTGCAAAAAATAGGGCTAATATATATATTTTTGTTTAATTTAACAGATTTACTTACATAGGGATCTGCCTGCGACTGGATCAAAACATTTAGCTCACTTAATTTATCTTCTGATTTGATAGGAAAGATTTGCATGATGTCGTCTAGAACGGTATTTTGGGAAACTATTTTTGAAAGAAGCACTTTATGTTCCGCTAAAATTTCGATTATGCTGTTGTTTTGCCGGTCAATGGTATCTAATAAAAGACGTATATTTAAATAACTTCAAAAGAAAACTTATATTAATAAAATAACCTTGTAGACTTTGAACTTTTACTGAGAGCTCTTCACAATGAATGCATTTTTTGTCGGCTAAAAATAAAAATGTAGAGCATAACAACGGTTAGTATAACATTTAAATCAATTTAAGGAATTAAAAACCTACCTTTTGGATAATATTTCAATGTTGCCTTTGAAGGCTGTGGGTCTTGATCGTTTGGCATGTCTATGGTAAGCAACTGTGCAAAAGAGGAGGAAGTATAAAATTATTTACAAATGGCAAACAAATAAACTTGTATTCAATATCTGTAAGTGAAAATCTTTCGATTCCACCTAATTCTAAATCTGTCTGATATATCCCGAGCTGAACAGAGTCTATTGGCTCTTCAAAAAAACTTTCAGTATTTAAAATAGGTCTTCCTTCAACCAAATGTTCATGTCCTCTTATAAACTTCTCAATTTTTATTGGAATGTGTGAGCGTACGGAACAAAAATTATTGGGGCTCTTTGTTGAAAAATAGCAGTCATTAAGAAATACCCCAACAATTTCATTTCCAATGTAAGCAAAGTCACTTTTTTCGGTTTTTGTAAGTATTTCATGTTTTTCCTTATTTACAATTTGTTGAAGAATCCCGGTTGGTTTTCGTACGTGTTTCTTCAAAATCTGTAACTTATTTTCAAATTCGTAAGCGGAAAATGAATGAAGGGGTCCATACTTTTCTGCACAGGCTGTTATGTGTAAGAGATTATGCACATTGAATGAAACGCTATTTTCACCAAAAACAATTGGAAAATTTTCCACGAATAACTCTAGTAGCTCGTTTGCTTGACTTATATTGGAAACTATTTGGCGAGGACTACAAAGTAATCTATATGCACAATGGAGAATCACAAAAGTATAGTAAATGTCTTCGTGTACATTTCCATATAGAGCAATTATGCCTGTGTATGCTAAAAATTGATGGAACTCAGTTGCCTTCCAGTTGTGTATGTCATCCAAAGTTCTTGGTTTTCGTGGAAATTCTTTTGGAATCCATTTTCGCATGTTAACTAACACTGAGGAAATATGAGTAATATTTTCTTTTGCAGTTTTTTTTAACGTTTTTTTATTAATTATCCGAAGAAGAATTTTTTTTGTAACACCTAAATCAATTAGGTGCATGCTGTCTAAAGGTGTTTGTGTAATCATTTTTAAGCCAATTTTTTCAAGGGGAGTTTGTTTTCGTTGAAATGATTGGTTGTGATGCTCTGGATATTTTCTTGATAAAAAATCTTCATCCGAAATTAGATTTCCGCAAACTGTGCTGTATGTCAGTATGTTATTTTTTTTTTGCTACCTGAGTGCATTTTGTGCACCCGTGAGAGGAGGTATGACCAGGAACGCAGCAAACAAAAGATTTTGCTGGTGTATCACAGCACAAGTTTCGAAATTCAATGTCAATAGTTTTACTTAAAATATCCAGTTTACCATTTAACAAATTTGCTTCCATAATAAATTCTTTTAAATAGTCCTCAACGCAAAGTGGTTTACCAGGCCCCACATAAATACCTACTGGCATAGGCAATATTTTTTCTTTAACATTTACTACTTTAATCATAATAGGCCAGAGCTGCATTCTGGAACTCTTGAATAGTGGGATGCCATCAACATTTATATCTAGTTCGACTTTTGAATAGTTTTGTAAAGTATTTTCCACTCTTTTAAGCTGATTTTCGATGCCTAAATAGTGGAAAATGCCTGGTGGAACACTTCTAACTTCAATTTTCTTTTTCCTCCCTAAAAGCCATTCTACTGACAGCGGAACATCCATGCCTTCCTCTGACAAAATTGCAAACAATTCTTCAGCGCAGCTTCTTGTAGGTTTAGTTTTAATGAACCACTTTTTTAATTTTTGCTTCAAGGTAAGCTTTGGTAATTCTGGAATCTTTCGCAATTTCTCTTCTTGTTTGCATTCTTCTTCTATGCACGCCTGAGGGCCAATGTTATTCACAAAATCAAATTCTTCACACTCTTTTAAATTTTTGCGGTGCAATACTCTACTTTTATATTCAATTATTTGTTTTTTTAATTTTCTTTTAAAATATCTTTTAGATGTACTCATTTTAAAATGTTATAAAAATACCTTTTAAAAAATTTTGTAAACTAAACTTTTTTACGCACAAGCGACTTCAATAACAAAGCAAACTAAAAGGGAAATCACAAAAATATAATGTTTCTTCTTTATGCATGCTTGCCACACATTGTTTTTTTGACCGGCTACACCGTGGTTTTTAATGTATGGCAGCACTTAAAAAATCAAAGAAATGCAAATGAAAATTAGTATTTTGCATTTAAACATATTTTTTATAATAAAGATGGTATAAATCATCGATTTGAAATCAAATTTAAGAAGCACTATCAAAATACAAACAAGCAAATTTTTGTTTTGTTAACAAAAATTCTATCAGTCCACAAGTGGTTCCCTTGTACTACATCTAGTACTAGTACTCATAAGCACTAGTATTTTTATATAAAAACTCTAACCCCGTTTGCACTAGTACCTTTTGTTCTAGTAATTGTACTAGTAGCTTTAAGACAATTAACTTTCAATCTCCTGAAGGGACTACACAACACATACGTTCATATTTTTATTGGCTATGTATGTGTGTATGAGTAAAGAATTTCTTGTAATTTGAATTGAAATAATTTTGTATATAAACAAACTATTTTAACAAAAAAGAAAACAGAACAGAAAAATAGAAAACAACGAAATTATTTAAATTATTTTTTCTAAAAATAGAAATCTAAAAATAGAATATTTGACTGAAAATAACAACTTCTATAGACGATACATATTTTTTTCTGGCTTGTTTTTATTTATGATCAAAAAGTTAAACAATATGTTTCAATGTATTTTAATTGATTCTCCAATTGAAAACAAACTTTACCTATTACTTTTTAAATAACCCTCAATCGGTTATGGAAAATATATTGTGAGTGTACAAATAATAAAAAATTAATCACTTCTCCGTTCTTTTTTTATCAAATATCCTGTTGTTTTCTTATTACAAAATTATAAATAAAACGAAAAGTGACATTTTATGGCAGGAAACATTGCCAGAGCCGCTTTCATGTCAGCGTTATCATGATATTGCGGATTTTGAGATGAAATCATTTTGACAATTGCTTGCTATCATTTTATTGCATGTCAAGACACTAGGTTAAAGGCATCCTGATTTAACGCTGAGTGTCCTTGGACCAAAATAAGGACTTGTTATAAAAGTTAAATTTTCAATCTATCTTAGACCTCATTTTTTTAGAATTTTTTTTGATATTTTACGAAAATTGAATTTAGACAATTTCTCGCTTCTCAACCATACTATATGAAAAATTTCTTCTCGAGGGATTTAGGGTGAATTATATAATAGCTGAACCTGAGGCATTCTTAACCGTTAGAGGGTTAACTTTCTCTACAAATGTATGTTATTTTCACTTGAAACAACAAAACTGAAATACTACTTAAACAACTAACAAATTCTGACTGCAGAAGTTTCCTGAGTGTGGCGAAATGTACGTTGTGAAAATGAGGGCAAAGCCCAAATTACTTAAATATAAATACAGCGCGATGAACTAGGTGATTCAATTTATGGTAATAAGTAAAAAAAGAAACAAACTGCCAGCTATACTTTTTTAATTTATTAGAGTTTCCATAAGGTCAAGTTACGTCTACCTTCAAGTGGTTTGGACTTAGGAGTTATTGCGTTGAAAAAACTTTTTTTTTTACTAAAAATCAGCAGACGCTTTGAAAATACAAAAAGGAATCTATCCCGATAGGTGTCAGAAAAAAAGCCAGTGACATGTATTTTACTTAGCGGCCCAATTATTTATATGTTAACAAGTAAGGTAAAAATCTACCTAGAGCGAATTTAAATAAACTGCAAAATCTAGAGCCAATTTAAGTAAACTGGTTACATATTCGAAATTAGCACCCCCCCCCCCCCCCCAAAGTGGAACCGGTTGCTCTAGAATCAGTTCTGGAACTAGTTCTGGAACTGATTCTACGTCACCCACACCTGTGGTCGGCTACCGATTGTAAAAAATTTTCTTGTGTGGTTTATGTATTACGAAAATACTCTAAACGAAAGCAAAATAACGAAAATTTGTTTTTGTTTCCCGTGTATTTTTGACGAAAGTAATTGTCAATTTCTTTCGTTTAGACTATATTCGTAATACATAAACTGGCCCTAAGTTTGATAGATATTTTCTATTATATTCACTAAATAAACGGTTGCTTCCGGTTGCACAATTACCCAGGAAAACTTTTTACAATCGGTAACCAACCACACCCATTCTACAACTGGTTCCACTGCAACCGATTCCATGGAACTGGTTCCGGAACCAGTTCCTGGGATCCTATATGGAAGGTGTGTGTGACGTAGAATCAGTTTCAGAACTAGTTCCAGAAGTGATTCCAGAGAAACCGGTTCCACTTTGGAGCTATAGAATGTGTTGCTTTTGGGACAATTTCAAACAAAAAGCATCGGTGTTAGAATCGACAGTAGAAGGGGTTGTGAATAAAAACTAGCTATTCTACAACCGATTCTTTGGAACAGAAAATTTTTCTGGGTAATAATGGAAAATTAATTTTAAAATTTATTGAAAAAATTATTTTAATTTTTGCATTAAAAAATTAAAATATGGTTTTACCAAACCAGACAGTTCATACACAAAAGTACAAAATTCTTATCCCGTTGAATTTTTGTACCTTATGTAGTGTCACGGTTTGTATTTTCCAACCATCAATTTCTTATTACGGACAGCTGATGTATTGGGGTGATGCCAACGAAACAATTGTATTGCCTACCATGAAAATGATCAACCTATGTGTAACAACAAATAAAATCTAATATAACAATATCATATAAGAATTTGGACTTGAGGTAGAAAAATATTCTAACTAAAGGTGCTTATTAAAAATATCAGTAATTTGATAATAGAAAAGTTTTTTAGTTCATTGTCCATATCTTTAGTTCTTAACTCTTTCCCTACCCTTATACACTACAGTGTACACATCTTTAAAAGAATTTCTAAAATTTGATAATGCAAAAAAAACTTTATACTTTTTGAAAGTAAGTTTATTAGGCTCTTGGACTTCAAATAAAAATCGTTATATGCATAAGCAGTTCAACATGGCAATATAGTCGCGATCTTTGTTAATGAAGTCTAATTTTTTTAATATATCATAATCTCCGAGAAAAGGGGGTTTTTGTATTTATCATAAACTAATAAAAATAGGTAATTGAAATTCGGCGTATAGCTTCGTTTTACGACGAGAAGAAAACCAACCAAAGAATTTTTGGCTATTCGAATGTTTAAGGGATAAAATGGAGATGAGAAATTTCAAAAAATTGATTTTCGAAAGTCATTTTTGTTTGATAGGAGGGGGAGGGGGGCAAACATGTTACACATACCGCACACAAAAAGTTGGTATTTAAAGGGTTAATACAATATTTTTGATTCAGTAATTGACTTTAGGTAATTCCAAACAAAATAAAATTGGAACAAATAAATTTTAATTGTTTTGATCGATTTGCAGCCAATCTTTTTCCTGTGTGTAGATATAATTGTTATTAAGAGCCCTTATTTGGAGCTTGTAAAAAATTAATGAGATTTTGTGATTTTTTGCCTCATGTAGACTGAAATACTCGTAAATATAAGTTAACTGAACCTAATGGCGATTTTTTCTTAAAGAATTTGAAAAGTTTTCGACTTTTTAGAAATGCTTTGTTTTTCAACCAGTAGTTCTTAAAATATTTATATTTAGAAAAATATTTAAAGGAAATATCCACGATATATTTCATACAATTTTGTTTCTCCTATAATTCCGGAACTGGTGTATATGCCCCACTCCCAAAGAATCCCCCTCTACCCTTATTTATTTTTCGATCTAAGTTACAGATTTTTCATTTTGTCTTTTATGAAGAAACTTTTTCAAATGAAATTATGAAATTCAAAATATTATGGTGAAATGCAAACGCAGCACCTGTGGTCATTATTATAGTTCAAATTTGGCATTGTAATATTAGATTTTATTTGTTGTTTCAAAAATTTTTGACTAAATTTATGATAGACAATACAATTGTTTCGTGGGCATCACCCGAACTTATCAGCTGTCTAGTTGTTAGGGCAGTGGGGTTAGAACCCTCGTTGGGAAACACTGAGGTGCAATATTTTGTGTTTTTTATTTATATTGTATTTGTATTATTTGTTATCTTTAGCCTTACGAAATACACTACAATACATAGTTTTATGTTGTACATTTTTCACTTCACATCTTTACACTCAAAGAAGCTTGTAGGTAAAATCAACTGAAAATGATAGATAAAAGAATGTTATTTTTGAAATATCTAAAAATATGGTTATTTTTTACTGCAAAAAATAAAAAACGAAAGCAGTAAAAATGGCAATAACATCAAAATTACTATAAAATATTTTACTGCATTACTATAAAAATTGGAGGAAATTAGTATTTTTATAGTTAATTTTTCGATACTATAAAATAAAACGATTTATTTATTAAATATATTAAAAATAACTACTTTCAATAACTACCTCGACATGCAGTAATTTCGTTAGTTGTTTTCTGATAACCATTAGAACAGTTCTTTCGTAGTTTCCCATAGAAAAAGTGCTATAATTACAATTAAAAACAACAACAATTGATTACTACACAAACAACTTTTATGTAGTAACTAACAAATTTTATGAGTGTACATTTTTCACTGCGTGTTGATATTCATCTCATATTCATCTGTTACACTAGTTTGCATAATAATATTTTTTTCTGCTCTAAATTCAATCATTTTTTGGTGTTCTTTTTAATTTTGAATTTGACAAAAAATAAATTTGGAAAAAGTAGTAAAAATAAGTTTTTTACTTTAAGCCAAGTAATAAAGACATATATAACTAAAATCCATGCACCGAAAAAATTTCTCAGTTACTGGCTACTAAATATTCAACTGAGACTCTGGTGAAATACCCCTTACTGAGGCTCAGTTAATAAAATTAATTGTATATAACTGAGTGGCTAATTACACAGTACAACAGCCAATCTGGGGGGTGAGAAATTCCAAGTCAGGGTGATGGTACTAGGTCAGTATAGTAAAACCCTCAAAGGGTTTGGCGTTCGTATGTGTCATTTTTTTTTATGACCTTTTAAATTTTTTCCTTATCTTGATGTTTTTTCGCTTAGTTGTAACTCGAGAACCACTTGTCCGATTTTGATGAAACAAATTTAGAAAAATTTAGAATTAAAAAAAAATTTTTTTAAATTCATAAAAAATTTTAATTTTTAGGCAAAAAAATATTTTTTTTTCTCCACAAATTTATTTTTACCGGCAAAACTGTTGATTATAAAGAAAAATGTTATATGAACGGATTAAAGAAATTGTAATTCTAAATTTTTCTAAATTTGTTTCATCAAAATCGGACAAGTGGTTCTCGAGTTACAACTAAGCGAAAAAACATCAAGATAAGGAAAAAATTTAAAAGGTCATAAAAAAAATGACACATACGAATGCCAAACCCTTTGAGGGTTTTACTATACTGACCTAGTACCATCACCCTGACTTGGAACTTCTCACCCCCCAGACAATAATCCCAAAAATGTTCCATAGTGTTACCTATAGCTAATTGTTCTGATTTGAAAATATAACTAATAAAACAGTTACAGTGAACGGGCCTGTAGTCAAAATTTGATTAATTCGCACATTAGTTATAATTAACCAATAAATTTAATTTAAAATTCTACGGAATTTTAATTTTTTGGCAATTCTGGCAATAAGCATTTTCATACATTCCTTACACATTTTATTATTACAAATTGAATCATAAAAATATAAAAGATATTAAAATTATTTAAAAGAATAAACTTTTTGGACTGCAAAAATGAATAAAATTAATTTAAATATTGTTTTTTTACTCTTCAATACCAAATTCTGTTATTTGATGTTATTTGATAAATATTGTTGAATATTCATTCCTATGATTCTTCCATTCTCTAATAAAAAAAATTTTAAGAATTTAATGTTTTATCATAAAAAAACCTAATCAAAAAATCAAACTTACCTTAAAATATTTTTGTTTACCCAAGTAAAAAAAAATGATATGGAGCCATATAAAGTTATATTTAATTATATATAATCTTCTATGTAATTAGATATAATTATATCCGAAAAATGAGAACGTCTTATTGTATCATATTGTATCGAATTGTATAAAATTGTATACAATTTGGTACAATTTGATACAATTCGATACAATATGATACAATTGTATCCGAATTTTGTCCTCATCCAATTACATAAAATTATATCTTTTTGTATAAAATTATATAAAATGTTATAAAAGTGGACACAGTTTGATACAATTATACCTAAATATCAACCCTATATTTTTACCATAATATATATGACCATATCTAACAATATACAAAATTATATTTTTAAATAAAAAAAGATATACAATATCTGGAGATCATACCTGAGGGATTTAAATTACAATTACTTGTAATTGAAATTACAAGCAATTGTAATTGAAAATTTTCAATTACAAATCACTAGTAATTGTAATTAAAAGTGATTTCAATTACATTTAGAATTAAAAAGTGTTTTTTGTTAAAATTTTGTATAAAAATCTGACTGTGATAGGTTGCATAGGCATGGATGCGTATAAAAAGAATACGTCATGTTGGGATTACCCCTAACTTGTGCTTTTTGTCATTATTTATTTTCCCAAAAAATGTAATTGACATTTTTCAAATTACAAATTACTTGTAATTGTTCTTTTTTGAATTACAATTACAAATAATTTGTAATTGTAATTGAGTTTTTTTGAATTACAAATTTTGAATTACAATTACAAATAATTTGTAATTGTAATTGAGTTTTTTTTCAATTACAATTAGATGTAATTGTGTAAATGAATGTGTAATTAATTACAAAATGTAATGATTAACCCCCAGGTCTACTGGATATCCTATAATTTCGATAAATCTTCCATTACTTTTATCCAGATTTACCATGACAGTGCATTAAACATGAACAAATTTTTCTTTGTTTTTAGTAATTTTAAAATAAGGTTAACAACACTGAAATTTTTAACTTAATAGGATTGTGATATACAACCAAGATATAAGAGATCAGTCAAGTGTGCGTTATAGTATAGAGAATTCCATATTAAAGCTTCAGTATTGTTAATTTTATGGGCGCGTTAGCCATTTTAACTCACGCTCCTAAACAAAAACAAATTACTCAAGCACGAGCATTTCGTGTCTTACTCACGCAGACATGAGTATATTAAAAACTTACTCACAATCAGAAAATTCTTACGCAAAACAGTAAAAATTACTAAAAAACATATGATGCAAAAAATAAACTCACACACGAATCATGCACGGGTTATATATTCTTACTCATGCTCACGTACGAATTATATATTCTCACTCTAACGGGCGAATTACTTTGGTATAGTAATTATTACTCACGATCACTTGTGAATAACTTCACTCACGATCGTGTCATGCGCCAATCCCTAGCAATTACAAAATCTAAAACTAGTTCAAAATCATTTTTAATATGGAACCACATTTAATACAATACGGTTTTAAAAGGACCTTATACATATATTTTTATATAAAATCACTTTGAAAAAATTGCTAATGTGGGATAATATATAACACTATGCGACAGTCAAAATCGGGATGGGATGAAACCAACGGGAAATGTTATATCGGTCAAAAACAAGTTATACGTGTCCCGGCGTTTCGCTGGGTCACCCCTAGGACTCGAGATATATCTTTTTTTTGACATAACTCGAGAACCACTAGTCCGATTTTGCTCAAACAATTTTAAAAAAATTCAAAATTACAATTCCTTTAATCTGTTCATATAACGTTTTTCTATATACTCAACAGTTTTGCCGGTAAAAATAAATGTTTGTTACCGCTACTTTAAAAATCAATAACCTTTTGTTTATTACTTTTTTTTTAATATTTTAGGCAAAAACTATTTTTTTCTTCATACATTTATTTTTACCGGCAAAACTGTTGAGTATATAGAAAAACGTTATATGAACAGATTAAAGGAATTGTAATTTTTAATTTTTTTAAAATTGTTTGAGCAAAATCGGACTAGTGGTTCTCGAGTTATGTAAAAAAAAGACCACCAAAGGTCAAATCGATATATCTCGATTCCTAAGGGTGACCCAGCGAAACGCCGGGACACGTATAACTTCTTTTTTACCGATATAACTTTCCCCGGTAGTTTGAACCCTTCCCGATCACTGACCCCTACCATTTGTCTCACAGTGTAATTATAGATGATTTTATAAAGAATGTTATTTCGTTATATATAAAAGAAATCATGAAATGTTGTAGATATGAAACCATACTAAGTTATATATGGGTTCATATGCGTCAATATATAATCATATATAACACCTATTATATAACATTTCTTAAATGGCTCCATATATAGTTTTAAATTATTATGTATAGTGTCATACTAAATTATATATAAACATATATGTAATTATATCTTTTATATATTACTTTGTGTACTTATATATAGCACATACACTTATATGCAGGCCAGTATGTAATAATATAAAATCACATATGTCTCAATATTAAAACCTTTGAGGCAAAAATATTTAATATATGACTATATAAAAGTCTATATGCTTCAATTTAAAAGCATATGTGGCCATATCTAACTATAAGTTACTATATGTAATTACATAAAATAATATATGATTATATCAAAACTTTTTTACTCGGGTAATGCAAATTCTTAACGAATTTTTCATTAAGAAACTTAATTTTGCGCCAAATCTGCGTTAACATGTGAAAATCAGATAAGAAAATTTTATTTAAAGTTTTGTTTATTTATTGAAAACACTTTGACAATTAAAAATTTTCATTTTTGTATATACAGGGTAATGGAAACATATTATATTTAACCGAAACTGTATCTGATAACGATTTTTTCAGTTACTTTAAAAATTTTCGGTTTTAACTGAGGAATTATTCAACTGAGCAACTGAGAAATTTTATCGGTGTGGACAATTTCAGAAATTATAGCCAGTTTGGAATTTACTCAGGATTTTCTGAATATATAGTGTGATTTCATACACTCAACAAAAAAAAAGTCTGTAATGGATACTGAAAATTTTGCGTTTACGTATTACTGGAAATGTAACTATTTCGAGCCTTGTGGTATTTTTTTGCTAATTTTAGAAACGCATGTCTACTAATAGTAATACATATAATGAAATTGGATGAAAAAATTAGTAACCGTTAATAAATTTTAATAAAACTGTTGTAAACTGTAATTTAAAATTTATTTGGAAAGCCATGCTGCTATATAAAATTTTTGATAAGTCGCGATTTTAACGTATAGGCCGATGTAGATGAATACATTTTTTTTATTGAAATCTTTTCCTTTTAATTGCTTCCTTACTAAGGCATTAAATTTATTGAGGTCGATTGTACAATCGGCGACTAAAGTCGCTGAAATAGCAAAAAACCATAAAAACTTTATATATGTTTTTTTTGGTTTTTTGCTACACGCTACACTGAGAGAATTATCCTTCATGATATTAATGATGTTTGCGCCGGCAAGAAAACGCCGCCACGGCAGTTGTGATCGTGCACTGAGGGTGTGGGTACTGGGTATTCGCATGAAAAACCCGGTACTCCACATCTTCAGGGCACTATCCTTGTTTTGTTTTATTGTTTTTTGTTTTCGTTTTTCCGTGATCGGCCACAGCAACAGCAGCAACAAGTCGTAAATAAAATTAATTTAAAGTGTTAATAAAAGGAAATTTAAAGCTAAATTAAAAACTAAAAGAAAGGAAGAAGGTGGAAAAGGAGTGAAAAGTGTATTAAATTGTAAAATTAAATAAAAAAAGGAGAATAAAGAATTTGCATAATTAATAAAAACGAAAGGAAAGAGTGAAACTAAGTTAAAAAGAATTGTAAACCAAAATTTGTAAAACGAAAATATTTGAAAAGAAAACAAAGGAAAATATAGAATAAAACACGCAATTAACTAAATAAAAGAAAATAAATGATAGTGTTTTTAATGAAAGGGTGAAAAAGATAAGAAAAAGGGTAAGCAGCCACACCGTAGCCCCAAAGTGACGGCCACCCCACGTACTGACCCCAACATTTGGTCCTTCTCCAAAGGAAACCAGTAAAAGGTACGTACGTGAAAATTTTATATTTGGCAAAGTGTCTGCAACATTTGTGGCTCAATTTTGATCCACGACATTTTAAACTCCACCGCCATTTTTTTGTCGCCCTTTTTATAAAAATTTGCGCCATTTTTGCTCTTTAGTAGCCATCTTTTTTCTTCTCGATTCTACTGGAGCAAATATCAAGGAGCCATCTTTTTTTCTATGTTTTCTTCAAAATTCAACAAAATAATTGCAGCCATATTTACGACCTTTTTAATTGTTTATGTTGTTTGAAATTGTTGTTGCTCTAGTTATTTTGGAATAAAAAATTTGTCAGCGAGTCTTAATCTGCTGTACTTGGGGTACAATTTTTGGAAATATAATTTTATTTTGTTGCTGCTTGAATCTTACATTTAATTGAAAATACGTATGCTGGAAGCCTTTTTATTGTTTTTTGTAAAACATTTTGAATTTTTCGGTGAAAATTATCAAACTTTTCACAAGTTTAACGCCATTTAAAGCCACTCATCGATTTTTTACAAATTCCTACAGATTTTTTGAAACTTTGCTTCTTGATTTGTGGTTCTTGGATTAATTTGCGGTGCAATTTTGTCCTTGGCATTTGTTTTGTACCAAGTTTGCTGTTAATTTCGATTGCGAAAGGAAATTTTATACGGCTTTCACCATTTACCAAGTTTTTTCCTATTTTTATATACAACTTCGATTGCTGAATAAATTTTTCATAATTTTAACAAGTTTTGCGGATTTTCGAACTACAACTTCATTCGTTAAATTAAAACTTTCAACATTTAACCAAGTTTGTTGCTCTTCTACTGAAGATTGGGTTTTTTAACAAAACTTGCACCATTTTACCAAGTTTTTTGTCTCTTAAACGAAAACTTCTTTCGCTTAATAAAACTTTCATTATTTTACCAAGTTTGTTGGCGCTTTTACTACAGATGGTTTTTCTTCAACAAAACTTGCAGTTTTACCAAGTTTGTAAATTTGGGCTATTTTTATCAATTTCAACTACAATTTCACTGCAACTTAAATAAAAGGCCAACAAAATGTCGAATGTAGACAAATTTAACGAGGCAGCTGATGAAATGGTCAGATTCGAGTCTCGGCTCAAGGATGAAGATTTTTCCTCATACACATTAGAGGCCCTAGAGTTTGAAAAAACAGAGTTAACTAAATTGTGGACAAAATTTAAAAGTTTATACGACAGTTGTACAAGTGAACCCCTTGAGAAGAAAAAAGAAATGGTGGCTGTTCACACAAAATATAACCTAATTTATAAAATCAACGTTAAATGTATAAATTATATCGCATAAGCGAAAAGAAAGTTAACTAGGGAAGAATCTTCAGAGTCTAGTACAGTGGTTCCCAAACATGGGACTTCACTACCAATACAAGCGTGTGAAGTCGAAGTTTTCGATGGTACTTACTCGCAGTGGCCCACCTTTAGGGATTTGTTTACTGCGATTTACATTAATAACGAGCGTTTAGATCCTGTGGCTAAATTGTGCTGCCTTTTTCAAAAGACAACTGGTGATGCCCGTGCAGTAAATGCAAACATAAGCATTACTGCGGAAAATTTTGAAGTTGCCTGGGAAAATTTAAGAACCCAGTATGAAAATAGGCGTGTATTATTTAAAGAACAGATGACAGCGTTATATGCGTTGCCTCCATGCCAGGGCGAGTCCGCGACTGAAATTAAAGGGCTCCAAAGAGGAGTGAACAATATTATGTCGATTTTAAAATTATACAAAATTGATGTTGAAGCGTGGGAACCACTGTTTGTATTTCATTGCTCAATTAGGCTTGTGGTGTTGTCTTTAAATCTTTGGGAACAATCCGTGAAAAATAAAAAGGAAATTCCTAAATGGAGTGAATTTAATGAATTTTTGACCGACAGATATCAAGCTCTTGAAAGTGTTGGTAAAATGCGTGCCAGTAGTTCCCAAACTTTTGGTCAAATGAATAATACAAGTACCAATAAACCCAAACAATTTAAAACACATCACACTAAAGTTGATATTGTTTAATGCAAGTTATGTAGAGAAAATCATCCGATAAGCAAATGCCGAAAATTTTTAAATATGGATAATAAAAATCGTGCTGAAACATTGAGGAAATTTAATTATTGTTTTAATTGTTTGAAAACTGGTCATATGTTTGCTGATTGTCCGAATTCTACTGGTTGCTCAAAATGTAGTAGAAAACACCACACTCTTTTGCACAAAGAATTCATAAAAAAGGGAGGCCAACGAAACCAATCGAATAATGGGTCTCAGGGAAATAGTGTGGCTCGTGATTACATTCCGTCGACTTCTGCTCAGGCTAGAATACAGTCCACTTCGAATACAAGTCCGTCTAATGTTGTTCAAAGTCATTATCACTCTGTGGCCAAAAAAGTTATGCTTGGTACTGCGTGGGTTAATATTGTTTATAAAGGTGCTAGTTGTAAAGTAAGAGCCTTAATTGACCCATGTTCTGAAAAAAGTTTTATTTCACGAAAAATTCAGAAATTATTAAAACTGCCAACCGTGCCTGTGTCAGCTGATGTAACAGGTCTGGGGTGTGAAGTTGTCAGTAAAGTTGAAAAAATTACAACTTTTTCTATATTTTCAATAGTAAACCAAAATCTTTCTATTGAAATTGATGCGTTAGTGGTACCTCAAGTAACTATAGATACCCCAACGCAAAGTTTTAATCCTACTGCACTGATGAATCTACCAAATTTGAAATTTGCTGATCCAAAGTTTTACGAAAGCGGTCCCATTGATATGCTTTTAGGCGGTGATTTTGTGTATGGGAGTTCAGCATGGTATTTTTAATTCATTAGTTGCTCAGGAAACAATATTTGGCTGGATTGTAACTGGCCCTACGAAACCGCTGCGTCCAGTTAGTAGATCTTTTGTCACTAAAGTTACGATTGATGATCAATTGTCAAAATTTTGGGAGCTTGAAGAAGTCTCGCGTAAGCCTGTAATCTCGTAAGGAGATAAGTTATGTGAGGAGATTTTTCGGTCCACTACTTTGAGAAATACAGAAGGGAGATACGCAGTTGATTTACCTTTCAAAGCTGATTTTTCATCTCTTGGCCCGAATAGACATATAGCTCTAAGTCAGTTTCTTAGAAACGAAAAATCTTTGCTGAAAAAGCCTATTTTCTCTGTATGATGAGGTTGTAAAAGAATATTTAACTTTGGCACATATGGATAAAATTGAGAATCCTGTAGTTGGCCCGAGTTATTATTTGCCACATCATGGCGTTTTTAAGCCTTAAAGTACCACAACAAAATTGAGAGTGGTCTTTAATGCTTCAAGCATTACATCCAGTGGGACAAGTCTGAATGACATTTTGCACGTGGACCCCGTGCTTCAAAAAGATTTAGTTTTTTTGATTTTAAAATGGCGATTTTATGAATTCGTTTTTAATGCGGACATTTCAAAAATGTACCGGCAAATTTTAATTAACCCTGAACACGCTCGTTTTCAACGAATTATTTTCCGTGGATCTCCTGACGAAGAAGTGCAGGATTATCAGTTGAAAACTGTTACCTTTGGCGTTAATTGCGCTCCTTATTTGGCTCTCAGAACGTTGTTGCAGCTAGCTGATGATGAGGAACGTAATTTTCCATGTGGTGCTAAAATTCTACGAGAGTGCATGTATGTAGATGACGCTTTAGTAGGTGCGCACAGTTTAGAAGTCATTTTAAGGGCCCGTAATCAGCTAATTGAAATATTAAAATCAGCTGGATTTGATTTACGAAAATGGACTTCAAATTCAAAAGAAATTTTAGATGGGTTGCCCGCGGATCATTTGTTAAATGAAAATTTCTTATGTTTTGACGAGGAAAGCAACGCAAAAACTCTGGGAGTTCGCTGGAATGCGTCAGCTGATTATTTTTATTTTACGACGGAGAAAATTCCGTCCAAATCTCCTTATACTAAGAGGGAAGTTCTTTCTATAATTGCAAGACTTTTTGATCCCGCTGGTTGGTTAGCTCCAGTAATTATCACCGCGAAAATTTTGATGCAGCAAATGTGGCTCGATAAAATTGACTGGGATGAGAAAATTAAACCAGCGGCTTTACAAAATTGGCAGTCTTTTGTTTCTCAATACAACGATATTGATATAATTACAATTCAACGTTGGATTCAATATTCTCCAAATGCTCATATTGAATTTCATGGCTTTTGTGACGCATCGGAATTGGCGTATGCTGCTGCTTTATACGCAAGGGTTCAAATTGGTAAAAAAAATTTTTCAAATCTGTTGACTTCAAAATCAAAAGTCGCTCCAATTAAAAAACCGTCGATCCCTCGCTTAGAATTGTGTGGTGCTGTGCTTTTAGCAAAACTGGTTGATAGTATTATGCCACAATTCAATTTAAAAGAATCTTCGCTGTATTTTTGGTCTGATTCAACGATTATTTTAGCATGGCTGAAAAAACCTCCATGTAGTTGGAAAACCTTTGTGGCTAACTAACATTTTGGAAAAAGTTGGTAATAAAAAATGGGCCCATGTAATTTCTCAGGATAATCCCGCCGATCTAGCAACCCGGGGGCTGATCCCATCGGAGTTAAAATCTTGCAAGCTGTGGTGGCATGGTTCTGAGTGGCTCAAATTACAAAAATCTGCGTGGCCGGCGTTGCCCTCTGATTATGAAACGACAGAGGAAATGAAAAGTATCCAGGTTCATGTTGCTAGATCGTCTGAAAATGAAGATATTCCAGATCGCTTTTCCAGTTTGCCCAAAGCTATTCACGTGATTGCGTACATTTTTCGTTTTTTTAATAATGCTCGTTTAAAAACTCGCAAAACTACTCATTCTGTTAGGCTCTCTGCTGAGGAGTTAAGATTTGTAAGGAATCGTCTTTTTTCGTTGTCCCAGCAGATATATTTTCCTAAAGATTATAGTTGTTTGGCTGAAGATAGAAAAATTGAATCTAGTAGCCCTTTGTTGACGCTTACGCCGTTTTTAGATGAAAATAAAATTATTCGTGCCAATGGTCGTCTTACTTCAGCATCCAGTCTCTTGTACTCAGAAAAATATCCCATAATTTTGGCCTATCGCAGCAGATTAGCTCGCCTGTACGTCGATTTTGCCCACAAAATGACTCATCATGGCGGTTTACGGTTGGTCCATAGTGTGATTCGACACGAGTGCTGGATTATTAAAGTCAAAAATCTAATTAAGACCTGCGTAAATAACTGCAAAGAATGCATTCTACACAAAAAAACGCGTCAAGGACAAATTATGGCTGCTTTGCCCGACGAAAGGACAACTTTGAGTCGCCCATTTGCCAACACGGGCGTCGATTTCGCTGGCCCCTTCGAAATAAAAAGTTTCACCGGTCGTTACTCCAGAATAAGTAAAGGTTATGTGTGTCTCTTTGTTTCCTTCGCTACGAAGGCGATCCACTTCGAAGCAGTCAGCGATTTATCAACTCCAGCTTTTTAGCAGCTTTCGCTCGTTTTGTAGCCCGTCGCGGTTGCCCAAATTGTGTTTATTCCGACAACGGCAGAAATTTTGTTGGCGCAGCAAAGGAGATTGATTTAAACTTCGAAAAATGCGTAAAAGAACTTCGCGATCACGCCGTTTTAAAATACGAACCTCAGCGTTTATTGTGGCACTTTATTCCCGCTGCAGCTCCGCACATGGGCGGACACTGGGAAGCAGGAGTCAAAAGTTTTAAGACGCATTTCAAAAAAATGGCCGGTCAATTAAAATACACCTTTGAGGAGTTTTCTACCTTGTTAGCTACGATAGAATCATGCCTTAACTCTCGTCCACTTGGCCCCTTGTCTGAAAACGTCGAAGATTTGTCTGCGCTTACTCCAGGTCATTTCCTAATTGGTTCGGCGATGCTTACTCCGGCTGAACCCGAAGAACTCACATCCGCAGTTAGTCTTCTCAATCGTTGGCGAAAAATAAAGGCAATGCAACATGAAATATGTCGGCGCTGGAAAGACGAGTATCTGAAATAATTGCATAAACGCAGCAAATGGAAAACACCCCAAATTGATCTGCAAGAAAACGACCTTGTGGTGCTTCGAAATGAACCACTTTGCCCCACTGATTGGCGTTTAGGTCGTATAGTTAAAGTTTATCTCGGCTCAGATGACCGAGTGCGAGTTGTCGATATTAAAACTCAGAATGGAGTTGTCAAAAGACCAATTCATAAATTGGTTTTATTGCCACGTTGTCCTGAAATCTAAGTTCCCTTGCTCCACGTTTTCCTTGCACCATTTTTTCGTTATAATTTAACATTTATGTTTACTTGCAGCACAATATGAGTGATATGAGATGGTTCAACGCGAATTTTGGTTGCCCCATATGCACTCGATTGCACGCCATGCGCCGATGTATGCGTTTTTTGAAGCTGAAAAGGGCTTTTCTGTTAGTTGTTCGGCCCAGTCGCATTTGCTTCGAGATTTCCGAAGCCTTGATTGCTGCAAACGTTGTCGTCAGAAGCATAACACGTTGCCTCAACCAGTTGCCCAAGGAGCTTGAACGGGCCGCTGATGGCAAACCCTTATAAATTTGTATACAAGAGACGAATTTTGGCGATGCTGATTTTGGTGAAGGTGTGGATGAAACTGATCCGGACTACCTTGATTATTAGTGCGAGGAAGAAGGTGCGTGGCGCAAATTAAAATCACAAAATGTATATAACTAATTTTTATACTGTAACTGTTTCTTAAGACTCAATTTAAATTGAATATTTTCACCTTTTTTTGCTCATAGAGCACGTATCTTTGAATTAATACTCATTTTTGCTCAGCGAGCACGTATTCATTTTGAAAATCATTGCCTTTTATAAATTTTGTATTTTCTTAAACTTAAATCTTATTATTTTGAATAATCTCCTCGTAATTTGTATTTAATTGTATTTGTAATACTTTTTTTTCCTTTTTCTTTCCTTTGCTCACCTTTTGCTGCTGCTGTGGTCAATACACTGCTCTGTTGCACTATTAGTGCAAGGGGGGCAATATGTTTGCGCCGGCAAGAAAACGCCGCCACGGCAGTTGTGATCGTGCACTGAGGGTGTGGGTACTGGGTATTCGCATGAAAAACCCGGTACTCCACATCTTCAGGGCACTATCCTTGTTTTGTTTTATTGTTTTTTGTTTTCGTTTTTCCGTGATCGGCCACAGCAACAGCAGCAACAAGTCGTAAATAAAATTAATTTAAAGTGTTAAGAAAAGGAAATTTAAAGCTAAATTTAAAACTAAAAGAAAGGAAGAAGGTGGAAAAGGAGTGAAAAGTGTATTAAATTGTAAAATTAAATAAAAAAGGAGAATAAAGAATATGCATAATTAATAAAAACGAAAGGAAAGAGTGAAACTAAGTTAAAAAGAATTATAAACCGAAATTTGTAAAACGAAAATATTTGAAAAGAAAACAAAGGAAAATATAGAATAAAACACGCAATTAACTAAATAAAAGAAAATAAATGATAGTGTTTTTAATTAAAGGGTGAAAAAGATAAGAAAAAGGGTAAGCAGCCACACCGTAGCCCCAAAGTGACGGCCACCCCACGTACTGACCCCAACAAATGATATAATTTCATAGAATTTTTTTCGTAGAACCAATGAAGAATTTCATTATGTATATAATATTTAATTAATATGAAATTTTTCATAACTTCTTTCATAAAATTTCATAATTGAATTAAAAAGTTCATTGAATTTCATAAATTAAATCTCCATAAATTTAATGAAAATGTTCTTTTTATATATGAAATTGTTCAATAGTATTTATTTTTTTTTTAATTTTTTTTATAAAATATCGTCATTTCCTGAGAGAATAATCTTTTATAATTTTTATTTTTTTTAAATTAATTTATTTTTAATTAGAAATTTATTAATTCAGTTCGAGGCCAATTTCCTTATTATGAATTAACATAATAAGTACTTTTTTCAAAATCTGCTATTTTTCTTCATCAGGATAATAGCAGTTTTTGAAAAAAGTACTTATTATGTTAATTCATAATAAGGAAATTGGCCTCGAACTGAATTAATAAATTTTTAATTAATTAATAAAAAGGTCGAAAAAACAATTTTTATTTTTTGAATAAAAATTAAAACCCGACATTTTAATTTATTTTTATTAATTTTCGACTATGAAATTTTTTTAAAAATCATATTAATTTTTTCGAAACTTTTTAATTTAATGAATTCTTTTTTTAGATATATTTTGTACACCCGTAAAATATGCTACGATTTTGTTACGCCTTTTGCATTTGTTAAGTTCTTTTTATTTATCCACTCCACTTTAGCAGCGACAACAACCAACTATAATAAATAATAGTAAATGAAATTGCTTCACAGATTTTATGAAGCCCTTTAATTGGCTGAATGATTTATCTATTGGACGAGTGGCCCACTAATTTTATGCAGAGTTTCATTAATTTTACGAACTTTTCGTAAACATTGACTTTAATGCAACCTGTTTCATAGATTCTATGAAAAGTTTAAATGCACGAGTTTCAGTGACAAATTTCATTGAAACTATGAAGAAATTTATTACTGAAGTGATAATAATTCTCTCAGTGTAAATATCAAGATTAGCACATCGCATTTATATCGTAAATATGGCCACAAGTCCTGTGCTTACAGATTAACACAAAAAATTCATAATAATTGAATTAGAATAATTTTTTATATAAAAAACTGAATGGACAACCGCCAAACTTTAAAGACATTTAGTGAAAAATCTGTACCATTGATCGAAAAATAAAGTACGCCATTGTAATTAGCATGTCCGAAATATATAGAACTGATGGTCAGATCTCCATTAATTGTTTGAATGTCATGCAGTGAAATCTATCACACAATTTCTACTGGTTTTTTTTTTTTTGTAATTTAATGCCCGAATCTTTACACGGTTGTCTCGATCAGCACGAAATACTTATTAATAGTTCAAATGATCCACTTTTATTTTATAGACTTACCAAATGGATTTAATTAAATCACCTCGCGTAGTATGCAAAAAGACACAATAATTTTATAGTATTTAGCGACCGCGAATCTTAAAAAAACGACGTGGTCAGTATATTATTTTTGTATGACCAGAAACACACAAAACACCGCGAGAAAAACTTTTAATTTTCCCTTATTGAAAAAAATTTTTTTTTTTATTAAGTTTTGTTTTTCCTTTTGTTTTTATTCTGACATTTCATACTTAGGTTTAAGGTTCAATTAGACGTGCCATATCGCCATAGTCGTAACCATAACGCCATTGCATAACGTGACATGCCATAACGGTTATGGCGTTATGGCATGTCACCAATAACCGAATACATTGTAGCCCATACGATTGGTTTGAACAGCTGTTTTATATGGTTATGGTTATGGTTATGGCACGTCTAATTGAGCCTTAACTAGCCAGAGTTAAAATATTGATAAATTATTATGGTTAAAATTTCCTAGGGATAAATATTTAGTATTGGTTAGTTACCCATGGTTAAGTTAAAGTTAACTACTCGGGATAAGTTAATGGGCCTTAAAAGTATAAGAAATTCTTCACACATACACACAATCGTAGCCAACGAAAGTATGAACTTATGTGTTCCGTGTGATGTAGTGTTTTGAAAATTCAAATAAAAAAAACTTTAAAATATGAATTTTAATGACTTTGCCATCAAAAACTCATTTTGGAAACAAATTTACGATATAGAGTATTGAATCTAGGGTGTAGATATAATGTGCAAGTTTGCATCGAAAATTGACGGACTTGTTGGGAATCTTTTAATGGGATTAAAAGAATTTATACCAAAACATTCTGTCTTTTTATTGGGTTGTCTATTGGGGTGTATGTCGGTTTGCTTAACCACACTCACAATATTTTATCATTGAAAACAACCTAAAATATCTATTAAATTAATTGAAAACACAATTAAAAAGAGGACTTCTGATTTTCAAACCATTTTGCTATTTATTTTCAAACATTGTTTAGACAATCCGTAAAAAGTCTGTTAAAACAATCTTCAATTTTTAACTGACAAAACGTTAGACAAAACGATTTTGTGGTTTGTTTTTTCATATTTGTAATATAATTTTGTATATAAATAAACTATTTTAACAAAAAAGAAAATCGAAAATATTTGAATTTTTTTTAAAGAAAACAGCGAAATTATTTAAATTATTTTTTCTAAAAATAAAAAACTAAAAAACTATGAATTACCCACACTATGAGCAAGGCCTTACGTGGGTTAGATGGCTAAGCTGTCGAACTCTAGTATGTGGGAATGCATGGGTTCGATTCCTACAGCCGACAGGTTGTTGAAAAAATTATCATATAGAGACAATCTGACAATAAAATATAAACAATAATACAATTTAATGGAAAATCACTGATGACGCCTGTCCGAAAGAAAAAGGCAGAAACTAGATCTAGTCTGATTTGCAGATTAATAATGTGTTTATAAATTTGAAAAAATGTTTATTCTTCTTCTTAACCTCAAACCTACATAATTAAAAATACAACATTTGACTGAAAATATCAACCCCTATAGACGATACGTATTTTTTGTAGTTTGTTTTTTATTCTTTCTTTGAAAACAAACTTCAATTGAAAACAAACTTTACCTATTGTTTTTCAAATAAACCTTAATCGGTTATGGAAAATATATTGTGAGTACACACTTTACTTACAAGAGATTCCTTTTTGTTGAAAGAATAAATTAACGTTTGTAAGTCGTTATAAAATTCGCGTTTTATTTCAATTACACATACACATAATATGCCGAAAGTTTCCAATAGTTGAGATTATGGTTGGGAATCTCAACATATAATAAAGTTATACCCTTTCTATTGGAAAGGGTATAATTGTGAAGGACGTAAAAACATATTTGCTTTTAGTTTGCAAAAGCGCTGTAAGCTAGTGTTATTGTGGAAAACAGAAGCTTATTGCCAACATCAGTTTACTTAACAATCAGCATACTAGAAGTTGTATACATCAGCTTTTGGCAAACAACAATTTCAAGTTGTTTTATTTTTATCCTTTTTTTCGTATAGTTAATTTTTTTGCTTTTGCAGTTTCCGTTGTCCATCTGTCTTGTTTACTTTACTACTTTTCAGTCAAGTGAGTTAAAAGCCCTATAAATATATTCAGTTTCATTCGTATTTTTGTTCAAGAATTTATTTCTATTCTTCGTCTTTTTTCTGATTCATTTCTCATTTATTTGCACACATCCTTTTTTTCCACTATCTGAAGTAGTTTTCCATTCATTTTTCAGGCGAATTTCAAGCACATTTTTTTGTAGTAGTAGAATGTTTTTAATTTTAATTCGCATCAAATGGATGCTTAAGAACAGTTGTGGGAAACCAGTTCGAAACAGAATTTGTGTAGGTTCTGTAATTCTAAAAAAGTTTAAAAATATTTTAAAACCTAAAACAAAATTGGCGTGGAAATAAAATTAGTTTTTTGTCTTAAATTAATAACACTAGGTGTTCTTAGTTCTCACTATAAAACTGGGCCTAAGACCATATATCTTTTAAAATGTGCACTTAAGTGGCCTTCAATTTAAAAAAAACTGAAGTGTTCAATATAAAATTGGTCCTTAATTTTAATCCTTATAATCAAGCATTAATTATGCACTAAATAAGCAACAAGCTGAGGGCTATGGTCTGGGGCGTGGAGGACTTTTGAAATGGACAAATGTTTAAGATTTGTATAGTAAAACCGCGAAGTGTGGCCTTGCGTTCCTGATCAAAAATGGGTTTTGCTAATTTTTGATTGCTGATAAAAATTTGGTATTGAAATAAAGCTGAGTTTTCATGTAATAATAATATATAAGAACAATGTTTTTTGTGATTCACTTAAAACATAAAACTATGTTCGAGAAATTATTTTTAAATTGATTAAGTTGAAAACACTTTGCTCCACAATATTCAAAGTAATTTTTTGGTATATTTAGTTTAATATTTAAACGAGTTTTAAACCGTTTTAAAAAGGAAAAATTAATATTTTCAAAGGCAACATAGGGTTTCCTAATTTTTACTGCAATATTACGATAAAAAACAAATCATATCTGTCTGATTTTTGTGTTCGAAAAATTACCCATAATTTTTGTTAAATTATCTAAGGAAAATAGGTGTCTCATCAGTTTTAACGTAGGCAAAATTTCGGTTAGTTATACTGTCATATTAGGATTTTTATATTGCACAAAGCTCCTTTAATAATATTTTTTCTGTTGTTTTTTAAATTTATTTATTAAAAATACATGCGAGTTTCACAAGTAGGTAACTTAATTATATTACACTACACAATAGGTCTGTTCTACGTTGTTACCGCGGGAACCTAATTTAAATGAAGCAACAAAAATTAACACACAATTTTTAAAATAGAAACGTTTTTTGGTAAAATTGAGTACTCTCGGTAACGCACGTGAAACAGATCTATTGTGTAGTGTAATATAATTAGGTTACTTGTGAAATTCGCAAGTATTTTTATCCACTTTTTAAAAAATAAATTAACTGTGAACTGTTTTTTTTTTATCTTTTGGAAGAAGTCCTCAAAATAAGTGTTTTTCTATACGAAAAGTTCCCCAGAGTATGATGATTTTTCATAAAAAATGTTCCGAGAATCTGTGGAATTTTCGAAGAAAAAATTCCTCAGAATCTAAGTATTTTCTACAGTAAAAGTCCACAGGATTTACAGGTTTTCTATAACAAAATATCTACAATTCTGAAAGTTTCTCTATACAAAAAATTATTCAGATTTTGAAGATTTTCCTGTAGGTAACATTCTTCAGATTCTGAGTATTTTTTACAAGAAATTCTTCATAATATCAGGGTTTTTCTATAGGAAAAAGTTCTCAAAACCTGAGGGCTTTTCTCCAAAATCTGATAGGATTTCTTTAGGAAAAAGTGCTCAGATTCTAAAAACTTTTGTATACCCTACTAAAAAGAATTATATGACTTTTGATATTTGAAAAATGAAACATCTAATTGTATCAAATTAGATCGTATTAAGATCATATTATATCTAATTTGAGACAATTAGATCTAATTTGATGGAATAAGATATGGCATGATACAATTTTATCCGGATTTTGTCCTCATCCAAATGTATCAAATATAATATAATCATGTCCAACTATATATAATGGTATATAATTCGATACATTTATACATAATTATATGTTGTATAATTATTATATTATATAGGTCTATATATAACTGGATATTGTAATATGTTACACTATATATTGTGCAATATATAACAAGATATAGTTATATATTTAGGATATTATTTCGTAAAATTTTATACAATTATATCTTGGTATATATGTTCCAGTATATAACTATACAAAATTTTATGTGATAATACATGACTATATTAAAAGTTTTTTACTTGGGTATAGAAAATCCCCACGCTATTAGGGTTTCTTTACAAGATAATGTCATCAGAATCTGAAGAATTTCCTTTAAGAACTTTTACTAAAAGAAAAGTTTCTCAGAATCTGAAGGGGTTTCTATAGGAAAAAGTCTCCTACATCTGAGGAAAAGTTTTCTAATATCTGAGGGTTTATATTTACAAATATAAGTGTTTTTCTATAGGAAAAAGTCCTTGCAATCTAAGTGTTATTCTTCAGGAAAAAGTCCTCAGAACAAAGTAGTTTTTCCATTGTCACAAGCTCTTAGACTCAGAATATTTTTCTAGCAAAAAGCATTAGAGTCAAGCGATTTTCTTTAGGAAAACTTCCGCAGAATCTAAGGGGTTTTCAATAACATATCGTCCACACAACCTAAGGGTTTTCTATTAGAAAAGCTCTACCAATTCTCAGTTTTTTTTTATAGGAAGACGACCTCAAAACCATGTGACTTTTATTAATGTTAAAATTTACATAACCTTTTGACTTTTCGATAAGGAAAAAGTTCACAGTTCTTTTTGGCTTTTCTACCAGAAAAAGTTTACAGAGTCTGAGGGTTTTTGTAGGAAAAATCTTTATAATTTAAGGTTTTCCTAAACAAAAAAAAAAAAAAAAACTGAGAAAAATTCCTCAAAATCTTTTGGTTTTTATATACATTTTTCTATTTTCTTTGCTATAGACATCATTTTCAATATCAAGTCTTTATTTAACAGGGATTATAAAAATTTTCAAAAATGTATTATGCGAAAAATCTGTAGATTCTAATAAATTATCGCAATAGTATAACTATTAGCCTCTAAAATGTTTCTTTTAAAAAACTTTAGAAAGCATTCATAGTCTAATGTTTTTCTGTAAAAAAATTTTAAAGATCTGCTGATTTTCAGTTTTAAAATAATGGTTTTTATCTACTGGGCTGAAATCGAAATTAATATAAATATTTTTAAAACACTGATACTCTCAGGGTTGATTGGCCTCATATTTATCCGTATTCTTTCGCTATTTAAGCGATTAATTTTGTAAAATAGTTCAAGTAATATTCATCTACACTCAGAGAATTTCTGTAGTTACTACATGATAGTTATTTGTGGAGTAACGTGCTTGTAGTTATTTTAATTGCAATTGTTTTACTTGGGGAAGAAATTTTAAAAATTGTTGACAGTCTTTTTTAAAAAACCCGCAAAAGCTACTGTATTTCCATTACATTTACTTTATGCAGTTTCTTTGAATTTTTTGACAAACACATTTACTTTTAAAGTGTGTTCGTGTTTGTCTCTCGTTAAAATATTCTACACATATAAAAAATATGGCGTTTAGAAATTTATAGTGAAAAAGTATGAGAAGGACGCGCGATTCACAATAGTTGGTATATCTTTGACACAGGGTTTGTGTCTTTAATAATTTATATGGCATTTTGGAGGATAAACATCTGTAATTTTTTCCTACATGGTTATTGAACGAAATAGTGGAAACGACAAAGTTTGTTTTTTGCTTCGAAAATATCTAATTCTATGCCAATAAAGCATCAATTGCGGGAAGTTTTGTTTTACTTCAATTAAAAAACAAAAAATGCAGCGCATCGTTTGCTCACCGAAGCTTATCCTGAATATGTTGCATTGATTTTTGTGCAGTTCAGAAGTGGTGATTTTGACATGGAAGACAAAGGCCGCCCAGCTGAGCCAAAAAAGTTTGAAGATGATGAATTGGATGCATTACTCAATGAAGATTGTTGTCAAACTCAAGAAGAACTTCCAAAATCATTAGGTGTCACTCAAGCAGCAAAATGTTTGCAAGGAGCCGGATTCATACAAAAGCAAGGCAATTGGGTACCACACAGGTTGTAGCCAAGAAACGTTAAAAGACGATTTTGCATGTCCGAAATTCTACTTGAACGCTATAAAAAGTAGTCAGTCTTGCATCGAATCATTACTGGCGATGAAAAATCGATCCATACAACGACCTGAAGAGCAAAAAATCGTATGTGAAGCCCGGCCGGATGATTTAGTTGGAGCAAATCATTGGTTGTATTTTGTATTTATAAAAACAATCGTCACCGCAGTCATTTATTTTGTTTTTGTACATCGCAGCGGAACCCGCAGCCATATCCTTAAGGTTGTATCTCTTCTCTTAGGCTTTCGAGTTAGCTAAGCAAATGATAAGAACTATTAGAGTTGGTTTTCCTTATAATTTTCTTATACTATACCGCGGCTATAAGTACTGCTATATTTCAGTTGTTTAGTCTGCCCCATAGTAATAAGTAGGCCACCCCAAAAGAAGCCAGAGCATGTTTTTTATTTGAAAAGATAGTACAATTTGGATTAAATACAAGTTCTGATCTTAAAAATATAAGAATTTAAAGCTATATTTGTTAGAGCTTTTTTTGCTTATTTTATTTAATTTTGCTTGTTTTTGCTTATTTTTTAAATATTGGCTTATTTTTGCTATTTTCTTTAATAAATAAGCCTATTTTAGCTTTTTTATACGAAAATATATCATATTTTTCCTTTTTTTTCATAAAATCAGTAATTTTAAACATTATTTTTAAAATTTATTTTAAATTAAAAAATCTCTTTTGTTAAGATAAAGTTTTTATTTTTTCAATTTGAATTCTAATAGTACAGATATGACAATGACCATTTCCTTAGGCAAGAATGAAATGCGGATAGGGCTATGCTTTCAAGAGATTACTTTTCACAATTATTTAAAGTTTTGGGATTTTAGCACATTTAATTCGTAAATGAAATTAAAATATTTCCCGATGAAAATAAATTTAAGAATGTCATAACTTTGTTTGATTCCTGAAGTTCCAAGGAATGTAGCACTGTATTGAATGAAAAATTTAAATTAAATTTAAATGCAAAGCAAAATAGAGTAATAATAACAAAGGATAAAAATAGCATTGTTAAATTTCGTTGATGTTAGTCTAAGTTGAGTTGTTGATACGAAATTCGATTTTCTTTCAGCGGTCACATAAGTAGACAACATTAAAATATGAGCCCACACAAGACGAAATACACTGATGATGGCTTTGTAGCGAAAGCCGAAAATACGTATTCTGTATTGCTGGTCTTATCGAATTCTTTCAAATATATTTCTATTCTTTGTAATTTACTTGTAAAAATTGTATCATCTTTCTTTGATTTGAAAATAATTTAAACAGAAAGTGATATTAATTAATGATCTAGTGTCAAACTAAAAAGAACATTCATTTACTTAAAAATAAGAGATCAACTAAATATTCCCCCATTCATTTTATGAGAATTTTAGTGAAGAAATAATGAAGTTTAAGGGCTTCTTCTAACATTTTAATTGCTTTTTTTTTATTTTAGTAATAAGGAATGTTATAGTTGGCTTGTTTTTATTACTGCCGTTTTTCTGCAGGCCATTTCGTAGGAATAAGGACTATTAGGATTGTAGTTTCTTATTCAGTAGTTTAGCCTGTCCCGTAGTAATAAGAAGTGTTAGGGTTGGCTTTTCTTGTTTTTGCTACTGCCCTTTTTCTATAGGCCATCCCGTAGGAATAAGGAATGTTGGCTTTCCTTATTCAGCCGTTAAGTCTGATCCGTAGTAATAAGGACTAGGGTTGGCTTCTCTTGTTACTGTCCAATAAACCAAACGATATCGAAATGATATCACCTAGGTGATAATTATTATCATATATGATAATCACTTGTGATACGAAAACGATAGATTTTTTGTTCTAAAATGTACCTTTCCTAACGATATCGTTTTTCCAAGAAATTATAATACCGTTTTCGTTATCGAAATTCCCTGGAATAACGATAGTAAAATCGCCAAAATCTGGCCCAGCATCGAAACACTATCGTTATTGCAGGCGATTTCGATATCGAAAATGATATAATATATGATAGCAAAATCGGAATACTTTTAAAATGAGCTGAAATGAAGCCATAATGAAAAATTGATAGTGAAATCTTCATATTCAGAAGAAAAGTCGAACTCACCTAGATTTTCCAACTATAATTGTCCAATAACAAGGAGTATAAATAACCAAACGAAGTAAAAATTGTAAGTTTTTATAAATTTTATTTGTTTCTGCAAACTGTTTGAATTTTTGAAAATAATGAATATTTTGAAGTATACTTTATCATAAAACCTTATCGAAAACGATATTAGATATTGTTTTCGGATATTTAAGGTGATAGCGATTTCGCTATAGTACCTTTCTTAGGTTTATTGGGTGGCCTTATAATGTAGGTCGTCCCACAGGTTTAGGGACTGTTAAAGTTGTCTTTACTTATTTCTGACCTTTTTCTGTAGGTTGTTCCGCAGTGGTAACGACTCTTAAAGTTGGCTTTCCTTATTGCTACCCTTCAACTGCAGACCGTCTTGAAGTCGTTAAAAGCTGTCTCCGTGCGATAAAAATAGGAAATTTGTATATCATGTTGCTGTGGTAGTCGTAGCAGTGTGTCGCAACAATAACCGGGAATTTTACGAATCATCCATAATAAATAATAAGATAATACAAATTTTTAATAACATTTTAAATTTACGAATATAAAATTAAAAAAAAAAAATATTTTAAAGGAATGTTTTTCGTTCGATTTGAGATCATATATATTTTATATCTTTCTTTTGAAATTATTTTCAAATTAAAGAAAGATGAAACACTTTGAAACACCGGTACCAATCGCGAAGCAAACAAGATTCGATACCGCTACCGCTACCCACTTTGGGAACCAACTTTGGGTTTCCCATAAAAAAACTTGTAATAATCTGTGAGTTTTGTATATGAAAATTCAATTGTTCAATGAAAATATCAATTCAATTTCTAAGTTTCCATTCATTGAAAAAATTGATAAAACATTAATGGAAATTCCGATTTTCCTTTTTAAATGCAGAAAATATGGAAGATATTCCGGAACGCATGAATTTTAATTCCGTATGTACCAATTGACATTCAGATATCATTAATTGAAAATAAGAAAATATCAATTAAAATTCAAAATATATAAATTTTTATTTTTTTATATTCTCTGAAAACAGATTCTATGCTGACAACCCAATTTGTTGCCAATCGAATGGTTCAGTACCAAATCTGTTTTCTAGGTGTAGGGTGAGCTACGTTCCACCTGAGAGTCGCGACTTCCCATTTGGGAGCCATTGGCGTAACTGATGCTCACGCTTTATATATGTGCTCGTACACTTGGGCGTATGATTATTTTTGGAATATTCTATTGAATATAAAGTATACGCTACACGCAACCTAAAAAATCTTTAAACATTTGTTATTTTACAATGGAATTATTGTTTCCTTTGTTTTGATTTTTTGAAAATTGTTGGACATCTCTGTTTTAAAATTTCTTTATTTAAAATCCGGTATTATTATTATTGTTTGGTTTCCATTTGTAGCTTATGTGTATTTATTTTCACACATTTGACCAAACATTTACACTCGCAAATAGTTACACATATGTACTTATATGTGTATGTTTCATGTTCATTTATTTTCTAAATAAATAAATGTTTAAATTCATTCATCTTCTAGATGTTGTGTTCACTTTATATGATTGTGTGTAAACAAAACACCGATTTTGCACTATGTACTTTATTCGAGGGTTATTTATTGTATTTTATTTCCTTTACTTTCTGAAACCTGCATTACTTACACACACTTTACCACCACATTATCGCCACAACCGTTACAATGGTTAATAGTTCTTTTGTTAAAAGTCAATGAATATGTTATACATCTTTCCTTTACGAGTTTACATCAGTTTTAACCATCATATTTGCTACAATTTATTACACGAATATTGATTTTAACAACTTAAAAATATAAATTAAGAAATTGTAACTTGTAAATTGTAAGCATGGGGATATTAATGAGAATGAGTTAAAACTAGGTTATTTAACGATTAATCGATGAATTTACTTTAAATAATTGTTTAGTTATTTTAAATTTAAAATCTTGATTCACAAATAGCTCGAGTAATTTTGGTTGATTGATCGAGTAACTGGAGAAAATCGAATTTTTTTTTTGTTTTTTTTAAATTTATTTACATTTTTTATATTTTTTATAAAATTTAAAATTATGTATCTTACACAAAAAAGTCATCTAACAATTCTACATGCCAGTTTAAAAATATTTTAAAATAAAATTTCAACAATTAAAATCAATAAATTGTGCTAGAAATATTAAAATAAAAAAACGCATTCAGCAGAAAAGCAATTTCATTTTTTGGGTTGCAAAGGAATGTTACTTTAGAAGTAGGTATTTGTTGTAGGAGTTAACATCAATTATTCTTCTCAATCAATTATGATTCTAATATATATATTTTTTGCAGATTACTTCTAATGCCTTTTTGTGAAATTATCTTCACTTGCCAATCGAGGAAATGGTTTTTGTTATAAGGAATACTTCAAGACCTAAAGGGCAGAAACACTGGAAATTCGGATGATTTCCCTCATGAAAAGGAGGAGCACCTTAATACATTTAGGAATTACAGCTTGGCTAGGAAAATGGTCCTTCTTAAATAAACTCTTGCAGAAATAACTTATTAACGTAAGTTTATTACAAAGGTTTAAATTTATAAAATTTTGTTTTTATTCATTTTCAATAAATTTAATAAAAAATATATTTTCATATGCATATTTATTGGAAATGGTTTATAAAATTTGGAAACTCAATTGCTGCTACAAAATTATTTTTTATGAGGGCGGTATTAACCACTGAACATATTGAATCGTAACCGCCCCGATTCAATGGGCAACAAATTCGCTTGCAACAACGAATCTGTTTTCTGGGTGTGATAACAGAACTTTATAAAGAATATATTAAGAAACATTTATTAAAAATTTGCAAATCATAGGTGTGAAAACTTTTTAAAACCGATATAATTCTGTCAAAAGCCGGATGGTTGGTCAGGTTAAGTACACTAATAGAAAAAAGTCAGTTAAAAGGCTTTCTAATGCTTTCTAGCAAAATTTTTTATGATTCTAGAAGGGTAAATTTTTATTACTATTAAATAAAATCTAGCTTCATTTTTATTTATTTTTTCTATTCCTATCTTTCTAATATTTAGAAAAAAAAAAATAGTTAATTTCGGCAGCATTTACGTAAGGTAATTATTAACTCATTTTTAGTACATAGTACAGTGAAAAACCACAGAAACATATATAGGGTCCGCCATCTAACGTTTTTTTTTCAACTAGTGCTTATTTCGTGAATGGTAACACTTAGCTCATGTCTGATTTGACAGATCATTAGTTTTATCCTTCCGCTGAACGAATATGGTTGTGTATACGCTTGAATAACGCTGGGAAACATTTCGACATTATTTTGAAAATCATGGTAATGTTGCAGAATGTGTGCGAAGTCAATGGCGATCGTTATCGGGCCATGTTGAACGAATTTTTGTTCACAAAAACTGAAGAGGAGGATATTGGCAACATTTGGTTTCAACAGGACGGCGCTACGTGCCACACAGCCGAAGCTACACTCGATGTTTTGCGCCCTGTTTTTGAAGATCGCATTATCAGCCGCAGAGCTGATGTCGTTTGGCTACCTCGGAGCTGCGATTTGAAACCGTTGGACTATTATTTGTGGGGTGCCATCAAAGATAAGTGTTACGCCGATAAGCCAGAGACAATTGACGCTTTAAAGGACAATATTCGTGAAGCCATTGGTGAAATACAGCTGCACACAATCAATAATGTGCTTAAAAATTGGGCCGATCGTGTAGGCTACTGCATGGCCAGCCGAGGCAGCCATATGAATGAAATTATTTTCCATTATTAACCGGAAGGATTGTACTTTCAAATAAAAAAAGAAATTTGAGAAAATATTCAGTAGTTTTTTTTTTATAGCCTTTTTTAAAAAAAAAAAGTTATTTGGCGGACCCTGTATTAATTTTTATCAAATATTTCTGCTGATTTAATCAGGATAGACTGCTTACAATAACCGATTAGCTTTCGAAAAGCCCTAAAGAGAATTATTTTTAATCAAAGGATTCTTTATAATTTTTAATTGAATATTTTCATTTCCATCCATGGATGGTAACCTAAACAAATGCGGTTATCGTTAGGGTAACGATATTTTATGTTATTTCGGTAACGGTATTTTAAGCGTAACGCTATTTCATTTATTTCGGTATCGGTATTTTAAGGATAACGGTATTTGAGTTATTTTGGTAACGGTAATTTAAAGATAACGATATTTGGGTTATTTCGGTAACGGTATTTTAAGGTTAACGGTATTTCATTTATATCGGTAACGGTATTTTAAGGGTAACGGTAGTCAGTTATTGCGATGCATCCCGCAATTTTTTTTTTACAAAAAACATAATCAATTTATCAACTTAATGTACAAAAAATACTCAATACCCAGGAAAATTTTTTACAATCGGTAGCCAACCACACCCATTCTACAACTGGTTCCACTGCAACCGATTCCATCGAACTGGTTCCGGAACCAGTTGCTGGGATCCTATATGGAAGGTGTGGGTGACGTAGAATCAATTCCAGAACTAGTTCCAGAACTCATTCTAGAGCAACCGGTTCTACTTTGGAGCTATAGAAGGGGTTGCTTCTTGGACAATTTCAAACAAAAAGAATCGGTGTTAGAATCGACAGTAGAAGGAGTTGTGAATGAAAAGTACCCAGGAAAATTTTTTACAATCGGTAGCCAACCACATCTATTCTACAACTGGTTCCACTGCAACCGATTCCATGGAACTGGTTCCGGAACCAGTTCCTGGTATTCTATATGGAAGGTGTGGGTGACGTAGAATCAGTTCCAGAACTAGTTCCAGAACTGATTCTAGAGCAACCGGTTCCACTTTGGAGCCATAGAAGGGGTTGCTTTTGTGACAATTTCAAACAAAAAGAATCGGTGTTAGAATCGACAGTAGAAGGGGTTGTGAATGAAAAGTAGCTATTGTACAACCGATTCTTTGGAACAGAAAATTTTCCTGGGTAGTATTGTACAACCGATTCTTGGGAACAGAAAATTTTCCTGGGTAACCACGTGAAATTACCAAAAGAAGAAAACTAAAAATAACGGTAACCGTATTTTAGGGATAATGCTATTTCATTTATTTCGGTAACGGTATTTTAAGGATATCGATATTTCTTTTATTTCGGTATCGGTATTTTAAGGATAACGGTATTTCAGTTATTTCGGTATCGGTATTTTAAGGATAACGGTATTCCGGGTATTTCGGTAACGGTATTTTAGGGGTAACGGTAGTCAGTTGAAAGGGTTTTGAATCGATAACGGTATTTTAGCGGTATTGCCTGCCAACCCTATTTCCATCAATTCGATTATGTGGCGTATGAGTGTTATATTTTATCTATCATAATTAAAAACACTCATACGCACAGTGGGATATATTAAAAAAAAGAATAGGAAAATAAACTCTAATGAACTGAGGTCGAATTACGGCATCCCTGATCGATATTTTTCGTTCGAAATAAGTTTTTTATTTCGGAAAATGAAGCATTTGGATGAAATTTTTTGAGCCAGGGATTCTATAATTCGTCCCTAGATTGGATATAAGATTAAAATATTGTGTTATCATTGTTAGTTTTTACGTATTTACACATTGAAAAAACGGATTTCGAACAATTTCGCTCGTTCACGAATGCCGTAATTCGGCCCTGTTTTTTAGCGTTTCGTACCGCACTTCGTCGAACACAGTACACAAACACATTACTTAGACAGAAAACACATACGCTATTTTTCCAATGGGTGTTTTTGTTCACAGTGAAAACAGATTCATGCTTACAACCGAATTTGTTACCAATCGAATGGATCGGTTGTGGTAATCGAATTTTTCAGTTGTGACAACTGAATATCATTAGAGTTAATAGTCATTTGATAATGACAACAGAATTTCTATTGCCTCAACAATAATTCGGTAGTGACAACTGTAAAATTATGTTGTCACAACCTAAGTATTCGATTGGCAATAAATTTAGTTGTAAGAACGAATCTGTTTTCTGGGTAAACACCTGAATTCGGTACACTATAATTGTGAGAGGCCGTTCTTCTGGAGACAGGCGCCTTTTGTAGTGACAGGTCACTACCGTACAAATTACCAAGTAATGATAGGTCGTTACCCTTTGCATTACATTAAAACACAACATAATAACTTACTTAAAATAAGTTACAGAAGTGTTTATATATTCTGTTAAAATAATTACTTACTGGTAATTGCTTAAATAACTACCGATTTAATAATTAAATAGTATCCTACTAAAGACATTTTATGATACTAAAGTGTCTTTAGTATGATACTAAATTTAGTAAAAAGTGTATTTATTGCCATAACTTTTGCAAATGGAAACTGTTTCGCTTGAAATTTTGCAAGAACAGTTGTTGGAGGTAACCCCATATTATACTAAAAGTTGGACTTTGGGGACATCTTGGAAAGCTATGCTGCCATGCAACATTTTTGAAAAATTTTAACGTATAGGCCGCTATATATGAATACATATTTTTATTGAAATATTTTACTTTTAATTGCTTCCTTACTAAGGCATTACATTTTTTGAGGTCGATTGTACATTAGGCGACTAAAGTCGCTGAAATAGCCAAAAACCATAAAAACCTATATCAAACGCTAAGTAGTGGTTTAAATATCAAGATTAGTACATCGCATTTATATCGTAAATATGGCAACAGGTCCTGTGCTTACATTTTAACACAAAAAATTCATATTAATTGAATTTGAAAAATTTTTTATATAAAAACTGAATGGACAATCGCCAAACTTTAAAGACATTTGCGAAAAATCTATACCATTGATCGAAAAATAAAGTACGTCATTGTAATCAGTATGTCCAAAATATATAAAACTAATGGTCAGATCTCCATTAATTTTTTGAATGTCATGCAGTGTAGTTACATGATTAAATCAAAATTTCAATTGGAAAACTATTGTACAATACGCAGAAAGAATTTACAAAATTCTAATTAAATTTTTAAACGCCTTTCTCAAACCAAGTTTGTAAATACAAAAAAAAAACTTTTTAAAAAGGCACCAACAAAGAAATTTGTAAATCCAAAAAAAAATTGTTTTTTTTTTGTAACTTTGGATTTTTATTTTTAAACAATTTTTATATGAAAGATAACAATTTACAAACGCGTTACAAACAGGCACCCGATGTTAATACTTTTAAAACGTTTTATTTTGTTTTTTCCTCAATAAAAAAAAATCACTTGTGTACAAATGAATTTATTTTTCTTGATGGATATTTTGTTTTCATCAATTTTTTTATTTTTTGTTTTCTTTTCGAAAACAAAATTTTAAAAATATCCGTACTGATATTTTCAGGAAAGTTGAGAATTATTTTTATTTTGTACTGAGGAAAAAACAAAAAAAAAACGTTTTTTTTGTATTGAGGAAAAAACAAAATAAAACGTTTTAAAACGTTTTTTTTAGTTTTTTCTGATTACAATTACATATAAATTTTGTAAAAATTCTTAAAACAACATTCATATAGACATATTTCTGCATCCAATGATATAAATCTTTGCGTTATTAAAAAGTAATAAAAATTTCCGCCGAAAAGACTTCTACAAAGCATGATAATCAGCGATTAACATTCTGCAAGCAAATATATTGATGCAAAACTATTCCTTTTTGCAAATTTTTTTGTCGTGATTTTTTGTTTTTGCAATCTAACTAGCTAATTTTGGTATAGGATATATGTATTATAGTCCCTAGATTATGGATTTTAAAGAACCCCACTTAAAAAATTGCAAACCAATGGCGGAACGCGAAAAAAAACTTTATGGTACAAAAAATGAATTAAAAATTGTTATCAGAAATTTACATTCTGCAAACAAATACACTGATGCAAAAAATTTTCTTTTCGGAAAATTTTTTTCGCGAATTTTTTTTGCAAACTAACCACCAAGTTTTTATATGAGAATATTGGTATTATAGTCCCAAGATTATGAATTTTAAAAATCCGCACTTAAAAAATTGCAAAAAAAATCGCGGAACGCGAAAAAAAGCTTTTTGGTACAAAAAAAAAATTTAAAAACTCAGTCAGCGATTTACATTTTGCAAACGAATATGTTGATGCAGAAATTTTCCTTTTTGTAAAACTTATTTTTCGCGAAATTTTTTGCGTACGAACTACCAAACTTTGGCATAAGATATGTGTATCATAGTCCCAAATTTATGAATTTTAAAAAACCGCATTCAAAATTTTTTAAACATTCTGCTATACATATGTTACATACATATACATATGTATATTGATGCAAAACTATTCCTTTTTGGAAAATTGTTTTTCCCAATTTTTTTTGTTTTCGCAGTCTAACCAGATAATTTTGGTATAGGATATAAGTATTATAGTCCCTAGGTTGTGAGTTAAAAAAAACCGCTCTTAAAAATTTGCAAAATAATGGCGGAACGCGAAAAAAAGCTTTATGGTACAAAAAATAAATTAAAAAACTCAGTCAGCGATTTACATTCTTCAAAAGAATATGTTGATGGAAAAATGTACCTTTTTGCTAAATTTTTTTTCGCGAAACTTTTTGCATACTAACCACCAAACTTCGGCATAAGATATGGGAATTATTGTCCTAAGGTTAAAAATTTAAAAAAACCGCACTCAAAAAATTGCAAAATATTGGCGGAATGCGAAAAAAGCCTTTATGATACAAAAAAATAGTTAAGAAACCTAATCAGCAATTTATATTCTGCAAAAGAATACATTAATGGAAAAAAATTTTTTTTTGCAAATTTTTTTTGGCAATTTTTTTTTTGCGAACTAATTACCAAACTTTAGTATGAGATATGGGTATTATGGTCCCTAGGTTATAAATTTTAAAAATCTGCACTTAAAAAATTGCGAATTAATGGCGGAATGCGAAAAAGGTTTCTTGGTGCAAAATTTTAATTAGCAAACTTATACAGCGATTTCATTCCGAAAATGAATAATATTAGTGCAAAATGCTGGTCAATTGGCAAACATTTTAGCAAAAAAAAAATATTTGCAATATATGTTTGTATGTATATACCGCTCAACAGTTCACTCTAGGATATTATATGATTTTCTACAGATTTGAAACCAAAAACCATAATAATCTCCACCATAAAAATAAAACAAAAATTTTAAAATTCTATTCACATTTTTGTACTTAGTACAAAGATGAAAAACAAAAAAAAACGTTTTTTAAAACGTTTTAAAAAGTTTTATTTTTTTATCAATTTTTTTATCTTTGATATTTATACCTAAAGATATTTTTCGAATTTCAACTTGAGGGATATTTTTGTTTTAAAGTACATTTGAAATTTTTTGTTTTCGATTGAGAAATAAAAACATTTTGAACTTTAGTGATATTTATTTTTGATAAAAACAAAAAAAAAACGTTTTCTGGTGCCTGGTTACAAATATTTCAAACAAAAAAATTGTTGGAAATAAAATTTAATTTAAAAGCAAATGTGATTGCTTCTACAAATTCCGATTGTTGGTGCCTACTGTTTTTTCTGTGTATATTTCAATTCATTTAGGAATATATTTGATGGTGACAACAAAATATTTCGGTGGCAAAAAAAAAATCGTTTGTCGCAATTAGTCTGCTTTCGCTGTGCGGAAACTATCACGTAAAACTGGGAATATATGTATATTTATACTTTTCCTTTGCGGTACTTTTTGTTCTTTTTTTTTTGCTTAGCTTCGTTACACACGCTTTAGCATTAATATGGATACAACTTTTGGCATTTTATGTTGGTATTTGTGTTGCTATTCTTGGTACTGTTGTTATTCATATTTGCTATATTTTTTTAAAAAAATAAGTTGACGTTTTATAGCTCAAGGCCTAAATGGTTGGTTATTTTATGAATTTTAAGGACGAGTGGTATGCTGTCAAATATACTTTTAACTCACACCTGCCGTTGTCTGTAGGTATATTACACATAAACACAGTATGCGTTTATTCGAAATAAAAAATAAAATGTGTATAGCTGGCCTCAGCATGAGGTTAATGGAATAAAAAATGGAATATAACTTTGGTTAAAAAAATTTTTTTTTTACCAATTTTCGTTAACAATTTTATATATTCGTTACTGTGGGTTAAATATTTTTTTACGTTATTTTCATTTTTTATCTAAATTTTTACAAATAGGATTTTGTATTTAACCTTTAGACCGTTGTTTTTATTTGAACACCCTCACATATATAAAATAACAAACTACATGTTCACTTTTTGTGCTTCTATACATTCATAACGAGAAAAATATTGTACGTATGACCTCTAGAATTTATACGTTCATTATTTGTTTTACTTTGCACATACAAATGGATTCGGAGAAAAACTGTTATCAAAAAATATTAAAATATTTCATAAAACTTACTAGTGTCTTTCATTTGGCAATAGTCATTCGGTGGATTATGAAGAAGTATTTTAACAATTTTTCACCAAGCGAGTTTTTTTTAACAAAACAAGCAGTAAGCAATTTCTGTAACTTTTGTAGCTTAGTCGCGTCTCCTAGAGGTGGTATTAGAAATTAAAATTGTAAAAAACTTAAAAACTTTGATATTTTTAAATTTTTTTTAAAAATTGTAGTTTGACAATTTTGGTACCAAAAATTAAAACGGATTAATTTTCTGCATATGGGCAAATCTACGGAACCGGGCGATTACATGTTACTCGGGATTTAAACCATTTTAATAACGATATCTAATATTTTTGATGGTATCAGCATTTTCCCTAATTTACCCTAATTTTGCTTGTAACTTTCAAGAGTTTTTCAACTCTTTTGGTTATAACTTTTTCAGCATAAAAGGAAATCGCCCAAAACCTTTGGTGGATAAAAACTATGATGTTAGAAAATCTCCCACTTGTTAAAAAAATAGGTGCCCTCAGTTAGGAACAAATGGTAGTTTTTTAAAATCTGTAACTCTGTTTTTTGAATAAAGAGTAATTTCAGACATTTTTAATTTTTGTGATTTCAGCCTCAGTGCATATATACTGACATATAACTGACAATTAAACAAAAAAATTTAGATCAAATTAATAAGTGTGCCTTCAAAAATAAAGAAAATATGACAATAATAATCTCTTCACCTCTATGCGTGAACAACTTGAAATTTGATATTTTTTGAAGGGCACATCCGCAGTTTGAGAAATAATTAGTTGCAGTCCTGCGTGATCGGAATATAGGGGTGATACTATTATTGTGTGTAAGCGCTAAATAGATTGTACTATTAGTTTGGTGTCCAAACCCATTTTAGGTTAAATTTTGTAGCTTTTCATAGATTTTTGGAGCTAAAAGTAATGTAGAAACCAAACGGATAATCCGATGTTTTAGCACTTACACACAACAATATTAATTGCGACATATAAGCCAGATTTCAGCCCTTAATTCTTTTATCTGTGGATGTGCTAGTCAATTTAAAGTTGAATTTTTAGCGTATTGTACAGCGAAAATTGATGTAAAGCCTCAAAATTAAATCCGATCTGTTTAGTACTTTCACATAATGAGAGCCATGATAAGATCTACCGTTCCAGATAGATTGGACTTCTTAATTATTAAAACTGTGGATATGCCTTCAATTTGAATTTAACCTTGTAGCAAATTTTGCAGAAAGATATGTTGTAGAGAATACGAAATTCGTCCGATCCGTTTGGCACTTTAGATAATAATAGTAATGAAGATATGTACCATTCAAGATATATTTGATCCCATAATTTTTTAAACCGTGGATGTGCCATTCAATTTTGTGCTGCAGTTTTGAGAGAAATTTATATGGGCACAAGTCCAAACATAGACCGATTTAAATCAAAATCAATAGACTTCGTCCTTGCGCCGATATAAATCGGTCTACCAAATTTTATCAAAAAATCTTAATATTTGCGACCTGTAGCGTGCGCACAAGAATACATGGAGAGACAGACGGACGGACGGAAAAATTAAAAAAACAACATTAGTACTTATAATCAATAATGGAAATATAGCACGACTATGCATTTTTGAATAAAATTACCGTGACGATTGAAAAATGTGTGTCATCTTTTTTCATTAAATCGAGGTAAAAGTGTGTAAAACAACTCAAAAATTGCCAAAAAAAAAAAGGTTTTTGTTAACTTTGCTCAAAAACCAGATGTGCTGGAAAAATTTGGAAACCTAATTCGGACTCAGCATGGAAAAGTTACTTGAAAATGTGTGGTCGCATGCCCGAAAAATCCAAAAATTTTTAAATATTTATTAGCGAAAATTTGTGCGGATTTTTGTTTATAACTTTTTTAGCACTCAAAAAAATTTATTCACGCGAACAGATTACTTCTTTTTAATATATTTTAATTAAGTTAATCTAGAAAAAAATGTGTGCCACTAATTTGAAATTTTTCATTTTTAAAATCTGAAATCGACCTGTTTCGTAGATTTTCCCATATCTATCAACCCTGGAATTACAATATTTATAATTTTTTATTTGCGTTTATATTCAAGACCTCAAGCAATTACATGTTTATTATTACGTTGTCATATGGCCTTCCTATCAAAAGTTATAGGCTCTTAAAACAAAACGTGTCTTTAAAGACACTTCGGTAAAAGATGTGTTAGTTGTAGACAAGTAATTTTAAGAGAATTAAGTATTATTTTTTATTTAAAAATATTTACAAATAGAGAAATATTGTCCATTTTTGTATACATGTTAAACCATTTTTTACCAATGTGATTAAAAGTGTTATCTACTGTTAAGAGCCTATAACTTTTGATAACATGACAAGAAGGATACAAATTTGAGCAATTAGTGTTGCCAAATAAACAAGTTGTAAGAAAACGTCTAAGATACCATTTTTTTTTTAAAAAGTTCTTAAAAATATTGCAAAAGAAATAATTTAAATTTCTTGCAATTTTTTCACAGAAATTTGTATTATTAAAATATAAAAATTAAATTTTTGAAAAAATATTAACCATTTAAATACCTATAGAGTGTCCAAATTTCAATTTGAATTACTTATACCACCACTAGAGGGCGCGACTTAGCCATAACAATTACAAAAAAGGCTTACTACGAAACCGGCCTATCTTTGTACCAAGTTTTGTTAAACAATTTCCACGTAATCCATGAAATATGAAATAGGTTAATCAGAAATTCTCTTTAGGAAACAACCCAGCAGAACCTTGGTAATATGTCGGTAGGAAATTACCTCCCAGCAAAATCTTTCATTACCAAATAAGTGGTTATATAATGAAACTAAAATTTTTTACTACTTATAATTCGGCTTCAGTACTAGTCATTTTTGTTAGGCGAAGCCGTTTTTGTATGTTTTACTTATTTATAAAGATATAATGTGAATTTGGTAACTACTTATTTTAACAACTTGTAACCACTTATTTGTTAACTGCGTATAAGCCAACGAGTACCTACTTATTTTGGTAATTACTTATTTTATATACTTTTGTAATGCATCGGGTAAGCGGGTGCACAAATTTTGTGCGTTTTTTCATGCAGCGAATATGGACAACTACTTACAAAAACGACCTTGTCGAACAAAAATAATGAGTTTTGACACTGAATTATAAGCAGTAGACCCTAATTCTACTGCTTATTATTTAGATATTAGTAATGAGCACCCATTACTGAGATTTAGCTGGGCTGGTAACATTCCCAGCAAAATATTGGCAATGACTCCTAATTGCTGTCTGCATTACCAATAATGGTATATCATAAACTTTTGCATTATTTTGTAATATAAAAGAATGACTTCCTAATAACGGCCTATTGTATTCATTGCTTTTAAATATAAAATAATGACTTACTCGGAATAGTTTATATAAGTACTTTTTACAAAGTTAAATTTAATACATTTATATTTATTACATGTAAATATGTTTTGTGTTAAAATTTTTATGACGAGTACTAAAATTACACACTAGCAAAAACTTTAATATCTCTGAATGTATTTCCTGAAGCTAATAGTATTTGTGTAACCCCTTATTTTTAAGAATCAAGTAAGCAGTCGAGTAACCACTTATAATTCAACTTTTTGAAGGCATGTTTGTAACCACTTATTATTCAGAATCTCATAACTACTTACTTTTTTCGTAAGCGAGCGAGTAAGCGTGACTACTTATAAAAACGACCACGCCAAACAAAAATATTGAGTTTAGACGCCAAAAAATAAGTTGTGTGCATTATTTCGGAATATTACACCTTACCCTTGCATTACTTCGGATACCAAATCTCGTTTTTTTTATAAAATTTAAAAAATTAAATTTTTGTATTGTATCTAGTGTGTTGAGATGTATGAAGGTATGTATAGTTGATATTTTAATTGGTAAATGAAGAAATAAAGTTTAAATAAAATTTGTTCATAAAAATTTGTCAAATTGAAATTAATATTCGAACTAGAAAATTGAAATATAAATAAAATGATGGAATTCCCAGTTCGTACTATTTGAAGCAGTAAGTTAGCATTTGCTATTACGGCCCAGTATAGAAAATCAATACCAGATATGTGGTTATGTAAGTATATATCTGGTAATGGTAACTAGTTAATTTTCTTATTACATTTCACATTAACTTTGTATGGCGATGTCGCGAAAAATAATGAGTTATGCTTATACACCAGCATAGGAAAAATTTAAAAATATGTCATTATCTATATGCTTACCAGTACTGAAAAAAAAAGAATGAGTCTAACAAAAGATTTTCAAAAAAAAAACTTTATTAAATATTTTTTTATTGTAAAATTTTTTAAATAACATTTTCTAGTGCGGGAATCGAACTTGGGACTCCAGGTTGCCAGTCATTAGCTCTATCATTTGAGCTATCTCGACATGTAGTATTTGATAGATAAAAACATAATTGACTTGCTGCGTACAAGTCAGCTTACTCGCCAACATACAAAAAATCAAAAAATATGTGGTTACATATTTCCTTACCAATGTTAAAAAATATTGAGTATAAAAATAGATTTCAAAAAATTTAAAAAAAAATCTAGAAAATTACTTTTTGTTTGAAATAATGATGAAAATAAGTCATTATCAGTAACTCATTGTTATATGTTTTAAAATAATGCAGAAGGTAAGTGGGTGTCATTACTGGTAGTCCAAAAAATAATGATATGTCATTACCGTTTCTACACTGGGGGTTACACTTCACAAATCATGCTATTTTAGAACTATAGCACATTAGTACTTAAATTGTTAATTTCTTGAATGTTTTTAAAGACCTTTAATTAAGAAATGCTTAACATGTTGCCAGGGAAGAAGTTACATCAATGGACATGATAAATTAATAGGTATTTAATAGAAAATTAACAGTTTAACCATTTATAACAAAACCATATTTTAACACCCAAAACTAATTAAAAAACGTATATTTATAAAATTTTTCGTTCAAATTACACACAGGAAAAAAAGTTGCCAACCGAATTGCTAATCCTATTTTGGTTGCTACAACTAATCAATTCGGTTGGTGAAACCATATTGGAATGTAATTCCCAAACATTTTGGGTATTGCAACTAAAATTCAGTTGTATAAACCGAATTTTTTTGTGATAACCATTATTCAGTTGTACCAACCTATTTTAGTAGACGTAACCGAATTTCAATTGGAAAATGGCATATTTTTTCTCTGTAAGTGTTTTTTCTATATTTTTAGATTACTTTCCACCAACAGGTAATTAGTATTGAGGAGTTACCTCGATGGATATGCTGTTGTTGAAATAGTAGATTTGTTAATAGAAAATAGGATGTGTTGCTGGGAATGAAGATTGTGAGAAAAAGCTTGAATTTCAAGGGTGCTAGTAAATAAATTTATTACTAAATGGATAGTCTTTTTATTTATAAAGTCGGATGCCATAGTGCCGATAATGTGATCTTTTTTTATGCTCCTTCATGAAATGAACGAATTTTTATAATTTCGTATACTTTTTAATCATAGTGTATTTGTATTGGGCTTATTGTTGCCATTTCTATTGAAATTCTTCTATTATAACAGTTATTTTTACGTTACGGTAAGATAAAAAAGTTTAGAATATTTCAAACGTGTACACATTTTAACAATCATCAATTTTTGAAATGCAGACATACTATATATAAATATGATGCTTTCCAAGTCAACTGTCCAGCTAAAAAAGGTAAAGGGTTCTTCAATAAGAGCGCTACAAAAGTTTTTTTAAATAAAACAAAAACCGTTTTGGATATCAATGAAATACTTTATTCCTGTGAAAGTACGTTCGATGCCATTATGTATGGAAATCGATCTCTTTTGCATGGCCACCACGGGCACGCTTGCAGAAGTCCAGACGCTGAACCCAATTTTCGACGGTTTTCAAGCATAAATCGGCCGATATTCGTACGAAGTTCATCAATCGTCGCTGGCTTGTTGGCATAGACCATAGATTTGACGTAGCCCCACAGGAAATAGTCCAACGGCTTCAAATCGTACGACCGAGGCGGCCAATCGACTGGACCATTTCGTGAGATAACACGTTCTCCAAACTTGGTTTGCAATAAATTGATTGTGACATTCAATGGGTGGCTTGTGGCACCGTCCTGTAGGAACCACATGTACTCCAAGTCCATATCATCCAATTGGGGCCAAAAATATTCGGTTATCATTGAACGGTAGCGATTCCCATTCACAGTAACGTGCCGGTCTTGATCATCACGGAAGAAGTACGGCCCAATGACGCCACCGGCCCATAAACCGCACCAAACCGTAATTTTTTCGGGATGCAATGATGACTCATGGAGTACGTGTGGATTGCTGTCTGACCAATAACGCATATTTTGTTTATTGACGAAGCCATTCATTAGCGCTCTTAACGTTGAGGCCACTGTAGTAAATTTTAATAATTTCGACTTGTTGTTGGCTCGTATATCTTTCCATCATGAAATGGCAAACCTTACTGAAGAGAAATGTCAAAAGAGCGGCAAGAAATATGGCGTCGTTTGCTGTCCCTGTCTTTTTACTTTTGTAGCGTCCCTGTTCAATATCAATGCAAAAACTTACAGTATTTAATTCCCTTTATGATACGAATAAAAATTCGAGCAACTTTTTAATATTTTGTGATAGACGACAAACTTGGCGTTCTTTTAATACATTATTTATTATAATTTGACGGAATTTGGGAAATTCTGAAAATTTCACTATGCCAATAGAGTTTTCAATGGGCAATCAAAAAGTGTTTTTTTTAATTCAGAAAAAGTTATGAATTTTTGGTATAATAGAAAACTCAATTTATCTAAAAATCGGCCAAAATTTAAAAAAAAATTTTTATTTTAGAAAAAAGCTGAGATGTTTTTCTTTCCCCACAGATAGTTTCATAATGTTACTACTCGGCTTGGTTTTGGAGAAAATATTTCTTTAATATTGTAAATCGCAAACATTCTGTATGAATAAATTAGGGCCTACATGCTAGAGCGATATACCTTTAGGTATATCATTGATAATTATGGGTTTATTAAGAAACATTTCCATTCACGTAGAATATTTGCAATTTAAAATATTCAAGGAATATTTTCTTCAAAATCAAGGTGAGTAGCACTATGAAACTTTCAGTATGAAAAGAAAAAATCTGAGCTTTTCCTAAAATAAATTTTTTACCCGATTTTTACTATAAATTCAGAACTAGTTCTGAATTAAAAAGAAATTTTGTTTTTGAATTGCCCTTTGCTATGTTGACATATTTAAATTTCTAACATTTTTCAAATTCTATAAAATTATAATATATAATAAATTCAAAATAAACGCTAAATTGTAAATTTGTCGGTCTATTTCCTGGAAAAATATAAAAACGTTCTTTCGCTTTTTATTCGTATCATATAGGGCAACAAATTTATAAGTTTAATATGACATATTTTTTTCCTGTAGCGGGGTAGTTGGCTTAGAAAGCATCATATGTACATGATGAATATTGTTAACTTTGCACATCTACAGTAATATGGGTTACTTTTATTTGGATGTATTCAATGTGACCAACAGAGGTTAATGAGATACAAGGTGGGCGTAATATGATCATCAATCTGAATTTTTGTATTGTCTACTGATTTAAAAAAAAATTAATATTAAAATTTTAAACCATTCTATTAAAGGTATTTTCAAATTATTTTCTTAGAAAGCATTCCCTATAAACAATTTCACTGGAATTCAAGTTGAAATCAAGTTCAATTCCAGCCCTGTTTTCCAGTTTCAAGGCTTGAATACAACTTTCATTACATTTTATTTCAATAGCATACTCCAGCAAAAGGGAAACAAAAATTCAAGTTTGAGATATTTTTGTTAAATATACAAATGCCAGAATTTGAAATCTACTTTACTTCAAGCAAAATTTAAAGCACTTGAATTTTTAAAACCTATGTGCTTATTGGGTTATACCTTAATTCCAAATATATATATATATATTCCTCTAACTCCCACTGGAGCATAGGGCGCTGAGCTAATTCCAAATACATGCTTTAATTAGTTTTAAAACTAATAGAGAAAATCCTTTAAGAAGCGCATTTTCACGCACAACCGCGAATTAATATCGTCTTGTTTTCTGGTATAAAATGTTAGTTAGCTCATGTATTTTTCAATTTTATATGCTGTTTCAGCTCCGGCGATACTAAATTCACTTCAATAGAAAATTTTAGCTAAATTTTATATCGAGTTATTTAAAAAAAAATATTGAGCCCCAGCCTGCAAACTTCGAAGCCCTCTAAAAGCTATAACTCAAAAATGAATAAAAATATGAAAAATTTTGGAGCCCCTATATTTTAGAAAAAAATTATTAAAAAATTAAATATTTTTTTGAGGTCCCAATTTGTTTTTGTCCGAAAATACTCTTTCTTAAATGAAAATTTAAGCAATCTAAAAAAATCAAAAACTACTTATTATTGAGTGGGAAATTATTGTTTTCAAAAATTTGTTAGAAAAGATTCAGAAAAGAATGGAACTAGGAGTATTTTCTGAATATTCGATAAATGCTCAAATAAAATATTATTTTTAAATAAACATATTTGTGTGAGGATTTCAAATCATATCGCTTAAATAACGAATATGAGAAGCAAAAATACTACTTAGTTGGTTTCAAGATTTAGGAGCTTGCAAAAAAGGTGTTAAGACATCTGCTGAAAAATCCGTGGGATGACACGTAGATGGCGCCACTAATGAAAACTCCATATTACTTTTTGGAACTACTAACTTTCAGATGATACTTGTCAAATTTATTGACAATTCATTCATTAGTAAACAAGTTACAGCTATTTTAGTGACGCTACTTTTGCGATTTTGAAAACAATGTATTTAAAGCAATTTCGTGTGTTGTTTTATCATTGCTTTTTAATGGGAAAAAACACCGTTCAAGCCAAAGCTTGGCTTGATAAGTGTTATTGGACTCTGCTCCATCGAGACAAATGGTAGAAAAGTAGTTTGCTGACTTTAAACGTGGTCGTACAAATACCGATGAATTCGAAAGCTTTGGTCGCCCAAAAGTGGTGGTCATACCGGAAAACATCAAAAAAGTTCACAAAATCTTTTCCGTAGACCGTAAAGTGAAGTTGCAGGAGATAGCTGATACCGGCTTTTTTTGCATAAATTTTGTCCTTGAGAAAGCTGTTTTCGAAATGGGTGCCGCGTTGCTCACAGTGCACCAAAAACAACAACGTGTCGATGATACTGAGAGCTATATGGAGCTGTTTCGGTGAGATAAAAAGAAGTTTTTGCATCGGTTTGTAACAATAGACGAAACTTGGATCTGCCACTTCACTCCAGAGTCGAATCGGCAGTCAGCTGAGTGGACAGCTACTGGTGATCCTCGCCCGGAGAAGCCAAAGACGCAACAGTCAGCTGGTAAAGTTATGGCATCAGTATTTTGGGATGCGGCTGGAGTTTTGTACATTGATTACATTGAAAAAGTCCAGACCATAAATTGCGATGGCTGCTTGGCCCAAATGGTGCGTTTGAAGCAGGAAATCGCAAAAAACGGCCCCATATGAAGAAGAAACGAGTAAAAAGGTTAAAGTCGGGCATGCCGACTATATAATACCCTACACCAGTCTGGGTAAAAGCCAACTAATGTTTGGATCCGAAATTCGAATGGGTTAAAAGGGGGCTTGTGTCAAAATTTTCTATAGTGTGAGTCAGCGCACCAAATTTCATTAAAATATCTTAATATTTGCGATCTGCAGTTCGTAACCAAGCCAATTTTGGGGGGACCCTTATATGGGCACTAGGTCTAAACATGGACCGATGTTCACTAAAATCAGCAGGCTTCGTCCTTGGGCCAACTTAGCTCTGTGTACCAAACTTCATCAAAATATCTTAATATTTGCGACCTGCAGCGTATAAACAATATAATTTTGGGGGGACCCTTATATGGGAACTAGGTCTAAACATGGACCGGTGTTAACCAAAATCAATAGGCTTCGCCCTTGGGCTGACATAGGTCGGTGTACCAAATTTCATCAAAATATCTTAATATTTGCGACCTGCATGTTAAACAATATAATTTTGGTAGGACCTTTATATGGGCACTAGGTCTAAACATGGACCGATGTTCACCAAAATCAATAGGCTTCGCCCTTGGACCAACATAGGTCTGTGTATCAAATTTCATCAAAATATCTTAATATTTGCGACCTGTAGAGTGCGCACAAGAATGCATGGATAGACAGACAGACGGACGGACGGACAGATGGACATCGTTAAATCGAAATAAAAAAAATTCTGAGCCGATCGGTATACTATAAGGTGGGTCTAGGACCAATATTTTTTGGTGTTACAAACATCAGCACAAACTTATAATACCCTGACCACATAGTGGTGTAGGGTATAAAAAGTGCTATTTCACCAAGATAAGGCGCTGTGTCACAAGTCGTTGGCTACCATGGCCAAATTGCAAGAATAACACTTTCAATTGCTTCCGCACCCAGATTTGGCTTCTAGCGATTTTTACCTGTTTTCAGACTTCAAACAAATTCTCGCTGGAAAGAGATTTGGTTCAAATGAAGAGTTGATTGGCCTATTTTGAGCCAAAGATAAATCATTTTGTAAAAAGGTATCGAAATGTTAGAAAGGCGTTGGTTGGAGTGATTGTATGGCTCTTGAAGAGACTATGTTGATGATTAAAATCGAATTTTGCCAAAAAATTGTTGTTTTATTGGTTATCCTACGGACATTTCAGCCGATGTGTTGTAATTGTTACGGATTTTGGTAACAAATGAGCTTATTTTTAATCTATTATTTATATTGTATTCTGTTTGGTATTTTCCAACTCAAAATTTTGTATTACTCAAAACCATTTTTCAATAAAGAATTACGTCAGTATTAAATAACGAACTTATATTTGATCCAGAATCCCTCAGAAAAATATCAAATATTCCTGTTTTTAATGCTCAGAAATTATTCAATAAAGGGCCCATTTAGGAGGGACCTTTTATTAAATTTTTGGACTTAAAAAAGACTTCAAAATAATGAATCCAGAAAAACGCAATAGAGTTATAATTCACAAATGGAAGGAAAATACCAAATGCTGAAGACATTGCCGTTATATTCGGGACCTATTTTCGTTCCGCAGTATAGTTTGTTTGGAGAAATTTGACAACTTTGGGGTCGGTCCTCTTGTAATTCGTATTCGTTACGAATGCATTTAAGACATTCGTTTCGATACAGAGCGTACTTTGGACACAGTTTATTGCGGCGACATTTGTTGATTTTGGGGACTGTAGACAAACTCTTCATAGGTCTAGCGAATACATTGAAGACATTTAAAATTTAACACTGTACATCACACTAAAAATTTTAAATTTAGCTTCAAATAATTCCGCTATGGGGAGTTGTGAACTGACAAGATTAACACAAAATAAATACCAACTGTCCACAGAAGTCTTTCATAATACAGTAGACGCTCGCAAATTAGAACCGCTTTGTTTTTGAGGCAATTCTAATTTCTGAATTAATCTAATTTCTGTACGTTTTTTTTCGAAAAAAAATTGAGTAAATTTACTTCCAAAAACTTAAATAAAACTCTTTTTAATATTTTTTAATTCAATTTTATTTGATAAAAACAAGAAAACAAAACACAACAATTCAGTCCAATACATCAAATGTATTTTTTTAAATTAAAAATATGAATATAAAAAAAAAAAAACGAATGGCAACAAAACATAGCAATGCAGTCCAATTACATCACATGTATTTTTTTTAATTAAAAACTAAAAAACTGTATTTAAAAAAAATTAAACAATTAAAATTAAACAATGGCCAAGTTAACAACTAATCTTTGTTTGACATATAATCAGTTATATTTGTTTGTTTTTTTGGTTTCTTTAAATCCGAAATATCATTACGGAGAGCCAAAAGATTACTTATGTGCTTAGTTGAAAACAATTCACTGTTATTGCACCATTTTATTAAATTATTTACGCTTTCAATGGCTGTAGTATTAGAGACAACTGATGATACTGCAACAACGTCGTCTTCGCTGCTATCTGAAGACTCACCATCGCTACTGAGAACATAAACAGATCCGTCATCAAACATATCTTCATTCCATCTGTCGATGTCTTCTATACCGATGCAATCGTTGGGAGCTATTTCTTTTAAAAGAGCTTGAGTTATCTGAATAACTTCGTTGCAGTCCTGATCTATTTGCAACAATTGTGCTATTGGCACGTCATCGTCGCTGTCGTATTGGTTAGAGTCCCAATTGGACAACTTTGACCAAGATTTCTTCATAACACTTTGTGGTACCGCATCCCAAGCTTGTTTCAGTAATAATAAAGCATTGCGGATCGAATAGGATTTCAAATGATTCTTCAGTTCACCACCTTCAGCGATTAACTGAGAAAGAAACATACTTCTGTAATTGAGCTTTGTTAACTTAATAGGGTTTTGATTCATTGGTTGTAAAGCTGCTGTAACATTTGGTGGAAAGAATAATGCAATTATGTTTCCATTGTCACTTTTAAGTTTCTCAATGGGTGTATGAGCGGAGCAATTATCTATAAGCAAAATGGCGTTCGGAGGCAAATTATTTTCCTGAGAAAAGCGGATCACCTGTGAATTGAAAAAAATTTTAAAATTATGTACTGAACCTGAAATCAATATTTTTGTTTACCTCTTTAATAAATATTCCGTGAAACCATTCGTGAAAAATCCGAGAAGTCATCCAAGCATTTTTTGAAAAGTTGTAATGCAGAGGATTATTGAAATTTTTAAAACACCTGGGTTTTTTTGCTCTTCCAATTACCAATGGAACTAATTTGTGTGATCCATCAGAGTTTGCACCAAGTAGGACTGAAATTCTGTCTTTTTGAATTTTATGTCCAGGGGCGTTTTTTTCAAAAGCAGAGACATAGGTTCTGTCTAGTAGGCAACGAAAAAATAATCCGGTTTCGTCGACATTATATATATGTGACTCCATTAAACCCATCTCAGCGATCTTTGCACGATATCGATGAATAAAAGGAGTGACTGAAGCAACATCACTGGAAAGAATCTCGCCACAAATTTTTAAAAAACGGATACCGTGTCGCTTCTTAAATTTGGTAAACCATCCATCACTTGCCCGGAATGCATTTTCATCTTTATCGGGATATTCCTCTCTAAATATTTGTTTAGCTTTCTCTTTTAATATTGGCCCAGTCAATGTACACTTTTTTCTCGTTAATTTAAAAACCACTCATACAGACGACTTTCCATTTTTGGATATTCTGATATGTGTTTGAAACAGCATTTAATATTGCTGTTCTATGTGATTTGATGTAGCTGATTGAAGATGTTGTCACATTAAAATCTAGGGCTAACCGGTTCCCTTGAACGCCTTTGTCAAGCTTTCTAATATTTTGACTTTAGTTTGCAATGATAAAGTGTTTCTTTTACGTTTATTTAACATTTTAAATGATACACTTTCACTATTTAATAGAGACTGCCAAATAATATGTACACGCATATCAAATTTGACAAATAAACTAGCCAAAAATGTACATAAATGCGACAAAAAAAAAACAAATAGGGAAAAACATATATAATTTGGTGATTCCCCTTTTTAGTTTTACTTTATTCAAACAGAATAAAAATAAATTGGGGATTTCCTGTGTATTCAAATAACCAAAAAAAAAAACCCTCAGAAATTAGAATTTTAAATTCGAATTTCAGAGCGTTTAATGTATTGCAAACATTGATTCTAATTTCTGGACGTTCGAATTACTGAAAGCTCTAATTTGCGAGCGTCTACTGTATTGAAGTGAGATATTGGGAACAATCTGCTTGAAGACTGTAACCAGAAAATGGTCACAGTTAAAATATTTTCTTATTTAATGTTTTCTACGTATAACCAAAAATTCAAAGGAGTCGGTAACATTGTTTATATTTCTCAACATTAGTTTTGTTCTTTTGTCCATGTTTGTTTGCAAATTGGATTAAAACTGCGGCTACATTTGCTTTTCATTTATATACCACGTTTTGTGTGAAAATGTAATACATTTTTTTCAGTTATTTTTTTTTATTTCTAGCTTTGCTCAACATTTCTATCATATTTTTGTGGCTTAAAATTTTTTACACGTTTTCAGGCGATTTAAGGTATGGGTGTAGTGGGTCAATGCATTATAAGCAATATGACACAACTAGTGGCATATTACGTATATATATTTTTTATAATTTACTTCAGTTTTAGGTATTAAATAAAGGACTTTGTGAATATTTTAGATATTTTTATACAAAAAAAATTTATTTTAAATTAAATGTTAGAAAAAAGTATTTTTACAGTATTTCTAGTTATGTTTTTTATCTGTATTAATTTTGTTACATGCTAACCTATACTTGTTATACTTCGTGGGTTCTCTCAGTTCTCTCAGATTTCGATTTTCTTTTATGTTTTGTAAACAACTAAAATTAAAACATTTGGGGTCGCCTTTGTACAAAAGTTGTTTTCGTACAAAGACTTTGCCGGAACTCGAAATGGATCAATTATCTTGTGTGCCCTGCTCTACCTTTACCAACAATCTCATAGTTCATTTGTTAGCTTTTGTTGTTTTTAATATATTATGAAATTACCCAGCAAAAATAAATGGAATGACTTCTAAACGAATCACTTCCTTCATTACATCACAAAGAATTACTCCCTTAGTAATGGGTTTTAAACAACATCTAATGCAGCAATAAATATATGCTAGTCAGAAGTTCTTTTTCATGGGTGATATATAATATAATAAGTTAATATTTTGTATGGGGTTTGCATAGGAACGTGCTGGCACAGAAATCAGAGGGTTGCTACTAGGGTATTGAATCGATTAATCGAACAATTTTTCTCAGAAATTGTTCAAATAATTTAAAATGTCCAAATTTCGAATAACGAATAATTCGAATAATTTCATACGATTAATCGAAATTGGTAGAAAATTACAAAAATGTTTAAAAAATATAAATTTTCTATTAATGTAAATGTGCTAAAATCTCAAAACTTTTGAGATTCTGTGCAGGCTTATACCTATCCGGATTTTATTCTGGCCTAAAAAAATAATTTAGGGACGACCTTTTAGCATTTCTGGAAATATTTGTTAGCTTCAACTCAATAAGAATTTCATTTTTTCAAATAGGAGCGTTAATAAACATCTTAAATCCCAAAGAAAAAACAAAAACAACACAATATTATCACAGTTTGCTTTATCGTCTTCCAAATTACTACTCTATTGTGCGTATAATAAATTTTTAATTATTTTTTACGACTTTTTAAAAGTTGATATTAATCGAAAGCATTAATAATTATTGTAATTAATGATTATTAGAATTATTAATTATAATTAATGCTCAAAGCTTTATTGTTTAGTGAGCACTCTGAAATAATAAAATAAAGGGACCTCCATCCCTCTACGTAGAGGGAAAATCAATTCTCAACAGAATTCCTCTCTACATTTACGTTTCTTATGTATTCAATGCATACGAAAGAGATACAAATTAAATTACGGGGTCTTATGTTCTTCTTTAACTCATTGCCGTGTGGTTCTTCCCGATTGGGATAAAGTTTTAATATGTGAAAGAGGGGACAGAAAAAATAAAAATATTGACAAAATGTGATCTCAATTATTACATTATTTTTATTTTTACAAATTTCAGAAGAATTACTGAATTTATTTTTGTTCATTTTCTTAAATAAAATTATTAAAAACCTAACAAGTGTATGTATAGTACTTTACATAAAATTTTTTGGATTAATCGATTAATTTTAAAATTTTGTTCGATTAACCGGTTAAGAAAAAAACCCGAATAATTATTTGAACGATAAATCGATTAAAATAAAAAGCCGATTAATTGAAAACCCTAGTTGCTACCAGGTTTAAAAAAATTTTGGAACTTTTTTAAACAATTAATATTTTTTGTAGTATTCACTTTAAAATTTTCATTTTTTTTATTTTTGTACACTCAATTAATTTTTGAAATGATTTAAAATTTTGTTTTTTAAATTTTCTATTAATTTTTAATGAAATTTTATGGAAATATAAATATTTAAAAAAAATTTAATTCTTCAAATATTTTTATGTTAAAATACTAAAAATGTAAATATTACAATTTTGTTTGTATTAAAAAAATTGTAATTTAAAAAATCAATTTTGGTCAAATTTTTACTAAATATATTTACTATAATACTAACAGAAATAAAAATCCTGTAAACATTTCAGTTAGAACTACCAAAAATAACTCAAAAATTACCTTGCAGAAGAAACTATTTTTTATCTACTAATATGCTGCAAAATTTTTTCGAAATTTTATCAAGGTAATTTGTTATTTTTAACTAACTAAAAGTTAACTTAAATGTAACTAAAAATTTGTAAATTTAATAGTTCTATTTTTCCTGTTCTTACCTTACTAGTCCATTATCAGTAATTTTCATTCCTGAAAGTGTAGACTATTTTGAAAGCAAAAACTCTGTGAAGAAAAAAAAATTCCTATTATGTTATTTCATAATAAGAAAATAATTGGCCTCGAAAAAGAATAAATAAATTTTTCATTGTAGAATTAAAGGTCGAAAAAAATTTTTTTATTTTCAAATATAAAAATAAAAATTAAACAAACATAATTCTAAGATTATATTATGTCAATGATTTGTTTGATAATTGCGAATAAAATAAAAGAACCGAAAGGAACAGTTGAAATTTAACTTATTCGTGAAGGCAGGAGAGTTTCTAATAATTAGTAACACTTTTAGGGTTTCGCGCCACAGATATATTTTAAGAGGCCATAAAATAAAACCCCATAAAATAAAACCCCGAGCTAACTTTTCAAAATCCCTTTTAATCGGGCTTGAAATTATTGTTGCAACAAAAATAAAAGTTATTTTTTGACTTTTTTATTTTTGAGTGAATATAGTAGTTATTTTATGACTTATTTTTTACAGAAAAAATAAAAGTTATTCGACCTTTATTTGTTTTTAACAAAAATAAAGTTATTATATGGCTTTTATTTTTTCAAGCAAATATAAAAGTCAAAAACAAACTTTTTTTTTTACACGAAAAAATAAAAGTCAAAGAATGACTTTTATTTTTGCACAGAAAAACAAAAGTCAAAAAGTAACTTTTATATATGTATGATCAAAAATATAAAAGCCATAAAAAACTTTTGTTTTTGTTAAAAAAATAAAAGTAAAAAATTGTTGCTCATAAAAAATAAAAGTCAAAAAATAATTTTTTTATTTGACTTTCGTGACTGTCTGTAACGGTTAACTAATTATTGTAATATATAAAATTAAATCGAAAATATTTTCAGTATTTATTTCTATATAAAATTTTAAATATAATGGCGCATACGATGTTTCATATAAAGGGTTGTTCAATAGGGACGCTACAAAAGTAGAAAGACAGGGACAGCAAACGACGCCATATTTCTTGCCGCTCTTATGACATTTCTCTTCAGTAAGGTTTGCCATTTCATGATGGCAAGATATACGAGCCAACAACGAGTCGAAATTATAAAAATTTACTACCGAAATTCGGAGTCAGTGGCGTCAACGTTAAGAGCGCTACGTCCAATTTATGGTCGTCATAATCGTCCTAGCAGATCAACAATTGAGGGGGGGCTTCGTCAAATATATGGTCTATGCCAACAAGCCAGCGACGATTGATGAACTTCGTACGAATATCGAACGAGAAATTGCAGCAGTATCGGCCGATTTATGCTCGAAAACCGTCGAAAATTGGGTTCAGCGTCTGGACTTCTGCAAGCGTGCCCCTGGTGGCCATGCAAAAGAGATCGATTTCCATACATAATGGCATCGAACGTACTTTCACAGGAATAAAGAATTTCATTGATATCCAAAACCGTTTTTGTTTTATTTAACCCTTTTACTTTTGTAGCGCTCTTATTGAAAATCCCTTTATTTTAATATTAGAAAATATATGTTATCCTGTAATATATTTAAGGCATCTAATTGGATGTTACTGGATACCCCAATTTCAGGTAAACTTGGATAATATTCAATGTCGATCTATATCAAATGAGATATGACTTTATATGCTAGATATAATGTTTTTTGATCGGGTATATATTCATTGTTCACACTGTGTGCAAATAAAACAACTTTATGTTATGGTTGTCCTTTTAAAAAATTATTATCGAGAATATAAACTACAATCAAAATAATATCATACATACATAAATTTAAAAACTACAACTGATATCCAATGAAATAATAATATCATAAAAATCCAATATAAAAAAGAGAATCTAATTCGTTTGACATCATTCATGTATGTGAGTTAAAAAGTTTAAATGACAAGAAAAAAATGGTAAAAACAACAAAACTAAAATATCCTCACATTTTTCAGGGGGTTGGTTTAACATCCCGAGTAAAAAAATTATATATAATCATATGTGGCATATATTACAATATATAATTAGACATGTGGTTATGTATATCCATATATAATTATATATGACGTTTTTTCCGAAAAATTTTCCTTATATTATGCCATATATAATTTCATCTAATTAGATATCGGCCTTCATAATATTAGATATGGCATATATAATTATATATTACATAACATGGTTAATCTTATTGCATATATAGTTATATATAGAACTATATCTTAATATATATTGTGGCATTTTAGCAATATATAATTATATATGGTATCATTTAAACAATATATAATTATATATGGTATCATTTAAACAATATATAATTATATATGGTGACAGTTAAACTAGATATTATTATATATGGTGCCATTTAAACAATATATGGTCATATATGGTACCTCATAAACAAAATATTTAATTCAGTTCCAGATATGATAATATATGGTACTATATATAGTGCGATATATATTTATATATGGTGTTATTTAAGCTATATATTATCATATATGGTGCCATTCAAACCATATATTATCATATATGGTACCATTTAAACCATATATTATCATATATGGTGCAATTTTAACAATATATGCCCATATATGGTACCTCATGAACAATATTTTTAATACAGTTCCACATATGATAATATATGCTACCATATATAGTGCCATATATATTTATATATGGTGTTATTTAAGCAATATATTACCATATATGGTGTCATTTAAACCATATACTATCCCGAGTAAAAAAGAGTATATATAACATATATTTTTTAATATTAAAATATATGATAATATAAAATATTATGTGCGACCTTATATGGTTTTATATGGTGATATATTAGAAATTTTTTTAGAAATTTTCTCATATGTAATCATATTAAATCATATATCAGTAATTGCTTTATTGCAAATTGTATATGTAGGAATATATTATTGATAAAACCGTCCAAAATTTTATATATAAATAGATACGAAAAATATTTTTAACTTTATTTTTTATATAACTTACCTGCAAGTAGTGTTATGTGTTCTTTAACAGGTTTTCAGGAGGGCGAAAAAACTGGTTTATGTTATCCTTTTAATATATTTCATTGACATCATATGCCTTAATAATGATTGTAATAAATAAGGTCGTGAATCATTAGGGCATATGATGTCAATAAAATATCTTAAAAGGATAATATAAATCAGTTTTTTCGCTCTCCTGAAAACCTGTTAAAACCAAAAACATAGCACTTCTTGCAGGCAAGCCGACGATATATTAGTTAATATCAGACCCATGTTCTAGATTAACTAATATATTCGAGATTAATGTAATATTTGATCAAAAACAATTTTTTATATGCTTTACTCAATTTTTTCATTAAATTAATATTTTCTGAGCTTTTTTACTACTAAAAGTTTTTTTTTTTTTAATTTAAAAAATCCAATTTAAAAAAATTAACATTTAAAATGGGTTAATAATTCTAGGCATGTTGCATATCATTGGAAAGCTATTTCAAGTACCTCCCCAACGATATATATATTTTGTTCTGGTCCGATAAGTTTTGAGTGGTATTTCTCCACTCAAAGTCCAAAGAAAATTCCCATATTAGATAAAAAATTATCTAGTCTTTAAAGAATAACAGATTTATACATTAACGTCTTTAATAGTTACTCATTATCAACAGTAGCCCTCGGCTGACAGTCAGGCATGTGATGAATATCGAAAACGAAAACGATCTGATTTTCAATGGTAAATATTTTAGGATCTGTACAATACCAATTTATATTTTATTTCCTAATTTAGATGTCCGGCGTCAAAAAAAAACGATAAATAATAATTTGAAGCCAATTTGATTTTCGCGAAACAAATTATTCTAGATTGAAAAACTGTTCGTTTTCGATTTTCATCACACCCCTGAGTGTGTAGGACCCGAAATCCTGCTGCCCTCCATTTCAAAGTCTTTTTTTTATCATTTAAATTTAATCATATCGTATTGGATTAACTTATATCCAATTTGATCGGGACAAAATTCGGATATAAGTTTATCATTTGATATAACTTTGTATCCTTGTAAATACAATTATATCCAATATGATACAATTTAATATAACCATTTTTCGGATAAAATTATATCCAGTTACATATTGCAAATATATCCATTCACATATAATTTTATATACACTTTTTTACTCGGGATCTTATATTGTGCCATTTCAACAATATATGCTCATATATGGTACCTCATGAACAACATTTTTAATACAGTTCCAGATATGCTAATATATGCTACTATATAGTGCCATATATGTTTATATATGCTGTTATTTAAGAAATATATTAACATATTTGGTGCCATTTAAACCATATATTGTCATATATGGTGCCATTTCAACAATATATGCTCATATATGGTACCTGATGCACGACATTTTTAATACAGATGCAGATATGATAATATATGCTACCATATATAGTACCATATACTTTGATATATCGTATCATTTAAACAACCCGAGGAAAAATAGTTACAAATAGTCATATATGTGATTAAGTTATATCTGTATAAATATACAGTCTCATCCGAAGAATGGCCCGATATATTTTTATCAATTCCCGAGTAAAAAAAATTGATCTCGCGCAATATCTAGTCATATCCAATTTGATATTGCTTAAGATCTACTGTAATATCTAGCTGATCCAATTAGATCTCAAAATTGGGTGTATCCAATCATATCGTATTAGATCCCATTGTATATATGGGGATAAACTAAGATCAAGTTATATCTCAAAATTAAGAGGTCCAGTGATATCTTTGGGGATAAACCTAGATCTATTTTGATCCGAAAATTGGCGGATCCAGCTATATATTTGCGGATATTTTTAGATCTAATTTGATCCGAAAAATGGCGGATCCAATTAGATCCAGCTATATATTTGGGGATAAACTTAGATCTAATTTGATCTCAATTTTGGCAGATCAAATTAGATCCCGCAATATATTTGTGGATAAACGTATATCTAATTTGATCCGAAAAAGTGGCAGATCGAATTAGATCTAGCTATATATTTGGGGATAAACTTAGATCTAATTTGATCCGAAAAATGGCACATCGAATTAGATCCAGCAATATATTTGTGGATAAACTTAGATATAAATTGATCTGAAAAATGGCAGATCAAATTAGATCCAGCAATATATTTTGGGATTTAGTAAGACCTAATTTGATCCGAAAAATGGCAGATCGAATTAGATCCAGCTATATATTTGTGGATAAACTTAGATCTAATTTGAACCGAAAAAGTGGCAGATCGAATTAGATCCAGCAATATATTTAGGGATAAACTTGGATGTAAATTTATCCGAAAAATGCCAGATCGAATTAGATCCAGCAATATATATGTGGATAAACTTAGATCTAGATGGGGATAAACTTGGATCTAAATTTAACCGAAAAATGGCAGATCAAATTAGATCCAGCAATATATTTGGGGATAAACTTGGATCTAAATTTATCAGAAAAATGGCAGATCGAATTAGATCCAGCAATTTATTTCGGTATTAAAATGGCAGATCGAATTAGAAACAGCAATATATTTGGGGATTGACATCTAAAAGTATCCATAAAAATGACAGATAAAATTATATGCCGCATTATATTTGGGTACTACGTAAGATATCCATTTATTTGGGATTAAATAAGATCCCAGACATATATTGGCAACTGTTCAAAAAATAATAGACTGGCAGAGCACTGATTGTATAAAAATTGCAATATTTTGTTAAAATAACCCAGGTAGAAAAATACAAACGGCACAATGTCGGCCCGGTATTAGAGACGGTAGTACATGTACTGGCAATGCGTCGGATTTTCAACTTTCACTGTACTGGCATGTTGTCGAAATGATAACACCAATAAACGCTTGGCCGTAGTTATTTCCCAACGTTGGCGCAGGCTTGGGATTTTATTTTTTTGATATTATCCCAGTACATTTAATAACAATTTTAGTAGTTTGCTAGTACTTTACTGTCCTTTTAGTGTACATCATACATTTTGTCGAAACTTTACAAGAAAAGAATGGTTATGTCTCTCTTACATAAATAATTGTGTAAAAGATGCAAAAATACATAAAATTTATAAAATTGTTAATTTTAATAAATTAAAATTAATTTTCAGAAAACAGTATTGGCAAAGTAAGTTTTAAGTAGTACCGCCAATTCGTAAAAAACAGTGCTCTCCCAGTACAATTTTTGTTGCAACGTCGGCAATTTCTACCTGGGAAGGTTTAAACTCAGAAGGTAACGAGTTCAATATGCATTTCTTTTACAAAATGAATTTCTTTTTATAAAATTAAAATTTTTTTTTCTATAAATTTTTTTACAAAAAAATATATTTATTTTTTTTATTAAATTGAAATCTTTGAATAAAATAATTTTATTTACATCTTTTTGACGCTCTACACCATTTCCAATTGTATTAATTGTTTTAAGATTTATCAATTGTATTTCAGAAATAATCAATTGAATTTCAGTTCTATCAATTGTGTTTCAGAACTCATCAATTATTTTTCACATTTATGAATTGTATTTCAGAACTAGTCAATTGAAGTTCAGTTTTATCAATTGTGTTTCAGAAATTATTAATTGTATTTCCGAAATTCACAACTGTATTTCAGAAATTATCAAACTGTATTTCAGAAATTATCAATCGTATTTCCGAAATTATGAAATGTATTTGAGAAATTTTTCTCTATTAGCTATGAAATTCTGAAATAGACACAACTAAATAAATAAATAATTAAATTTGCGTAATATTGTAGTTTCTGAAGTGCAAATAATATTTTGTGATATACAATTAAAATTTTCTAAAATACAGGTTGGTTGAAAAGTTCCTGCGCTCACCAAGAGATGGCACTGCTAGCTCCAAACTTTTTTTCTAAAGTTGGTATAACTGTCCTGAGAACACATGCAAAGTTGCAAGTCATTCTGTCAATTCATTCTTTGTTTACAAGCCATTTGAAGTTGACGTGTCATTGATTTTTTTAATATGGAAAAAATTGAATATCGTGCAGTCATTAGATTCTTTGTTTTGAAGGGTTTAAAAGCAAAGGAAATTTATGAACAATTGTTAGAAGTGTATAAGGAGTCCTCACCATCAAAACGCACCGTTGAATTTTGGACTGGTGAATTTAAACGTGGTCGTACTAGCCTTGAAGACGATCCACGCCAAGGACGACCAAAAACTGCAACCACAGCAGAAATCATTGAGCAAGTACATAATATGGTTAGTGAAGATTCAAGTTTGACTACGCGTGAAATTTCTAATGCCATAGGCATCTCAGACGAACGAGTACTCCATATTTTACATGAAGAATTACGTATGAAAAAACTGTTTGGAAAGTTAGTGCCGCACACATTAACAATTCAACAAAAACTGGATCGAAAACAAATTTCTCAGCGTAATTTGGAGCGTTTTAAACAGAATAAAACCAACTTCTGGCGTCGTTTTATAACTATGAATGAGACTTGGATCTACCACCATGATCCTAAATTGAAACAAGAACGTTTACACTGGACTGAAGGTGGTTGTTCAGCTTCAAGGCAGGTGAAGTCACAACGATCAGCAAAGAAGGTTATGGCATCAGATTTTTGGGATGCAAAAGGAATTTTGTTGATTGATTATCTTCAGAAAGGTAAAACAATCAACTCTGAATATTATTGCAGCCTTTTGGATCAGCTGGATGAAAAAATTCCTGAGAAAAGACCTGGTTTAAAGAATAAAAAAAATAATTTTTCATCAAGACAATGCACCTGTTCACAAAAGTGTTTTGACGATGGCTAAATTCAAAGAATTAAAGTACGAATTGCTTGAACACCCACCGTATTCACCAGATTTGGCTCCCAGTGACTACTATCTCTTCAGAAATCTCAAACAATTCCTTCGTGGAAAGCATTTTTCGTCGAATGAAGAGGCCATAGCAGACGTAGACGGTTATTTTGCAGAGCTTCCGGAAAACCATTATAAGGATGGGATAAAATTATTGGAAGATAATTGGAACAAGTGTATTGAGCTTCTAGGAGATTATATTGAATAAAAAAATATATTTCGTAAAAAAAACATTATTCTTTCATTTCGACCGCAGAAACTTTTCAACCAACCTGTACATTTAATAATTTCTGGAATACCTTTTTTCGATGCCTATAAGTTAGCTCAAAATGCTTTTATCATTCATTTAAATTGTAGCTATCACACATCTATAACAAGTCTCGTTAGATTAGAGTGTAGATGTCTTGGCTGACAATCTGGTGGACTGGGTTAAATTTCATGTTTTTAAAAGCAAATATTAAAAAAAGTTTTCTCAATTTTTTGAAAAATGTTTTTTGAAATCTATTTTTTTGCCAAGATAGTTAATGCAACGTTCTGCCAACGCATAACCGACCATCGCCAACGGTTTGCCAGCATTGTGCCGATTATATTTTTCTGTCTGGGATGTTAAACTTAAACCTATTGTATATTAACATTAATTAACACTATTTTTTTATTTTTAGGAAATACATTTTTATTTTATTATAAGTTAACATTAAATTAAATTTTAGATAATGGCACCAATTTGTAGTTGTAATTATTATATATTAAATCGTATATTCATAAACATTCTATACAGTTAGACGAGGTTTATGGAACTATTTAACTTTATAAAGTGTATAAATTATAACTTAAATGTACATACAATATATATGTTAAATGTACGTGAACAAATTGTTGATATGGACCCACAAATTGTATCTCAACTGATATTGGAATTATTGTAACATTACCATACATCAATATATATTAAATGATATACATATATTACAATATATGACACTGTATTATAAATATTGTTAATGAAGTAACATATCTGATAATATTTTTTATAGCGCCATACATAGTTTTACATTATTCAAATTAAACCATATATGGAATTGTATTCAAAATGTTGATGTGGTACCAAATTTGACCATATATTGTTTAAATTGTGCCATATATGACAATATATTGTTTAAACGATACCATATATGTCTATATATTAATATTGTTTAAATGACACAATATATCAATATATATGGGACTATATATGGTAGCATATATTATCATGTCTGCATCTGTATTAAAAATGTCGTTCATCAGGTACTATATATGAGCATATATTGTTGAAATGGCACCATATATGACAATATATGGTTTAAATGGCACCATATATGGTAATATATTGCTTAAATAACACCATATATAAATATATATGGCACTATATATCGTAGCATATATTATCATATGTGGAACTGTATTAAAAATATTGTTCATGAGGTACCATATATGGGCATATATTATTGAAATTGCACCATATATGATAATATATGGTTTAAATGGTACCATATATGATAATATATGGTTTGAATGGCACCATATATGATAATATATGGTTTGAATGGCACCATATATGATAATATATAGCTTAAATAACACCATATATAAATATATATCGCACTATATATAGTACCATATATTATCATATCTGGAACTGAATTAAAGATTTGGTTTATGAGGTACCATATATGACCATATATTGTTTAAATGGCACCATATATGATAATATCTAGTTTAACTGTCACCATATATAATTATATATTGTTTAAATGATACCATATATAATTATATATTGCTAAAATGCCACCATATATATTAAGATATAGTTCTATATATAACTATATATGCCATATCTAATATTATGAAGGCCGATATCTAATTAGATGAAATTATATATGGCATAATATAAGGAAAATTTTTCGGAAAAAACCTCATATATAATTATATATGGATATACATAACCACATGTCTAATTATATATTGTAATATATGCCACATATGATTATATATAATTTTTTTTACTCGGGTTGTTTATCAATTTTTATCTAAATGTATCAGTTTAGATCTGACCTGATTCAATTATGTGTTAATCAGATGAAATTGTATCCGATTTTTGATCTGATACAATTTTATCGGTTTGATCGTAATTGGTTCAATTTTATATAAATAAAATATAATTGTATCCGACATTTACCTTATACAATTGTATCAAAGTTTTAAACTGATATCAGGTCAAAATTGGGATATAAATATATAATTTTGTATACAAATATATATATTTGGACCTAAACTGATACCATGTAATATAAACCAATAAAATTGTATCAGGTCAAAAATCTGATACAATTTCATCTGATTAACACATAATTTAATCTGGTCAGATCTAAACTGATGCAATTAGATAACAACTGATACAAATAAGAACTTATACAATTTTATCGGGCCATTTTTCGGATCAAATGGTATATGGATGAATCTAAGTTATATATTACCATATAAAGTGCCATTGAAACAATATATTGTCATATATGGTGCCATCATATATGGTAACTCATCAGCAACTACAATATTAACTGTATTTCAGAAGCTATTAATTGTATTTCAGAAATTTTAAATGTATTTTAGAAATTATGGAATATATTTCAGAAATTTATTAATTGTATTTCAGAAATAATCAAATCTATTTCAGAACTTGTTGATGGTTTATCATAGTTAATAGAGAAAAATTTCTAAATTACATTTCATAATTCCTGAAATACAATTGATAATTTCTGAAATACAGTTTGATAATTTCTGAAATACAGTTGTGAATTTCGGAAATACAATTAATAATTTCTGAAATACAATTGATAAAACTGAAATTCAATTGATTATTTCTGAAATACAATTGATAAATCTTAAAAACAATTGATACAATTGGAAATGGTGTAGAGCGTTAAAAATATGTAAATAAAATTATTTTTTAAAAAAAATTCAATTTAATAAAAAAAATATAATTTTATAAAAACATTTATAGAAAATAAAATTATAATTTTATAAAAAGAAATTCTTTTGAATGGGGGAAATATTTTTAGTTGATCTGTTATTTTTAAGAAAATAAATGTTATTTTAGTTTGACTCAAGATCATAAATTAATATCACTTTCTGTTTAAATTATTTTCAAATCAAAGAAAGATGATACAATTTTTACAAGTAAATTACAAAGAATAAAAATTATTGAAAAAATTTCGATAAGACCAGCAAGGAGAATGCGCATTTTTATAAAAAAAAATGCATAGCCGTGAAAGGTATCGAACTTGAGACCTTCTAAACCATATTTTAACAAAATATTGTAATTTTTATAAAATCAGTGCTCTTCCAGTGTATTATTTTTTGAACTATTGTCAATATCTGTCTGGGATCTTATTTAATCCCAAGTAAATTGAGATCTTATATAATGCGGGATCTAATTTTAGCTGTCATTTTTCTGGATAGTTTTAGATGTCAATCTCCAAATATATTGCTGTTTCTAATTCGATCTGCAATTTATGGGATAAATTAAGATCCTACCAAATCCCCAAATATATCACTGGATTTAATTCGATCTGCAATTTATCGGAAAAGTTAAGATCTTACGCAATCCCGAAGTATATTACTCAATCTAATTTTATCTGTAATTTTTTGGATAAATTTAGATCTTACTTAATCCCCAAATATATTGCTGGATCTAATTTGATCTGCCAATTTTCTATTCAATTTATATCCAAGTTTATCCACAAATATATTGCTGGATCTAATTCGATCTGCCATTTTTCAGATAAATTTAGATCTAAGTTAATCCACAAATATATTGCTGGATCTAATTTGATCTCCCATTTTTCAGATCAATTTATATCTAAGTTTATCCACAAATATATTGGTGGATCTAATTCGATGTGCCATTTTTTGCATCAAATTAGATCTAAGTTTATCCCCAAATATATAGCTACATCTAATTCGATCTGCCACTTTTTCGGATCAAATTAGATATACGTTTATCCACAAATATATTGCGGGATCTAATTTGATCTGCCAAAATTGAGATCAAATTAGATCTAAGTTTATCCCCAAATATATAGCTGGATCTAATTGGATCCGCCATTTTTCGGATCAAATTAGATCTAAAAATATCCGCAAATATATAGCTGGATCCGCCAATTTTCGGATCAAAATAGATCTAGGTTTATCCCCAAAGATATCACTGGACCTCCCAATTTTGAGATATAACTTGATCTTAGTTTATCCCCATATATACAATGGGATCTAATACGATATGATTGGATACACCCAATTTTGAGATCTAATTGGAACAGCTAGATATTACAGCAGATCTTAAACAATATCAAATTGGATATAATTAGATATTGCGCGAGATCAATTTTTTTTACTCGGGATATTAAAATGTCGTTTGTTGAATTTTAATGAAATATTTTTGTGGGTTTTTTATATCATACCGAGTTTTTTACATACAGAAATTTTCTGTCGTTGCTTATTTTCAATGGCCGCATCACAAAAATTGTTTCTGATGAAGTTTTGCTTTCTATTTGTTTTAAATAACTATTTCAAACAATATACATACTTGTACGGTTATACAAATGTTGTTGGGTGCTACCTTTAATGAAAAATGAAAAAAAAAACTTTTATTAAAATAAATAAAAACTAATTTAAATATAAAAACTCTTATATTTATTAAAGCATTTACATAAAGTTAAGGGTATTACAAAAGGATTTTCAGTTTTAACTAAAAAAACAGAATCCTCACCAAAAACAAATAATTTTTTTTGGATAAATGATTGTGTATGCTTTTGTTTTAAATAGTCCAACAAAATTTATAAACCACACATAACCTTGACAATTAAATGTACTCATATGTATGTATGTATGTGTGTGTATTCGTTATATGGTTATTTTATTTAAAGTTTTCTTTATGTTTTTATGTGTGCGAACCATCATCCACCAAAGGAAACAGGAAACGATATTTGAATTTGAATGAATTTGTAGGTTTTTTGGGGTTTGTTATATGTAAAAAATTATAAACATTCCAACACTACTACTCCGGCTAGCACCATATGTGAATGTAGGTGTGTATGTGAAATACTGACAATGAGTTTATTTGTATTTGACTAGAATTTCAAATTACTATGCAAGAGATTACATGAATTTTGCACTCTTGTTTTTTGTATTCTGTTTTTGATAAGTTTTTTTTGATAAACGCATAATTCATCATTCTTACATCTAGTGCTGGAATATGCTAGGTGTGGGTTTTAGGGACAGTAATAAGGGATTATTATAAATGTAAAGGGCCCACATTTTTATATGCAAAGACTTATGGTAGACTCAGTTGAATGCGGAAGTCTATACTTGTGCAGTCTTCTGCGAATAGTTTTTGCAGAAATATCAATGGATTAATTTCTTGGATATCCCAACAAGTGGCTTGGGATTTCGTTATTGCATAAATCAATATCTGTCGACCCTCAGCAGATCTTGTTTACGTTTACCTCCATAACAGATTTTTTCAAGTATTGTATTGGTTTCATTGAATTCTTTTATTATTATTATTTTTCGTATTGCTTCTTCTGACATAATATATACAAAAGGGGTTTTCATATTAGCTCGTATTCTACTCGTAAACTGTGTAAACATGGTATGTTTATGAGTTTAATGTCAAACGCCATACGTAAAAAAGATGGTTTGTATTTATACAAGGTTTACAAGGAATTTACGAGTTTATATGAAAACCCCTAATATTTTTGTTTTGCTATTTTATAAAGAGATTTCGGTACTCTCTATCAGTGAGAAAGAATTTGTTCTATAATGCGGCTTCGAACTGGAACACACTCAAAACAATACTAACACCGAATATTTATCATCAAATATTATTACTTGCGCTCTTTTTATGATAATTAAAAAATTTTATCAGCGATTTACATTCTGTAAACTAATATATTGATGCAAAAATTTTCTTTTTTGTAAATTTTATTTTCGCAATTTTTTTTTTGCAGGCAGCTACCAAACTTTATTTTATGAAATGTTTATTATAAATTTAAAAAAAAACATACTTAAAAATTGCAAAATAATGGCCTAATGCGAAAAAGGCTTTATGGTGTAGAAATTTTTTTAATTTGATTAGCTAATCAGCGATTGACATAATGGAACATTTATTCCCATTTATTGTTTTGCAAACTAACCTGTGGTTTAAGCTATGGGTATTATTGTTTTTGGATTATGAGCATTTAAAAAAATTCTAAAATAATGGCGGAGTGGGAAAAAAGGATTTGTGCAGCAGAAAATGAAAAGCGATTAACATTCTGCAAACGAATGTTAATGAATCAAAATTTTTCGTTTACGGAAAATTTTTTTCAGAATTTTTTCATTTGAAAACTATCCAGCAAAGACTTGGTAATGACTGGTCATTACTACATGCATTACTTATATCTCATATCTATTTACCCTTTGAATTACTTTTAAACTGAATGTAATGAGTTACCGATAATTATACGCCACACATTACTATTTCACAATAGCTGAAATAAATAATATACATTTGAAATCACTAAAAACCATAATTATGGCGCACAGTGTAGCACGAGCGGCCAAAAGTATAAAAATACAACTGCTGTATTTCGAAAAATATTGTTCAATATTTGATAACAAACATTTTAGTTAAAATAAGTCTGAAAGATTTTTTAAAATAAGTTAATTGTTAAAAAAGTTATGCTGGTTCAAAGTCATTCTTGTTTAGTGTGTGTTCAACTTTATGCAAATATGTAGAAATTTAGGCATACTTTAATGGGTTAATAAAACCATATCTGTCGATAATATTGTCTTAATTTATAATTTCTATTTTGATACATAATATTAAAATATGGCAGGATTATTTTTGTTAATTTTATATTTATCATATGAATTGTACCGTTATTCTGAATGTAAACCAAAAGAAAGAGTAAAATTTATTGCAATTACAAATTTGAGCAGACTTTCAAAAAAAAAAAGACCTAAAAAGACCATTCTAATTTTTTAATATATTATTATGGAAGGTATTTAAATTTTAAAAATATTAGTTTTGTCTGCCGATTCTTGCAGCTAGCAGTTTTATGTTTGTTTTTTCAATATCAAGACAAGTAAAAATTCGTGATTTTTTTAATATTTGGCGCAAGCACAGCCCACAATTGGATGCAGAAAATGAAATTAAATGTTTTTTGGAGAATTCCTATAAGACAAAAACTGAAGCGAAAAAAATTAAAGAAATACATTTTATAGTTACTAAAATAAAAACGTACTGGTCAAAATCCCACAGGATACTAAAACATTTAAAAAACATTGTAGAATTCCTATAGGAATGTTATCAGAAGAAGCCGTTGAAGCATCCATAAGGTATTCAGAAATACTCGATTAAATCATGCAAGAAAAAAACAGCATAGAATATTCTAATAAGGACTTAATCGAAAGAATTATTTTGCAAACCGAACCCAAGTTGTACATTTCGAGAGAAAAAAAAAATAATGCAAACACTAGAAACTACGATGAAATAATAGAGTTTGTTATTACAGAACAAAATGCAGACAGTTGAGTACAACACGATACTAGTTTTTTTGAGTGTGATAGCTTCAGTGATTAGAAATATTCCTTGTTATTTGTTTTGAATTTTTATTTATTAATAAAACCTTTCTAAATTTTAATAATATTTTGCGATTTAATGTAGTTTTGATATCGTAGTGTCCTGTGGAAGAAAGTTTTTGAAAGTTTATATATTAATATATTTTTAATTTCTGGATATAGACAAAAATTATCTTACTGTGAATTAAACAAAAATATCGTTAGTATCAATATTGTAATCAGTTTAAAATTTCACGAATAATTAGTTTTGGCTTTAAAAAAAAAGGATATGTTTAATATTGGTGTATCCTTGCTCTAAATTTGATAAAAAAAAATTTAGTCGCATTAAAAATATCTTAAGTGTTCGCTATACAAATAAATCTTTAAGCAATTTTAATTTTTTTCGCTTTTTGTTGACTTTTCTTTTAAAAAGGACATTTTTGAGCTATGCGTATCCTTGCTCCGAATTGAACAAAATTTGGTGGAAAAATTAAGGGCATTATAAGTAATTCATACACAATTTCAGGAAGTATCAATATTTATTTCATTTATTATGGCACTTTTTAATTTCAGGATATATGGGAAGGACACGAATCCTCGCACGGATTTTTACCAAATTTAAAATATTTCTATATTTGGTCAATATAAAGAAGCTTGCCAAATTTTATCTTCTACTTTTGGCCGCTCGTTGTATGAAAATTCCACACTGTGTGGCGTAGCCTAGTGGTTGACGTTTTTGTCTAACAGACATAAGGTTTGCTGATCAATTCGTGTCTGCTTCCATTGTTTTTTTTGTAATTTATATTAAACATCTATTTATAGAAATATTGATGTTCATTAAGCAGTGTTTAATAACAAGTTTTGTGCAAAATAGACCTATAACAGCTGCTACAATAAATGTGTACGACGTTAAAACATTAAAAATCATAGTGATGTCGTAGTGTAATGGTTAGAGTGTTTGCCTGACAACCGTGAGGTGCGATCAATTCGTGTCAGCTCCCATTGGTTCTTGAATTTTTATACTTTTTTAATTTATATTCCATATATATTTATATAACAGTTGACATTAGTGTAATGACTTTCCTCCAATGACATCACCATGTTAAAATAAGTAGTTCAGTAATTAAAAGGTTAAGGTTATGATTTCAATACCTAAAACTCATGACATGGTAATAAAAGGTTTTGTTGGGTAGCCATTAATTTTTGGTATAAGATATGGGTATTATAGTCCTTGGATTATGAATTTCAAAAAACCGAACGAGCGAGCCTTTTTCATCCCTGATTAACAAGTCTGTCTTCCTTCCTGTTTGAAGGCATATAATATTTAGTTCCACAAAAAGTATTGAGCGATTTGCAGGACTATTGCTACCCAGTAATGAAAGTAATGCTTTACAAACTACTTATTTTACGGCATCACAGGTATCCGTTAGTGTATTTTTACTGTTTTCTTAGAAGTTTTTCTGAACAAATTAAAAAAATCACTTCTTTTATTACTTCCAAAGTATCCGTTAGTATATTTTTACAGCTATTTTAGAACTAATTCTGAACAATATCCAAAAAATCACTTAAGTATTGTTTCTGAAGAGTAGTTGCTCTGAAAGTGATCGTAAAAAGTGATTTTGGTATCATTTGGTACCAAAGAGAGGGTCGCAGGTTCGATTCCCGGCGGGACCAATATTTTTTATTTTTTTTTTATTCTATTAATATTTTTTTTTAATATTTATAATTAATTTGTTTAAATTCAATATTTATTTAATTTTAAAATTTTTAAAAATATTTATATATAAAAAATGGCGAAAAATAGCTTTTTATGCACCTGTAAAAAAAAAAACAATATTGAATTGGAGTGCACCTTTTACACTTGATTAATAAGTACTTTTATTGAAGAGAATCAGGAACAATAACTCTCAGTAACAAAGTGGTGTTTTCATGCCACTCAACTTTGATATCAAAGAATAGCTCAGCGGTAGAGTACTAGACTAGGAATCACGAGGTTGCAAGTTCGATAACCAGTGGCGGCATCAAAAAAATTTTGCAAAATAAAAAAAAATAAAATTTTTTTTGGGAAGAATTTTTTTTAAATTTTAATTGGTGAAAAAGAGTTTCTTTTGCACTGGTTCAAAAAGTACTTAAAAAATTTTGAAGTTGGAGTACTCCTCTCCTATGACAACTCAATCAGAGCTTTGAAGAATTAATTCTTTTTTGAATGAATGCACTACCAATCGAATTCAATTTTCTTTAGAATTGAATGAATTCCTTTTCTTAAGTAATTCACTGAATTCGTTCAACTGAACGCGTTCATCAAACAATAAATTCAAAGAATTAATTGTTTGATGAACGATTTTTTTTACTTCACTGAACGTAATTTTATTTTTTTTAATTTACTGAATGTAAATGAAATTGAATGAATTCAGTGGTGAATTAAGTCAGCAAGGAATTAATTCACTTTTTTGCCGTTAGATTTATAATATTGAACGCGTTCACCAGTGAATTAATTCATTTGATTTAATAAAAAGAACTATAGCAATTGAATTAATTCGTAACAAAATAAATCGAACGAAAACAAATATGAATTAATTCATCGAATTTTTAATTCAGAATTGAAAAATTGAATTAAGGAATTAATTCTTTAAAGCTCTGAACTCAATATTAAAATCATAAGTGTTTACGTCAAAAAAGAAGTATATCTAGATCATCAATTGTAGTTCTTTTTCTACTTCTTTGGCATCTCTTTTTTTGCTGGGTATTATCCACACGAGTAAGCATTAACAAAAAATTGTAAAAGTCCAGAAATTAATAAAAATAATATTTAAAAAGTGTTTTGTATTTTCAGAGAAAAATATAACTTAAGTCCATATGATTTTATTTAAATTGTATTTTTAATGATTGAAATTAAAATGATTTAAAAACTTTAAAAAAAATATGTATTTAATTGAAATATAAATGAAACATCAACAAATTCGATTGTCAAAGTTTGCTTTGAGTTTCAAAAAAACTTGTTTGTTAATATGATAAACTATTTAATTCCAAAAATTTAACAAGACAACAATATCGTTTTTTAATATTTGCATTGAATTTCAACAAATGTGTTTCTTGGCTATTTATTTGTAATAAATTCAACAATCAAGTGACAAACATGTTGTTTGTATTTACAAAATCAATTAATTGTAGTCTCAATTCCAATGAAAAGTTTATATGAGTAAAGAATGCTGCAAATATTTTTAAAAACAAATGAAATTTTACTTGGAAAGAGGACCACTTATATTTCTTTACATTCAATTTGCATTTCCTTTTGTTTTTGATCGGTAATAAATAAGTCAAAACAATTTACAAAATTTCCTTAACCTGTGTTTTTGACGCAATTTCGATATTCATCAATATGGAAACAAAAAATAAATGAAAGTTTACGGAGGTTAAGTTTTGAATAAATCACACATATTTAGGTCTGATAAAACCATTCTCTAAAAATTTAACATATTTAGGCTTTTCTTCATAGCTTTTTTAGAGTAGTAAATATCGAATCCTCGGGATTTCGATGTAAGTGTAAACGCAGCTTTACATGCAATTTTTTTTGCTCTATTAAAAAAAAAATGACTTAATAAAATTAATGTTATGAATTCTCCACATTTTTTTTGTTTGTTTTTTTTTTAATGACATGAGTGTAGTTAAAATTTATATTTCTTCTCCAAATGAATATTATTTTAATTGGAATCAACAAAATGGAAATTCTACCTAAATAAATAACAAATTCTGACGTCAAAAATTCCCTGAGTGTAGTAAACTGACAAATTACCTACCAAATGTTGTCGCAAAAATAATAGATCCTTCTGTTACTTTCACATTTCGATAAACTTTTATATCCAAAAATTGTTTAGGCTCCATATAATATTAATACGTCTCTTTGCTGCTACAATTTGGTATAACAAAAATTTTGTTTGAAGTATTTAGAATACAACTTCTGTTTTATGATTTTTTTTTTGCTTTTTCTTTTATTTGTTCATCTTCATTTGCATTTGTATATGACACTATCACTTTTGTAACTATTTTTTTTGTTTTGGATACTGTGGGTCTACGCAACAGCAGTGGCAACGAATTTTGAATAGGACGAAACTACAAATGATAAGGAAGTATGAAAAACCTCCAAAAAGAAAAAAAAACAACACAGAAAATGAACAAAAAAAATATTTATCTTTGTTACAGTTTTTTTTTTCTAACGCACGAGTGAATTTTTGGCAAATTTTTTTTCTACATTTGTGCATATCTTTGTTTTCCTCCAGCATGTTGTAGTTTCAGAAAATTTTGTATAGATTTCATAGTCTTTTTTGTGTGTACCCAAGTAAAAAAAAATGATATGGAGCCATATGAAGTTATATTTAATTATATATAATCTTTTATGTAAATAGATATAATTATATCCGAAAATTGAGAACATCTTATTGCATCTTGTTGTATCGAATTGTATACAATTGTATACAATTTGGTACAATTTGATACAATTTTATGCTATTCGATACAATTGTATCCGAATTTTGTCCTCATCCAATTACATCAAATTATACCTTTTTTATAATTATATCTAAAAATTTACCTTATACTTTAGATCATATTATATATGACCACATCTAACAATATACAAAAATTATTTTTTTAAATAAAAAATATATGCAATATCTGGAGATCAGACCTGGGGGATTTCAATTACAATTGCAAATAAATGTAATTGAAATTAAAAAAACTCAATTACATTTCATCTACTTTTGAAATTCTAGTTTTGTTTACATTTGTTTTTTAATAATAGTTGTGTTTGTGTGGCAAGCTATCAACGTTTGCTTATGTCATTCCCATATAAATTTGACATTAGCCAACGTTTAGTGTTAACTGTTAACGCTACTAAATAATGTAAAATTTGTATGGGAATGACATACGCCAACGTTGATAGCTTGCCGCACAAACACAGCTAATATGGTCTGAGTTTTCAAATAAACACTTAACATTTTTTATTGTGATTAGAAATCGTAAACATAAAATATTTTAAATTCCGTTAGGTAAATGGACCTAATGATCTCAGTAGAAGGAAACTATCGGTCTAATCTACGTTTCATCAAAGAAAAATCTTTGATTTCTATATATATTATTCAGGTCTTAACCAACTAGTACAGTACTATTTCCAAAGAGTCACTTCAGAACTGGTTCCGCGAGTGTTACATTAGCACCAGTTTTGCTCCCTATTTTTCGTCCTTAAATTGTAATTTTCAAACTAGTTCTACAACTAGTACCGAAGTGAGCGTTTGGCGATAATTGCCCCCATTCCTATGACATCTCTATGTTAAATTCTACAGTTGTTTGTATGGAGAGGCGGCAGAACTCGTACTAGTTGCCTGGTTCAAATAAACTAGTACATAACTGGTTCTGAACTAGTATTTTTTGCTACTAGGGCATAATTGAAAATTTTCAATTTCTTGTAATTGTTTTTTTTTTAATTACAATTATAATGATTAACCCAAAGATCTGCTGGAGATCTTATAATTTCGATAAATCTTCCATTACTTTTATCCAGATTTACCATGACAGTGCATTAAACATGAACAAAATTTTCTTTATTTTTAGTAATTTTAATTAAATCACGTCTGAATAACGTGACTCACGAACATTTCTAGTCACGCGCCAATCCCTAGTAATTACTAAATCTAAACTTAGTTCAAAATCATTGTTAACATAGAACCACATATAATATAATACGGTTTTATATGGACCTTATATATTTTTATATAAAATCACTTTGAAATAATTGCTTATGTGGGATGATATATAATTATAGATGATGTTATAAAGAACGTTATATAACATATATAACAATATATATTGTTATATATTAAAGAAATCATGAAATATTGTGGATATGGAACCATATTAAGTTATATATGGGTTCTTATTCGTCAATATATAATCATATCTAACACAAATTATGAAATATTTCTTATATGGCTCCACATATAGTTTTATATTATTATGTATAGTGTCATACTAAATTATATATAAACGTATACGTAATTATATCTGTAATATGTTACTTTATGTACTATATATAAGCACATGCAATTATATGTAGGCCATTATGTAATAATATAAAATCACATATGTCTCCATATTAAAACCTTTGAGGAAAAAATATCTAACATATGACTATATAAAAGTATATCTGCTTGAATTTAAAAGCATATGTGGCCATATGTAACTATAACTTACTATATGCAATTACATAAAATAATATATGGTTATATCAAAACTTTTTTACTCGGGTATGTAATTTTTTTGTGAAAATGAATTTTTATTTTATGATTTTTTTTTTCATTTTTTTCGGTAACGAAGATACATAAGAATAAAGCGGGAGGGGGGGGGGGGGAGGGTGGTGAATAATATCTGTTTTGTATCTCATATGATAAGGGTATATTTTTACATATCTTAAAGTTTGTCCTTTGTATGTTGTAGTTTGTTTTTAATGTGCACGTGTTGTAATTTGTTGTAGAGTATAAATTAGGATTTACTGGCTTTTGTTGTAGCCATAGTTGTTGTTGTTATTCTAGCTGTCAGTAATAAAATGTTGCCACTTAAAATATGTTGAAATTTTATTTAAATGTAAATTATTTTTCATGCTTACAAGGATAGTCTCTTTACCCGGATCCTTAGAACTTACTGAAACATAGACAATTGATAGGGACAAAGAACTTATAAAAATTTATGTAAAGGGGCTTTTTGTCTCTCTCTAAAATGGGGTAAAAAAAATCCCTTTAATTGAAGAGTAAAAGGGTTAAAATGTTTCGCAAAAATATTTGTTATGAAATTCTACTATAAGTCTCTGAAGACATCAAAGTTGAAAATTTAACTTCAATGCCAGAAATAAGTCAAAACTTAAAATGTGTTTAAAGGTTAATCTCGTACTTATGCAGAATTGGCGTTCAAATGTCCAACAAAAGTGGATTTTAGGAACAAACCATGTGAATGAATACTAAAATTAAAACTGATTGTAATATCTAATATCAGATAAATTCAAAAGGTGTATTTATGATGTTGAAAATTATTAAAAAGTTCTTAAACAAATAAGTTTTGAACTACATACTTACACCCATGAAACAAATTCGGTGCTGACAACCCAATTTGTTGCCAATCGAATGGATCAGTTGCATTAAATTAATTTTTCGATTGCGACTACCGAATTATTCTCGATACAACAGAAATTCTATTGTCATAGTCAAACTAGTCCAATCTCGATTGGTTTTCTGTTGTCACAACTGAAAATCTCGGCTACGTCAACCGCACCATTCTGTGTTCTGGAGGTAGAAAAATATTTGTGTACCCTAACATGAGATTGGGCAAATGTGTGCCGGTGTTATTTATATAAAGGGTTTTTCAATAAGAGCGGTTTTGGATATCAATGAAGTTCTTTATTCCTGTGAAAGTACGTTCGATGCCATTATGTATGGAAATCGATCTCTTTTGCATGGCCACCACGGGCACGCTTGCCGAAGTCCAGACGCTGAACCCAATTTTCGAGGGTTTTCAAGCATAAATCGGCCGATACTGCTGCAATTTCACGTTCGATATTCGTACGAAGTTCATAAATCGTCGCTGGCTTGTTGGCATAGACCATAGATTTGACGTAGCCCCACAGGAAATACTCCAACGGTGTCAAATCGCACGACCGAGGCGGCCAATCGACTGGACAATTTCGTGCGATAACACGTTCTCCAAACTTGGTTTGCAATAAATTGATTGTGACAGTCGCTGTGTGGCTTGTGGCGCCGTCCTGTTGGAACCACATGTCCTCCAAGTCCATATCATCCAATTGGAGTCAAAAATATTCGGTTATCATTGAACGGTAGCGATTCCCATTCACAGTAACGTGCCGGTCTTGATCATCACGGAAGAAGTACGGCCCAATGACGCCGCCGGCCCATAAACCGCACCAAACCGTAATTTTTTCGGGATGCAATGATGACTCATGGAGTACGTGTGGATTGCTGTCTGACCAATAACGCATATTTTGTTTATTGACGAAGCCATTCATTATGACGACCATAAATTAGACGTAGCGCTCTTAACGTTGAGGCCACTGAATCCGAATTTCGGTAGTAAATTTTAATAATTTCGACTCGTTGTTGGCTCGTATATCTTTCCATCATGAAATGGCAAACCTTACTGAAGAGAAATGTCAAAAGATTGGCAAGAAATGTGGCGTCGTTTGCTGTCCCTGTCTTTCTACTTTTGTAGCGTCCCTGTTGAAAAACCCTTTATGTATATATTCCCATCGTTCCTATACAGAGCATAGGCCTTAACGAACTTCTCCCATTCAGTTCTGTCCATCGCAATATTTTTTACTTCACTCCAGATTTTCTTAATTTTCCTCGTCTGAGGATTTCACTCGATAGCATTTCTGGCAATATCGGACAGTGGTTTGCGGAGTGTGTATCCAATCCAGTTCCACTTTCTTCTTTATATTTCTACACACAGTGGTATTTGATGTGTTTCATCCCACAGACTATTGTTTGAGATAGTTGGTGGCCAGAAAATTCGTAGAATTCTTCGGAGATATTTATTTACGAAAACTTGCAAAGCATTAATGATTCGTTAGGCAGCGTTCAAAATTTCACAACCATATAAAAATGTTGATTTGATATTGGTGTTGAAAATATTAATTTTAACACTGCATGGCATTAACGACGATTTTTCTATCTAGTGATCTGACCGAAAGATTCGACTAACAATATTTTTATTCGACTAAAAATGTTTGCACTAGTTCGGTTTATAATAGTTACACTCAAAAAAAAAAAGTTAGTAAAGTCAGCAAAAAATGTTGCTGTGTCAGCAAATTTTTAGTCAGGAGCGTGCTTGCAAAAAAGTTGGTAATTTCAGCAAAAGGTTTGCTGAAAAACAGCGAGCTGATTTTTACTAAAAAAATAGTAATCTTCAGCAAAAGTTTTGCTAACACTTAGTTGATTGCAAATGAAAAAAAAATCCTTGCTAAAATCACTAAAGTTTTTGCTGAATATTAGTAGACTGAAAAAAACTCAAAAACCTTGTAGCGAAATTTTACTTTAGTTAATTTATTTGCTGAAATTTTTAATATAGAAATTGTGTAGTTGTTTTTCTTTTTTATCATTTCCGTTGTCTGTACTTCATCCAGACAAGCTGCGACATCTACATTTGTCTATCTGGTTGTCGTCCACGCTATAATTGCGGTTATCAGCACAATTTTTGTAGCAAAATAAATTAGTAAAACATTAGTTCAAAATTAGTTTTGTGCTAAAAAAATATAACTAAAACTTTTGCTGAAAACGGAATTTCAGCAAAAAAATTGCTGAAAACTAGTAAACTTGATATACAAGACGTTTTACTAATTTTTCTACTAACTTATTTTTTTGAGTGTACAAGATTGCAGAACGTTTCAACTTTGTCTAATATTTGATTATTTATCAAGACCCTTTCTTCTAGTTTTCGGAATTAATTCGCATGACCTTGGTCTTTTTATGTCGATTTTCAACTCGTCAGTATAGCTAAGAGAGAAGGCATATGTCATCGGCGTATTTAAGGTTCTCAAACCTTTCCTGCAGCCCCCATACGATTCCTCGGTTACCAATCATTGCTTGATTCATCACACATCCTTGACGAACACCAGTGCCAACTTCAGGCTTACGGCTTAGCATGACATCATGTAGAATTCGGCTGCTTGTCCCTATGTGCCGACATTTTATCAATTTAATGAGTTTAAGTGGGACGCTCTTACATTCGATAGCATTCCAAATAAAATTATGGGCCACGGTGTCAAATGGCTTCTCAAAATCAATAAAAACAAGGCAAAGGGAAGACCCCCATTCAACTGACTGCTCTACGATGACTATCAGTGAATTCATGTGGTCCACACACGACTTGTTGGGACAAAAACCAGCCTGTTATTTTATTAAATCTGGCATCAATTCATCTTATATCCTTAACGTGAGCAAAGAATTTATTTGGCATACTTAATAGGGTAATTTCCTACCAGTTGTTACGATTTGTTAAGTCACCTTCCTTAGGTATTTTAACAATAATGCCTTCTTTGAGATAGTCTGGAATTCCCTCTGATGCGCAAATTTGTTCTATAAGAGGTAGTATCAGTTCTGCGGCCAATCTCGGATTTGTCAATATAAGTTCTAAAGATATGTGTCACACCGTGGGCTTTTGTTTTTCTTAAGCAAAATGATAGCTAGTATAATCTCAGGCATTGGGGTAATTCTGAAGTTTATCTGGGTATTGTGATCGATACAGTCGCATATAGCCGGGTTTATTTGATGACATGAAGCAAACATTCCTTTTTCGTCTTTAGAGATGATGAGTGTGCCGTAGTTATCCCTAAAAGGTTTGGTGGAGACTGATGTTCTGGTATTTGTTAGCATCTTGATGAGCCGGTATAACTCACTGGTTCGGTTTGTCTCAGCTGCAGCTTGAGCTTCTTGGGCTATGGAATTCATCCATTCTCGTTTGTCTTTACGAGCATTCCGTTTTACGTCTCGATCTAAAGTAGCATGTTGGTTTTGAAGAGTTGGCCTTTCATTTTTCGTTGTGGCAGAGTTGAGTGCAGCTTTAAGCTTTTTCCTTTCATTTATCATCCGCCATGACGCGACAGATATCCATTCTTTACGCCTTATTGATTTAAGACCTATATATTCTGTGGCTGCATTTGTAAATGTGTTCTTTATTAATTGCCTGTCTTTTCGTTGATCGTGAGTTGTTGATGGCATCGATTTGTTCAAGGCACTTAAATAGTTCGATGAGACCAATGGGATTTTCAGTCTGTTTACATCGAACCTCTTTGATATATGTGGTTCTTTCTTTTTATAGTCGCTATCTTTATATGCGCACATGCGATGAACAGGTGGTGATCGCTGGCTATATCAGCACCTCTTTGGTTTTGCACATACAGCGGTGAACCACGCCATTTCCTGGAGATAGCTATATGATCTATTTGGTACTCTGTAACATTGTCAGGTACTCTGTAACACGTGGTAACAAAGTGCCTCTATGACTGGGTTGTTTTCTGCGCATATATTTATAAATAGATCCTCGTTTTCAGCTCTCCTGCCTAAACCATGCACTCGCATTATACTTTCCGGGCCAATGTTTTTCGATCCTATTTGGTCATTTAAGTTGCCCATTACCACCAGAATATCTCCACGATTTGAGGCTTTAAGATTCTTTTTTTCACTTCAACCTCGAAGACCTCGGTGGGTGATAACTTTGGGTGCATTTGAGGTTTCTAGCACGTGTGCGTAATCTTACTGAACTAAATTGTTTTTTAAATAAAAGAATATACAAAAAGCTTTGGAATTTATTTTTTTATTTTTTATCTCTATATATAAAAGAATAACGTGACTGACTGACTGAATGACTGACTGACAGACTGACTGACTGACTGACTGACTCAACATCGCCCAGCCCAAACCGCTGAAGCTAGGAAGTTGAAATTTGGTATGTAGATTCCTCTTTCGGCGTAGACGTCCGCTAAGACGGGATTTTTGGAAATTCCTACCGGAACGGGCAAAAAGGGGAAAAGTCTCCCCCTTGGCGGCCTGCCAAAACCCCTTTGGCTAGAAAGCTGAAATTTAAGATATGTGTTCCTTGGAGTATGGGCTAACTTTTCTGGAAAGTACTTTCTGGAATTTTGTACAGGGACGTTGTAAAAAAGGGGGTTAAAAAGGGGAAAAAAGTCCCCCTTGACGGCCTGCCCAAACCGCTGGAGGTAGGAAGTTGAAATTTGGTATAAAGGTTCCTCCACTATCGTAGACATCCACCAAGACGGGAGTTTTGGAAATTTTTACAGGGTCGGGCAAAAAGGGGAAAAAGCCTCCCCCTTGACGGCCTGCTCAAACTGCTGGAGCTATGAAGTTGAATTTTGGTATGTAGGTTCCTCGACCGGTGTAGACGTCCGTTGGGACGGCATTTTTGGAAATTCTTATCGGGAGGGGCAAAAAGGGGACAAAAAAAGTACCTTTTTCCAAAAAAGTACCTTTTTCCAAAAAAAGTACCTTTTTCCAAAAAAAGTACCTTTTTCCAAAAAAAGTACCTTTTTCCAAAAAAAGTACCTTTTTCCAAAAAAAGTACCTTTTCCAAAAAAAGTACCCTTCGCCAAAAAAGTACCTTTTTCCAAAAAATGTACCTTTTTCCAAAAAAAGTACCTTTTTCCAAAAAAAGTACATTTTTCCAAAAAAAAGTACATTTTTCCAAAAAAAAGTACCTTTTTCCAAAAAAAGTACCTTTTTCCAAAAAAGTACCTTTTTCCAAAAAAAAGTAACTTTTTCCAAAAAAGTACGTTTTTCCAAAAAAAGTATGTTTTTCCAAAAAAAGTACCTTTTTCCAAAAAAAGTACCTTTTTCCAAAAAAGTACCTTTTCCCAAAAAAAATACCTTTTTCCAAAAAAAGTAGCTTTTTCCAAAAAAGTACCTTTTCCCAAAAAAGTACCTTTTCCCAAAAAAGTACATTTTCCCAAAAAAAGTACCTTTTTCCCAAAAAAGTACCTTTTTCCCAAAAAAGTACCTTTTTCCCAAAAAAGTACCCTTTTCCAAAAAAAGTACCTTTTTCCAAAAAAAGTACCTTTTTCCAAAAAAAGTACCTTTTTCCAAAAAAAGTACCTTTTTCCAAAAAAAGTACCTTATTCCAAAAAAAATTCTTTTTTCCAAAAAAAGTACCCTTTTCCAAAAAAAGTACCTTTTTCCAAAAAAAAAGTACCTTTTTCCAAAAAAAAGTAGCTTTTAGCCCAAAAAAGTACATTTTCCCAAAAAAAGTACCTTTTTCCAAAAAAAGTACCTTTTTCCAAAAAATGTACCTTTTTCTAAAAAAATTTACCTTTTCCAAAAAAAAAGTACCTTTTCCAAAAAATCATACATTTTTCCAAAAAAAAAAACCTTTTTCAAAAAAAGTACCTTTTCCAAAAAAAAGTACCTTTTCCCAAAAAAGTACCTTTTTCTAAAAAAATGTTCCTTTTCCCAAAAAACATACATTTTTCCAAAAAAAATACCTTTTTCAAAAAAAGTACCTTTTCCAAAAAAAGTACCTTTTTCTAAAAAAATGTTCCTTTTCCAAAAGAAGTACCTTTTCCAAAAAAGTACCTTTTTCCAAAAAACTACATTTTTCCAAAAAAAAATACCTTTTTAAAAAAAAATACCTTTTCTAAAAAAAGTACAAATAAAGTACTTTGTAAAAACAAAGTATCTTTTTCCAAAAAATTTCGTTTTTCCAAAAAGTACCATTTAAAATAATATATGTATAATTTCAAAAAAACTACTTTTTTTCCTCCCCCCACGGATATCACCACTAAAACAAGGTTTCTTGATATTCGGCATATACGTGCGCTAAGACGGGATTTTTGGAAATTCCTACCGGAACGGGCAAAAAGGGGAAAAGTCTCCCAATAAACAGTCTCACAAATTGGAAAAGTGCCTGCCCAAACCCCTGGAGGTAAGAAGTTGAAATTTGGTATAAAGGTTCGTCCACTGTAGTAGACATCGACTAATTGCCTATAGGATATCCCAAAAGCAAATTCGGAATGTGAGTTCTTCCTTCTGTGTAGGCGTCCGCTTAGACGGAATTTTTGAAATTCCTATCGGGAGGGGAAATAAGGGGAAAAGTCTCCTCCTTGACGGCCTGCCCAATCCCTTTTGGCCAACGTAAAATTTTAAATATGTATTCCTTGGAGTAGGACTAACTCCCCGGTAACGTAATTTTTATATTTTGGAACAGGAACATAGTAAAAATGGTGGTTGAAAGGGAAAAATGTCCCCACTAGCGGCCTGCCCAAACCGCTTAGGCAATGCAGTTGAAATTTGGTATGAATGTTCCTCATCCATCGCAGATAGCCGTGAAGATGGAATTTTTGTAAATTCTTAAAGGGAGGGGCAAAAAGAAGAAAAGCCTCACCTTGGGGGCCTGTAAAAACCCCTTCGGCTAGAAACCTGAAACTTAAAATGTGGGTTGTTGGAGTAAGGGCTAACTTATTAGAAAGATACTTTTTTGAATTTTGGACAGGGTCGTTACAAAATGGGGGCTCAAAAAGGGAAAGTGGCCCCTTAACGACCTGTCCAAACTGCTGGAACTAGGAAGCTGAAATTCGGTACTTAGGTGCCTCTTCCAGCCTAATTCCAACCGGGAGGGACAAAAAAAGAAAAAGTGTCCCTCTTGACAGCCTGCTCAAACTGCTGGAACTAGGAAGCTGAAACTCCCTGTCGATGGATTTTCGGAAATTCCTACCGAGAGGGGCACAAATAGTAAAAGTTGGCTAGAAACCTGAAATGTAAAACATATGTTACTTGGAGTATGGGCTCACTTACCGGGAAGGTGCTTTTTGGACAGGGACATTGCAAAAATGGAGATTAATGAGGCGAAAAGTGCCGCTTAAAGGCCTGCCCAAACCGCTGGAGGTAGGAAGTTGAAATTTGGTAATAAAGTTGCTCCTCTATTCTAGACGTCCGCTAAGATGAGATTTTTGGAAATTTCCACAGGTAGGGTCAAAAACAGGAAAAGTCTCCCCCTTAACAGCCTGGCCGAACTGCTGGATCTAGGGAGCTTAAATTCGGTATTTGGGTTCCTTCTCCAACGTAGACGTCGCCTAAGACGGTATTTCTGGAAATTCATACCGGGAGGGGTAAAAAGGGAAAAAACTTCCCCCTTGATAGCCTGGCCAAACTGCTGGATATAGAGACCTAAAATTATGCATGTAGTAGGTTCCTCCTCCAACGCAGACGTCCTCTAAAACGGAATTTTTGGAAATTCCTACCCTTGATGGCCTAACCGAACCCTTCGGCTAGAAACCTGTAATATATAATATGTTTTCCTTGGAGTATGGGCTAACTTATCGACAAGGCATCTCTAGGACTTTGGACAGGAACGTGGTAAAAATGGTGGTTCAAAAGGGGAAAATTTCCCCCCCCCCCCCCCCCTCTTAACGTCTGCGTCTTTAGCTAGAAACCTAAAACTTAAAGAACAAGTGTATATGGAACACTAAAATTAAGAAACTAAATAGGAAACGAGTGGAATTGAAACACTACACAAGTGGAACGAAATGGATATAAACGTTGAACGAGTGGAATTGAAATTATAGACAATGCAAATGGATTGGAAGAGGGAATTACCTGTTCAAACACTATCCACGGAATATGAAACTTATGTAGCATTGAAACATACTCTCGAAAAAGTTAAACAAATTTTCTAAAAGAGAAAAAACCTTAGAAAAGGAATGGAACTTATATATTCCGATATTTAAACTTCATGTAACGAAGCACCGGTGGAAGAAACCGACGCAGTAAATTTTCCAACTGAATTTGTGAATTTACTTGAATTGCCAGATCTACCTTTACATAAACTGGAATTAAAAAAAAAAACTTTAAGGCACGGTAACAACCCTGCTTTACGTTATTTATTTTCATTCAAAACACAAATGAACAAAACTACTTACGGTTCTATCTACCTAAGTTCGCACTTTACCAAATTATCTTAACATACACACGTATATTGCAATTTATTATGAATTCATTACTAACAATCCACTTTCGTGAGAAAAAGTGATCAAATATTTATTTATTTTAAACCCATTGTTGTGCAGAATTATTTATTTGTGGTGACTGGGTGAAGGCTTTTACTATATAAAAACTGTACTTTAAATAAAAAGCGAATTAAAAAAAATTGTCTGGGGAGGGCGCAGCCCCCCCCCTAAACTTTAAGGCTCGCTAACAACGTAGCGGGCTGCGCCCGCTAGTTATGTATATTAGACCGACTCACCAAAAAAAGTAAAAAAGTGCGCCCCTCAAAATAAACCTTGGTTTGTTTTATGACGAAAACAGGACATGTTAGGATATCCTTAAATATGTTGTATGTACCGCTGGACGCGCCTCTAAAAACTCTTATATATGATACCCATATTGAGTATGTTTTCCTCAGCTAAGATGCAAATTTCTTACAAAAACTAAAAAAACGACCTTTTTTAAAAATGGTCCAGCTCGTGAGATCTCATTCCTAGACTCGAAATATTTTGGGAATCATTATAAAACAAACCAAGATTTGTTTTGAGGGGGGCACTTGTTTTACTTTTTTTCTGTCCAAATGCAAAAACAAATTAATAGAAAGTTGGAGTTGAAGTTGCAAATCAACGAACTTTTTTCGAATTCGTCCCAAAAGTGTTTGCAGGAGATTTTCATTTAATTTCCTGGCTACCACTTCCACTTAATTCTGAACTTTTCTATAGCTGACATTGCTGAACCTGTCTTCTTTAAAGTACCTTTAATAATTGACCAATATTCTTCCATTGGTCTCAATTCTGGACAAAAAGGTGGATTTATTTTTCTTTTGGTGCAAAATCGATTTCGTTGTTTTATCCCTTGCAAAAGGACAACAGCTACATCCGAAAAATATAACGATTTTGTGCCGTGAGAGCTTACGAATGGTAATAGCGTTTTCTAAGCATTCTTCCCGATAAATTTCGTTATTTATTTTACCAGTTGTAAAGGTACTTTTTGGGAAATTTGGACTTTATTTTCTTTTTACAATGATCTGGAGCATCACCACGGCTATATGCTATGTAAAAGTTGTGTCTTGTAATGTACTGGAAATTTGCAAAGCAATATGTATCGTCATCCATTATCATGCAATTATATTTTGTTAGTTGCTTTCCGTAAAGACGTCGACTGCTTGTTTTTGCTGATAAATTTTACTTGGCATTCCTATCTGGAAATATCTGGGCTTTATAACATTTGACTTCATTACGCTGTTTGACATTCTGCACAAAATTTTGGGACTTCTTGATTTTACTCGCGACTGCCCGAGTTGAAATGCCAGGATCCTTAGTAAAATCGTTAATTATATTCTGAGTCGCTTTAAGGTCTCTTTGATCATGCTCACCACCACTTTTAGGCTTTCCGCCGATTGACAAATGCTCACTAAAGTTTTTTTTAGCACATTTCTAACCGCGGAATTTCGTAATTTATTTTTATTTTTTTTTTTTGGTATAAATTGTATGTATAAATATAAAATAAAAGTGTCTTATTTTTATTATATTCGTGCGAAGTGCGTTTTCTTCAATTCCATTTTTCACAAAACTATTTAAAATATTAAAAATCTATTTATTGGTGTAAGATTTGGTGATAATAGCCTAATGTAATCAAAAATCTTGTTTTCACTGGTCAAGTTGTATTTAAGATTAAAAATGATCTGATTTTGGCTATTTCAACTTTTACGCGGTCATAGTAGGGTAGTAGATAATAAGAGCTTTGTATGCTTCCTTGGAGAGGAGAAAGCCAACACCAGATGTTCTATTTTCGGTGATTGCCTTATCAGAGTATAATAAGTGAAGTCCATTTGTTGTTTCGCCTGTGTCAGACCATTTCATTTCACTCATGCGCGGCTCCAGCAATTAATATAAGGGGAAAAATCATACGAAACAGAGTCCAAGTCAATGTGTTTGTTGTTTTTTGGTGGCGTATTATTAATATCTGGAGTATGTTTCACTTATGCTCAAAAGAAGTAAATGGTAACTGGTAAATTCTTTACATAGTTGAGCTAGCAGCGATGGTTCAATTAGCGTTCTAACATTCCGTGTTCCAAATCTTATCCGGGGTTTTCATGCTTAAAGTCGTCATCGGTAAATTAGATGGTTTCGGTTCAATTTGCTTCGGTTTGTAATTTAAACTACAAAATAGTTTGTAGTTTAAATTAACTGAAAATGTAATTTAAAATAAATGAAAAATCACTTGAAAACCGGTCTACTGACTTTTCATTTAAATCAAAATAACTTTTTATTTATTTTTAAATGTTAATAAATAAACTACAAAATCCTTAAAAAAAATAATGATTTTTCACTTATTTCGTTTTTTAAATTTCAAAAAATTAACTACAAAATCCGTAAGAATAAATGATATATACTTTATTTAATTTTTTTAACTGACCTAGAAATCGAAAAGGAATTCTTTTTTTAACAAAACATTTTAAATGAAAATATTAACTGTAACAGAAAATCCGTATTTCTATATAATTTATTTTTTAAATAAACGACAAAAACAGTTAAAAAATATGTTTCTTTGTATTTTAACTGAATAATCATTTAAAAATAAATGTACGGATAACTTTTTAAATAAACTACAGCCAGTTACTGTAATAATATTTTCAGTGTATGTGTCTGATAAGGGTTACTTTATGAGTACAGAGTGACGAAATTTTGCTCTATCTCGCTTAGTTTCCGAGATACAAACTATTTCACGATCTTATAATAAAGAAAATTAAAATAGAGCGCCATCTCTATGTGATATTGATAGCAGAGACACACAAATATAATAATTAGAAAATAATTGTGGTTTAAATTAGCTAAAAAATTTGTAATGTTAAGAAACACAAATTACTTAAAATTAGCATGCAAAGTTAGTTTAAATACGGCTGAAAGTAGTTGCTAGATTAGATTTACAAATAATATTAGTTCAATCCTAAATTTTAAGACAAAATAACAGGAAAATTAGTTCAATAGAATCAGAACGCGTTTAACAGACTTTTGTACTAACTTTTTTTATGAGTGTATTAATGAAATTCGAATATGTGACAGTAGAGAACAAATAAGAGACACTTATTTTTAAGCTGCCCATCTCCAGGATCAAAAACTAACCCATCCCTAAAATTAAAAAAAAAAACAGATTTATTTGTACACATTTGTGGTTCCATGGTTGCCACCCAATTAAAATATGCCTGTAGATGCGTCACCCAAAAAGCTTTCATTTGATACTATATTTGTCTATTTTTCTTTAAATTAATAAGAAGCAAATTAAAAAATATTCAAAAACATTTAAGTTTTCCCCACAAAACTTGATATATGCTTTTATATCCCCACTATCACATATCCAAGTTTTATTAAGATCTGAGAGTTCGCGCAAGGAGATTTCACTTGTTATAAAATATTTTTAGTGCTAAATAATGTATATTAGGGTGTCTTAAACAAAGAATTCTTGAATTTAAAAATTCTACGATTTGCTTAATGCTTTTCTAAAAATACTTGATTCTTTATGAAATGAAATTGGAGGGATGAGTATTCGAATTGGGCACCCTAATGTGTGTGCGTATTTGTAACACATTCATATGTACCTAAACGTACATATATAAATGCTTATAAATATTACTTGGTTTGTGAATGTATACATGTGTGTGAGTGTGGTAAGCCACACTTTTGTTTTACCACAATATAAATTACTTACTAACTTTAATATTTTGAATTCTAACAATATGGTAGCTTTATATCTATGGTATTGCTTTCAATATTTTCCTACTTGTTTTGGTTTTAACAAAAAATTTTAATAATAATTTTGTTTGTTATTTGTTTGGGTTTTTGGCTAACAAACATGGTTTTATTTTGTGGAATTAACAGCAATTAGAAAACATTTGCAGATTCCTTTCCTACAGTTTGTTTGCTTCAATTACTTGCTGTTATTTGTTGAGAATTACAATTTTTTTTCAATTTCAATTAAATGAAGCTGTAAAAGCGTTTTAAATGATTAATAAGCTTATTTTCAAAGAATTTTTGATTTTCCGAGTAAAACAGTTTTTGTATAAAAAATTGAAATTCTATTCAAATTTATACATTAAACATAAATTCAACTCATTTGATATGTTACATAAATTTGTATTGGTTGCGAATATAATTTATGGTGTTTTCTTTTCTGACAAAAATGTTGCCTTTTTTTGCACTTTGCTTTTGAATTGCCTTTTGTGTGTTGTTTTCTAAATTAAGGGTAACATTCTAAGAGGGCTAGGTGTTTTTTTCTAAATATGTTGCCTAAATAAAGTGCAAAAGTGCAACATTTTTCGCCCTTGAAAAATTTACGGGGTAGAGTGTTGCGCTGTTTTTTTTATTTATGTCAACGCCATGTGTATATACTATAATGTTTTTTGCTAGCTAACTCGCAACTTGGTGGCCTAAAGGGTAATATCATAGCTTCTGATGCAGTAGGTCGCAGGTTCAAAACCCGGTTGGAGCACAATATTTAACAATTTTTTAGGCTAAAAATAAATTTTAAAAAAATTATACATTTTGTTTTAAAAATGAAAAAAAAAAATTTAATTGAAAAAATAGAATACATAAAAAAGTTATTTTTTACTTTGGCTGGAATTTGAACCCGTCCAGCCCATGTCAAAGGCAGGCATCACTACCACTAGGCTACAATTAGTAATAGCTTACGTAAACAATATTGCATAAGAGTATACAATACACATAATATGTTTAGAAAAATGCAAGTGTGATTTTATTGTGTTCTATTCTGATTGGAAAAATGTTGCCCTCTAACAAGGCAACATTTTTTTCCAGAAAAGAAAACACCATTAAACATTTTAACTTTTTCTAACTTTTGGTTCTTGATTTTGTACAGATTGTAATGCAAACTCTTTTATTTATGCAATCTCTTTTTTTTATGAATGCTCCAAAATTTTGTATTCGATATATTTTTTGAAATTAGCGACGCGAAAAAAATTTCTCTTCATACTCTTTTGCTAAAAAACAAATGGTTTTGTCTTAAGAAAATTCTTATTATGTATTACTTTCTTTGGCATGTTGAAATAAATCATGGTAAATTATGAAGGGCTTCGAATATGGATACACTTTAACTTTTTGCTGAACCTGTAGAAACTTTTTAGTTCATAGTTCTGTTGCGGCATGTGTGAGGGATAGAAAATTGCTATATATTATTTTTATAAATCGGTGTTATCGGCGCTGGCGCTTGAACCTGCAGCGCTCTAGCGTTGTACCATTATTATCCTTTTTAATCAATTTTGTGGAAAGGGAATTAAAATTTTTTTCTAATACACTTACATTAGAGCGACTCACGAAAAAAATTATAAAGTGCCCCTTCCAAAATACACCTTGGTTTGTTTTATGATGTCTCCCAAAAGATTATCGGACAAGCAATGAGATCTCATGAGCCGGACCTTTTTTCAAAAGCTCTTTTTTTAGTTTTTGGAAGAATTTAGCTTTTAAGCTAAAGATAACGGTTCATATGCATAATCACTTTTTACATTTATAAATGGCTTATAAAACAAATGTTCCATACAAAATTAATTTTATAAACGTGTTATAAGATTTTAAAATTATTATGTATAAGCACTTACATATACACTGAAAGAATTATCCTTCATGATATTAATGATATAATTTCATAGAATTTTTTTCGTAGAATCAAAGAACGTGTTATAAGATTTTAAAATTATTATGCATAAGCACTTACATATACACTGAAAGAATTATCCTTCATATTAATGATATAATTTCATAGAATTTTTTTCGTAGAATCAATGAAAAGAACAATTTCATTAAATTTATGAAGATCTAATTTATGAAATTGAATGAATTTTTTTTAAAGAAATTATGAAATTTTTCATAACCTTTTTTTCATAAAATTTCATAATTCCTTTAAAAAAAATTCATTAAATTTCATAAATTAGATCTTCATAAATTTAATGAAATTGTTCTTTATATATATGAAATTGTTCAATAGTATTTACTTTTTTTTATAAAATATCATTTCATTAATTTTTAAAAATTTTCATACGAATAGAATTTTATATTAAACATTTAATTCTCAAATACAATAGTTTTATGTAACCATAAGGCCGAGTTTTAGTGATGTGCATTAATTTTCATACTGACAGAATTATCTTTTATAATTTTTATTTTGTTTTAATTAATTTTTTGTTATTAATTTTGGACTATGCAATTTTTTATAAATCATATTAATTTTTTAAAACATTAATAAGGAATTTCATTAATTGAATTAAGCTTAATACAAAATTTTATGAAACTTTTTAATTTAATAAATTCTTTCATTAGATATATTTTGTACATCCATAAAATATGCTACAATTTTATTACGCTTTTGCATTCGCTAAATACTTTTTATTTATCCACTCCAGCTTAGCAATGACAACAACAAACTATAATAAATAATAGTAAACAAAATTGCTTCATAGACTTTATGAAACTCTTCATGGGCTGAATGATTAATTCATTAGGGAAGTGGCCTATTCATTTTATGAAGAGTTTCATTATTTTATGAACTTTTCATAAACATTGTCTTTAATGAAACCTGTTTCATAGATTCTTTAAAAAGTTTCAATGGACGAGTTCCAGTGACAATTTTCATTGAAACTATAAAGAAATTCATTACTGAAGTGATGATATTTCTCTCAGTGTACACTATGGGTATCATATGAAAGGTTTTGTCAAGGTACGGAACATATAGAATATCCAAGCATGTCCAGACATGCCCCATTTTAAGGGATATTCTATAAAAAAAAAGATTTTTTCCACGGAGAGGCTTTTAATTTAAATGTAAAATTAACACATCTTAACTTCTAGTCGATTTAAGGAAATACGTGTTTCAGATTTTTTTAAACTCGTGCTAGTTCGCCTTTTACAAAAAATTCGACTGATGGTCAACTCCTGGTTCCAAACAAGGCAAAATGGGTATCAAAATTTTTCAAATCATCAGTACATCTTTGTGTGGAAATTTTTTAAAATTTTTAAATTTAATTCATTATGTTGCTGTAAGTGGATTCTGTTTTTACTTGATGTTAGTGTAAAATGTGGCTTAACAAAAAAAAAAAATCCACTACGCGTTTATGGGATTTTTCCTGTTAAGTCTCATTTTTATTTTCATATAATCTGGAAACTGAATCCACTTGCAGGTTGAAGTAACACAAATATCTATAAAAATTTGGTCCAGAGCATCTTGGAGAATGTATTTAATTTTCAAAACTCCAAATTATTTCCATACAACGATGATGTACTTTTTGATTTAGAAAAGTTTGTAGTCAGAAGGTTTCGAGTTTAAATCCGTTTGCAGACAAAAATATTTTTAAAATTACATAGCCAACATTTTTATATTTTAAATAGGAACTTCAGAAATATTTATTAAATAAGATCACAAAATAAATGAGAAAATACAGGTGATGGTGCCCAGAAGTTAAAGAAAACTTAAAAAAAATAAAAGAAGAATTAGTCAATATTTGGACCAATCGATAAAAGAATTTTTTTTTCTATGTTATGTACTTTCTGAGATAGTAGGGGCTGAACAAATCTTTTGAAGGATCAAGTATGTCGCACATCCCCTACTCTTTTATAAAAATTGATTGGTATATATTTTTAAAAATCGCTAGTATAAAGCCTAGGTACTTATTTTTTAATTATTAATGAGTATATGAGTAAGCCTTATTAATTAACAAACTCTAACCATTTGTTTTTTAACTGCTTATCATAGTATATGAATAACTATTTATTTTGATAACTACACCCAGAAAACAGATTCAGTTCTGATAACCCCATTTGTAGTCAATCGCATGGTTCGGTTGTGGTAGCCGAATTTTTCAGTTGTGGCAAAAGAAAACCGATGGAGACAAGACTAATTTGACTGTGAGAACGGAATTTTAGTTGTATTAAGAATAATTCGGTAGCTGCAAACGAAAAATTCATTGGATGTAACTGAACCATTCGATTGGCAACAAATGGGGTTGTCAGCACCGAATCTGTTTTCTGGGTGTACTTATTTTTTATATTTTTGTACATATTTTGTACAAAAGCGAACTTGTGGAATAAAAATATTGAGTTTTGACACTGAATTATATTCGGTAGAGTCTCATTATTTAGATGTTAGTAATTTTTGCTGGGATATTATTACCCGAGTAAAAAAATTTTGATATAATTATACACTGAAAATATTATTACAATAGCAGACAGTAGTTTATTTAAAAAGTTATCCGTACATTTATTTTTAAAATTAATTATTTGTAAAAAATTTTGTAAACAGTTTCCAATCGCACTATACTATTTTTATACTGATTTTTAGTACAATTTTTATTTTTAGTAATCATTTTTGCTATTCTCTTATTACAAATTATGGATTTTTTTACTAATTTTCGCTGCTGATTTCAGCATAACATTTTACTAATTTTTCAAAACGGAGTGCTAAATTTAGCAGAAAAATATACTAATTTAAAAATAATTTTTTTTGTTGATTTTTTACAATTCTTGTTTAGTTTATATTTGTTACTATTTATATATTCTTAGTTTGGAAATAACACCCAGAAAATATTATTGCATCTCCAATGCATAAAAATGTAATAACTGGAGAACCGTTTGCAATTTTGACTCCAAATTTCAAGTACGCTTGTTACAATCTAAAGAAAAAAAGTTTTTTTTTTTATAAATTTTTTTAGATTTTACAGTTTATTTATTTTTTAGTACAATTTTTTGCTAATTTCAGCAGATTGATTTTAAGTTACAGTTTACAGCAATTTACTGAAATTTAGTAGCTGCAACTAATTATTAATACTAATTTCATTGTCCTAAAACTATGATATTTAGTAAGTTTTTTAACTGATTTTAGCAAATCGATTTTGAATTGTAGTTTACATAAATTTTACTAAACTCTAGTAGCGGCTACTAATTTTTTATACTAATTTTATTGTACTACAGATTAGCAGACATGTGTTGCTAAAATTAGCAAAAAATACCGCTGGCCTCAAAACAGTTAAATTTCCCGTAATAACAGCAACATTTTCAGTAGCCATTACAGACTTTTTTGGTTGAGTGTGTTTTTGTGTTTTATTTAAAAAATAAATTACATATAAATACGGACTTTCTGTTACAGTTAATGTTTTCATTTAAAATGTTTTCTTTTTAAAAATAATTCCTTTTCGATTTCTACGTCAGTTAAAAAACGGTAACGGTAACGGTATTGAATTCCATTTGTTTCGGTAACGGTAAAGTTAAAAATATATAAAAATCAGTAAAAACTTAACATATATTTCATTTTACGTGTTAAAAATACATACTATATTCTTTATCTTCAATGCTGGTGGTTTTAATAACTAAAATTATTATCCATAAATTTTTTTGTAGAAAATTATTATAAAAAAGTCAACAAATTTGCATTTTTATATAAATTAATAAATACCGGTAAAATACCGGTAACTACCATTAAAAATAACGGTATCGGTAACGATAACGGTATTTGTAAAACATTTTAGAGGTATTGGTAACGGTAACGGTATTCAATTTGAAACGGTATTTTAGCGATAACGGTATTATAACGATAACGGTAACCAACCTTGAAATAAACTAAATATCATTTATTCTTACGGATTTTGTAGTTAATTTTTCGAAATTTAAAAAAACCAAATAAATGAAAAATCATTATTTTTAAGGATTTTGTAATAATAAATGATATGGCTTAGCAAAGAAGCTATTAAAAGGAAAACACTTCAACAAAAAAATGTATTCATCTATAGCGGCCTATACGTTAAAATCGCGATTTTTCAAAAATTTTGTATGGCAGCATAGCTTTCCAAGATGTCCCCAAAGTCCAACTTTTAGTATAATATGGGGTCAGCTCTAAAAATTGTTCTTACAAAATTTCAAGCAAAAAAGTTTCCATTTGCAAAAGTTATGGCAATAAATACATTTTTACTAAGATTAGTATTAGGCTTTCCAGTACCGATTTCGGTAGTACCAAAATTGTCGAAATTTGAGCCATTTTAGCAAATTCGAAATACCGATTTTAGAGCGATACCGATTTCGGTATTGCATACAATTTTTTTTTGTTTATTATTTTAATATTTTATGTTTTTTTTAAGAGAAATTTTAACAAATTTGACAATAATTCGGTTTTTGTGTTTGCCATTCTTTACAAATACTATATTTTAAAGATGCAAACATTAATAAATACGAGTATATTGCATTTTTACTACACTAGAACTTTGAACAATTCAAACATTAAAAATTGTAAAAATTTTCTTGAGAGAGAGTCAAGATTAAAAAATTAGTCTAATAAATTTTGGTATTGGTGATGGGAATTGTCAAATCTTTCCAAATTTTCTTTCTAAATTTTCTAAAAAGAACAAAACAAAATTAGTTTTGATTATGTTGATTTTTTTATTCTCGCGAATTATAATTTTATCTTTTTTTTCAGGATTTAAGAATGTTTTTTTGATTTGAGAATTAATTTTAGTAAATAATCAGTGTGTTCCCGTACGTTCCCAATGTTACCGAAATTTACACAAAGTTACCGAAATTTACCCAAAAGCGTTCCCGTACTCGAGAATTGGGTAAATGAGAGCGCTAATGAGAGTGTATTAGTGCTTCTCTTTTTACCAAAATTTACCCAGACTTTTTCTTCGGGTAAACTTTGGTAAAACAGCTGATGCAAATATAAACAAAAAACAATTGTGAAATTAAATTAAAAATTGTAATTAAATAAAGAAATAAGCAAAAGAAACTTGGTTTTTGTTAAAATTAATTGAATAAAATCAAAAACAACTTTTAAATGCGAATAAATATGTATATTTGTGCCGATTTGCAAACTGAAATTATTCGTATTTTCACATCAGTGATGGGATTTTTGGCACAATCTAAGATTGATTGGTACAATGGCACAACCGATACTATTTTGGCACATTTTGGTTATCTACAAAATTTAATAGAAAATGAATTTAAAAAATAACAATTCTTTAATTTTTAGTTTCTAAGCATTTACTGGTATTAAAATACCTTTTCGAATAAAGCGAAACTAAAAAATGGCATCGCAGATATTACCGAATAAAGCACCGTAAGTTGTTTTTCACGTGAAAAATTTTCTCTCAGACTTTAAATGCTTTAAATTGCAATTTAAGTTAAAAAAATTAACAATATTTTAATTTTATAACAAAGCCACAATCACAATTAACACAAAATGTCACTTTTTCACCAGAAAAATAATAGTCTTGTACGTTAAATTTGGGTGAAAACTAAGTTTGCACAATTTTCACGTGAAAATCATTGTCGTGAAAAATAATTTTTTTTATATGGAGTATAACAGTTTTTTCACGTGAAAACTGAACAACTTACGGTGCTTAATCCATAGAATTTTAAAAATTCAAATGCTATAAATTTATCTCAGAGTTTCGAAAGAATTAATTTAAGTTTAATTCATAAAAAAATTAATTCAGTTTTAGAAAATGTTTATATGTATACCATTCCGTGCAACCATTCCTAAAGAATTCATTCATTGGCTGCATTCCCAGATCTTTAATAAGTATCGGATGAATTTAATTTATCATTCACCTTTTAATTGAAAGAAAATTTTAATTCATTCAAATGTAATTAATTCCATAAGAATTCAAAATAATTCCATAAGAATGCATTTACAAAATGAAAGTTGAAAACACGGTTTCTTGATGAAAATTGAGTTTTGGCACAATAAAGGCCCATTTGGCACATTTTAGTCACATACTTGGCACAAAACAAAATTTTTGAAGTCTCATCACTGTTTAACATTATTCTTTGAAATAAGTTTTTGGGCTAGAAAAGTGGTTTTTTGCGTTCCTGTACTATTGGGTAATATTGTCATTTTGTGAGAGGATTTTGTGCTTACTCTCATTTTACCGAACTTTACCCAAAAAGTAAAGAAACACACCTAATATGTCTTCGCGAATCAAAAAAATATAAAAATAATACGTGCGTGCCGATAGCCAGGCAAAAGATATCCATGAATTTTCTAAAAACGGTTGGCAACGCTAAAATTTTTGACAATTGTAGCAGCTGATTATGGGAGTACGTTCCTGGGCCTGTATTCATAAAAGGAATGACCTATTTTAATATATTGTATATAAATACTATAAATAAAAAATTAATTGGAAAACAAATAAGTAAATGTTTTTTTAATATGTTTTATTGGTGCATCAAATATTCTAGGAAAGATTAATGTGGAACTAGGATTTGTATATCATAGAAGTTGGTGTTTTCTTATAGATATGGGTTAGTAGAGCTAAAAAAAATTACCTTGCAAAAAGTTTCCAATACAGATTTCGAGTAAAGCTGGAGGAACCGTATTTGTGGTCACAGTGGGATTCTGGCCAAACAAGGATTTGTATATCAGAGGAGTTGGTGGTTTCTAATAGATATGGGTTAGTAGAGCTAAAAATAATTACCTTGCAAAAATTTTCCAATACAGATTTCGAGTAAAGCTGGAGGAACCGTATTTGTGGTCACAGTGGGATTCTGGCCAAACAAGGATTTGTATATCAGAGAAGTTGGTGGTTTCTAATAGATATGGGTTAGTAGAGCTAAAAATAATTACCTTGCAAAAAGTTGCCAATACAGATTTCGAGTAAAGCTGGAGGAACCGTATTTGTGGTCACAGTGGGATTCTGGCCAAACAAGGATTTGTATATCAGAGAAGTTGGTGGTTTCTAATAGATATGGGTTAGTAGAGCTAAAAATAATTACCTTGCAAAAAGTTGCCAATACAGATTTCGAGTAAAGCTGGAGGAACCGTATTTGTGGTCACAGTGGGAATCTGGCCAAACAAGGATTTGTATATCAGAGAAGTTGGTGGTTTCTAATAGATATGGGTTAGTAGAGCTAAAAATAATTACCTTGCAAAAAGTTGCCAATACAGATTTCGAGTAAAGCTGGAGGAACCGTATTTGTGGTCACAGTGGGATTCTGGCCAAACAAGGATTTGTATATCAGAGAAGTTGGTGGTTTCTAATAGATATGGGTTGGTAGAACTAAAAATAATTACCTTGCAAAAAGTTGCCAATACAGATTTCGAGTAAAGCTGGAGGAACCGTATTTGTGGTCACAGTGGGATTCTGGCCAAACAAGGATTTGTATATCAGAGAAGTTGGTGGTTTCTAATAGATATGGGTTAGTAGAGCTAAAAATAATTACCTTGCAAAAAGTTGCCAATACAGATTTCGAGTAAAGCTGGAGGAACCGTATTTGTGGTCACAGTGGGATTCTGGCCAAACAAGGATTTGTATATCAGAGAAGTTGGTGGTTTCTAATAGATATGGGTTAGTAGAGCTAAAAATAATTACCTTGCAAAAAGTTGCCAATACAGATTTCGAGTAAAGCTGGAGGAACCGTATTTGTGGTCACAGTGGGATTCTGGCCAAACAAGGATCTGTATATCAGAGAAGTTGGTGGTTTCTAATAGATATGGGTTAGTAGAGCTAAAAATAATTACCTTGCAAAAAGTTGCCAATACAGATTTCGAGTAAAGCTGGAGGAACCGTATTTGTGGTCACAGTGGGATTCTGGCCAAACAAGGATTTGTATATCAGAGAAGTTGGTGGTTTCTAATAGATATGGGTTAGTAGAGCTAAAAATAATTACCTTGCAAAAAGTTGCCAATACAGATTTCGAGTAAAGCTGGAGGAACCGTATTTGTGGTCACAGTGGGATTCTGGCCAAACAAGGATTTGTATATCAGAGAAGTTGGTGGTTTCTAATAGATATGGGTTAGTAGAGCTAAAAATAATTACCTTGCAAAAAGTTGCCAATACAGATTTCGAGTAAAGCTGGAGGAACCGTATTTGTGGTCACAGTGGGATTCTGGCCAAACAAGGATTTGTATATCAGAGAAGTTGGTGGTTTCTAATAGATATGGGTTAGTAGAGCTAAAAATAATTACCTTGCAAAAAGTTGCCAATACAGATTTCGAGTAAAGCTGGAGAAACCGTATTTGTGGTCACAGTGGGATTCTGGCCAAACAAGGATTTGTATATCAGAGAAGTTGGTGGTTTCTAATAGATATGGGTTAGTAGAGCTAAAAATAATTACCTTGCAAAAAGTTGCCAATACAGATTTCGAGTAAAGCTGGAGGAACCGTATTTGTGGTCACAGTGGGATTCTGGCCAAACAAGGATTTGTATATCAGAGAAGTTGGTGGTTTCTAATAGATATGGGTTAGTAGAGCTAAAAATAATTACCTTGCAAAAAGTTGCCAATACAGATTTCGAGTAAAGCTGGAGGAACCGTATTTGTGGTCACAGTGGGATTCTGGCCAAACAAGGATTTGTATATCAGAGAAGTTGGTGGTTTCTAATAGATATGGGTTAGTAGAGCTAAAAATAATTACCTTGCAAAAAGTTGCCAATACAGATTTCGAGTAAAGCTGGAGGAACCGTATTTGTGGTCACAGTGGGATTCTGGCCAAACAAGGATTTGTATATCAGAGAAGTTGGTGGTTTCTAATAGATATGGGTTAGTAGAGCTAAAAATAATTACCTTGCAAAAAGTTGCCAATACAGATTTCGAGTAAAGCTGGAGGAACCGTATTTGTGGTCACAGTGGGATTCTGGCCAAACAAGGATTTGTATATCAGAGAAGTTGGTGGTTTCTAATAGATATGGGTTAGTAGAGCTAAAAATAATTACCTTGCAAAAAGTTGCCAATACAGATTTCGAGTAAAGCTGGAGGAACCGTATTTGTGGTCACAGTGGGATTCTGGCCAAACAAGGATTTGTATATCAGAGAAGTTGGTGGTTTCTAATAGATATGGGTTAGTAGAGCTAAAAATAATTACCTTGCAAAAAGTTGCCAATACAGATTTCGAGTAAAGCTGGAGGAACCGTATTTGTGGTCACAGTGGGATTCTGGCCAAACAAGGATTTGTATATCAGAGAAGTTGGTGGTTTCTAATAGATATGGGTTAGTAGAGCTGAAAATAATTACCTTGCAAAAACTTTCCAATACAGATTTCGAGCAAAGCTGGTGGAACCGTATTTGTGGTCACAGTGGGATTCTGGCAAAACAAGGATTTGTATATCAGAGAAGTTGGTGTTTATAGATAGCTATGGGCTGGTAGTGATAAAAATAACAACCTTGCATTCCTAGTAGATTTCGAGCAAAGCTGGAGTAAAGCTAGAATTATTTATACGTAACGTAACGTGACGAATCAGCCGATTCAATCTTAAATAATGAGTAAAAAATAAACTGTCAGCTACTCTCTTTTAACTCATTAGATTTTCCATAAGGAGATACTACGTCACGTTACGTCCACGTGTGGCTAATGGAGCCTTAACTCCATTCATTATCATAATGGGATCTCAGCGAAATAAGGGTTTGTATATGAAAAAAGTTTGTGCAAATATTATGGTCCTTTTGCCCTATACCGTGCAATTAGATACGCAATAAATTTATACGGGACATTCTACAACTGTATCCCAAAATGATAAGTTCTGTTTTCATGTTTGCACAAGAATCAAACCCGTTTTGATTTTTCCCAATATATGGATCAGCCTTCCAAAATTATAAACACACTGTAAATTTTTTCCAAAATATCAAGTTGTGGAGAAATATTGCCGAGTGTATGGGTCCCTTAACAAAATTATGCGAATATTAACCGTAGTATACACGAAGGAATAGTGAGTTTGGAAACAAAAAATTTTGATATCACGAATGTCAACGACAGATTAACATACACAAATAACATTCGTAAAATTATGCGGATTTTTGCACCAATGTTCCTTTGTATATACTCCGCTTAATGATTTATTTCAGATTCACTGAACATACACAATATAAAAAAAAACTTGTGTTGAATGTTGCCAGCTTAGCATTTTTGGCACTAATTCAGCATTTTTTATTGTTCATAGCGTTTTAGCGAGTAGTGCCGTTGTGGTATTGAGTACTGAAAGAAATAGTCAGTATTGGGTACGAAGTACCCAAATACTAAGTACCAGTACTGGCAACACATTTTGTTGAAAAATCGTGTCATAGGTTGCGTTTACACTTGCATCGAAATCCCGAGATTTCGCTATTCACCAGTCTCAAAAAACAATGAAGGAAAGCATATAAACGTTAAATTTTTATAAAATGTATTTATTGGAGCTAACTATGTTGGGTTTTTTAAAATTTGTATATTTATATGCTTTTCTACATTGTTTTTTCAGAGTGGTGAATAGCGAAATCGCGGGAGTTCGATGCAAGTGTAAACGCAACCATATTTAATGTATAAATCGTCAAAATTGCAATTTTCTAGTTGTAAATCATATAAGGTTGCGTTTACATCTGCACCGAAATCTCGAGATTTCGATATTCACCACTCTGAAAAAGCAATGTAGGAAAGCTTATAGATGTTCAATTTTGAGTACAGTAAACATATTTAGTTCTAATAAATACATTTTCCAAAAAAATTAAAGTTAATACGCATATCTTCACTGTTTTTTCGGAGTGGTGAATATCGAAATCTCGGGATTTCGATGCAAGTGTAAACGCAACCTAAATGTCAAATTTTTAAAAGGTACACATAGTTAGCTCTTATAAATACATTCTCTAAAAATTTACTTATAGTCTTGACTAGCCATGGATTTGTGCGAACATGAATCAAATCACACGTTAAACAACAACAAATTTTACAATATTTGCAAGATTTAGGAATTGGAAAATTTTTTTCGAATCGATTTTTTCGAATCGATTTGCATCGAAATCTCGAGATTTCGGTATTCACCACTCTGAAAAAGCAATGAAGGAAAGCTTATAGATGTTCAATTTTGAATAAAGTACACATATTTAGTACTAATAAATACATTTTCCACAAATTTAAAGTTTATACACATATCTTCACTGCTTTTTCAGAGTGGTGAATATCGAAATCTCGGGATAAAAAAAGAAAAAATAACTGTTTTAATTTATTTGTTGTGTGTGTCGATAACAGTCTGAACACTGAAAAGATTTTCTTTTATACTTTTTTGACAACCAGACAATTTCAGCATACTTTTTGTCATACTTGTGTGAAGAAAAGTATAAGCACTTGTGTGATAATGTGAATGAGACTCAGAGTAAAGCCGCGTTTACATCTGCAGCGAAATCCCGAGATTTCGAAATTCACCACTCTGAAAAACAATGAACAAAATCATATAAATGTTAAATTTTGAAAAACACACATAGTTAGCTCTAATAATTGTTTTTTCACTGTGGGGGATATAGAAATCTCGGGACTTCGATGCAACTCTAAACGCAACCTAAGGATGCGTTTACATTTGCACCGAAATCCCGAGATGCGTTTACATTTGCACCGAAATCCCGAGATTTCGATATTCACCTATCCGAAAAAACAGTGAAGATATGCGTATTAACTTTAATTTTTTTGGAAAATATATTTATTAGAACTAAATATGTTTATTGTACTCAAAATTGAACATCTATAAGCTTTCCTTCATTGCTTTTTCAAAGTGGTGAATATCGAAATCTCGAGATTTCGGTGCAGATGTAAACGTAACATAAGGTTGCGTTTACACTTGCATCGAAATCCCGAGATTTTTTTTTTTTTTATTTATAGTTAGTTGAATTGTATTTAATTCTTCTTAATTTAATCAGTTTTTTTACTGTTCTTGCTTTATTTCCTCTTATTTTATTAATGGCGTCCTTTTTTATAAATGTCAAACTAAAATGTCATCTGAGTTTGACATTTCGTCTCGGCAATAATTATTAACGAAGATTCGCTAACAATTATTGCGACATATGTTGCCAGCAATAAGTATCTACGCAATGGAGTGGTCTACACTAAAGATAAAGCTGCGTTTAAATCTGCACCGAAATCTCAAGATTTCGATATTCACCACTCTGAAAAAGCAATGAAGGAAAGCTTATAGATGTTCAATTTTGAATAAAGTACACATATTTAGTTCTAATAAATACATTTTCCAAAAAATTAAAGTTTATACGCATATCTTCACTGTTTTTTCAGAGTGGTGAATATCGAAATCTCGGGATTTCGGTGCAGATGTAAACGCAGCTTAAGGTTGCGTTTACACTTGCATCGAAATCCCGAGATTTCGCTATTCACCACTCTGAAAAAACAATGATGAAAAGCATATAAATGTACAAATTTTAAAAAAGCACACATAGTTACCTGTAATAAATACATTTTATAAAAATTTAACGTTTATATGCTTATCCTTCATTGTTTTTTTTTTATTTATAGTTAGTTTTATTTATAGTTAAGGTTGCATTTACACTTGCATCGAAATCCCGAGATTTCGCTATTCACCACTCTGAAAAAACAATGAAGAAAAACATATAAATGTACAAATTTTAAAAAAGCACACATAGTTACCTCTAATAAATATATAGTGGTGAATAGCGAAATCTCGGGATTTCGATGCAAGTGTCTACATATTTAAGCTGCGTCTACATCTGCACCGAAATCCCGAGATTGGGATATTCACCACACTGAAAAAACAGTGAAGATATGCGTATAAACTGTAATTTTTTGGAAAACATATTTATTAGAACAAAGTATAAACGCAGCTTTGTTGCTAATATAGACTGGGGGGAAGACCCTGGCTAATAGAGACTACGGGTTAGAAAATGACAATTTTAACGATTTTTACATTAAATACGACGATTTTTCACCAAAATGTGTTGGCAGCAGAGAAACAAGCCGGCGGCGGCGGCGGCGATTAAGGTTGAGCTGGAAAAAATCGGCGGCGCCGGCGCAACCAAATAATCGGCGGCGGCGGTGGCTTGATCGGCTTGATAGAACATTATACACGTAATTTAAAGATGTTTAAGGTTTTTTCCAAAATATAGCAGTAGAAAATTGTACAAAAAATTTGGAATTATCAAATAAAAAATAATTCTAAGTTAAATTCATCGATAAAAATTACAAATTTAGGATTTTTAGTTTTTGAACGGACCTAGAAGGTGAGATAGTTGGGCTTTCCAAATATATACATATGTTTATATATTCAACAAAATTGTGTGGAAATATTTTCAAATAAAACTGATTTTCTTATTTTGTTTAATTTTGACGGCTTTTAATTACAATATTTTGTTAAAGAATTTGTTATTCTTAATTCAGAGTAAAATGAAGTTCTACTTTAATCGCTTTAAAATTGTCAAAGTTATACATTTATTTATAAACATGGAATCTCTGCATTTATAAGAAAATTGAAAAAGTTAACCTTAATGAGTGTGCAAACAAGAACATCGAGATGTCTTATAATAGCTGAAATTAAATGTTTAGAAAAATTACGATAACTTTTTCAATTTTCAATTAATTTAAACAAAAGAATCTGATTTTACTAAAAACTAAACCCACTTTCAGAATAAATTACAATAGTAAAGAATTTTTTAATACTGTAAAAAAGCCGTCAATATTTTTTAAAAAATATTTCAACATATTTCAGTTACAAATAAATAATTCTATATACATATATTTGGAAAGCAAATTTTTTTGTCTTTCCAAAAACGTCAGTTGAAAAATTGCTGAATTTAAAATTGTTAAGTGCTTGAAATCGCTCAAAAACAGAGTTTTGACACTATAACCCCTGTTCTGAATTCCGAAACTTTTTAATTAGAGTAGTTTTGTAAAATCACACAAAATTCAAAATGTCGGAAATTAACTGTTTCGAACAAATTTTAGCATACTGAAAAATTTTAAAATAAATTTTAACATATCAATTTTTGCAACAAAATATTCCTTTTACTTTCGCCAAGCTTTTTCAACACGAAATAAAACGAAGAAAATAATTCGGATGTGGATCACAGAAGAGCAAAAAAATTCGGAATGTTTCACTTTAGAATTTTTTTATGTGGATTCGGAACTTAGAAATAAACAAACTCTATTTTCACTCAAAATTAAATGTGTTTTTAGAATAAACTATAAAAAAATATGGTTCGAAAAAAATTATGCTCGAAAAGAAAGTTGAAAAACTTAAAAGAAAAGTAAAAACATTCAGATATTCACCCCTGTTCTGAGTGCCGAAACTTTTTAATTAGAGTTGATTTGTAAAATCACACGGAATTAAAAATTTCGAAAATTTGCTGTTCCTACCAAATTTTAATATTCATAGACTAATTTTAAAATAAATTATTATATAATAATTGTTGTTAAAAAATATATATTCGTTTCACTATCATCAAGCTTTTTCTACACAAAATAAAACGAAAAAAATAATTAGGATGTGGATCACGGAACAGCAAAAAAATCCGGAATGTTTCACTTTATAATTTTTTTGTGAATTCGGAACTCAGAATAGCGTCGATTATTGTAAATATCTCCCCAATTTTATAAGTCGGCCGAGAAATAACTTACTTAACATTTTTTTCGTCCGCAATGTCTTAAAAATGTGTCTTTTGATAATAATTTTAGGTGTACTGAAATTTCTGAAAAATGTGATGTGATCTACATAACCCTACGACCATAGATTCGAATGAATTAATTCTTTCTTGGATTTTTAATTAAAATTTACTAATATATCATTCGTTTATACCATTCCTTATGAATTCATTCACTGGCATCATTCTTTTAATTTTTCTGCATAGTGAATGAATTCTTTAATAAATTCATTATTTTTATAATTATCTTTCACGTTTTATTCGGTTTTTAAAATATTAAAACAAATGTTTGCGTCTTTAAATTTTGGTTAATTACCTTCATTATTTTTATTATTTGATATTAATATTAAATCCCTAAAATAAGCCATATTTTTATTTAATTTGTAATTATAAACTAAATTGTTATCAGAATCATTGGTATATTCATACCTTAGTCTTTTACGGATTGAATAGAATTACTTGATTGATAAGCCATTTTGTAAAAGATTAGAATTAATGAAAAAAAAAATAGGAAAATTCTGTGATATTAGTCGTTAGGTGAAACTGTGATTTATTTAGGTTGTAATTATTTATTGAAAGTTTTTATTAAATTGCGTGTTGTGATGTCCAATTTTTATTCAATTTTAAATAAAATACTTGACAATGTAAATAAGTAAAATCAAATTAATAAAATTCGCACTCCAGAAGAAGTTGAAATACAGTCAACGAAACGTCGAGTGAAAAGGATTTGATTTTTATTTCATTTTAACATTTAATTGACCATAATTAGCCCGTGGATAGAAAATTCTATAAATAAAGTATTGGTCACAAAATAAACTCGAAGAAATTAATTATTTAAATTGACTGTAATTCTATAAGGAATGTATTCAACATAAGAATGCATTCTATTTAATATTAAACTTTGGAAATGAAACATATGAATTAATTATAAAGAAATGGTTTGATGGAATGATATATATTCAATTTCTAAAGCTGAATTCGGTTTTGTGGGAATTAAGCTAAAATTGCATATCCTAATTTCAGCGAAATATGTCAGAAGTTTTCAAGCAAAACTTCCAACTTAAGAAATATTTATGACAAAAATCCTTCTTAGCTATAAAACTGGTTCTTTTATTTCTTTTGAACTAAAAAAAATACTGTTGATGGTTCAGGAAACGATGAAGTAGAAAATTTGTTTTAAAAATGACATTTGTTTTTAATTTTTTTATTTTGGAAAATTGATACTTCCAGCCGAAATGAGCCGAAAAAAATCGGCGGCGGCGGCTGAGGCAAAAATGACCGGCGGCGGCGGCTTAAACGGCTCACGGCGGCTGGCTTGTTTCTCTGGTTGGCAGTACTGAGTACCGATTCCGAATGATTAGTGAAGCTGTGAAGCGGTGAAAAATATTTTTCACGCATTTAAAAACAATGATAACAAATGACAGTTTTTATCACTTCACCGCTTGCAAACTATTCAGAATCGGTACTCTGGTACCACAGATTAATACCAGATGTGAAACCAATGACAGGTGTCAAAAAAAGTATTCTCGAACCGTATGGTTTTGTTTCCATGGAAGTCAAGTCAAGAGGGAGATAACCATATAAAATCTCCATACATTTTGTATTGCGCAATTTTGTATATATCTGTCTCTTTTTAGATTATTGTGCTTTATCTTTTGTGTTTTTCTTAATTTTTTCGTTTTGTTTTGCTCATTTTCTTTCGGCCATGTTGCCCAAATCAGCTGATTCATATCTGGTATAATTTGTGCTGGTACTTAGTATTTGGATACTTCGTATTTCTTTCAGTACTCAATACCAAAACGGCACTACTCGCTAAAACGCTATGAACAATAAAAAATGCTGAATTAGTGCCAAAAATGCTAAGCTGGCAACATTCAACACAAGTTTTTTTTTATATTGTGTATGTTCACTGAATCTGAAATAAATCATTAAGCGGAGTATATACAAAGGAACATTGGTGCAAAAATCCGCATAATTTTACGAATGTTATTTGTGTATGTTAATCTGTCGTTGACATTCGTGATATCAAAATTTTTTGTTTCCAAACTCACTATTCCTTCGTGTATACTACGGTTAATATTCGCATAATTTTGTTAAGGGACCCATACACTCGGCAATATTTCTCCACAACTTGATATTTTGGAAAAAATTTACAGTGTGTTTATAATTTTGGAAGGCTGATCCATATATTGGGAAAAATCAAAACGGGTTTGATTCTTGTGCAAACATGAAAACAGAACTTATCATTTTGGGATACAGTTGTAGAATGTCCCGTATAAATTTATTGCGTATCTAATTGCACGGTATAGGGCAAAAGGACCATAATATTTGCACAAACTTTTTTCATATACAAACCCTTATTTCGCTGAGATCCCATTATGATAATGAATGGAGTTAAGGCTCCATTAGCCACACGTGGACGTAACGTGACGTAGTATCTCCTTATGGAAAATCTAATGAGTTAAAAGAGAGTAGCTGACAGTTTATTTTTTACTCATTATTTAAGATTGAATCGGCTGATTCGTCACGTTACGTTACGTATAAATAATTCTAGCTTTACTCCAGCTTTGCTCGAAATCTACTAGGAATGCAAGGTTGTTATTTTTATCACTACCAGCCCATAGCTATCTATAAACACCAACTTCTCTGATATACAAATCCTTGTTTTGCCAGAATCCCACTGTGACCACAAATACGGTTCCACCAGCTTTGCTCGAAATCTGTATTGGAAAGTTTTTGCAAGGTAATTATTTTCAGCTCTACTAACCCATATCTATTAGAAACCACCAACTTCTCTGATATACAAATCCTTGTTTGGCCAGAATCCCACTGTGACCACAAATACGGTTCCTCCAGCTTTACTCGAAATCTGTATTGGCAACTTTTTGCAAAGTAATTATTTTTAGCTCTACTAACCCATATCTATTAGAAACCACCAACTTCTCTGATATACAAATCCTTGTTTGGCCAGAATCCCACTGTGACCACAAATACGGTTCCTCCAGCTTTACTCGAAATCTGTATTGGCAACTTTTTGCAAGGTAATTATTTTTAGCTCTACTAACCCATATCTATTAGAAACCACCAATTTCTCTGATATACAAATCCTTGTTTGGCCAGAATCCCACTGTGACCACAAATACGGTTCCTCCAGCTTTACTCGAAATCTGTATTGGCAACTTTTTGCAAGGTAATTATTTTTAGCTCTACTAACCCATATCTATTAGAAACCACCAACTTCTCTGATATACAAATCCTTGTTTGGCCAGAATCCCACTGTGACCACAAATACGGTTCCTCCAGCTTTACTCGAAATCTGTATTGGCAACTTTTTGCAAGGTAATTATTTTTAGCTCTACTAACCCATATCTATTAGAAACCACCAACTTCTCTGATATACAAATCCTTGTTTGGCCAGAATGCCACTGTGACCACAAATACGGTTCCTCCAGCTTTACTCGAAATCTGTATTGGCAACTTTTTGCAAGGTAAATATTTTTAGCTCTACTAACCCATATCTATTAGAAACCACCAACTTCTCTGATATACAAATCCTTGTTTGGCCAGAATCCCACTGTGACCACAAATACGGTTCCTCCAGCTTTACTCGAAATCTGTATTGGCAACTTTTTGCAAGGTAATTATTTTTAGCTCTACTAACCCATATCTATTAGAAACCACCAACTTCTCTGATATACAAATCCTTGTTTGGCCAGAATCCCACTGTGACCACAAATACGGTTCCTCCAGCTTTACTCGAAATCTGTATTGGCAACTTTTTGCAAGGTAATTATTTTTAGCTCTACTAACCCATATCTATTAGAAACCACCAACTTCTCTGATATACAAATCCTTGTTTGGCCAGAATCCCACTGTGACCACAAATACGGTTCCTCCAGCTTTACTCGAAATCTGTATTGGAAACTTTTTGCAAGGTAATTATTTTTAGCTCTACTAACCCATATCTATTAGAAACCACCAATTTCTCTGATATACAAATCCTTGTTTGGCCAGAATCCCACTGTGACCACAAATACGGTTCCTCCAGCTTTACTCGAAATCTGTATTGGCAACTTTTTGCAAGGTAATTATTTTTAGCTCTACTAACCCATATCTATTAGAAACCACCAACTTCTCTGATATACAAATCCTTGTTTGGCCAGAATCCCACTGTGACCACAAATACGGTTCCTCCAGCTTTACTCGAAATCTGTATTGGCAACTTTTTGCAAGGTAATTATTTTTAGCTCTACTAACCCATATCTATTAGAAACCACCAACTTCTCTGATATACAAATCCTTGTTTGGCCAGAATCCCACTGTGACCACAAATACGGTTCCTCCAGCTTTACTCGAAATCTGTATTGGCAACTTTTTGCAAGGTAATTATTTTTAGCTCTACTAACCCATATCTATTAGAAACCACCAACTTCTCTGATATACAAATCCTTGTTTTGCCAGAATCCCACTGTGACCACAAATACGGTTCCACCAGCTTTGCTCGAAATCTGTATTGGAAAGTTTTTGCAAGGTAATTATTTTCAGCTCTACTAACCCATATCTATTAGAAACCACCAACTTCTCTGATATACAAATCCTTGTTTGGCCAGAATCCCACTGTGACCACAAATACGGTTCCTCCAGCTTTACTCGAAATCTGTATTGGCAACTTTTTGCAAGGTAATTATTTTTAGCTCTACTAACCCATATCTATTAGAAACCACCAACTTCTCTGATATACAAATCCTTGTTTGGCCAGAATCCCACTGTGACCACAAATACGGTTCCTCCAGCTTTACTCGAAATCTGTATTGGCAACTTTTTGCAAGGTAATTATTTTTAGCTCTACTAACCCATATCTATTAGAAACCACCAACTTCTCTGATATACAAATCCTTGTTTTGCCAGAATCCCACTGTGACCACAAATACGGTTCCACCAGCTTTGCTCGAAATCTGTATTGGAAAGTTTTTGCAAGGTAATTATTTTCAGCTCTACTAACCCATATCTATTAGAAACCACCAACTTCTCTGATATACAAATCCTTGTTTGGCCAGAATCCCACTGTGACCACAAATACGGTTCCTCCAGCTTTACTCGAAATCTGTATTGGCAACTTTTTGCAAGGTAATTATTTTTAGCTCTACTAACCCATATCTATTAGAAACCACCAACTTCTCTGATATACAAATCCTTGTTTGGCCAGAATCCCACTGTGACCACAAATACGGTTCCTCCAGCTTTACTCGAAATCTGTATTGGCAACTTTTTGCAAGGTAATTATTTTTAGCTCTACTAACCCATATCTATTAGAAACCACCAACTTCTCTGATATACAAATCCTTGTTTGGCCAGAATCCCACTGTGACCACAAATACGGTTCCTCCAGCTTTACTCGAAATCTGTATTGGCAACTTTTTGCAAGGTAATTATTTTTAGCTCTACTAACCCATATCTATTAGAAACCACCAACTTCTCTGATATACAAATCCTTGTTTGGCCAGAATCCCACTGTGACCACAAATACGGTTCCTCCAGCTTTACTCGAAATCTGTATTGGCAACTTTTTGCAAGGTAATTATTTTCAGCTCTACTAACCCATATCTATTAGAAACCACCAACTTCTCTGATATACAAATCCTTGTTTGGCCAGAATCCCACTGTGACCACAAATACGGTTCCTCCAGCTTTACTCGAAATCTGTATTGGCAACTTTTTGCAAGGTAATTATTTTTAGCTCTACTAACCCATATCTATTAGAAACCACCAACTTCTCTGATATACAAATCCTTGTTTGGCCAGAATCCCACTGTGACCACAAATACGGTTCCTCCAGCTTTACTCGAAATCTGTATTGGCAACTTTTTGCAAGGTAATTATTTTTAGCTCTACTAACCCATATCTATTAGAAACCACCAACTTCTCTGATATACAAATCTTTGTTTGGCCAGAATCCCACTGTGACCACAAATACGGTTCCTCCAGCTTTACTCGAAATCTGTATTGGCAACTTTTTGCAAGGTAATTATTTTTAGCTCTACTAACCCATATCTATTAGAAACCACCAACTTCTCTGATATACAAATCCTTGTTTGGCCAGAATCCCACTGTGACCACAAATACGGTTCCTCCAGCTTTACTCGAAATCTGTATTGGCAACTTTTTGCAAGGTAAATATTTTTAGCTCTACTAACCCATATCTATTAGAAACCACCAACTTCTCTGATATACAAATCCTTGTTTGGCCAGAATCCCACTGTGACCACAAATACGGTTCCTCCAGCTTTACTCGAAATCTGTATTGGCAACTTTTTGCAAGGTAATTATTTTTAGCTCTACTAACCCATATCTATTAGAAACCACCAACTTCTCTGATATACAAATCTTTGTTTGGCCAGAATGCCACTGTGACCACAAATACGGTTCCTCCAGCTTTACTCGAAATCTGTATTGGCAACTTTTTGCAAGGTAAATATTTTTAGCTCTACTAACCCATATCTATTAGAAACCACCAACTTCTCTGATATACAAATCCTTGTTTGGCCAGAATCCCACTGTGACCACAAATACGGTTCCTCCAGCTTTACTCGAAATCTGTATTGGCAACTTTTTGCAAGGTAATTATTTTTAGCTCTACTAACCCATATCTATTAGAAACCACCAACTTCTCTGATATACAAATCCTTGTTTGGCCAGAATCCCACTGTGACCACAAATACGGTTCCTCCAGCTTTACTCGAAATCTGTATTGGCAACTTTTTGCAAGGTAATTATTTTTAGCTCTACTAACCCATATCTATTAGAAACCACCAACTTCTCTGATATACAAATCCTTGTTTGGCCAGAATCCCACTGTGACCACAAATACGGTTCCTCCAGCTTTACTCGAAATCTGTATTGGCAACTTTTTGCAAGGTAATTATTTTTAGCTCTACTAACCCATATCTATTAGAAACCACCAACTTCTCTGATATACAAATCCTTGTTTGGCCAGAATCCCACTGTGACCACAAATACGGTTCCTCCAGCTTTACTCGAAATCTGTATTGGCAACTTTTTGCAAGGTAATTATTTTTAGCTCTACTAACCCATATCTATTAGAAACCACCAACTTCTCTGATATACAAATCCTTGTTTGGCCAGAATCCCACTGTGACCACAAATACGGTTCCTCCAGCTTTACTCGAACTCTGTATTGGCAACTTTTTGCAAGGTAAATATTTTTAGCTCTACTAACCCATATCTATTAGAAACCACCAACTTCTCTGATATACAAATCCTTGTTTGGCCAGAATCCCACTGTGACCACAAATACGGTTCCTCCAGCTTTACTCGAAATCTGTATTGGCAACTTTTTGCAAGGTAATTATTTTTAGCTCTACTAACCCATATCTATTAGAAACCACCAACTTCTCTGATATACAAATCCCTGTTTGGCCAGAATCCCACTGTGACCACAAATACGGTTCCTCCAGCTTTACTCGAAATCTGTATTGGCAACTTTTTGCAAGGTAATTATTTTTAGCTCTACTAACCCATATCTATTAGAAACCACCAACTTCTCTGATATACAAATCCTTGTTTGGCCAGAATCCCACTGTGACCACAAATACGGTTCCTCCAGCTTTACTCGAAATCTGTATTGGCAACTTTTTGCAAGGTAATTATTTTTAGCTCTACTAACCCATATCTATTAGAAACCACCAACTTCTCTGATATACAAATCCTTGTTTGGCCAGAATCCCACTGTGACCACAAATACGGTTCCTCCAGCTTTACTCGAAATCTGTATTGGAAACTTTTTGCAAGGTAATTATTTTTAGCTCTACTAACCCATATCTATTAGAAACCACCAATTTCTCTGATATACAAATCCTTGTTTGGCCAGAATCCCACTGTGACCACAAATACGGTTCCTCCAGCTTTACTCGAAATCTGTATTGGCAACTTTTTGCAAGGTAATTATTTTTAGCTCTACTAACCCATATCTATTAGAAACCACCAACTTCTCTGATATACAAATCCTTGTTTGGCCAGAATCCCACTGTGACCACAAATACGGTTCCTCCAGCTTTACTCGAAATCTGTATTGGCAACTTTTTGCAAGGTAATTATTTTTAGCTCTACTAACCCATATCTATTAGAAACCACCAACTTCTCTGATATACAAATCCTTGTTTGGCCAGAATCCCACTGTGACCACAAATACGGTTCCTCCAGCTTTACTCGAAATCTGTATTGGCAACTTTTTGCAAGGTAATTATTTTTAGCTCTACTAACCCATATCTATTAGAAACCACCAACTTCTCTGATATACAAATCGTTGTTTGGCCAGAATCCCACTGTGACCACAAATACGGTTCCTCCAGCTTTACTCGAAATCTGTATTGGCAACTTTTTGCAAGGTAATTATTTTTAGCTCTACTAACCCATATCTATTAGAAACCACCAACTTCTCTGATATACAAATCCTTGTTTGGCCAGAATCCCACTGTGACCACAAATACGGTTCCTCCAGCTTTACTCGAAATCTGTATTGACAACTTTTTGCAAGGTAATTATTTTTAGCTCTACTAACCCATATCTATTAGAAACCACCAACTTCTCTGATATACAAATCCTTGTTTGGCCAGAATCCCACTGTGACCACAAATACGGTTCCTCCAGCTTTACTCGAAATCTGTATTGGCAACTTTTTGCAAGGTAATTATTTTTAGCTCTACTAACCCATATCTATTAGAAACCACCAACTTCTCTGATATACAAATCCTTGTTTGGCCAGAATCCCACTGTGACCACAAATACGGTTCCTCCAGCTTTACTCGAAATCTGTATTGGCAACTTTTTGCAAGGTAATTATTTTTAGTTCTACCAACCCATATCTATTAGAAACCACCAACTTCTCTGATATACAAATCCTTGTTTGGCCAGAATCCCACTGTGACCACAAATACGGTTCCTCCAGCTTTACTCGAAATCTGTATTGGCAACTTTTTGCAAGGTAATTATTTTTAGCTCTACTAACCCATATCTATTAGAAACCACCAACTTCTCTGATATACAAATCCTTGTTTGGCCAGATTCCCACTGTGACCACAAATACGGTTCCTCCAGCTTTACTCGAAATCTGTATTGGCAACTTTTTGCAAGGTAATTATTTTTAGCTCTACTAACCCATATCTATTAGAAACCACCAACTTCTCTGATATACAAATCCTTGTTTGGCCAGAATCCCACTATGACCACAAATATGGTTCCTCCAGCTTTACTCGAAATCTGTATTGGCAACTTTTTGCAAGGTAATTATTTTTAGCTCTACTAACCCATATCTATTAGAAACCACCAACTTCTCTGATATACAAATCCTTGTTTGGCCAGAATCCCACTGTGACCACAAATACGGTTCCTCCAGCTTTACTCGAAATCTGTATTGGAAACTTTTTGCAAGGTAATTATTTTTAGCTCTACTAACCCATATCTATTAGAAACCACCAACTTCTATGATATACAAATCCTTGTTTGGCCAGAATCCCACTGTGACCACAAATACGGTTCCTCCAGCTTTACTCGAAATCTGTATTGGCAACTTTTTGCAAGGTAATTATTTTTAGCTCTACTAACCCATATCTATTAGAAACCACCAACTTCTCTGATATACAAATCCTTGTTTGGCCAGAATCCCACTGTGACCACAAATACGGTTCCTCCAGCTTTACTCGAAATCTGTATTGGCAACTTTTTGCAAGGTAATTATTTTTAGCTCTACTAACCCATATCTATTAGAAACCACCAACTTCTCTGATATACAAATCCTTGTTTGGCCAGAATCCCACTGTGACCACAAATACGGTTCCTCCAGCTTTACTCGAAATCTGTATTGGAAAATTTTTGCAAGGTAATTATTTTTAGCTCTACTAACCCATATCTATTAGAAACCACCAACTCCTCTGATATACAAATCCTTGTTTGGCCAGAATCCCACTGTGACCACAAATACGGTTCCTCCAGCTTTACTCGAAATCTGTATTGGAAACTTTTTGCAAGGTAATTTTTTTTAGCTCTACTAACCCATATCTATAAGAAAACACCAACTTCTATGATATACAAATCCTAGTTCCACATTAATCTTTCCTAGAATATTTGATGCACCAATAAAACATATTAAAAAAACATTTACTTATTTGTTTTCCAATTAATTTTTTATTTATAGTATTTATATACAATATATTAAAATAGGTCATTCCTTTTATGAATACAGGCCCAGGAACGTACTCCCATAATCAGCTGCTACAATTGTCAAAAATTTTAGCGTTGCCAACCGTTTTTAGAAAATTCATGGATATCTTTTGCCTGGCTATCGGCACGCACGTAAAAATAATTCGTGCGAATTATATTTATATTTTTTGATTCGTGGATTTATAACTCAGCTTTTTTTATTATCTTTGAAAGAAATTATTTTGAATCAATTCTTCAAAGCTCTGATCTGATTTATACTTCGCTAATTTGAATCAATATAAATTAGACCATATTTTTAAATCATTGACTTAAAAATATTTTAAAATATTCACTGATTCATAAAATTAATAAATTTTTATTCGTATTGATCCAAAAACAATTATCAAGCTCTGAATCAAACATAATAGAGACGATTAGGCCTGCATGGAATCAATAATTTTCATACACAATTTTGAAAGTTTGAGTTGTGCTATATAGGGGTTTACGCGCTAATAAAGAATATTTATATAAATATCAAAAATATCTAAAATTCGGTACTGGAAAATTTTCAATACCGAAATACCGATTTCTCAATACCGATTCGGTATTAGAAACCCTAGTTAGTATCGTACTAAAGACCGGAGTAGGAAAATAAAATAATAATAAAATAATACTTTTTTTTTATTGAACTATTTATTTTCCTTTTAATTGCTTCCTAAGGCATTACATTTATTGAGATCGACTGTACATTCGGCGACTAAAGTCGCTGAAATAGCAAAAAACCATAAAAACCTATATAAAACGCTAAGTATTGGTTTAAATATCAAGATTACCATATCGCATTTATATCGTAAATATGGCCACAGGTTCTGTGCTTAGATTTTAACACAAAAAATTCATATTAATTGAATTTGAAAATTTTTTTATATAAAAAACTGAATGGACAACCGCCAAACTTTAAAGGCATTTAGCGATCTGTACCATTGATCGAAAAATAAAGTACGCCATTGTAATCAGCATGTCAGAAATATATAGAAGTGACGGTCAAATCTCCATTAATTTTTTGAGTGTCATACAGTGTAATTATACTATATCATCCCACGTAAGCAATTTTTTCAAAGTGACTTTATATAAAAATATATAAGGTCCATATAAAACCATATTATATTATATGTCATTCCATGTTAACAATGATTTTGAACTAGATTTAGATTTAGTAATTACTAGGGATTGGCGCATGACACGAAATATTCGTGAGTCACGTTATTCACACGTGATCGTGAGTAATAATTACTATACTCAAGTGATTCGTGCGTGAGCGTGAGAATATGTAATTCGTACGTGATTCGTGTGTGAGAGTGAGTAAGAATATATAACCCGTGCAAGATTCGTGTGTGAGTTTATTTTTTGCATCATATTTTTTTTAAAATAATTTTTACTATTTGGCGTACGCGATACACCATATCTCTTAAATATTTGCCCATAATTACGAATATAAAATATTTCCAATGGAAATATTATTTTCCCAAAAATTTTTCAGTTTAGCATAGAGTATTATAGAATTATTACACTGAGAAATTTTTATTCTCCCAAAAATCATTATCTATATGAAGTCCAGTTTTTAATAAATTAAAAAATGTTAACATCATTTCAAAAGTTAGTAAACAAAATGCAAAAAAAAATCATACTTTATGAAAAATTGCAAGGATAATGTTATCTTTCCTGCAATGGTGTACTAATTAATTTTGAATATAGCTTTAAGACAATTAAATTTTATATTCAAATATATTTTTTTCGTGCAGACTCAAAAAATTAAAAAGTATAATATTATTTTGTTTTTTATAAGTTAGAAAAATTGCGCGATTTTTCCAATTTTTTTTTAATGTCCAAATTTTTAATGGGATTATAGATTATGAAAAAAATCATTTTTGATGTCTTGGAAATATTTCCAATCAATTGAGTACCATTTTACCATAGAACAAAATCTCATCATTTTAAAAGGGGGGCCTTTTAAGGGGCTAAAATGGCTCTAGTTAGGCTATGTTTAATGGATAAAAAAATAGCATTTTTGGAATCGTGAGACAATTTCCTCTAATTTGAGTATCCACACTTGCATGCTACTAGGCTAGATTGCAGAAGAGAAATCGCTTTGTGATAATCAGAGTAGGCAAAATTGCCGTTTTTGCTTTTTATTACTTGTTTTACTCATATTTGCTTCTTTTTGCTTTATTGGATTTTCGTTTTTTTTGCTTTAAAATATCTTTTTCTTAAAATTTTTGAGTTTTGCTTTTTTTTAAGACTTTTTGCCCAAAAATACTTTTTTGCTCACAAAAAAATAGTTTTTCTCTTAACTTTGAATTTTTTTTTGTAAAACTGTTGTTTTTCCAAGTTTTGCTTTTTTCTTGCTTTTTTACAATAGTTTTTTACTTTAAACACTTTGGATTTAGCTTTTTTCTGTCTTCTCTGGTAATAACATTTGAAAATAAAAAACGCCAAGTTTAAAAAAAGTTATATAGCTAACAAAAAAGTTGCTGGAAATAGCTAGGAAGAAAAAAAATTTGGTAGATCTTCCGGCTAGATGCAATCTAGCGATTTTTTTTATAGCTACAGGCAAAAAAAAAACGCTAGATCTAGCCGGGAAATAGCTTAAATGGCAACCTTGGTATTAACTAATGTGCAATTTTTTTGTCGCACCATTGCATTGTTTTTGTATGTGGGCAGTGTTGCCATATAGCCAGTTTTAACTGTTTTTTACAGTTTTTTGGGATGCCTAACAGTTTTCCAGTTTTCTCTTGTAAAAAACAGTTTTAATTCATGGATTTTTTTACAGTTTTTTCGTATTAAATCGGCACATTTGTTTCATTTACAAATTTTTTTTTTTAACTAAAACTTAAGAATTTAAATATAAAAGTGCTTATGCATAATAATTCGAAAACTTTGTAACAAGTTTATAAAATGAATTTTGTATAAAATATTTGGTTTATAAGACATTTATATACTTAGAAAGTTATTATGAATATGACCTAAAAATTACAATAAAACTTTCATATTAGGTTTTTTTTTAATCACTGGATTTATTTTTGGATTTATTTTATTTTGTTAAAAAATGCACATTTTGTTTTTTAATTTTCAAAATTTTATATTTTTATCCAAATCTAACACATCAAATCTAAATTATGCCAAAATGCAATTTCTGGAATAAAATTAAGCTAAATCTAAAACGGATTTATTTTGTAATTCCATTTTGGATTTAGTTTATTTCTATTCCTTCCTATGTTCGCATTTTGACAAAATTTTACAATTTTCTTGCACATTATATTGCATATTAGATTTTGATAAAAATTATAAATTTTGTAAATTAAAAAACAAAATATAGATTTTTTAACAAAATAAAATAAATCCAAAAATATATCCAGCAATTAAAAAAAGGCCTATTGTAAAAAATTAGGCACAAATCGAAACATAAATAAATTTAAAAATGCCAATATAATACTACAAAATATGCTTATTGGAAAGACGAAATATTTTTATAACAAATTTCATCAAAAATTAGCACGAAATAAAATTGGCTAAACCATATCTGACATTTCATAGATCCGACGGACATTTTTTAGCCGAACTTTTCAGATCATTTATAAATAAAGGATAATTTAGAAATTTATATTTCTCACCAAAAAGGCCGAAATTGATTTTTTAATGAATATTTTCCAATTCTGGATAACATTTTGCTAAGGACAATTCCAAAAAACGTAATATTTTTACGGGGTATTATACACCGTTTTATACACCGGTTTTATACACAATTTCCGACATAACAATACTCAATCAAATGAAAGGTAATTTTATGTGGAATGCCAATCCATAAAAACTATTTTAAAGTACAACATTGACCAGTAAAGTATTCTATCCTAAGTCAGGGGTTAATAAAAAAGGTTCACATCTCGGAAGGGTGATTCGATGAACTTTTTTTAACTTCAGATTCGAGCCTAGGAGACCAAAATTATTCTTTATTAGAAGGCTGTCCAAAAAGTCGATTACTATTAATGCCAAAGGCAATTAAATTACTAAAATCTCGACATTTTGAAAATTGAGACCCTGGGATAATATTTTAGTCCCAGGATACTTCGGAATCCCAGAATTTCTTATGATTTTTAAAATTTTTTAGAAAAACAGTTTTTCTATAAAGAAACTGTTTTTTTTACAGTTTTTCTAAAAAAAATATATGGTAACACTGTATGTGGGTATATTTTTTATTCGTGTGTTTGTTCTCTCTGCAATTCCTACTCTTGAGTTTGTTGTTTTTTTAAGGCTTACAAAACTTAATGCAGCACAATTTCAACACATATTTTTGTTTAATCTTTCTTGCTTGACGATTCATTTTCCTTTGACGATGCGTGCTGCTAACAGTATTGAACGCCGTGTATGTTTTTATTGAGGCCGTTCATGATGAAGAACAGCACACTTTTAGCATATACTTTTGTTGTAATTTTCTACTTGGGATTTGATTTTTATCCGACAGTGCTTTCTGTTAAAAGTTTCGAACGCCATACTTATATATTGTATCAATACCATTGCATTATATACATGTGCGGAAATATTATAGAACCTTGGAAAATTTTTTTAAATTTCAAAGAATATGAACAAGTTTTAAGGTGTTCAGTGAAGAACTCCGCACATTAGAAGGAACGTCACTGCTTGGTTGTATATCATAATCCTATTAACTTTAAAATTTCAGTTTTGTTAACTTTATTTTAAAATTACTAAAAACAAAGAAAAATTTGTTCATGTTTAATTCACTGTCATGGTAAATCCGGATAAAAGTAATGGAAGATTTACCGAAATTATAGGTTCTCCAGCAGACCTGGCGGTTAATCATTTCATTTTGTAATTAATTACATATGCAGTTACACAATTACATGTAATTGTAATTGCAATTCAAAAAAGAACAATTACAAGTAATTTGTAATTGAATATTTACAATTACATATAATTGTAATTGAAAAAATTTCAGTTACAATTACATTTTTTCGAAAAAGAAATAATGACAAAAAGCACAAGTTAGGGGTGAGCCCAACATGACGTATTCTTTTTATACTTATCCACGCCTATCCAACCTATACCAGTCATTTTTTTCTACAAAATTTTAACAAAAAACACCTAAATGTAATTGAAATCACTTTCAATTAAAATTACTTGCAATTTGTATACAATTGTATACAATTCGATACAATATGATACAATAAGACGTTCTCATTTTTCGGATGTAATTATATCTAATTACATAAAAGATTATATATAATTAAATATAACTTCATATCATTTCTTTTTTACTTGGGTATAGTATATTTGCATACATGTTAAGTTAAAAGTATTTGAGGCTTTTCCTTCGAGTGATGGTAATATTTAGTAAGATTTGTTGCTAATTTTAGCAAATAAATTTTAATAAAATTTAGTAGCGGCTACCAAGTTCTTCTATTAATTTCATTGTACTACGAATTAGTAGCCATGCCTTGTTAAAATTAGCAAAAACTACCGCAAGGTTCAAAATAGTTAAATTTCTCGTAATAACAGCAACATTTTCCGTAAGCATTATAATATTTTTTTGCTAAGTATACCTTCTTTGTAACTGTCATGTTCAGTAGATTCTACCGACAAACCTTGTTGAGTATATGAATACAACAACTCTTGTATGAAAGGATATCAAACTTACGTAACACATTTTAAACCAATAACAATTTTAAGAAATCAGACAAAAATTTTAGTTAAATTTGAAAAGGAAATGTCCTTGGGTATAGTTATATCCAATAAGCAACCCTACGATTTTAGTATGGTATATAAATTAAAATCAACGCCTTTACCACAGTGTAGATTGAATCCATATAATATTGTTTAAATTCATCTCCTCTTATGACCATACTCCCCCTAAAACAAATTGATTTTGTTACTTTGATTTCCATCATTTAAATATATCTTTTACATTATAAATTCTACGACTGACCAAGGTAACTTCAATTAAATTTTTGTGTTACTTCAACAGAATACATACCCAGCAAAATTGTCGGATGCAAAGAACTGGTTGTAGAACAACTTGTACTTGCATGCAAGCTGTTCCAATTTATGTTCTATCATCGGTGATTTTTGTTTGAGTTTGTCCAAAAAGCAACAGGTTCTGTTCCTCCAAACTAGAACAGGTTGCTTTGGAACCGGTTCTAGAACCAGTTATAGAACTGGTTCTGCGACAGTGAAGCCTTCCATTTTGACTTCCAGGAATTAGTTCGATAACCTGTTCCACGGAACCGGTGGTAAAAACACATATTCTAGAACAGATTCAAAGGCTACCAGTTCAAAAAATTTTGCTGGGTATATCTGATAAATTAAGTTGGAGTAGATACCAGGGATGGGAAACGAGTTTTTCATTTCGGTATCAAAACAATTTTTGTAGAGTACTTTTTAGATCCTCAGAGTATTAAAAAATTTTCTAGCTCTTTATAATAAATAAATACAAAATTAAACGCTTGATTTACGAGTTTTAGCAGAATTTCGATATAACGCGAATATTTATTACAAGGTTGCGTCTTTCATGCAATTGCATGTTTATGGTAATGTAGCCCAAAAACGATTTTCACCAAATACTTTTTCAAATATAAGAATTTGCAACCGAATGGCATCGACTTGCTATTATATATTTTGTTATATTTAAAGCAGATTTTTTTAAATACCAGTATTTAAATTAGGTAGTGTAGTGTTTTTTCAATGAACACTACACTGAACAAGCAGGCTTTCGACCTCATTGTAACTGTGTGGATCAAACCAATACCCTTCGTATAATAATAGAGCAATCGGTCGAATGGCGCACAACACTCTATCTAGTATTTGTCGACTTCAGAAAAGCATTCGACTCCATAAAACGTAGTGCTATATGGGACGCATTAAAAGCAAAGGGTGTTCCAGCGAAATTGATAAATTTAATTAAAGCCATGTATAACAATAACACACTACAAGTTCGACATAATGGTATGACCAGTGAATCCTCCATGACAAACGCTGGAGTAAAACAAGGTTGTCCTCTATCACTATTATTGTTTGCCGTTATTTTGGATGAGGTTATGATAAAGTTATGCAGAAAAAGAAGCGGCATAGTTTGGGATCTTCAGAGGCATCTAGAAGATTTGGATTTTGCTGACGACATCTGTCTCATATCACACAAGTTTAACGATATGCAGAGTAAAGTTAACGATTTGGTTGCGCTGTCAAATAGAGTTGGGCTGGAAGTGAATATTGCCAAAACACATGCAATGCGCATAAATAACATAATTGATAACCATATTGTAGTACATGATCAACGAATAGAATATGTCAAATCCTTCTGCTATTTAGGTTGTATGATGTCGATAGATGGAGGTTTGGATGAAGACGTGTCAGTCAGGCTACCCAAGGCAAGATCAGCTTTTGGTAGGCTGAATAAAACGTGGCGATCACGCCAAATCTCGAAAAATACGAAGATGCGTATTTTCAATGCTTGTGTGAAATCCACATTGTTGTATGGAAGCGAAACATGGCTTATGACTAATACCATAGCAAGGAGACTACAAGTATTTGTAAACAAAAGTCTACGAATAATATGCCACATCTTTTGGCCAAAGGTAATCACTAGGGCAACCAAAAAAAAGCTCTAAAAGCAATGTTTTAAGCTCTTAAAAAAAGCTCGAAAAAACAGTAAAATAAGCAGTTAAAATGAAAAAATAAGCCCTTAAACTTCATCACTTCTTCATTAAAATCCTCATAAAATTAAAATTTTTTATTTAATACAATGCTACATTCCTTGGAACTTCAGAAATCAGACAAAGTTGTGACATTCTTAAATTTATTTTCATCGGGAAATGCATTAAAGAATTAAATGTGCTAAAATCATTCTTGCCTAAGGAAATCGTCATTGTCATATTTTTACTATTAGAATTAAGGTTGGAAAAATAAAAAGTTTATTTTAACAAGAGATTTTTTAATTTAAAATAAATTAAAAAAAAAACAAATTTTAAATAAAAAAATTTATGTCGACTTAAAATAATCTTAAAGATGACTGATTTTATGAAAAAAAAGCAAAAATATGCTCTATTTTCGCATAAAAAAGCTAAAATAAGCTTATTTTTCAAAGAAAATAGCAAAAATAAGCCAATATTTACAAAATAAGCAAAAACAAGCAAAATTAGATTAGGTAAAATAAGCAAAAAAAAAGCTGTAACAAATATAGCTTAAAATTCTTATAATTTTAAGATCAGAACTTGTATTTAATCTAAAATGTTCTATCTCTTCAAATAAAAAACATTCCCTGGCTTCTTTTTGGTTGGCCTAGTAATCACCAATGTAGAAGTCTGGCGGTTAACAAACGAAGAGCCCATAATTCGCCAAATAGCAAGACGAAAGTGGAAATGGATAGGCCATACATTGCGAAGACCAATAGGCAGCATAACAAGGACTGCATTGGAATGGAACCCCCAAGGTAGCCAAAGTTCAGGTCGTCCAAAGAACACCTGGCGCAGAACAGTCTTGCAAGAACTCAACAGGCAAAATGAATCGTTTGATGAAATTAAAGTTTTATGTAATGATAGAATAAGTTGGAATTTTCTTGTAGGCGCCCTATGTTCCCAAGTGGAATAAATAAAGGAAAGAAAAAAAAATTTTAATTAGGTGGCTCAATTTTTTCTTTTTGAAAAACTAAACTTTTGTAGGTGAAAATATAAAATATTTGTAGGGGAAAATATTAATGTGTTTATTTAGGGGTTTTTACACCATGATCTACAAAAATGAATTAAAATAATTTAGATTGAAGTAAAATAAGTCAAAAGGTAATACAATTTTAAGGCTAGATTGTTTTGAAATTAATTTTTTAATTTTTTTTTAATCAGAAATCTTTTTTTTTTATTTGGTTTTATTTTTTTGTAACAAGAAATTATTTCAACAATTTTCAATTAAAACTGATAAATGCCTAGCATATTCAAAGTTTTCCAGAAAGTGTTAAAAGGTTTGTGAAAAATACAAAAAAATTCGAATTTTCTTAAAAATCAAGCAATGAATCACTAAATTTTTTGAACATTTCAAGTTTTGAATACGAATTTAACGTTGCTTGCAAAAATGCAAAAATCGCTAGATTTCCCGCTAATAGCAAATCATATTTAATTCCACTAATATGGTTGAAAAATTACTAGATTTGACGAGAAAATAGCAAAATTGGCAGTAGAAGAAAAAAGTAAATATCAATTCAACACCGGCCAAATGTGCAAGAGTATCAAATTTGACTCGGGAGTACTACGGTACTTTTTTGAATCGAATAGTATCAAAAAAAGTACGATCGTATCAACTTTCCCATCCCTGGTAGATACCAATATAACAACCTTTAAATCAAATCAATGTTTGAATAAATATTGAGTATGTGTATTTATATAGAGGTTTACTTAAACTAATGTATACAATGATAAATTACTAACCTGTACAATTTATTCAATATCAAATACATTCTATTCATTTATTTTAATACAAACACACATTGAATTAAAAATGGGAGGGATTGAGATAAAAATGTATTTAATCCACACCCTAACACATATACGCACACATATGCAAAGTACCACCGACTCAGATGTACAGTCATTGAGACTAGCTGACCAACATAATTGCCATACGTATTTGTATATTAGGTTGCTTCAGAATGAAAAGCGTTTGAATGAAAAAAAAAGAAATTAAATTTGAAAGGTTTATGGACACGTCGAGAATAGCAAACAATTAAAACATATTAATTTATCAACAATTATTTAAATTTTTGCATTAAAAAATACAAAAATTGTTTTTTCGGACTTTCTATATTTTTATATATTTAGTTATTTTTCTCTATCGGGATATTCGCCAAAGAAATACTTCACAGAGTCTTTGCTTTCAAAATATTCTACACCTTCAGGAGTGAAAAGAAATTAATTTGTATATTTTTTGCTGCCCTTCGGATCTAGTTTTTGTAGAAGATCATGTTTAATATGAAATTTCGATATTGTATAATTGCAGTAATGTGCCACATTTTCCAGAGAGAACAGATGATAGGGAACTGGAAGTTACCCAAAACGATCGTCTTTTCATTCCTGAAAGTGTAGAATATTTTATAAGAAAAATCTCTGTGAAGATTTGTTAGGAGAATATCCTGATAGAGAAAAATAACTTGGCTTTTGAAAAAAGAATTGTGTTATTCCATAATAAGGAAATAATTGGCCTTAGACCAGAATATATAAAAGCAAAATTAGAAACCGTTTTCGCTATCGAAATTTCCTGAAATAACGATAGTAAAATTACCTTTTCTTTAACGAAATACTATTGTGATTTCAGGCGATTTTGACATCGAATGCGATATTGTAATCTATAATAATAGCAATATAATACTTAATGCCTTAATTTTTATAATGATTTAAGTTTAAATTTAAAAAAGTCGTGTAGTTAAAATCGGTTTAATTTTGTAAAAATTTTACCTAAAACTACTAAAAATGAGTTAAAAATGATCTTGATAAAATTAGAAAATAATTTTTGCTGTTAAATATACAAAACTTTAGAATTTTTGAATTAAATTCTAGTTAATAGAAAATAACGACTGAGGGGTTTACATTTTATTTTATTGAATTTTTTCCATTCATATTTTAATAGTTTCATCTTTTTTTAATATACCTAAACGGGTGCCACCGTGTACCTTAAATGAGTAGACCGATTTTCAATAAAGAGATTTTGAAATTTTTTCCTACTTAAAAAAAAATAAAAACCGTGAATTTTTTGGTATTGTTTTAATTTTTGAGTTTACCACCGTAACATTTTTATGCAAATCAAAAATTGCATTTTAGTACGTCATATAGATAGCTGCAATTAATATTGTAATTAATATGAATTTTTTTCATTTTTAATTTAGTACCCAGCAAAAAAATTGTAAGTAATGCTTTACAAACTACTTCTTTCAATGCTTCACAAGTATCCGTTAGTGTATTTTTACTGCTTTTTTAGAAGTTATTTTGAACAACTTCAAAAAATCACTTCTTTCATTGCAACACTTCTTTCATTTCATTGAACAACATCCAAAATATCACTTAAGTATTGCTTCTAAAGAGTAATTGCTCTAAAAGTGATCGTGAAAAGTGAGTGAGGGTCCCGGGTTCGATTCCCGGCGGGACCAATATTTTTTTATTTTTTTTATTCTATTATTTTTTTTTTATATTTATAATTAATTGGTTTAAATTCAATATTTTTTTAATTTTTAAATTTATAAAAAAAAATATTTTACACTAGTTTAAGAAGTACTTTTATTGAAGAGGATAAGGAACAAAGTAGTGTTTTTATGCTAGTCAACTTTCATATCAAAGAATAGCTCAGCGGTAGAGCGCTGGACTAGCAATCGTGAGGTCGCAAGTTCGATACCCGGTGGTGGCAATAAAAAACATTTGTAAAATAAAAAAAATATAACTTTTTTTTTTGTGAAGAATTTTTTTTTGAAAAAAAATTCCTTTGCACTCGTTCAAAAATTACTGAAAAAATGTTGAAGTGGGAGTACTCCTCTGCTATGATAACTCAATGTTAAAATCATTGGTGTTTATGTTAAAAAAGAAGAACATATAGATCATCAATTGTGGTTCTTTTTCTACTGCTTCGGCATCTTTTTCTCGCTGGGTAGATTTGAGGTTAAGAAGAAAAATAGACATTTTTCTCTGAAAATTATAAGCATTAATATTTGATTCAGACTAGGTTGTGGGCGCTGTGATGTAATGGTTATCGTGTTGGACTGTTACACATAAGGTTGCGGAATCGATCCCCAACCAAGGCAACATCAATTTATGAAAAATAATAATATGTATGAGTTTTTTCTATCCCTCATACATACATATCGCAGCGTCCTCCTTCGGTGTTCCCATAGCACTTAATCCCTCCGAAGTAAAATAACATAACAGGGCTATGAACTAATAAAAAGCTTCAACAAATTTCGCCAACTCTTCTTCAGATGGCGCGAAACTGTTTTAATATTCAACATCTCGCGCAATTACAGTGGTGCCATATTTGAAGCCCTTCATCTTTCACCACCTTTCACTTCTTCTCTATCCCCTTTCCAAAGGAAGCAACACGTTAATTAATAGGAAGAATTTGCTTCTCTTTAAAAAATGAGTCTAGTTGCCATTAAATTGATTTTTCCACTAAATTATTAATGGTTTATATGTTTATTGTCAGATTGTCTCTATATAATAATTTTTTCAACAACCCGTCGGCTGTGGCAATCGAAAACATGTCCCCACATTACAAACGTTACTTCACTGATAGAATTTTCGTTCATACTATTAATGAGTCGATTTCATTAATCTGAATTCATTGGTTTAATGAAACTTTTTCATTGAATTAATGAAAAATTCATTAATTTAATGAATTTTTTTTATTATGTATTTACAACTAACCCGTAAGATATGCTATAATTTTTATAAGGGTTTTGAATTTGCTAATTACTAAAATAGATATATGTTCCAGTAATGAACGCTAGGGTTGCAAACTGAAAATATTTAAATATAAAAGTTCAAATAATGGCATCATTTGGTTTTGGCTATTTAGATCAATTGGTAGTGCGGTAATGTTTACATACTGGAGATTGTGAGTACAAGTCGAGTTCAGGGAGATGTCAAAAAGAAATATATATACAAATAAAAATTAATAAAATAAAAATAAATAATAAATAAAAAAGTAACGCAAAAAAATTAATTTTTTTCAATTAGTTTTCATTTAATGAAAACTTTTCAATGAAAAAAATCATTGGATTAATGAACAAATTCATTAATACTATGCACAAAATTCTATCAGTGTATACGACGACAGCTTAGGCCTTAAATGCAATGTAACTAATTCATTGGTTCCTTTCCTATTCAGCTTTCTCTTATTATCTTTTACTCAGAAGTGATAAAACACAGATATGGTTGCGATTATTGCTCGAATTACAAATTTTAATTTAGAAAAAAATATATGACAATGTTCAGATGCATACTTAAAGAATCAACTATACATACCTTAATACATCTCAACAAACTACATACAGTGAAAAATATAATTTAATATGCATAATTGTTTACTATCAACATGTATTTATGTTGAAGGTCAAAAATAATTAGAATATGCATTTAAAAAAAATTAAATTAACGGTTCGTTGTCGTTTAATAAATCTGCGATTCAAAAGCTGACGATCAGAGTTGAATAGAACCAACTGCGATACTTTAGGAATTAAAGTTCAAAGTGAAGACAGTAATAACAGAGGTTAAAAATAGCATTGTTAGAATTTCGTTGATTTTAGTCTAATTGAGATGTGTTTACATTTGTTTCAAATTCAATATAAATAGATCATTATCAATTACACTGCATGACAAAATCTTGACTTTTAGAAACTAATAGAACTCTGACCATCAATTCTATATATTTCGGACATGTTGATTACAATGGCGTACTTTATTTTCCGATCAATAGTACAGATTTTTCACTAAATGTCTTTAAAGTTTGGCGGTTGTCCATTCAGTTTTTTATATAAAAATATTTTCAAATTCAATTAATATAAATTTTTTGTATTAAAATGTAAGCACATATGGTAATCTTGATATTTAAACCAATACTTAGCGTTTTATATAGGTTTTTCTGCTATGTACAATCGACCTCAATAAATGTAGTTAATGCCTTAGTAAGGAAGCAATTAAAAGGAAAATATTTCAATAAAAAAATGTATTCATCTATAGCGGCCTATACGTTAAAATCGCGATTTTTCAAAAATTTTGTATGGCAGCATAGCTTTCCAAGATGTCCCCAAAGTCCAACTTTTAGTATAAAAACTGTTGTTGCAAAATTTCAAGCGAAACAGTTTCCATTTGCAAAAGCTATCGCAATAAATACATTTTTTACTAAGGTTAGTATCGTACCAAAGAAACTTTATTGTCTTAAAATGATTTGATCTATTGATTTTAGTTAAAATCGGTCCATCTTTAGACCTAGTGCCCATATAAAGGTCCCCCAAAATTGGCTTATTTACAAGCTGCAGGACGCAAATACTAAAATATTTCAATGAAATTTGGTTCGCTGACTTACATTGTCCCAAGGACAAAGCCTATTAATTCTAGATAGGGTCGGTTCATATTTGGACCTATCGCCCATATGGGTTGTATTTCAAATTTTCTCTTCCTTAATCATTTTACAGAAAATTTTGACACAAGTCCATTTTAAACCATTCAAATTTCGGATTTAAAAATTAGTTGGCTTTTAACCAGACTTGTGTAGGATATTATATAGTCGGCATGTCCGACTTTAACTTTTTTACTCGTTTTAGTCTACTAATATTTAGCAAAATTTTCTGCAGATTTTACAGTACAAGTTTTCAAACTCAATTGACTAATATTTAACTAAAATTTTATACGCTTAACAGCTTTACGTCTGCTGTTCTCATCTTACTAGTATTTAGCAAAAAAAAAATTCACCAGTTTTTTCTGCAATGTCATTTTTAACTAGTTTTAGTGGCTTTTACTGCTATTTTAAATAAGTATGCTGCATTTCCTTGGCCAATATAAAAAGCCCAGGCTCTTATGCATTTTCTTGGCTTTAGGTCAAAGAAATTTAAACAAAACACAAAAAATTTTTAGGTTAACTATTAAGTTTTAGAAATTAGAGACTTAAATTCGTTAGAGATTAGAGACTTAAATTCGTTTTGAAGTGTAATTGTTCACTACAATTTTCTCGAGGCTGATATCATGTTCTTACTGGAATTTGATGTCGATTTCGCTTATTTAAGGTCATAACGAAATCGCTATCGTATCGGTCTTTGTTTTATTGAGACTTGTAATATTTTGAGGCACCCTAGTTTATGTATATTGTAGTAAAACAAATGTCCAAAGCATACGTTGAAAGATTAATTGGTAATGAAATTAAAATTTTATGGCCAAAAACTAAATGCACATAAATATGTATGTGTTATGTAGAGGTTCCCAATATTACATAATTTGTTCTCAATATTAGCCTTGTTTTATTGCTTACATTTTTCAGGAATACGAAAAAGAGATAAAATATATTTTTATACAATCTGACGGTTACCTATATATTATCGAAGTTTAAAATATTTAAACAGTTAACACTTACCCTAACTGGCCAAATAGTGATAGTTTTCCTTTTTTTATTTAAATTTAAATAATAACAAACAAAAAAGCAAAAAAGAAACGCATATCTCAAATTTTATTATTTGAATATATATCGCGCTTATTTATAAGCTGATACTAAATACTTGCTCAGTTAATATTAAATTTCAGCGCCCACTGTCAGTCAGTAGTACATGAAATGATGTGACTGGCTCACTCTCACAGGATCATCTAGCCCAAATTGGAATTTGGCATAAATGTTCCTTCTGCGCTATATAAATCAATAAAAAACAGTAAAATGGGGTTAAAAAAGGAAAAAGGATTTTTTTTTTTGAAATTTTAGAAATAAGAGTGAAACAAAGATTCAAAATAGTGCCCTTGAGCACCCTGCCCTAACAACTTTTTTTTTTTAAATGGTCCAAAAAAGTTGCTTTAATTGAAGAGTTAGAGGGTTAAAATGTTCCACAAAAATGTTCCTCGTAGTGTTTGGTATAAGTTCGCTGAATACATCCTACCCTTGAAATTAAAGATTCACATGGTTCCCTATGGCGATTCACAGTAAACATTTGCAAGAAATAAGGGCAGATGTAAACTTTTAAAACTCCGATACACTTATATTTTTTTCTGGTCCCCTCTACTAGAATCAGTTGTCAGAACCTTGTTGTTTTTTACGGTGTGTTAGTAATCCAACATTACCAGCAAATGCATACACGTCTGCCTATATATTAGGGAGACATTTTTTACCTACTTCAAGTGACTTTGTCGTGGTCCGCCATTGTTTCAAATTTACTATTTTATTTTCAAAGAAAAGGTGAAAAGGTGACACGGAGGAGATAAGAAGATAAACATTGAAAATCTGAAGTAGAATGTTTGTATATGTCTGTTTGATCACTTCTGAAATTATTCATATAGAGACAATCTGACAATAAAAATATAAACAATAATACAATTTAATGGAAGATCACTGATGAAGCCTGTCCATAAAAAGGCAGAAACTAGATCTAGTCTGATTTGCAAATTTAATGTGTTTATAACTTTTGAGGAAGGTTTATTCTTCTTCTTAACCTACTAAAACCAAAAAATGCCCTAAAAGCAATGTTTTAAGCTCTTAAAAAAGCTCTGAAAAACAGTAAACTAAGCAGTTAAAATGTAAAAATAAGCCCTTAAACTTCATTATTTCTTTATTAAAATCCTCATCAAATTTAAATTTTTTATTCAATACAGTGCTTGGAACTTCAGGAATCAAACAAAGTTGTGACATTCTTAAATTTATTTTCATCGGGAAATACTTTTATTCCATTAAAGAATTAAATGTGCTAAAATCCCGAAACTTTAACAAATTGTGAAAAATAATCTGTTGAAGGCATGGCCCTATCCGGGTTTCATTCTTGCTTAAGAAATCTTCATTCTCATATTTGTACTATTAGAATTCAAGTTGAAAAAATAAAAAGTTTATTTTAACAAAAGAGATTTTTTAATTTAAAATAAATTTTAAAAAACTAATTAAAAAAAAAAAATTATGTTGACTTAATAATAAAAATTACTGATTTTATGAAAAAAAAAGCTAAAATATGCACTATTTTCGCATAAAAAAGCTAAAATAAGCTTATTTATTAAAGAAAATAGCAAAAATAAGCCAATATTTACAAAATAAGCAAAAACAAGCAAAATTAGATAAAATAAGCAAAAAAAAGCTCTAATAAATATAGCTTAAAATTCTTATATTTTTAAGATCAGCACTTGTATTTTATCGAAATTGTTCTATCTTTTCAAATAAAAAACATGCTCTGGCTTCTTTTTGGTTGGCCTAGTTATGACCTTGCGGTGGATACCGAAGATGGGGGTTACGCCCTCTGAAATAGACTCACTATTCTGTTTGCAAGAATAACATTTTTAAAACTAATATGCACTGTTTTTATTAAGATGAATACAAATAAAAACAGCGAACTAGAGGCTGAAAAAATTGCTCTCACTTTTTTATGATAAATAAAGTTCGAACAAATAAGTTTTCCAAAATGTGATATCAAATGGAGCAAAAGTGGGGGATGTTAGTATGAGATATCTACAATTTAGAATTAAAGATACACCTTAATGTTTGTGTTGCCATGTAACAATAAATACAATTTGAAATTGATTTGAAAAGCTGCAAATATTTTTAATTGGAAATATTCGCTTTTGCGAAATGTTGCCATTAAAATAATTGCAATACACTTAAAATGAATAGTGAATATTTGTTGAAATTTATCTGGATTTACCCAAAAAACCAAAATATTTTACATAATCATCAACAGGATGATGATATCATATATCATCAATCATTCATTAACAAGCTTGAAAATAAGTCCATTAAGTTTATTATATATTTAGTAAAATTTTTTTGTAGAACTCTGACCAATTAGCAGATTGGTTTTTGTGATTCAATTTATTTTCTTTCTATTCAAGCATAGTTTCAGAGTCCAACCAAAGCAACCTAATTTGATACTGTTGACAGCTTTTTGGTATTTTTATTTGGATTATGGTTTTAATGAAGTGCATTTGAAATTGATAAATGACTATGGAATTGTAAAGTAAACAAATGACCAAGAAAAAAATTTTAACTTTACATACAAACACGCATTTCCATGGAAGTCGCTGCCCTGGACATAAGGATGAAAAAAAAAATGTTTAGAGTATTGTTGGGAAAGGATTATGAGATGATATCTTTGGGAAATATTTTAGATGATTTTTTTAGGGTGAGTAATGTTAGGGATGCGGTCATACACTAATAGAAAAAAGTCCGTAAAAAATTTAGTTGAAACTACTAAAAATTAGTTAGAAATGATGCTGCAGAAAAAAACTGCTAAATTAGCAGATTATATTTGCTATATATTAGTAATATAGGAACAGCAAAAATAAAGCTGTTAAATGTACAGGATTTTGGTTATATTTCAGCTAAATTTTTGTTAATAGAAAATAGCAAATTAACCTGCTAAAATCAGCAAAACATTTTGCTAAATAATTAGTAACCTAAAAAATCACCAAAAGATTTAAAATTTTCGATTATTTTTTAAAGTTTATAATTTTTTAGTAAAAATTTCTGCTGATTTTAGCAGAATAGACTGCTATTTGCATTCAACTAAATTTAGCTTAAAAATAACAAAAATTTTGTAGATATAACAGTTTATTTTTGCTATTTTTAGTCTACTAATATTTTTTTAGTCTACTAATATTTAGAAAATTTTCTGCAAATTTTGCAGTACAATTTGCTATTTTCAATTAATTAAAAGTTAGCTTAAATGTAACTACTATTCTGTTAATTTAACAGTTTTAATTTTGCTGTTCTTATTTTACTAGTATTTAGCAAAAAAAATCTGCTAATTTTAGCAGTTTTTTCTGCAGCATATTATACCCTACACCACTATGTGGTCAGGGTATTATAAGTTTGTGCTGATGTTTGTAACACCAAAAATATTGGTCGTAGACCCACCTTATAGTATACCGATCGGTTCAGAATTTTTTTTTATTTCGATTTAACGATGTCCGTCTGTCCGTCCGTCCGTCTGTCTGTCTGTCCATGCAATATTGTGCGCACTCTACAGGTCGCAAATATTAAGATATTTAGATGAAATTTGGTACGCAGACCTACATTGGCCCAAGGACAAGTTTGATTTTGGTGAACATCGGTCCATGTTTAGACCTAGTGCCCATATAAGGGTCCTACCAAAATTATATTGTTTATACGCTGCAGGTCGTAAATATTAAGATATTTTGACGAAATTTGGTACACAGACCTATGTTAGCCCAATAACGCAGCCTATTGATTTTGGTTAAAATCGGTCCATGTTTAGACCTAGTGCCCATATAAGGGTCCTACCAAAATTATACTGTTTATACGCTGCAGGTCGTAAATATTAAGATATTTTGATGAAATTTGGTACACAGACCTATATTGGCGCAATAACGCAGCCTATTGATTTTGGTGAACATCGGTTCATGTTTAGACCTAGTGCCCATATAAGGGTCCTACCAAAATTATACTGTTTATACGCTGCAGGTCGCAAATATTAAGATATTTTGATGAAATTTGGTACACAGACCTATATTAGGCCAATAACGCAGCCTATTGATTTTGGTTAAAATCGGTCCATGTTTAGACCTAGTGCCCATATAAGGGTCCTACCAAAATTATACTGTTTATACGCTGCAGGTCGTAAATATTAAGATATTTTGATGAAATTTGGTACACAGACCTATATTGGCCCAGTAACGCAGCCTATTGATTTTGGTTAAAATCGGTCCATGTTTAGACCTAGTGCCCATATAAGGGTCCTACCAAAATTATACTGTTTATACGCTGCAGGTCGTAAATATTAAGATATTTTGATGAAATTTGGTACACAGACCTATATTGGCCCAATAACGCAGCCTATTGATTTTGGTGAACATCGGTCCATGTTTAGACCTAGTGCCCATATAAGGGTCCTACCAAAATTATACTGTTTATACGCTGCAGGTCGCAAATATTAAGATATTTTGATGAAACTTGGTACACAGACCTATATTGGGCCAATAACGCAGCCTATTGATTTTGGTGAACATCGGTTCATGTTTAGACCTAGTGCCCATATAAGGGTCCTACCAAAATTATACTGTTTATACGCTGCAGGTCGTAAATATTAAGATATTTTGATGAAATTTGGTACACAGAGCTACATTGGCCCATTAACGCAGCCTATTGATTTTGGTGAACATCGGACCATGTTTAGACCTAGTGCCCATATAAGAGTCCTACCAAAATTATACTGTTTATACGCTGCAGGTCGCAAATATTAAGATATTTTGATGAAATTTGGTACAAGGACGAAGCCTATTGATTTTGGTGAACATCGGTCCATGTTTAGAACTAGTGCCCATATAAGGGTCCCCCCAAAATTGGCTTGGTTACAAACTGCAGGTCGCAAATATTAAGATATTTTAATGAAATTTGGTGCGCTGACTCACATTATAGAAAATTTTGACACGAGCCCCATTTTAACCCATTCGAATTTCGGATCCAAACATTAGTTGGCTTTTACCTAGACTGGTGTAGGGTATTGTATAGTCGGCATGCCCGACTTTAACCTTTTTACTCGTTTTTAACTAATTTTGAATAACTTTTTCTGCTATTTTTACAGACATATTTCTCTGATTGTAGAATATTCTTCAAGCTATACGAAAGCAAACTATTTATATTGTGAGCCTTTGCCACTTTAACACTTGTTAGGCGGCATTAAAATTTTTGACCGTAACCTTGCTTAGAAGTTGTTGAAGCTCCATCCTTTGAAAGTGTGAAACGAATTTCCAGAAGATCGTCCAAAATAAGTTCACCTAGAAAACAGTTTCGGTGCTGACAACCCCATTTGTTGCCAATCGAATGGTTCAGTTGCATCGAATGAATTTTTCGGTTGCGGCTACCGAATTATTCTTGATACAATTGAAATTCCGTTGCCACAGTCAAATTAGTTCTGTCGCAATTGGTTTTCTGTTGCCACAACCGAAAAATTCGGATACCACAACCGAACCATGCGATTGGCTACAAATGCGGTTCTCAGAACTGAATCTGTTTTCTGGGTGTTGTTGTGCCACTAAAAATTGACGCTGTGAAAAAACTGATAATCCAAGATTGTCATGTGACATACTTTGAGATTGGGTCTAAATTAATAAGTTCCACCGGCATTCAGAAAATATTGCATCAAAATTTAACCGTAAAAAGATTTATTTTCGTTGGATTCCTCACAACCTAACAAAAGCCCAAAAAGATGTTGGGGTCGATTGGTGCAAAAAAATGCTCAAGAAATAAAATAGCGATGCTTCAAAAGAGCCTTAAACTAAATAGGAGCCTTAAACTAAATAGGAGCCTTAAACTAAATAGGAGTCTACTGTATGTGTGTTTCATGATGAATGAAATCGAGCAGAGGTTGTCTCGAAGCAGTTCGAAACAAATGGTTTGGAACGCGTCGTAACGTAGAACAGTTAACTCTGAATGGAACATCACTATTTATTTGAAATTAAAACCAAAGGTCGAGAATCCTTTTCTTGTATTTTAAATGAGGGAAATGATCGGCTTTAACTACATTTACAATATAACGTCAGTGAAAAATTTTTTTAACAAATTTTTTGTTGAAACACTGATTTAAACAAAGATTTTCATTTAACACATAAATAAAAATCCTCAGTACTTTAAATAATTATGACTGTTTTTAAGAACCCATTCGTTAGATTTTGCACAGTTTATTATTAAAATATAGTATATTCAAATTTCTGTTATTACCCGTTAGATGTTGCCAACAATGAATCCAAAGTTTTAAGGATGGCGCTATTTCTTTCCCTCCCTATTTTTTAAATAGCCCATATATCGAAAACTAAGAGGGATAGAGCAAAATTGACGAACATTTTGACTACCCCTAACCATACGATGACTTCGTGAAAAGTTTATCTCTATCCAAAAATTAACCTTGGTGGGGCCTTGGACCATCGGAAATTTTTAATAATCATATTTTAATTCATAAAATGGCCCATATCTCGAGAACTACCCAGCAAAACCTTGGTAATGACTGGTCATTACTACATGCATTACTTAGATCTCATATCTCATTACCCGTTGAATTACTTTTAAACTGAATGTAATGAGTTACCGATAATTATACCCCACGCATTACTATTTCACAATAGCTGAAACCAATAATATATGTTCTAAATCATTAAAAACCATAACTATGGCGTAGCCTAGTGGTTATCGTTTTTGCCTGACAGACATGAGGATCGCTGCTCAACTCGTGTTAGCTTCCATTGTTGTTTTTTTTTTGTAATTTATATTAAACATCTATTTATAGAAATGTTGATGTTCATTAAGCAGTATTTAATAACAAGTTTTGTGAAAAATAGACATGTATAACAGTTGCCACAATAAATGTGTACATAAGTTAAAGCATTAAAAATCATAGTGATGTCGTGGTCTAATGGTTAGAGTGTTTGCCTGACAATCGTGGGGTACGCTGATCAATACGTGTCAGCTCCTATTGGTTTTTAAATTTTTATATTTTTTAAAATCTATATTCAACATCTATTTATAGAACAGCTGATAAACTACTTACAGGTAACATCAGTGTAATGACTTTCCTCCAATGACATCACCATGTTAAAATAAGTAGTTTAGTAATTAAAAGGTAACTAGTGAACACTTAAGATTTCAATACCTAAAACCCATTACATGGTAATGAAAGGTTTTGCTGGGTAAGTCAGACAGACAAAATGTTTGCTCCTCCGGAGTGTGCACCTACAGAAAAAATTTGTTGTCCCAACCGAATCGTTCGGTTGCTGCAACTGAAAATTATGTTGTTTCAACCCTATTTCTGTTGTCACAACCCTATTTCCGTTGCTCCAACTGAAATAGGGTTCGGTTGTGACAACCGAAATATCGGTTGCAGCAACCGAACGATTCGGTTGGAACCAAATTCGGTTGGGACAACAAAATTCTTTTATAGGTGTGATTACATGCCCTTAGATGACATGTACGAGACCCGGCGAGGTTCCCGAGACCCTAAATTTGAGCAAATTTTATGACTGTATAATTACAAATAAAAGTATAGTTTAACTAATTTTTTACTTAACCCTTAAATGCATGATCTCTTCGATTTTAACCAATTTTTTATGTATGATTTCTAAAGACGTGTACATTTCAAGAAAAATACCAAAAAAAAAATTTATTTAAAAAGAAGGTGATTTTTATTGAAAAATATGTTTTTTTGCCAAATAACTAAATTGTGATTATTTTAACGTATATGAAAAAAAAAATTTATTAACTATAATTTATACATTTATTGTTGCCAAAATGAATTTTATTGCGAGAATACCACTTTAAATATTTAAATAAATATTTTTGAACATTACAGTTTTTTTGGAACACTCCCCAGTGTAGAAAATCATTACCAGATATGTGGTTATGTAAGTACATACTTGGTAATGGTAACTACTTACTCTTGCTATTACATTTCTTATTACCTTTATATGGCGATGTCGCGAAAAATAATGAGTTGTCGTTACACATTAGCATACGAAAAATCAAAAAATATATCGTTACCTATGTGCTTACCAGTACTGACAAAAATAATGAGTCTAAAAATAGATTTTCAGAAAAATAATTAAATAAAAATAAAATATTTTTTATTGTATTTTTTTTTTAATAAAATTTGCTGGTGCGGGAATCGAACCTGGGTCTACAGATTGCCAGTCAATAGCTCTACCATCAGAGCTATATCGACATGTAATATTTAATAGATAAAAACATAATTGACCTGCTGCACACAAGTAAGTTTACTCGCCAACATACAAAAAATCAAAAAATATGTGGTTACATATATCCTTACCAGTGTTTAAAAAAAATTGAGTCTAAAAATAGATTTCAAAAAATTTTCAAAAAAATCTAAAAATTTATTTTCTATTTGAAATAATGATAAAAATAAGCCATTATCAGTAACTCACTATTATATGTTTTAAAATAATGCAGAAGGTAAGTGGGTGTCATTACTGGTACTCCAAAAAATAATGATATGTCATTACCGTTTCTACACTGGGTCCCAGCGTAGAAAATCATTACCAGATATGTGGTTATGTAACTACATACTTGGTAATGGTAACTAGTTACTTTTCTTATTACATTTCTTATTACCTTTGTATGGGGATGTCGCGAAAAATAATGAGTTGTGCTTATACACCAGCATACGAAAAATCCAAAAATATGTCATTACCTATATGCTTACCAGTACTGACAAAAATAAGTGAGTAGCGTATTTTTTGATTTCCTATCTCTATAATTAATAGTCTCTGGCTACGATAAAGCATCCCAAACCGCGGATTAAAATAAAATGGCTCTAGACCTTTGATATCGATAAATGGTTAAAGTTCATTTCAAAATAGTAACTATTCACGTAGCTCAATTTTTGCTTCAATAATGAAAAGATAGAAACAATTCATTGTATAAAAATTCTCAAAAATTAAAAATAAAGCCCCGTTCACATTATCACACAAGTGCTTATACTTTTCTTCACACAAGTATGACAAAAAGTATGCTGAAATTGTCTGGTTGTCAAAAAAGTATAAAAGAAAACCTTTTCAGTGTTCAGACTGTTATCGATACACACAACAAATAAATTAAACAGTTATATTTTTTCTTCTATTATTACTTTTTTTCACAATTAGTTGTTTTTAATCTTTTTTTACATTTATTCGTGAATAACACAACGCTTGTGTTGAGACTAGTGGTAACTTTATGAAATATTTCAAAAAATATATCTTGTCAAAAAAGTGTGACCGCTTTTTAAAATGTGTGCACCTATTTTGACATGTGTGTAACGAACAGTGTTCTTACTATTATACATTTTCGTTATACAACACATTTCTGACATGTATAACACACTTGTTGTGATAAAATAAACGGGGCTTAAGGTTCAATTAGACGTGCCATAACCATAACCAAATAAAACAGCTGTTCAAACCAATCTTATGGGCTACAATGTATTCGATTATAATTATTGGTGACATGCCATAACGCCATAACCGTAACCATAGATACCGATTGAATTTTGGTTTTCTGCTATGGCGATATGGTTACGGCTATGGCGATATGGCACGTCTAATTGAACCTTTAAGGAGTTATTAAATTAAAGAATGAGTTGAGGTCCAACTTTAGTCACGGTTTCAGAAGCATTAAAGTGATATATCAACCAGTCACATAGCTAAAATAATACAAAAGTTAGACCTGAGCCCAAAATAAGTAGCCATGCTAGACTTGACTAACAAATTTAAGGAGTTAATATTTTTCTTATATTTTTGATATTTAGTTCCTCTTTGAATTTCAGTGATAACACTTCTTCGAATTCAGAACGAGAATTTGAGTGCAGATAATGGTCTCAAGCTATACGTTTCCAAAGTTGTAAAATTTAAATTATTAATGAATACAGTTTCATTAAAATTTTTATCAAATATGACCCATTTATATATTTTGTATAAATTTTTATCTTAACATTTCCGTTAAACTAATTTAACAAAATTAATCCATTACTTATTTCTTCTACATCTCCAATATGTTCTGTGTTTGTGGCAATACCATCATAAAGTTTATTTTCTAATATATTTTTATACAATATTCCTTTTCCAAATTAACAACTTCATGTTGTTTGCAAATTTTTATTTTGTTTAATTATTTACAATTACTTTTTATACCATAATATTTTTCATTACATTTTAATATAATTTCAAAATTTATTTCTAAAATTGTTTCAATCTTGCTTAATGATTTAATTTTAAAAGAATTACAAATTTCCGTTCCCGTTTTCGGTAACTTTACACATTACATTTTATCTAAATGCGATTTGAACTTCCGCGAAATTAAATTATTCTTCTAGAGAATCAAATGGCATGAGCCTTTATGAGTCTCTTGGTTTGATAATATGAATGTGTTAATAATGTTAGTTTTTGTGAGGTGAATTGCTTTGAATCTTAAATTTATACTGCAATATTAATACTGATAGAAATTCGACACTACTTTTCAATGTTTTTATTATCCTAAACGTAAGATCGCGCATCGAAAAAGTACGTATATAATAATCATTTACCTTCCACAATATTTCAAAGCTTTACTAAGATTTGTAAGACAAAAATTAGGAATATTTCTATTAACATAACACTAAATTTTTTGATAAAATTTAATATGTAAATTACATACGTTTGGATTTTGTATAAAAAGTTATTTTTTTTTTAAATTTTGTAAACATATTCCATACAAATTTAAGCATTTATAAAACTTTTAAGTAGATATAAATTTAGCTTCTTAAAAATTAAGTAATTATAAAAATGCTACCAAGTCTTCAAAATTCTTGGCTTTTTTCTTTCAAATGTAAACAAAAGTACTTGTCATAAAAATATTTTAAATTTTAGTATTTTTAATTTGATAAAATATTAAAAACAACAAAAGCTAACACATGAATTAAGGCTTCATTAGTCTAATCGTAAAGTAAAAAAACGTATCTATAATCAATTCAATGTGTTAAAATAATATAGAAATATATTTTTATCTTTTTTCTATGCATTGAAACTGTTGTCAAGTAAAATCGTAAAAAAAGTTCTGTTGAAAATAGAAATTTTCTATTTTATTACTTGACATTTAATTCTATGCACAAGCAAAAGATAAAAAATACAATATTTTTATTTTTCATACTCTTTTTATTCATTATGTGAATGATACGTTACTTTTTTACGATACTTCCAAACTAATTTGGGCTTTATGCGTTTGTTAGTAAATGTAGAGCACGGCACGCAAGATAATTGCTCTATTTTGCGTTCCGGCGAACTCCTTGTACGAGAATAGCTTTCGTACAAATTCTTAAATTTTCTTAGTTTATAAAAAATAAAAGAAAATTCAGGTAGGTACGGATAGTCGTTTTTTTACAAGTAGTTGTAGATATAGTCAGGGGTCTCCCATGGTCCTGATTAATGGCAATACCGGTTTTTAATACAACAGATGGCGCTGACTGCTGTTTTGTTTTTTCTGGCAATACTGTTTCATTTTATTGGGGAGCAGTGTGCCCGAAAAGTTTTAGCTTATTCCCATTTTAAATGTTTAAATCCCCAATGTTATACCCAATTCATTTTAATTTAAACAAAAACTCAAAAGAAAAAAAATAGAAGCTAAGTTAGCATCGCTCTTAGTTCAGAAAATTATTAACAAATGAGTAAGCAAATTAAATAGAATTGAATATTTTAAGAAGAAATATTTACGTTTTCACTCGAATTTTAAAGGCCTCAAATCTTTGTTAAAATTGTGAAACTAAAAGTGTGAAAAATTATTACACGAAAGACAAATCACAATTAAGCATTAAACACATAGACGACTGCAGCTACACGACTACAGCCTGTCAAAAATAAAATACACACGTTTATATGAAAACGATTATTTTGACACCAACACAGCTACACGGCTACACGACTACTTTTGCCGCTGTAGTCAACTTAGGATAATTTCTATTTTTCTTGGCTACAAAACAAAAATAGTGTTGACAATATAACAAAATATGTAAAATAGGACAATTTTTCCCGCTAGAGGCGAAATAAAATCGCTAGTTCTGACTAGAAAATCACCGATATGGGATCACTGAAGAAACAGCTCTTTATATTTTACAATTGTTTGAAGGTTTCATTAATTTATATTTGGAAATAATTTTACTGTGATGTTTTGTAAAACAAAATGGATCTTACAAAATTAACAAAATATTCCTCAGCCATTATTTTAGAAGCACAAACCAAAAAAGATTAATATTTATCAAAACGTGAAATATTTAGAATCATCTGTTTACTATGTTGCTGTCGTTTTCAAAAAAATTAAGTAGCTGACTACACGACTACAATTGCAGCCAGCAGCATTTGTAGTCTTGTAGTCGTGTAGCCGCAGTCGTCTATGTGTTTAATGCATTAAGCTGAAATGTCACCGTTTCAAAATAAAAGTCGTATGAATGAGGGGGAAAAAAGTCGTATATTAAATTTGCGAGAGAAAAAATTCTACACAATTTTCACACGAAGTTCATTATGGTGAAATATCTTTTTTTCCTAAAATTTGTATGGAATTTGACAAGTAAATTCGAATAGTTTTCAAAAACTAATAGTTTTGGGTTAAGTTTTGGGCTTGTAAATTCTTTAGAACATTAAGTATGCATAAGTCGAGTTTACACGATTCAGAAGGTACATAAGAGGTTATATAAAAACCCCTGGTACTTTTTGAGCCTACACAAAATTTATTTTTTCTGAGTCTTTGCATGTAGTGATTGAGCTTGGTTGCTTTCGTTATTTCACGATTTATAAATATTTGGAGAACATTTCTTCAATAATTCAAATATTTTGTAGAAATTTTTAAATTCTTTAACAGACCTAATATAATCGACTTTAATTTAAAATAATACGCATATAATTTATACCAAAATTCTTCTTATTTTGGGCCTAAAACTAAATCTTTTAAAATTTACAAATTTTTTAATTTGTCCCCAAAACGAAGTCGAAATCCCTAATTTGGGCCCAAATCCCCTTACCTAACAACTCTGTAAAACCTCATTTGACATAAAAAAATTCTCCCTTGACAAAATTTCCCAAAATAAAATCCTCATTTGACAAAATTTCCCACATGCTAGCGACATCTACAGTTTGTTTACAAAATTATCGACATTGCATATCTACATTATATGTCTCTGGATATAGATATAAAATTCGGTAAAAAAACAAACCTGAAAATATTTTTTACTAATCAAACTTAAATTAGTATCGTACGTGTATCAACGTATTTAGGTAGCTGCCTTAAAAAAAGTCGGTGTTTTTGTAGACATTATCTTGAAATATCCAATTAAAGATAAAAATCCACAAGTTAGATTATTTCAATAAGCCACATTGCAATACAACAAATATTGTTTATTCCCATTGCGTGTAAGAGATCTACAAACACAATGTATAGAAATATTAATAAAACCATAATATGAACATCAGCATTATCATTATACATCAATACATATTTCATTATAATCATCAATTTTATTATACAATAGATACTCTGACGTGTGTATGTATTTCTGGTGTAAATATGTCCTTCTTGTACTGTGTAAGAAAGTATTATAGTATTTCTTATTTACACAAGATATAACCTAAAATTGTAAAAGTATGTTTTAAGTCGAAAATAATATTGGGTTTTTAGATAAATTGGAATAATATGCATTTTACCAATATTAATGCTACAGTATACTGTAGTAGCATTCACACATACTTTTCCAAACAAAACATTTAGAGTAAATCATCTAATCTTTACGCATAAGCATCAATGTGGTTAAGTGCTGATAAAATATGCTGGCTTTATTTTACACATATATACTACAAAACAATTTTAAATGTAATTCATACAAAATACATATGAATTTGTTATGCCCATATTTACTAACATACAGGAATACCCATACAATACACACACATAGAGAGGCCTATAGATATAAGCATATTGGTCATATGTTTGTTTTACAGGTTCTAGTCTATAATAGGGTGCCCCGTTTTCCATTTTTCTTTTGGAGCGACATGTAATTGCGGGCATATATTGTACGATACGCGGTACACCTTCAAATATAAAGTATTTTTGCAAGGTATTTTTTTTTGGCCGAACGTAGGGGTCGCCTTTTTTAATTTTTCGTTATAGTTTCGGCATTTAAAGTCTGATTTTAAAGTGTGATATATCGATTTTATTGCCTCGAGAAGACCAGTGTTTTGCTATAAAGGAAAAATCCAATGAAAAACGATTAATAATGGCGAACCCTACGTTCGGCAACAAAAAAAAAAAAAATAAAAAAAATTCTGCTGGATTTATCGAAAAATTTCCTTAGCAAAACATTAAAGATTTTTTGCGAGCTTTAATTTTCTGACATTAGGGTAGTACATTAGGGTGCTAGCAACTAAGATCTGGTGGGTAAATACTAGAATAGGATACTTGAAGTCAATGGCCCTTAGAGCAAAAAATTGGTCCCCTCGAGAGAAAAACATCGATGTATCTTACTTTAAGATACGACTGTAAATGCCAATATATAACGAAAAATGTAAAATTACGACTCCTACGTTTGGCAAAAAAAAAAATTTTTTTTAAAACCTCCTTGCAAAAATAATTTAGATTGGATGGTGTTCGGCGAACTTTTTTTTTGAGGTACGGTCTAATGCTCATGGAATTATTTATTGATAATATTTTTTTGGTGTACTGATTATTCAAAAATACGCACCTTACTACACTAAACCAAAAACCGAGGGTAAATCAAGTAAACTCCATATTAAGTTGATGAAGGGACTGGGCCTCCATTGCACAGTGGGGTCTTTTGACTTTTTTCATTGAAGTAATGAAGACATATTCAAAATTTAAAAAGGAGGTAAAAGTCACCTCCTTAGGGTTCAAAATGCGTTCTTACACAATGTGCTAGGCCTACAGGTAGCTTCAAGTTCTTTTGTCAAAATTTAATATTATTTTGAGCAGAAATAATATATATTTTATTTATAATAAATTACACTGCATGACGAAATCTTAACTTTTAAAAATTAATAGAGCTCGGACCATCAATTCTATATATTTCGGACATGCTGATTACTATGGCGTACTTTATTTTTCGATATAAGGTACAGATTTTCCGCTAAATTTCTTTAAAGTTTGGCGGTTTTCCATTCAGTTTTTTATATAAAAATTTTTTCAAATTAAATCAATATGAATTTTTTTGTGTTAAATATAATCACAGGACCTGTGGCCATTTTTACAATATAAATGCGATGTGCTAATCTTGATATTTAAACCACTATGTATCGTTTAATACAGGTTTTTATGGTTTTTTGCTATTTCAACACATTCATGACATTTCCCTGAATGTGCAATCGAGCTCAATAAATGTAATTAATGCCTAACTAAAGAAGCAATTAAAAGGAAAATATTTCAACAAAAAAATGTATTAATCTATAGCGGCCCATACGTTAAAATCGCGGTTTTTCAAAAATTTTATATGGCAGCATATCTTTCCAAGTTGTCCCAAAGTCCATCTTTTAGTATAATATGGGGTCACCTCTAAAAACTGTTCTTGAAAAATTTCAAGGTTTAGTAGTGACGGAGTTTTAAATTTGAAAATTTTAAAGAAAAGTGTGATTTTGCCTAATAATTTGCGTAACAGCATTAATTTTTGTTTATAGAAAATGCTTTATTAAAATTTTTATATCGATTTTCATGTCAAATGACACTTTTTTACATTTAAAAAATGTGGGGTCATTTTGACCCCATGTGCCTATAAGGGTTAATTTATAATTTTGTATTACTATGTATAAAATTTGGTGTTAACAGAGTTATTTGGACAACTTTTACCAAATTCCGCAAGGAACATCACATTGTTTTGTTATACTTCCAGGAAAAATCGAAAAATTTCAAAAATTTTACTTTTGACCTTGGTAAAGAAAGGGTTAACGGTGTCGGAGTTTTACAAAATTTTCGAAAAACAATCTCTTGTATCAGAGTTAAAGGAAATCGGAAGTGATTTTCTTCCAGCTAGCTAAAAACACAAAAATTAATACTACCATCTAAATTATTGGCCAAAATCACACTTTTCTCTAAAATTTTCAAATTTAAAACGCCGTCACTGTTAAGTTAAAAGAGGGATATGTGTTATTTTCAGTAGAATTGTTCTCTAAGGTGTATTTAATAATTTTTTTTTTATATTTTGTTGAACAAAATTTAAAAAAACTCAAAACTAGAGTTTTGTAAATTTATAAAAAAACAAATCCCATCTTTGGCCATACCTGGGACAAGGTGATCATAAGCCAAGAGACACAAAAATTTATATCTGAATATTTGTGGATCTTAGAAATGAAACTAGGGTATACATTGTAAATTTTTGAAATAAATATTTAATTTTTTACGATTTTCATAATTTATCTAATTTTAACCCTACAATGGTCTGAGGAAATTGCAATTACTAAAACATTTTCCAACCGATTTTGGTTTTTATACATTATCAGAAAGGTAATTCAGTCTAGATTATGATTCTATTTACATTTTCCAAAAATACGGTTACTAAAGGGCCAGTATTTCGAAAGAAAGCCAAAAAATACGAGTTTCGCCTTTTTTTCGTTCCGGATGCGGCAAGTGTTCCCGTTATCCGATCACCTTAATTTTTTGCTTGGTGTATTTTTATACCCAAAGGCACATTTCTAGGAGAGGGGGGACGTGTCACAGGTCGCCATTTTTTCCGTCCATATAAGGAGGCCTTCCCTAATGATCATACATTGACTTTTATATGATCATGCATGGGCATACATTGTCATATACGTCTATGTCTAGTTCGATATATGACCATACATTATCTCATATATATCCATATATGTATGTATCTTTGGATTCGAAATTTGAGGGTATATGACAGTACATGTTCATATATGACCATATATTCTCATATATGATTCGTATATGATCATATATAATTATATATGGGCATATACATACCTCAATATACCCTCAAATTTCGGATCCAAAGTTATATGGAAATATATGAGATCATGCATGGTCATACATTGATCTTTGCATGAACGTATATGACTATGTGTGCCCATGCATGATCATATACGAGCCAACGTATGATCGTGTATGTTCATATATATTTCCATTTTCACAAGGGTACTCGAAAAAACTGAAAACTGGTTTTCGGAAGGTGATAAATAATGGATCACCTACTGAAAACCGGTTTTCGAAAGGTGATAAATAATGGATCACCTTAGCCCAGAGTTAGTATACAATGTACCTCAGGATAAAAAAGGGTGTAACCAAGAAACATATAAAACTAGGAGATACAATCGCTATTGGATCGCACAACGGACCGGACATCGGGAATTGGACAGAACATTGTGACATTATTAGACAACGCAATAATGTTCTGTCCGATATGCGATCCGATAGCGATTGTATCTTCTAGTTTTATATGCTTCTTGGTATAACTTATTTGCCGCCTATGACAGATTCGAAAGAAACGTAGCAAAACGAGGATCCCTAGTATATAGAAAGGCATACAATTGATAAGTTACTCGATTGAGGAGAAAATAATTCTCAGCAAACACTATACACGATTATATTTTAAAATTAATTTGTAGTATTTTAGATATTAGATTTACATCAAATTAGTTTACGGTTCTCCAACATCTGCTCCACTTTAAAGGCCTAAAGAGCCAAAGAGAATTAAGTTTAGATATTAATCAATAAAAAATTAGAGTTTTCTCTCAGAAATACTCTTTTTTATTATCAATTAGTGTGATCATGTAAATAAAACAGCCTTTTTTAGAATTGAGAATAATTTTACCAAACTCCGATTTCAGCTACAAAAGTGACGAAATTTGTATTTTGTGTGAAATATAAATATCAACTTTATTTTAAATGAAAAATCAACAATTATGTTCTACCTAGAAGCGATCCAGAGATTTTAATTACCTCGATGTTTTTCTCCAATTTCTTAACAAAACACTAGGCAGAGAGAGACCAAATTCGGATAAATGATTGACGACGGAATAAAATCCTCTTTACCACACACCGATAACTCCAGTACTGTGAATGAGCCTGAAATATTAGAAACGTATACTTAAAATAATTATCTCCATTTTTAATAAAAATTTTAATTATTTTAACGCCAAGTTTCGCTGGAGGAATTCAAGTAAATTCTCAATTTACTCACGCAGTAAGTTGCTGTTTAAAAAAATGTCAATCTAATGCAACCAATAAATGGTGGTATATTTAACCTTTAAGTATAAACATGAACAATGTGACACCAGTACCAAGATAACCAGTTGAAGTGTAATAAGTATGAAATGGATGGAAGTGGATAACAAAAGAAAAAAATCGTAAATTCTGTATTATAAGGAACAAAAAAAAAAGAAGAAATGCGGTTATTTAACGATAAGCACATACACACTAGCACACACATGCATATGTTCGTATGTAGACAGTGAGATATTGACAACGATGTGTACTTAAAAAGCATTGTGTCGTAGATAAGCGTGTGCAACATTATTTGACCCACTTAGCAAATTAAGTGTGAAAACCTCTTAAACAGAAAAATAAAGTCAAGTGGTAGTGGTGTGTTCAGAGGGGAGGAGAAGAATAAAAAGAATATAAATGATAAAGACAAATTGAATGCGTTTAGCTGAGATGAACAACACTTTTCAAAGAAGACATATAAGTAAATAAGTTTGAAAAAATCTTGGTAGATTTTAAAGGAAGTACACACTCAGCTTTGTTTTAACTAACTTAACCCTTTCCTGCATCAATTTTAATGGCTGGGAATTTTCCGACCAAACTTAGTGGAAATGTAAATCTGTGCCAAAGAAATATTTTTTCTTACTTTTACTGTTTTGTAGCGGCCCCTAGCGAAGACACTTGGAATTAAAGTTCAAACATTTACATGCTACCGGTTATTTTTTTTTAATTTTAATTTTATATTTTTTTCTACATAAAATCTTTAGAGTTTTTGCATTTTATTCATCACTCAATTTTTGAGACTAAGTAAAACTTTAGCTCTTATACAAGGTAGCGTAAAAGTATGCAAAAGTAATGTCGTCAAATGTCATTGGGCTTTAACATCTATGTTGTAGACAGATATAGAATTATTTGACAACAAGCAATGGAGCGATACTTAACGGAAGAATGAGGAATTAATGTTACTGCTTATTTGACCAATTTTCGGTCTCGTTTAGCTCGTCTTTATGTACCATGCGCGCGAACAATTAAGCGTTTTTCTGAGCGTGCAAACTGGGTCTGCTAGATATGTCGCAAGAAATGCCTAATCGTCGTCTCGTCGATGCAGACAATTAGGCAGCACCAGACGTTCATTGCAACGAATTTTAGTGAACGACTTGAAGATGTTCCCGTACAAAGTGCAAACCGTTCATGAATTGCTGCCTGCCTACCGTTAAACGAGATTAACTTCCTGCCATGCTCTGTTAAACTTGGTGCAAGAAGAGGATGATTTCGTGTCTAAAATCATAATGAGCGACGAAGCCCATTTCCCCTAAAGTGGTTATGTTGACAATTAAAATATGCATTTCTGAAGAGCCATTACATCTCCTCAAAGTGACTGTTTGGTGTGGCATTTGCAGTGAAAAAGTGATTGGCCCTTATTTTTTGAGGACGCCGATGAAATCACCGTAACCGTAACTAGTGAGCGTGATTTTAAACGAGTTTTTTTCCGCAAGTTGCTGAATTGGTTACCGAGAATTTTTGGTTCTAGCAGGACGGAGCAACCGCTCACACAACTTGAGCAACGATGGAGATTTTGAGATACCAATTTCTGGGCCGAGTGATCTCCTGCTTTGGAGATTTGAACTAGCCGTCCAGATAGACAGATCTAACGCCGCCAGACTTCTTCAACACACAAGAAACCTTGCAAGAGTTGAAAGCTAACATTGAAGAAGAAATCGCCAATTTGGAACCACATGTTCTGCCATCAACAATGCAAAATGCAGTAAAACTAGCACAAATGTGCATCAACTCGGGAGGTGGTCATTTGACCGATGTAATTTTTTCAACTTAATATAGAGTGTTTTTTTTGAGGCATAGAACTTAAAAAAACACAACAAATTCAATGAATGACAAAATTTTGGCTTTATTAGCTCACAAATTTCATGGCATTTAATTATTTAAAAATAATTTCTGGCATATGGCCTCCGCAACTGCGCCTTATGAATGCCATCCTGTCGGTACAATTTTGCACCACTTTTTCGAGCATATCCGGTCTTATTGCGTCAATAGTGCGTTGAATGTGGGCTTCTAAATGATCAATCGTTGCTTGTTTAGTAGCATATGCCAGAGAGTTGACGTACCCCCACAAAAAGTATTCCAAAGGTGTCAATTCACACGAACGTGGTGGCCAATTCACAGGTCCATTTCTTGAGATATTCCGCTCTGCTGAACACCAATCGGTGCAGAAAGGTGACAAAGCATGCTGCCAAACTTGCACACAAGAGATGACTGCCACAAGAGGCAGAACACCGAAGCACCTCAGGTGCTTGCAAGTGAACCTTCACCATGCCGAAGCGGCATCTGATGTTGCCAACAGAAGGTTCACCGTCGACGCTCTGGATGTAGTATTGATTCAGGAGCCGTGGGTGCACAATGGAGCCATTAAGGGGCTAAACGTGAACCATAGTAGGTTGATGATTCCGAACACAGTCGGCCTAGAGCGGCCATCCTTGTGAGGAGCTACCTAACATTTCTTCCAATTACAGAGTTTATATTGGGAGACCTGGTTGCGATCTGGGCAAAAGTGCCTTCCTTGGCTGGGGATCACGAGGTGATGTTGGCCTGCGTATTTGGCGACAACGATGCGGCACCAACCACTGAGGTCTCGGCCTTCGTGGAATATTGCCGAGTAAGGGGTCTAAGTGTGGAAGTACCAATGTCAACAAACAAGGTGAGTACCTGCTTGAATTTATATGTGGTAATGGTATAAACATAGCAAATAGAGGTGACGAACTGACGTTTAGGAATGCTATTAGGTCAGAGGTCTTGGACCTCACTCTTACTAGTTCTAACCAGCGAACTATCAATGTGTGATCATCAACACCTGGTCTTTGATGTTGTTAGTGCGCTGGACTCGTGCCAAAAATATCATAATCCCAGACGCACAAACTGGGAGAACTTCCGTTATCATTTGGAAAGCGATGTCAATCTCTCCAACGTGCTCATTCTGAGCCCAGATAAGATTGATTATGAGGCATCTGAGATTCAATTGAGATTTCCTTTTCAAGGAAGGTGAAAAGCAACGTTCCGTGGTGGAACAATGGTCTGGATAAGCTCAAAAGGTAGGCCAGGAGACTATTCATCAGGGCCAAGGAAACAGGTGACTGGCTCACCTACAAGACGGTTCTAATTGAATACAATAGGGAATTACGTAGATCCAAAAGGTCCACGGGGCGCAGCTACTGTGAGAAGATCTCAGATCTTCCGGAAGCTGCGCGAATTCAGAAGGCCCTTTCACAGGATCACACGAATGGAGACCCGACGGTTCCTACACTGGATCTGCTGAGGAAAGCTGTGACCTATTGTTAGACACGCACTTCCTAGGCTACGTAGCCTCCCGCAGGTCTGTTGCTATTCAAAGAATCCCAATCCGACGGGGAGATATGTACGCCTAACTGGTGCCGTTTTTCGAGAGGACAGAGTGAAATGGGCGATAAAACGATTTTCGTTCTTTAAGTCGCCGGGCCCCGACGGGATCTATCCATGTCTAATGCAGAGGGGGGTTGATATAATAGCCCCACAAATATTTAGATCCAGTCTTTTGCAAGGTCATGTTCAGATGAATTTGAGGGGGGGGTTAAAATGGTCTTTATTCCAAAGGCGGGAGGGGGGGGGGGAAATCCGAACAGCTGCCTAAATCGTATACACTACTTAGCCTCAGCTCTTTTCTTCTGAAAACAATGGAGAAAGTTTTGGACCACTATATTAGCGACACGTTCCTCAGGCGTAAGCCGATACACGAGCTTCAGTTCGCCTATCAATGGGGTAAGTCTACCGAAAGCGCTGTCCATTATGTTGTCACGGTAATAGAGAAGGCATACAGGGCACTTTTGATAACACGTCCTACGATTCGATCGGGCTGTCTATCTTGAGAAAGGGCATCTCTCCAATGATTATAAATCGGACATTGGAGATGATCAACCCTTGGGAAATCACGTTCGGTATAGGGGCTACTGGTAGGACCGTGAATGCGACCAGAGGATGCCCTCAGGGCGGTGTACTGTCGCCTTTACTATGGACACAGGTCATTGATGAGTTGCTTGAGGGTCTGAACGACCTGGGCTTCAGGACCTATGACTACGCCGATTATCTTGTCATCTCCGTTGTCGGCTGGGATGACAGGACCATCTCGTGTGTAGCAGGCTCTGAACTTTACTTACCCATGGTGTCGGGAAAAAGGGTTGACTTTATATAAATCCCTTATGTGGAATGATCATCTCGACTCCGTAACCAAGAAAGCCAACAGGGCATATTATGCCTGTCAGAGGCTCTTTGGGAAAACATGGGGTCTAAGACCAGACATGGTCTATTGTTCATTCGACACCATTGTGAAACCTATGATCACGTATGCTGCCTTAGCATGGTGACCAAAGGTTAAGCATTCAACGGCAAGAGATGCTCTAAAGAGGTTGTATCGGCTGGTGTGTACTGGCATTACGGGGTCTGGAAGAAAGTGCCCGACGGATGCCATTGGGGCCATGTTGGGTATTCCACCATTGCATATTTCCATGAAGGAGGCTGCAAGCATAGGCTCACTTCGTCTCCGGGGGGTCGGGGACCTAAAGGGTTCGCCGGGATCTTTATGGACGGCCCACGCTTAAGAATCGCGGACAAAATGATCCCGGAGCAAGTTTTTGTCTGGCATTTTGACATTATGTCATTTGACAGGAATATGTGCCAATCCTGGAAGCCCGACGAGGGGGCTCAGATATGGTTCACTGATGGCTCGAAACAGGCTAATGGTGACACGGAGCAGGTGTCTTTGGACCCAGGGTGATTTAAGGGTGATTTCAATTAATTTTTGGTGTTCTACACTTATAAAAAAAAGTTAGTACAAAAGTCTGTTAAACGCCTTCTGGCGCAAATGAACGGATTTTTTCTATTATTTTGTCTTAAAATTTAGGATTGAACTAATATTTTTGTAAATCCCATTTAGCATAACAATTACTTTCATCCGTATTTAAACTAACTTTGCATCCTAATTTTTAGTAATTTGTGTTTTTTAATTTCACAAATTTTTCAGCTAATTTAAACCCCAATTATTTCTCAAAGTTTATATTTTTATGTCTCTGCTATCAATATCACATAGAGATGGCGCTATATTTCCATAATTTTTTATTGTATAATCACAAAATGACTTATAAATATCTCGGAAACTAATCTAATGGACAACAATTCGATACTATGAACTTATCAATCTTTATAAGCCACCTATACTCCCAAAAATAAATATGGGCCTGTCTCGGGACAGATCCGTAAAGCCCAAAAACCAAGACTGTAAGCGACATTTTAGCGGAAATTTTCAGTTAAATCAGGTAATGTTTCTATTAGCTCAAATATCTTAGCTAAGTTAACTAGAATTGTCTGTATAATTAGCAGCTTGTAAAATTTAGCTTACCTAAATTTAGCAAACCATAATTCTCAACTTTATTGAAAATTCTGCTGGTGCAAATACAGGTACTATTTCCTGTTATTTTAGCAGTATTTTGTTTTATTTGTACGGGCTTTATTTTATGAGTGTAGAGCAATCACATTGACATTTTGTGCCGTATATTTAGGATCATTACCCTGTTGGAACCAAAAGTCTTCTCTAAGGTCCAATTTTTGAACGCTTTGCTTTAAATTTAGTTTTAAAATGTTCAGATATCCAAGTTGATCCATTATAGATTCTATAAATACGAGATTACCAACCCCGTTGCCAGCCATACACCATTAGCCTCCTCCACCGTGTTTAACCGTTGGCACAAGATTTTCTTTATTTAACGCAGTAACAGTTTTTTGCCAAACTATCTCCTTTCCTTTTATGCCAAAAATGCAAAACTTGCTTTCATCTGAAAATAAAACACATTCCCAAAACTCTGGGACTTGTTTACATACATATTTGCGAAGTCCATATCGAAGGATTCTTTGATATTAGAAATGATTTGGGAAGAGGTTATTCTAGGATTCTGTTTGACTGACCCCAAAATTGTTCACTTCTCACATTCAGTAAGTTTAGAAGTTCGTCCAGAACGATTCTTCGACAAAATTCCGATTTCCTTAGTTTTTGGACTCATCTCAAAATAAAGCTTCCAAAAGAAAAATAAGTCCGCCAAATGAACTGTATGCAACCAAGTTTGCTTTGTACTAACAAAAATCAGTGTAACACACATGTATGTGTAAATGTACGAATACTTTTTCTGGTGCATAAAGTTGCCATACTGTGTTTTTACGCTCTAAGAAATAAAATAAAACTTTCGAAAATACAGTTAGCCGAAATCTTTTATTAAAATTTTTGTAGACGTTTGAAAAATTTATCTTGAAGTGTACGGACACTTTTTGTAGTAAGTGTAAATATATTGATCTTAATTTTTTACTTTAATATATTTCTATGTCAACAATTAAAAATGCATATGTTTTTATATTCCAATTGAAGCAAATCTTGAGAAGTTACAAAAGGAATATAAGTATACATTGATTCTGTGTTCTGCAATAAAGGATATAAGGTATCCTTAAAGTAACATGTATTAAGGTGTGAAAGATTTTATACTTTTTCAAGAGTTCGTCAGGAGATTAGGATTTTGTAATTTCTAGAAATATTTGTTAAGTTCAATTACTAACTTAATAAGGATTTCTTGTTCCCGTCTATGAGCGTTTTTTAATATTTCAAATATATATAAAAAAAACGACAAAAATTCTTAATATACGAATTTTTTTATTTCTTAGAAAACTAAATCAGGCAACTAAATGAAATCTTATTTCAAGTTTTAATCCATAAAACCTTAGATATTGTATATGAAAACACATATATTCAATACTTGTGGTAAACTTAAACTAAACATTATTTAAAAATTTTAATAAAACAAGGAGGCATTTCATATACACTGCACAGGAAAGCTAACTGTTTATTGAAGTCAAATTCGGTGCATGTATTGCCCTATGAAACATTAAAAGAAAAAGATTTCTGTATTTAATTTTTGTAATGCAAACAACTTTTTTTAGTTTTCTTGGCAGAGTTTGTCTTTATTGGCTATTACCTACTTCTATTTTAATTTATATATCTTACTGAAAAGCTATACAGTATTTACCGCTAATATGCACGCCGGTTATAAGCAATTATCGTTTAAATGCACCCCAAATTATCCAACACCTCACTGACAATGCATATAACGAGTTTCTTTTAAATGCATTTCCCGTTTATAAGCATAAAAGTCGTACAAATTTATAAGTACATATAAGCGATAATTACTGTACAAGTTTTAGTGGATCACAATTGAAATCGAAACCAACTGGTGAAATCTGTTTTGAAAAAACCTTAAAACACGTTCTGAATTTTTGACATCGAAAAGATTTACCACACCTACTTTGCCATTTTGACAGCATTTTAAAGTTAGTTCCATATTTTTTGTGCCTAATAAGTAAATACTTCCTTCTAGTGTGACTTCGATTGGATAAACATAAAAACCAAAAATTTAGAGGATTGAAAAAGAATCCCTTATATACTTTTTACAAGCATAGTTTTCTCAGTTCCTAAGTACCATTAGTCACCGGCTGCTTGTATAAACTATCTATAGCGTACGCCTTTTAAACTCATCTTTATATCCCAGTGTAGAAATGGTAATGACATATCATTATTTTTTGGACTAGCAGTAATGACACCTTCTACATTATATTAAAACAAATAGTATTGTTCCATTATTTCAAAATAAAAAATAATGCGTTACCAATAACGACTTATTTTTATCATTATTTCATATATAAAGTATTGTTCTTGATTTTTTGTTAATTTGTTTCAAATCTATTTTTAGACTCAATTTTTTTTCAACACTGGTAAGGATATATGTAACCATATATTTTTTGATGTCACATGTCGGAATAAGTCAGATGGTGGAAATATTTTTTGAGCTTTCATATGCTTCTGTGCGACCATAACTCATTATTTTGCGCGACATCGCCATACAAAAGTAACAAGAAATGTAATAACATAAATAACTAGTTACCATTATCAAGTATGTGGTTACATAACCACCCATCTGGTAATGTTTTCTACACTGGGATATTTTCTTATATGTCTTTTCACCCACAGATGTGGGTTCCAAACTAAGAATTTTGTAATATATATGCCTTACATATCGTCGGCTTGCCTGCAAGTAGTGCTATGTGTTTTTTAATAGATTTTTAGGAGATCGAAAAAACTGTTAAAAAATGGCCTTTTAAGATATTTTATTGACATCATATGCCTTAATGATGATTTTAGTAAATGAGGTCGTGAATCATTAAGGCACAAGATGCCAATAAAATATCTTAAAAGGCTATTTTTTTAACAGTTTTATAACTTTCCTCAAAACTTGTTAAAAAAACACATAGCACTACTTGCAGGCAGGCCGACGATATATCGTTGTTTTAATATGTTTTGGTTTTCATTAGGATTAGTAATGAAAAAAAAGGTTGGAATAAAGAAAGAAAGAAAAAATTGGAATTTGAATGAACAGTCAAATCTCGATTTGCGCCCCGCGTTTGTGTACACTGAAAAAACAAATGCCTACTATTAGTACCAATGTACTAATTAAAGTATTTTTCATAAATAACACAGCTCTACAAAATATGACAAGTTGCACAACTTTGCAGTGGTTTTCGGATAATTACGGGTGCTGATTTCAAATCTGCAACCTGTTTGTTGAAATTGGCTCTAGGTTGCGCAAAACTTAGAGCCAATTTGAACAAACTGGTTGCAGATTCGAAATCAGCACCACCTAATTATCCTAAAACCATTGCAATAACATTACACCTTTTTTTTTGTAGAGCAGTGTAATTTATGAACCAAGTCCTAAGATTTATTGTTTATGAATAAATTCTTGTTATTTAGAAATTTTAATATTTACGAGTGTGTTCAAGTGTCTTGCATTCGTCTAAAAACAATTTACTACAAAGAAAATAAGTGAAATATATTTAAAATTTCCAACAGGTGGCGTTGAACGAAAAAGTCTTCTACTACATATTTTGGCTTTATATTTCTTTGTTAGAAATTTCTATAGTTTTAATATTAGTGTGCATATATGTATATAAGCAAATAATTTGCCAAAAAAACAAATGGGAACTATAAACCTATTTTGACAAACTGAAATAAATCTTTTTTAATTTTATAAAACCTAAAAATTGTTTCTTACCCAGGAAAATTTTCTACAATCGGTAGCCAAACACACCTATTCTACAACCTGCAACCGATTCCATGGAACTGGTTCCGGAACCAGTTCCTAGGATCCTATATGGAAGGTGTGATTGACGTAGAATCAGTTCTAGAACTGATTTTAGGGCAACCCGTTCCACTTTGGAGCTATACAAGTGGTTGCTTTTGGGACAATTTGAAACAAAAATAATCGGTGCTAGAATCGACAGTAGAAGAGGTTGTGAATGAAAAGTAGATATTCTACAACCGATTCTTTGGAACAGATAGTTTTCCTGGGTAGTAAATATAATTAATACTTAAAAATTATAACAATATATCTATATTTTGTGTAGAGTGCTTTTAGGATTATATAAAAATGTTGGGAATTAAAAATAAAAATTTATTTTGAAATATACATAACAATTAAGAATTTTTCATACTTTGTGCTAAAAACAAACGAACTTAATGAAATTTTGCGAAATATTATGTTTAGGATCATATTAATTATGAACTTTAAAATTATGAAAATGTTTCATAAAATATTATGAAAACTTTTTTTATGTGTAGAAAATATATTTAAACGCCCCATCGAAAAATAATAAAATTAGTTTATCGCGATAAGTTTCTCTTAATTCGCTGGAAGATTATTTCTAATGATTTGTTGTGCACAAAAATTCTTTAAAATAAAAAAAAAAAATTTTCTCGTGTGAAAAATTTAACAATTTTGTTTTTGGTATTTTAAAAATAATAATTTGTTTTTATTAAAAAAATCAAAATTTTTTGAAAAAATAAAACAAAAAACTATTGTTTTACACCACACCTACCACCGATTTGTAGTAAATAATCTAAAAAGAGGCGCAAATTGGGATTCGACTGTAGAAATATCTAGTGTAAGTATTTATAGTAGCGAACATTTAAATAGCATAACAAATACTATTTCCTGATATGCAAAATTTGAGACTTAAAAAGTTCAAATTTATATTTTCACAATTCATTTAAAATACTTTGCCGTCCCTCTTTATTTTTATAACAATATTGGGCATAAGAATTCTGAGGATAAGTACATTACGTTTATACTTTAAAATTTTAAGGCACCATTGCCAAATTTTTAGTATTTTTAGAAAAACCTGTCTGAAGCAACAAATAAAATCTAATATGACAATATCATGTTAGGTTTTGAAAATATATGAAAAAAACTTTTAATATCAATATAATCAAGGAAAGAAACAAGATTAGAATTGAGAATAATTTTTACTAATACTGAAAGCATGTACGAATATGTGGATATGTGTACCAGAGCTTCGAAAAACTTAATTCAATTTAAGCTTAAATCACCAAAAATTAAATTCAGATTTTAAAAATATTCATGTACCATTCCCTTAAACCATTCGTAAAGAATTCATTCATAAGCTTCATTCCCAAAGCATTAATATGAATTGAATGAATTCCTAACTTGAATCATTCAAATCGCATGTTCATTCACCATTTTACTAATCGAATGAAGAACTTAGTGCAGTGTAGTTTGAAACTAACATATAATCAAAACCAAAGCATACAAGCTGTAACAAAGCATACGATACTATTTATTTCTGTTAGATGAATTTTATACGTTTATTATTGGTATTATGCTAATATTTCAGCAATTACATGCAAATTTAAATTTTTCATTTGATTAAGTGAATGAAAACAAATCATTTTTCATTCACCTTTTTATTAAATGAATTCAGGTAAATTGGGTTTCATTCAGTTAGAATTCAATCAAATTAGAATGAATTCATATAATTTAAAGCTATTGGGAATTAAGCTATCGAATTAATTCCATAAGAATGCTATTACGGAATGAAATTTAACCCAAATTTCATTAATTTTTAAAAAGTGAATGAAAGAATTAAGCCTTTTAAACCTTTGATGTGTACACAAGGTTGCTCCAAAAAATAATTTGTGAGTTATTGACGGAGTCACCACCCAGAATTATTTATTTGGATGTAAAACTACGTATCCAAAAAAATTAGGATAATCGGATATCGGGATGACGTACTGCATCGGTACTGAATTTTGAAAAATGGATTATAAGGAGAAATATGAGTTTCTGTTAATTTTATGAAAAATTTTGATATTTTAAATTACATTTGAATCAATATCAAGAAATTTGAGCCCATTAAAATTTATTGAAATAGTTTAGTACTAAAACATTTTTCTTTTCTATTAATTTCATGATACCCAGATAAGAAGTATTTTTCATCTTGTATTTTGCTAATTCGATTAAAATTAATGCCGAAAAGATCAGAATTTTTAAACACTGTTTTCAAATCTCCAATTAAATTTTTTATTGTTTTTATTTATTTACAAAAATATATAACCGAAACCGTGAGGCCACATCTATGTGGTTAAGAAAGTTATCAAATAAAAATGTTTAGCCAGCCTTTTGAAAGAAGTGTTTGTGGTACAAATTTTTGGTCTTAAGGTCACTTCGATGACCTTAAATGTTAAAATTCATAATTTTCCAAGTTCAAACCTTAATAACTCAAGAAAGGTAGGAAAGCGGAATTAACTTCGTTGGATAAGTCCTCGAAATTCCTTTTATTCGAAACCTACTTCGATTATCACGATTTAATGTGCAATGGAAGAAAAATAATAAAGATTCGTTTTTAATTTTTTAATTTTTTTATTACTTTTCGAAAGTGACAAAGCCAAGATTAGAATTAACTGAAAGGTATTTCAAGGTTTTATCTAACAAATTTTATTTTACGCTCATGCATTGCATATTTCTGAAGTTATTGAGTTTGGAAAATTCTGAATTTTTCTTTTAAGGTCACTTAAAAGAAAGGTCACTGGGAATGTGAAAAGGGAATGAAAATTCAATTCAAATGTACTATTTAAATTTACTTTGCTGTATAGTAAAAGCAGTTAAGTAGAATTTTATTGCATGACAACATCAGTGTGAACTTAACACTCATATTGTCTGCCGTTCTATAATCGTATATATGTAAGATGGTTGTACTATTTTGTTTATATGTTGTTTTTTATATTAGTTTAACCCGCCTTCTTTTTCTTATCCTTTGTAATATATAGATTTTTTTTCATTTAAGTAGTCTTACTTTTTGCATTATTTTATTTTCTGATACTTATTTAAAGATAGATTACAAAAACACATTAACACTATTTAGTTGAATTTCGGAGATGTATTTATATATTGTAAATCAGAGTGCTTTGTGTGGGTTCGAGCCCCAATGAAGACAATATCAGTTTATTGAAATAATCCCAGTGTAGAAAATCATTACCAGATATGTGGTTATGTAACTACATACTTGGTAATGGTAACTAGTTACTTTTGTTATTACATTTCTTATTACCTTTATATGGCGATGTCGCGAAAAATAATGAGTTGTCGTTACACACCAGCATACGAAAAATCAAAAAATATATCGTTACCTATGTGCTTACCAGTACTGACAAAAATAATGAGTCTAAAAATTGATTTTCTAAAAAATAAATTATATAAAAAAAATATTTTTTATTGTATTTTTTTTTTAAATAAAATTTGCTGGTGAGGGAATCGAACCTGGGTCTACAGATTGCCAGTCAACAGCTCTACCATCTGAGCTTTATCGACATGTAATATTTAATAGATAAAAACACAATTGACCTGATGCACACAAGTAAGCTTACTCGCCAACATACAAAAAATATGTGGTTACATATATCCTTACCAGTGTTTAAAAAATATTGAGTCTAAAAATAGATTTCAAAAAATTTTCAAAAAAATCTAAAAAATTATTTTCTATTTCAAAATAATGATAAAAATAAGTAATTATCAGTAACTCATTATTATGTGTTTTAAAATAATACAGAAGGTAAGTGGGTGTCATTACTGGTAGTCCAAAAAATAATGATATGTCATTACCATTTCTACACTGGGAATATATATAAGTTTTCTAAACCTTATACATATCGCAATGCCCTCTCTCCTTCGGTGTTCCCATAGGGCCCACCAAAGTAAAATAAAATACAATGGCTTTGATGAACTAAACAGATTTTAAAAGTTCACAAACTCTTCATCAGATGAAGCACAGCAACCGTTCCAAAATTGAATGCCTCTCGCAAGTACAGTGTTGCTATCTTTGAAGCTATTCACCATTCTTTTATTGCAATTTATAATTGACAATTAGATGATAATCGTATTAAAATATTAATTACGATTGTCCTATGCAACGGTAACAAGCACTTAAGCGAAGATTAATTTCAGAATATTTAATTCAGAACAGTGAAATACAACGTGGAAAGATAAAACTGAATTTGGTTTGTTTATATTTGCATATACTTAAAACAAAAATACACTCAAAACAAATTATGGTTTGATTTTTCTACGTTATGTTTCACAACAACAGGGTTTTTCGATATTTTTTGGGAGTCTTGAAGCTACACGTCAAACTTTCGGCTTTCTAGACGGATCTTTTCCACAAATTTAAAGCAAAATTTTGTTCGATTAGGTGTAGGGGAAGTCCTTTAAAAGACCTGTCCCGCCTACTATCTCGGAAAGTGCATAATATAGAAAAAAATTTTCTTCTATCGATTGGTCCAAATATTGCACTCGTCACTTCAGACTACCCGAGTAAAAAAAATTATATATAATCATATGTGGCATATATTACAATATATAATTAGACATGCGGTTATGTATATCCATATATAATTATATATGACGTTTTTTCCAAAAATTTTCCTTATATTATGCCATATACAATGTCATCTAATTAGATATCGGCCTTCGTAATATTAGATATGGCATATATAATTATATATTACATAACATGGTTGATCTTATTGCATATATAGTTATATATAGAACTATATCTTAATATATATGGTGGCATTTTAGCAATATATAATTATATATGGTATCATTTAAACAATATATAATTATATATGGTGACAGTTAAACTAGATATTATCATATATGGTGCCATTTAAACAATATATGGTCATATATGGTACCTCATAAACCAAATCTTTAATTCAGTTCCAGATATGATAATATATGGTACTATATATAGTGCGATATATATTTATATATGGTGTTATTTAAGCTATATATTATCATATATGGTGCCATTCAAACCATATATTATCATATATGGTGCCATTCAAACCATATATTATCATATATGGTACCATTTAAACCATATATTATCATATATGGTGCAATTTCAACAATATATGCCCATATATGGTACCTCATGAACAATATTTTTAATACAGTTCCACATATGATAATATATGCTACCATATATGGTGCCATATATATTTATATATGGTGTTATTTAAGCAATATATTACCACATATGGTGTCATTTAAACCATATATTATCTTATATGGTGCCATTTCAACAATATATGCTCTTATATGGTACCTGATGAACGACATTTTTAATACAGATGCAGATATGATAATATATGCTACCATATATAGTCCCATATATATTGACATATGGTGTCATTTAAACAATATTAATATATAGACATATATGGTATCATTTAAACAATATATTGTCATATATGGCACAATTTAAACAATATATGGTCAAATTTGGTACCACATCAACATTTTGAATACAATTCCATATATGGTTTAATTTGAATAATGTAAAACTGTATGCCGCTATAAAAAATATTATCAGATATGTTACTTCATTAACAATATTTATAATACAGTGTCATATATTGTAATATATGTATATCATTCAATATATATTGATGTATGTTAATGGTACAATAATTCCAATATCATTGTTGAGATACAATTTGTGGGTCCATATCAACAATTTGTTCACGTACATTTAACATATATATATGTACATTTAAGTTATAATTTATAAACACTTTATAAAATAAATAGTTAAATAGTTCCATAAACCTCGTCTAACTGTATAGAATGTTTATGAATATACGATTTAATATATAATAATTACAACTACAAATTGGTGCCATTATCTAAAATTTAATTTAATGTTAACTTATAATAAAATAAAAATGTATTTCCTAAAAATAAAAATATAGTGTTAATTAATGTTAATATACAATAGGTTTAAGTTTAACATCCCAGACAGAAAAATATAATCGGCACAATGCTGGCAAACCATTGGCGATGGTCGGTTATGCGTTGGCAGAACGTTGCATTAACTATCTTGGCAAAAACATAGATTTCAAAAAACATTTTTGAAAAAATTGAGAAAACTTTTTTTAATATTTGCTTTTAAAAACATGAAATTTAACCCAGTCCACCAGATTGTCAGCCAAGACCTCTACACTCTAATCTAACGAGACTTGTTATAGATGTGTGATAGCTACAAATTAAATGAATGATAAAAGCATTTCGAGCTAACTTATAAGCATCGAAAAAAGGTATTCCAGAAATTATTAAATGTATTTTAGAAAATTTTAATTGTATATCACAAAATATTATTTGCATTTCAGAAACTACAATATTACGCAAATTTAATTATTTATTTATTTAGTTGTGTCCAGAAATAATGAAATCTATTTCAGAATTTCATAGCTAATAGAGAAAAATTTATCAAATACATTTCATAATTTCGGAAATACGATTGATAATTTCTGAAATACAGTTTGATAATTTCTGAAATGCAGTTGTGAATTTCGGAAATACAATTAATAATTTCTGAAACACAATTGATAAAACTGAACTTCACACACATAATAATCCACACATAATAATCCATGCATAAAAATACGAAATTCATGTCAAACCAACAAAAACTTTCGTAAAATAAACCGTTTTTCGTATATTTTACGACATTTTTTGTTATTTTGACATTTTTTCGTAATTTTATACATGGATTATTATCAGTGTAAGGTGTTATCCCACGTTTCAAAAAAACCGGATTTTATCTTGTTATTGTAATTTTTTAATACACTTGGTCAAGGGTGTATTTGTTGGAAAAAATGCTTTTAATTAAATAAACGAATATTATTTGACAAATAAACTGTATATTTTAAGAAATTTTTAATATGTATTAGTCGCAAAATCGCTTACAAGGAAGGTCTGTGCATGTGGCTTAGTCAGATTTGGATGAAATTCGGATATGTGGTAGAGAAGAAGGAAAAATAAGCAGGTGAACCCTTTTAGCGGTCTTATCTGATATTTAAGAGCTAAAAATTGTGTAAAAAATTACCCGGTTTTTCTTCATTAGGTTTTTTTATGTTTCCAAGTAAATGTGTACAAATTAGATACCAGATGAAAGGTATTTTCAAGATCTATGAAACAGTGTACTAAAACTATCAAAAAGTTTTCAAACAAAAAAGGTTCCAATAACTTTGGAACTAACTAACAAAAACAGAAATAAAAAAAAATGAGGCATTTTAATATGTAATCTTTTGAACCTTAGATCAATTTTACTTTCCAAAACATATAACCAAACAGTTCATGAATCGCAACAATAAAAATGAAAAATATGTATTTGTGGAGGTGTAGTTTTTTTTCTAAACATATTTCATAAAATAAATTTAAGAAAAACCTTTTATTTGTTAGTTTTTCAATTTTATTGTTTCTATTTTAATTTTTATTCGTATTTTTTTCTGACATTAAATTAATAGGCTGTTTCATATATTTGTTCTTTTATTGTGGATTTATTAAATCCAGCTTTTTTTTGGATTTAATAAACCCATTTTTTGTATGAAAAATTCTAAATCCAGGTTATTAAAAAACACGCTAATTAATTCCAAAGTTACAGTAAAAATTGTGAATCAAGTTCATTTTTTTCAGGCTAAAAAAGTAAAAACAAAATGTTCCTGAAATGTTGTTATACCCTACACCACTATGTGGTCAGGGTATTATAAGTTTGTGCTGATGTTTGTAACACCAAAAAATATTGGTCATAGACCCACCTTATAGTATACCGATCGGTTCAGAATTTTTTTTTATTTCGATTTAACGATGTCCGTCTGTCCGTCCGTCCGTCCGTCCGTCTGTCTGTCTGTCCATGCAATCTTGTGCGCACTCTACAGGTCGCAACTATAAAGATATTTTGATAAAATTTGGTACGCAGACCTATGTTGGCCCAAGGACGAACAAGTTTGATTTTTGTGAACATCGGTCCATGTTTAGACCTAGTGCCCATATAAGGGTCCTACCAAAATTATACTGTTTATACGCTGCAGGTAGGAAATATTAAGATATTTTGATGAAATTTGGTACACAGACCTATATTGGCCCAATAACGCAGCCTATTGATTTTGGTGAACATCATGTTTAGACCTAGTGCCCATATAAGGGTCCTACCAAACTTATACTGTTTATACGCTGCAGGTCGCAAATATTAAGATATTTTGATGAAATTTAGTACACAGACCTATATTGGCCCAATAACGCAGCCTATTGATTTTGGTGAACATCGGTCCATGTTTAGACCTAGTGCCAATATAAGGGTCCTACCAAAATTATACTGTTTATACGCTGCAGGTCGGAAATATTAAGATATTTTGATTAAATTTGGTACACTGACCTTTATTGGCCCAATAACGCAGTCTATTGATTTTGGTGAACATCGGTCCATGTTTAGAACTAGTGCCCATATAAGGGTCCCCCCAAAATTGGCTTGGTTACAAACTGCAGGTCGCAAATATTAAGATATTTTAATGAAATTTGGTGCGCTGACTCACATTATAGAAAATTTTCACACAAGCCCCATTTTAACCCATTCGAATTTCGGATCCAAACAATACACCAGACTGGTGTAGGGTATTGTATAGTCGGCATGCCCGACTTTAACCTTTTTACTCGTTTTTTTATATATTACTGATTATTCGTCAATAAAAAAAATAATATTTTAAAATTACGCCTTCACTGATTTAAACACTATTTGATACATCATTCAACCCACTGTGCGCGTGCCAAGACCAATGAATTGTAGCGTAAGACACTACTTTATAGTATAATTGATTAATTTGTAATCTCAAAGCATCAGAGCTACATTTTTATATCTATTAAATGTAATACTAGAGTTAAATGCATTTAGAAAACGTAATCAAATTAATAGCTAAAAAATGTAAATCTTTAATTCTTATTTTGTAATAATCCCCATATCAAAATATCGTATGTAAAAATTTCTTATTTGCATATAATTTGTATGCTGAAAACCATTCGAAGATGTTCTGCATCTAACTGGCACACTTTCATTTATATATCCAACTGATTATTGAGTATTTTACATACTAAATGTTGCCAACTACCTAACTTACAAATTTTAGCATAGTTATATACTACTTCATCTTAATGTTAACACATACAAACAAAAATGCAAATTTCAGTTGCGTCTATTAAAGAAGTAGGTATTACAAGTGCTAAATGGTGTTGACACAAAGTCAATAATAATAATAATACCCTCAGAAACATACAGCCACTAAATCTATACTAATACACATACACACACATACGCATATGAAACTGTCAATACCAACTGAACCGCTATATTAAGAAGTACCTACCTGATTTGGGTGGGTCGATTTAGCAATCGATATTGTGCCATCGATTTTTCGATTGCTTTTGGCATGAGGAAAAAAAGTTCCACTACGACTTATCAAAAAAATCATTTTCCAGGCGTCCAAATTTAAATTTTTTACAATTTTCTAATAAATGCTAGATTAGCGCCATTTTGCGGTGGCTTTTTGAAACAATTAATGAATTTGTAAACAATATAACAATACAGCCTTTCCAGAAAGGTATTATTTATGAAAATCGGATAAAAAATGTTGCAACTAGAGGTAAAAGTATATAAGTAAAATTATTTTCTGCTTGTTTTCATCAACATCATCATCATCATCATTATCATCATTTCATTATCAAGCAGAAAATAATTTTACTTTAAACATTGCTTTTAGAACTTGTTTTTGGTTGCCCTACTTATATACCATACTAATAAAAATGATACATCTTTTCAATTTCTCCAAAAAGTTTGCAAAGTAGGCGTGGTGGAATATTGACGAATTTAGCGCCTATTATTTGTACTTTATTGATAATTTAATGAGTTTGGAAAATGTTAGACATTTTACTATATTAATAGAGTTTTTATTGAAAATTTGAAAATTATAGTTTTAATTAATTTAGAAATATTTATAAATTTCGAGTGTAATAAATAGGCATGAAATGCATGTTTTTTCTCGATAGTCTAAACCTAATATCGACTAAATATTTATCCGAATCATCAAATTTAGAACAAAATGGCATCGTTTCGTAGTTGCATATCTCTATATACAAAAGAATAACGTGACTGACTGACTGATTGACTGACTGACTGACTGACTGACTGACTCAACATCGCCCAGCCCAAACCGCTGAAGCTAGGAAGTTGAAATTTGGTATGTAGGTTCCTCTTTCAGCGTAGACGTCCGCTAAGACGGGATTTTTGGAAATTCCTACCGGAACGGGCAAAAAGGGGAAAGTCTCCCCCTTGGCGGCCTGCCAAAACCCCTTTGGCTAGAAAGCTGAAATTTAAGATATGTGTTCCTTGGAGTATGGGCTAACTTTTCTGGAAAGTACTTTCTGGAATTTTGGACAGGGACGTTGTAAAAATGGGGGTTAAAAAGGGGATAAAGGCCCCCCTTGACGGCCTGCCCAAACCGCTGGAGGTAGGAAGTTGAAATTTGGTATAAAGGTTCCTCCACTATCGTAGACATCCACCAAGACGGGAGTTTTGGAAATTTTTACAGGGACGGGCAAAAAGGGGAAAAAGTCTCCCCCTTGACGGCCTGCTCAAACTGCTGGAGCTATGAAGTTGAAATTTGGTATGTAGGTTCCTCGACCGGTGTAGACGTCCGTTGAGACGGCATTTTTGGAAATTCTTATCGGGAGGGGCAAAAAGGGGACAAAAAAAGTACCTTTTTCCAAAAAAGTACCTTTTCCCAAAAAAGTACATTTTCCCAAAAAAAGTACATTTTTCCCAAAAAAAGTACCTTTTTCCCAAAAAAAGTACCTTTTTCCCAAAAAAGTACCTTTTTCCCAAAAAAGTACCCTTTTCCAAAAAAAGTACCTTTTTCCAAAAAAGTACCTTTTTCCAAAAAAAAGTACCTTTTTCCAAAAAAAAGTACCTTTTTCCAAAAAAAGTACCTTTTTCCAAAAAAAAGTACTTTTTTCCAAAAAAAGTACCTTTTTCCAAAAAAAAGTACATTTTGCCAAAAAAAAGTACCTTTTTCCAAAAAAAAGTACCTTTTTCCAAAAAAGTACCTTTTTCCAAAAAAGTACGTTTTTCAAAAAAGTACGTTTTTTCAAAAAAGTACCTTTTCCACAAAAAGTACCTTTTTCCAAAAAAAGTACCTTTTCCAAAAAAAAGTACCTTTTTCCAAAAAAAAGTACATTTTTCCAAAAAAAGTACCTTTTTCCAAAAAAAGTACCTTTTTCCAAAAACAGTACCTTTTTTTAAAAAAATTACCTTTTACCAAAAAAAGTACCTTTTTCCAAAAAAAGTACCTTTTTCCAAAAAATGTACCTTTTTCTAAAAAAAAGTACCTTTTCCCAAAAAACATACATTTTTCCAAAAAAATAACTTTTTCAAAAAAAGTACCTTTTCCAAAAAAAAGTACCTTTTCCCAAAAAAGTACCTTTTTCTAAAAAAATTTTCCTTTTCCCAAAAAACATACATTTTTTCAAAAAAATACCTTTTTCAAAAAAAGTACATTTTCCAAAAAAAAAGTACCTTTTCCCAAAAAAAAGTACCTTTTTCTAAAAAAATTTTCCTTTTCCAAAAGAAGTACCTTTTCCAAAAAAAAGTACCTTTTTCCAAAAAACATACATTTTTCAAAAAAAAAACACCTTTTTAAAAAAAAAATACCTTTTACAAAAAATGTACAAATAAAGTACTTTGTAAAAACAAAGTATATTTTTCCAAAAAATTTCGTTTTTCCAAAAAGTACTATTTAAAATAATATATAATTTCAAAAAACTACTTCCTCCCCCCCCCCCCGCGGATATCTCCACTAAAACAAGGTTTCTTGATATTCGGCATAGACGTGCGCTAAGACGGGATTTTTGGAAATTCCTACCTGAACGGGCAAAAAGGGGAAAAGTCTCCCCATAAACAGTCTCACAAATTGGAAAAGTGCCTGCCCAAACCACTGGAGGTAAGAAGTTGAAATTTGGTATAAAGGTTCCTCCACTGTAGTAGACATCGACTAAGTTTGTATTTTTGGAATTCCCTACAGGATATCCCAAAAGGAAACTCGGTATGTGAGTTCCTCCTTCTGTGTAGGCGTCCGCTTAGACGGACAAAAGAAGAAAAGCCTCACCTTGGGGGCCGGTAAAAACCCCTTCGGCTAGAAACCTGAAGCTTAAAATGTGGGTCCCTGGAGTGAGGGCTAACTTATTAGAAAGATACTTTTTGGAATTTTGGACAGGGTCGTTATAAAATGGGGGCTCAAAAAGGGAAAGTTGCCCCTTAACGACCTGTCCAAACTGCTGCAACTAGGAAGCTGAAATTCGGTACTTAGGTTCCTCTTCCAGCCTAATTCCAACCGGGAGGGACAAGTAAAACATATGTTACTTGGAGTATGGGCTCACTTACCGGGAAGGTGCTTTTTGGACAGGGACATTGCAAAAATGGGGATTAATGAAGCGAAAAGTGCCGCTTAAAGGCCTGCCCAAACCGCTGGAGTTGAAATTTGGTATTAAAGTTCCTCCTCTATTGTAGACATCCGCTAAGATGAGATTTTTGGAAATTTCTACAGGTAGGGTCAAAAACAGGAAAAGTCTCCCCCTTAACGGCCTGGCCAAACTGCTGGAACAAGGGAGCTTAAATTCGGTATTTGGGTTCCTTCTCCAACGTTGACGTCCCCTAAGATGGTATTTTTGGAAATTCATACCGGGAGGGGTAAAAAGGGAAAAAACTTCCCCCTTGACGGCCTGGCCAAACTGCTGGATATAGAGACCTAAAATTATGTATGTAGTAGGTTCCTCCTCCAACGCAGACGTCCTCTAAGACGGAATTTTTGTAAATTCCTACCGGGAGGGGTAAAAACGGAATAATTCTCCCCCTTGATGGCCTAACCGAACCCTTCGGCTAGAAACCTGTAATATATAATATGTTTTCCTTGGAGTATGGGCTAACTTATCGACAAGGCATTTCTAGGGCTTTGGACAGGAACGTGGTAAAAATGGTGGTTCAAAAGGGGAAAATTGCTCCCCCCCCCTTAATGTCTGCGTCTTTAGCTAGAAACCTAAAACTTAAAGAACAAGTGTATATGAAACACTAAAATTAAGAAACTAAATAGGAAACGAGTGGAATTGAAACACTACACAAGTGGAATGAAATGGATATAAACGTTCAACGAGTGGAATTGAAATTATAGACAATGCAAATGGATTGGAAGAGGGAATTACCTGTTCAAACACTATCCACGGAATAGGAAACTTATGTAGCATTGAAACATACTCTCCAAAAAGTTAAACAAATTTTCTAAAAGAGAAAAAACCTTAGAAAAGGAATGGAACTTATATATTCCGATATTTAAACTTCATGTAACGAAGCACCGGTGGAAGAAACCGACGCAGTAAATTTTCCAACTGAATTTGTGAATTTACTTGAATTGCCAGGTCTACCTTTACATAAACTGGAATTAAAAAAAAAAAACTTTAAGGCACGCTAACAACCCTGCTTTACGTTATTTATTTTCATTCAAAACACAAATGAACAAAACTACTTACGGGTCTATCTACCTAAGTTCGCACTTTACCAAATTATCTTAACATACACACGTATATTGCAATTTATTTTGGATTCATTACTAACAATCCACTTTCATGAGAAAAAGTGATCAAATATTTATTTATTTATTTTAAACCCATTGTTGTGCAGAATTATTTTTTTGTGGTGACTTGGTGAAGGCTTTTACTATATAAAAATTGTACTTTAAATAAAAAGCGAATTTAAAAAAAATTTAAGGCACGCTAACAACGTAGCGGGCTGCGCCCGCTAGTTTTAGCATATTTTGTCAAAAATGCATGTTTTTGCAAATTTTGACATTAAATGTATATTTGGTGCCTTTTTAATGCATATTTTGTGCTTTTTAATGCATATTTGTGCATATCTTTAATTTTTAGGAGCATTTTTAATTTTGTAAAAAAATATAAAAAAATTAATACGTTTTCATATTTTGATTCAATCGAAATAAACATTTTTAAAAACCTTATTGACCTATGGAAAATCTTCGAGTTCTGTGTCTGTTTGCAAAATAACTAACTTAAATATATTTTTAAGTTTTAAAGTGCATTATTTTTGAAAAAAGAATAGTTTTTAGTGCATATTTCTTATATTTTTAATGCATATTTTTCTTTTTTAGTCGCATATTTTAGGCGCGTACTTTACATTTTTAAGTGCATGAAACTCCTTGCCCTAGTAATAAATAACTTAGTCGGATAACTTTAATAATGCTCTTATTTACAGAAAAAAGAAGTCCACATGTTTTTCTATCGATTTAGAAATTTTCGGCGCCTTTTTTGGCTTTGTATTGAAAAAATATGCAATAAAAATTAATTTATTTGTCTGTACCCAGCAAAATATTGGTAATGACACCTTATTACTATCTGCATTACCAAAAATGATATATCATTACCTTTTGCATTATTTTATAATATAATATAATGACTTCCTAATAACGGCCTATTGTATTCACTGATTCTAAATATAAAATAATGACTTACTTGTATTAGTTTAAATAAGTACTTTTTATTTAGTTAAATTTTGTTATAATATGTAAATATGTTTTATGTTTAAATTTTTATGACGAGTCCTAAAATTACACTAGGGAAAACTTAAATTTTTCTGAATGTATTTCCTTAGGCTAATAGTATTTGCCGAACTCCTTATTTTCAAGAATCAAGTAAGCAATCGGATAACCACTTATAATTCAACTTTTTGTAAGCCTGTGTGTAACCACTTATTATTCAAAATCTCATAACTACTTATTTCTCATTTTTTCGTAAGCGAGCGGGTAAGCGTGACTACTTATAAAAACGACCACGCCAAACAAAAATAATGAGTTTAGACGGCAAAAAATAAGTTGTGCGGAGCTATGAATTTCTATTATATAACCACTTATTTGGTAATGAAAGATTTTGCTGGGTATATTAGGGATACCGTAACGTATGATAATGATTTTAAAATAAATATTTGTATTTTTTTTAGTAAACGTCGCATAGGACAATCGTAATTAATATTAGAATTAATTACTAAAGAATTTTTTTTTCTAGAGTTGATTTAAAGGAAGAAGAAGAAGAAAAAATTTTTATTGAAAAATTTAACAGATACAAGGGAATCACCAGACTGCCGCAGTTTCGTGTCACCCAAAGACTCGTCAGTGGTTAGTTTAGTGCAGGCGTCGGCAACACCTATGCCCATGGGCGCTCTGTCACAGTTTGTAACCAAGCCAATTTTTGGGGGACCCTTTGGGCCAACATAAGTCGTTGTACCATATTTCATCAAAATATCTTAATATTTGCGACCTGCAGCGTATAAACAATATAATTTTGGTAGAACCCTTATATGGGCACTAGGTCTAAACATGTAGCGATGTTCACCAAAATCAATAGGCGTCGTCCTTGGGCCGACATAAGTCGGTGTACCAAGTTTTATCGAAATATCTTAATATTTGCGACCTGTAGAGTGCGCACAAAAATGCATGGACACACAGACAGACGGACGGGCGGACGGACAGACGGACATCGTTAAAACGAAATAAAAAAAAATTATGAGCCGATCGGTATACTATAAGGTGGGTCTAGGACCAATATTTTTTGGTGTTACAAACATCAGCACAAACTTATAATACCCTGACCACATAGTGGTGTAGGGTATAAAAAAAAAATCGCTTGTTTGCCAGATATTTTACACTCTGAATAATGTTTATTGATACATTTTTTTGGCAATATATTTTTAAGTTTTTTTGTTTTTATTTTTTTTTTGTGTTGTTGTTTTTTAATATTTTTTTTTATAGTTGTTCTTTGCTTTTAAATTTTTATTTTATTTTCCCATTTAAAATTTTCAAATTATTATACAAACGTTCTTTGTTAGTGCATTGAGAGAGAGAGGCTGCAACTCACTCATACAAGCATAAAATAAGGTTGTAAATATTTGCCGATCCCTGGTTTAGTGTCAACTGATCAAAGTAAATTTTAATTGTTAATTTGTCTTTATATGAAAAACATTTTGTGTATTGCCATGACCGTGGATTAAACCGGCAGCCGTCTGCACATGCTATGACTCGTAGCATCACCTCTAAACAAGTTACACCACGGTCGGCATAGCGCTGAGTGTGGCTAATTGAAGTTTTTTCAATCACAGCCTATACAATGTATGTTTTGTAATCAGAAGAGCCAGAATTAACTAATACTTGAACAATTTATATTTATTTTTATTGAATACTTTAGGTAGACAATATTCAACTAATTATTGCTCAAAAACGAAGTTGAAGAACTTGTTGAAATTTTCCGAATTGCTAGAAAAATATCTAAACTTTTTCAGAAATAAAAAAAAAATAGTATGTATAGGGTTTTTCTACAAGAGCGCTGCAAAAGTAAAAAAGTTTAAATAAAACAAAAACGGTTTTGGATATCAATGAAATTCTTTATTCCTGTGAAAGTACGTTCGATGCCATTATGTATGGAAATCGATCTCTTTTGCATGGCCACCACGGGCACGCTTGCAGAAGTCCAGACGCTGAACCCAATTTTCGACGGTTTTCAAGCATAAATCGGCCGATACTGCTGCAATTTCACGTTCGATATTCGTACGAAGTTCATCAATCGTCGCTGGCTTGTTGGCATAGACCATAGATTTGACGTAGCCCACGCTCAATTGTGGACGATTATGACGACCATAAATTGGACGTAGCGCTCTTAACGTTGAGGCCACTGACTCCGAATTTCGGTAGTAAATTTTAATAATTTCGACTCGTTGTTGGCTCGTATATCTTTGCATCATGAAATGGCAAACCTTACTGAAGAGAAATATCAAATGAGCGGCAAGAAATATGGCGTCGTTTGCTGTCCCTGTCTTTCTACTTTTGTAGCGCCCCTGTTGAACAACCCTTTAGAATTCCACATAAATTTTGTTTTGCATTACACTAAAAATTCAAGCTGGTGAATTGGTTTGGAAAGCCTCATACATGTTTATACTTACATACATATAAACAAATAAAAGTTAACAATAAAATAGTAGTAAAATATATTGGCACACAGGACTTACATACACGTACATATTGTCTATAAAAGAAATTCTATCTTCATTTCACACACTTACACATACAAGGTCCAATATTTATAAGTAGGAAAAAAGAATAAGAAAAAAAGAAATTGTAAATTTGCTAACAATTTATTAAATAAACTGAAGCTACTAAGAAAATATACAGAATCCCATCTAAGATACAAAAAAGTTAGAAAAAAGAATATCTCTTAAAATCCGTTAGCATAATATAAACAGCATTAAAAATACTAAAAAAACCGACTTATGACCATGAACTATAGGCTAGAATTCTGAAATATATTCAAATTGTAAAATTTTTATTTAATTTTGAATAAAACATAAAAATTAAATCCGAATTTAGAAATATCAATTTTAAAAAATTTTTGAGATCATTAAAACAATTTTTTTCAATTGCTCAAAAATATCAACTGATGCTCATTAATTCTGAAAAAAATGGAAATAAATATTGTTTATTTCGTGATCGGGAGTAATTTAAAAAATTACTCACGATCACCAAATTCACGTTGAAAAATTTTACTCAAACTTTAAAGGCCTTAAATAGTAATTTAAATTCTGAAAATAAAAACCACAACCGCAATAAACACAAAATGTCACTTTTTCACAAGAAAAATGATAGACTAGTATATTAAATTTGCGTGAAAACAAAGTCTACACAATTTTCACGTAAAACCATTGTCGTGAAAAAAATTTTTTTTTATATGGAGTGAAACTCAAACTACTTACGGTGCTTAACCTAGAAAAAGGGCTATTAGCACTGGATTCAGCGTACCCGAATTTATTTTATTTATTCAAAATACTATTTTTGGAGTTTTTTGCAAAACGGTTTAGCTCACGGGTGGTTATCGCTAAAGCCGAAATGTTTTGGGAATCATCATAAATCATGCCAAGGTTTATTTTAGGAGGTTATATATCAGCCCTAGTGTTTTTCTGAAAAGCTGGCCCATAGTATTTAACTATTATACTGATTTAATATATAGTGAAACTATAATACTCTTTCATTGTGTGTGCATATAGTAGTAGTGGTTGCACGACTTGTATGTCCTGTTTGTTAACGTTAATGTTTTAAGTGTATATGTGATAAACGGGGTTATATATGATGTAAGATAATGTATGCAGACGATTATGTATGTTTACTTGGGCCAAAAGCTTATTGAATTGCAAATCAACTAGAAACGCATAAATAAAATACACCCACATACAACTTAACACAGAGAAGTACATACGAATGTGGCTGAAATATAACAAACCCAAAAGCATACTAGCTTTGCAGTCGTTGTACAGTAGAAAACACCAGCAGCAGATGTTTGATGTAGACACTTTTTTTGTCCATTTTATAATCAATTCAGTACGAGTTACTACTTGCATAAGTTAAAACAACAAAATGTTTATAAATGCAGGAAAGTAAAAAATCCGAATATCCGTTTCTTCTGTTAAAAAGGAATATCCTCCTTTAAGTTTTCTAAAAGAGTTTACTAGTTAAATAACTCTCGTGATGTTCAAATACTTATAGATGACCAGTTTAATTTTTTAGTTTATAAATTGTATTTACAGTAGAAAAAATTAAAAACGCTTATAGATAGGTCGAGAGAATTACAAAGTTTATATTTTTTTTACTATAATTTTTATTTCCAGCTTTTCTTTCAGTGTTGCAAGCATATTTAGTTAAAAAAATGGTATAAACTAAACCATCTTGTTTCATATGGAGTTTATATACAAAGCCAAATTTTTTCCTTTTTAAATTTGTATTTATATATTTTTTTTTGATAAAAATAAAGTTTATTAATTTTTCTTTTAAGTTTATTTTATGACTTAAGATTATCCATTCATACTCCATGTAATACATATGTAGGTACACTTAAAGAAAATGTTAGTAAAGTCAGCAAAAAAGTTTGCAGGGAGAACCATTAAAAAAGTTGTTACTACTGGGATAAAAAAATGCACTTACACACTTTTAACATAGAAGTATATAATTTTACATAATTATATCTTATAACGTGTGGCTAATGTTAATGGGTAATTAATCAGCATAAACAAAATTATACAACTTAGATCTAACGATATTAGGTCATTTGAATAAAATTTATATACTTACACTGTAAGCTTCAAAAGAAACTTTACACGTTGGTTTATTATGTTTACAATTTCATTTCACCTTTGCAATTCTACTTTATTTAACAGTTTATATTTCTTTAATTATATATTCTCTCCTGTCTTAATTTATATATAAAAAAACAACAACAACATTACAATGGTAAAAATGCCCATGTTTTTTGTGATTTGAATTATTATCATATTGTAACTAATATCGAATAATTATAATAATTATTAGGGTATTCAAATTACTCAGATTTGGCTTTGTTCGAGTAACCAAGTAACTCGATTTTTGGGTTTTGAACTTACTCGATTAATCATGTCAAATTTTAAAATTATTCGAGTAACTCGAACAATTTCGACAATTTTTTTTCATTGCCTTTTTTTAAAAATTACACATTTTTTGTAGGTTTTATAGTTTATTAGTAATATGTATGTATAAGACAAAAAATTAACAATTTCAATGAATTTATAAATTAAAGTTAAGAAACACAAATGTTGAGAATTTCCTAATGTAAAGTTTGAATTTTAAGAGGCCTGTCAGCATAGTTATTTCAAAATAATTTATAGTTAAGTAAATTCTCTACCGCTGGATTTACGTGTTATGTGTTAACTATTAGTTAATTAAAAATTCTTTGGATATTTTCTTTTGTTTCGTATTTAAGTTAAAGTTAATCCTGCAATATGAACCCACCATAAAAAGCTAAAAATTAGTTGATGGCTTAATTTAGAACTAAAAATGTAAAATTTGTGTGAATTAAATTTTTTGTTGATTAAAAATACATTATAAGAAATTTTATATTCAAAGTCATTCAGATTTTACTCTTCTAAAAAAATAGGAAGTTCACTGAAATAAACACAGTGCTGAAATCAACTAAAATCTATAATAAATTGAAGAGTGGGTGATCACTAAACAACTAACAAAGCATATCCGTCAATTTAACATATTTTTTAGTAAATTGTTATTGTTATTTTGAATATCGAATATCGTGAAATATATTAACAATAATTAATTTTATCAAATAGAATAATTATATTGTTGTTTTAACAATGCATTTTACTCAATTCGACAATGCATTCTGTTCAATTAATTCATATGCTATCGATTCATTAATATTTTTTTGATTTATATTTTATTATATTTTATCAATTTAATCTTTTTTTTATAACATACATCTTTAGATTTAGGTCTTTAAACAAAATTAATTAATTTGATAAAATATAAAAATAATTTTTAACTATAAGAATGGTATCAGTATCAGTATTTAAGAAAGTTACAAGCGGCACAAAGTTTTTTACACCCGTGGTAGTTAACTTTCGCCACCTGTAGCTCCGTTCTTGGTTCAGCTACGGACTTAATAAGACATGATTCTGAACACTTGGCTCCTCTTCTACAATCATTTCAATTTTGAGACAAATTCATTGAGTACTTTATAATTTCCATATTTATTACCACTTTTTTTTATTTTACACCACTGATGCTATAGCCCTGAGTGGCATACAATTTTTTCTAATTTTTAAATAAAATTTATAGAATTTTTAATTCAAAAATACAGTAATACAGTAATTTGACTTAGCTGCACAACCAACTTTTGCAAGAATTTTTGTGCAGGTAAGCCAAAAATGCAGCTATGTAAGTCAAATGTTTACCTGCCATAATGTGCAGGTATAACAATACAGACTGAAAACAAACAAAACAAATGAAGCTAATGATGACAACTTTGTGCTTTGCACCAAATCTTGCGATTTTTATGGTTAAAAAACGATAAAGTAGGATATTTTTGTCATAAAAAAGTTGGCAACACATTTATTTTATGTGTGTTTTTTTTTCCTAGAATTGAAAAACAAAGCAAAACACAAGAGGCAGCTAACGGTGATCTTTTTTATGAAAATAATGTAAAACTGCCAAAAATATGAGGCAGTTATCTTAAATGCGCACGTACAAATAGTGCACTTAAAGAAGACAATTGCGTACATAATTTTGTAAAATAGAAACGAAACCTACATTTTGTGAAGTTATACCAAATGTGCACTTAAGAAAAATGCAGTTAAATCAAAACTACTGTATAACAAATATTTCAAATTTTTGAAAAAAATTTCGGTAGGTTGTGTAGTACCTGGAACTACAAAAATTTCATGGCGAAAAATTTAGTTGCAACTACGAATCTGTTTTCTATGTGTATAGTATAATATCTTTTGCATAACACATGCTTTCATACATATTTTCACATGATGAACAAAAGCCTTTTAACACGATTTATTTTAACAGCTTCAGCACACACAAGTAATTTCCTTTTTGTACAATGTAGTAAACAGTGAAGATTATGACTGAGATAGCTGTTATACAACCTAGTGACCTTTGTTATATATATAAGTATTTCTTTTAACAACTCTTCTGATGTTTCACAATTTGTATAGTAAATTTTTTAACAAGTGGCGCACTTTTACACTCTAATTTATAGTAAGCAACTGTACTTTTTCTACAAATTCGATAAATTTACTTACAAGTATCGCATAAGATAATCTCCGATCTTAATGAAATTTGGACATTTTATAGAGAAAAAATTCTAAGGTTATGGTGTCTGAGATTATCGGAGATCTCGGAGATTTAGAGGGGTTAAAACTGGGGTCAAAAATTAACAATTTTTTTGGTTTTTCATTTATTTGTCATTTGATAAAAGAAAACTGCAGGAATTTGCAAATGTTATATTTTCGAATAGGGATTTTTAGGAGCCGTTTTTGGTATCTTTCCTAGGTAGGTTTTCGTTATTTTGTAGTTGTTGTTTTAAGAAATGTATTAATTATATAGTACTATATATGGACATGTATAGTTATAGTATAGTACCACCGTCAAATTCACATATGTATATTATCCGTGTTAACTAGGGATGCCGAACGGGACTGGTTTTTACAAATCCCGGGATTCGGGATTTTGAAAATTGAAATCCCGGGATCCCGGGATTTTTCGGGATCCCGGGATTTTTCGGGATTTCGAGATTTTTCGGGGTTTCGGGATTTTCTTGCTTCATTATATTTTTAATTTTAAAAATAAATAGTTAAACTAACCCTAGAAATTAAAATAGTTCATTATAAATCTACTTATTTATTTCCTGCAGAGTGGAGTTTATGTGCTAAAAAGCAAGGAACAAAAAATCCACTCAGAGTGGAGTACTACAGCATTGTGAATTTGGCTTTAAACGAAAACTACACTCATAGAAATAAGTATGTAAAAGTAGCAGAAAAAGCTACTAATCTAAAACTAATTAAATGCAAATACAAACTACTCTGCTGAAAGCATTAGAAATATTAGATTTTTTAAGTCTATGTGAAATATTGCACATACCTTTGCTGATTTTAAAAAGGTCGATGTTATATTTTGCTAAATACTATAACAAAAATTTGCTGTTTTTGGTGTACTAATATTCGGCAAAATTATATTGCATGACGTTATGATTTTAGCAAATCATTAATAAAATAAATAAAAACTGTCCGTTAAAAGATCAAATACATAAATCTGAAAAGTTTTAAAGCTAAATAAACGTTTTTAAATTATTAACGTTTTTATTCAGATATATTTAATCTCTAATCTATTTTAATCTATTATCTACACTCATAAAAAAAAGTCCGTACCAATAGGTCAAAATTGTGCTGGCGCAAATACATGTGCTATTTCCTGTTATTTTAGCAGAATTTTGACCTATTTGTAGGGGCTCTTTTGGAGAAAATAACAGAAAAATTAGTTCAATTTAATCAGAACGCGTTTAACAGACTTTTGTACTAACTTTTTTTTATGAGTGTATAAATAGGAAAAATTATAGTTTGTTTTTTCGAATTTTGTATAAATATTCCTTACAAATTTAAGCATTTATAAAACTTTTCAGTAGGTATAAATTTAGCTTCTTAAAAATTAATGATGGTATTCAATAGAATTTTATTCATAATACTGTTGTTAAACTCATTCTATTATTGTTGCTAAATTCCTTCTAAGTATCTGTTATCAAACGCCAAAAAACAAAAAATTCCATTCACAATAACAAAAAAGCCTTGAATTTTCAAACACAGGGTTGATCTTAATCGGTGTGCTAAGAAATCATTTTGAATAAACTCTATGTTAACAAGCTGATATACCTAAAAAACATTCTAGTTAACAGCTCGTTGTGTGCGATGTATAAGAAGCTATTAACTTTTCATTTTGAATACGGGGGTAAGTAGTTATGAAAATGCTACCAAGTCTTAAAAATTCTTGGCTTTTCTCTTTCAAATGTAAACAAAAATATTTGTCATAAAAATATTTGAAATTTTAGAATTTTTTATTTCATAAAATATCTGAAACAACAAAAGCTAACAAATGAATTATGCGTTTGTTGATAAAGGTACAGCAGGGCACACAAGATTATTGCTCCATTTCGAGTTCCGGCGAAGTCTTTGTACGAAAACAGCTTTTGTACAAAGGCGACCCCAAATATTTAAATTTTGTTTGTTTACAAAAAATAAAAGAAAATCAGGTAAGTATGGATAGTCGTTTTTTTACAAGTCATTATAGATATACATAGCTATAAAATTCGAAAAAAACAAACCTTTAGTTCTTTAATAAGATATTTGATTTAAGTGATTTAGGTCGAATATAACAATAAAAATAAATACAAAAACTGATAAAATGGCAAATAATGAAATCGGAAATCCCGGGATTTTTTCAAGAACAATCCCGGGATTTCGGGATTTAGAAATCCCGAAAATCCCGGGATTTTCGGGATCGGGATCGGTATCCCTAGTGTTAACCCATTTCTTATCAATGTAAAGTCACATCTACTTTTAAGAGCCTATAACTTTTGATAGGAAGTCAGCCTTGAGGCCTTGGCTATAAATGATATTTAAAAATTTCAAAAATTTTTCTTCCAGGGTTCCCATATAATGATTTGAAAAACAAGTGGTTTTGAGTTTTTGTCGAAGCACTTTTTTTCAAAAAAGTTTTAAAAATATAAGGAAAAGCGGCGTAATAAAAGTGATATGTTGATTTCGATAAACATATATAAAAAAATATTTAAGGGCAGTTCGCTATTTAAAAAATAAATTGATTGATCTTGCCAAGGGTTATTCGTATTTGTAAAAAACTAATTGTAAGTAGGTATGTGGAGAATTAATCCGTTTTTATTTGTTGTAATAAAAATGCGCTATTTTCTCTCAACTGCCAGAGAAGCATACAAATCTGAGTAATTAGTGTTTCCAAATAACAACTTTAAAAAACGTCCAAAAATACCAATTGTTTTATAAGGTCTTAAAAATATTGCAAAAGAAATAATTTAAATTTCTTGCAATTTTTTCATAGAAATTTTTATTATCACAATAGCTGTGTTTGTGCGGCAAGCTATCAACGTTGCCTTATATCATTCTCATACAAATTTGACATTAGTCAACAACATTTAGTGTTAACTCTTAACGTTACTAATGTCAGATTTGTATGGGAATGACATAAGCCAACGTTGATAGCTTGCCGCACAAACACAGCTAATATAAGAATTTAATTTTTGAAATAAAATATTAACCATTTAAGTGCGTATAGAGCGAACTGGAAATAAAAAAACGTAAATGGACGGGGATTGGTCACATCTTGCGCAGACCAGATGGCGATATAACCAAGTCGGCTTTACAATGGAATCTGCAAGGTCACCGACTACCCGGCCGTCCTCGCACCACGTGGAGAAGATCAGTAAAACAGGAATATGAAGCCGCGAACAAAACCTGGAACCAGGTTAAAAGTATTGCCAATGATCGAAGAAGATGGAGAGAATTCGTAATCGCCCTATGTTCATCTTGAACTTTTATTTTTTTTATATGTCATTTTCTCATGTAGTACATATATTTAAATAATAAATAAAGGAAATATATATATATAGAGCGTCAAAGATTCAATTTGAATTACTTATACCAGCACTAGAGGTCGCGACTCAGTCATTAAAATTATAAAACATGTTTACTACGAAACCGGCCTATCTTTCTACCAAGTTTTGTCAAAAAATTCCCACGGCATCCATGCTTTGTATGAAATAGGTTAATTTTAAGTGGACCCATATTTTTTATTTTTCGATATTCCTGCATTTTCCAGTTTTATGGGTTTTTCCCCGGAATCCTATATTTTGCATTATGGTGGCAACCCTATGACTCCAATATAGGCCAGGTGGATATGAAACTTGATATTTTTCAGGTAACTTTATGGTCAGCGACAAGGCCTCTGGAGAATTTTTATAGTCTAAACCAATAAGTGGTCAGAGTATAATGAAATGTGCTGATGTTTGTACACTCATAGAAATAAATCTGTAAAAATAGCAGAAAATGTTACTAAAAATTAGTTAAAAATGATGCTGCAGAAAAAACTGCTAAAATTAGCAGATTTTTTTAATAAATACTTGTAAAATGAGAATATCAAAATTAAAATTGTTAAATTTACAGAATTTTAGTTACATTTAGGCTAACTTTTAGTTAATTGAAAGTAGTAAATTGTACTACTAATTATTTAGCAAAATTTTTTGCTGATTTTAGTAGGTTAATTTGCTATTCTCTGTTTAAAAAAATTTAGCTCAAATATAACTAAAATTCTGTATATTTAACAGTTTTATTTTTGCTGTTCCTATATTATTAGTTAGTGAATATAATCTGCTAATTTAGCAGTTTTTTTCTGCAGCATAATTTTTAACTGATTTTTAGTAGTTTTAACTACATTGTTTACGGACTTTTTTTCTATTAGTGCAATAAGCACACTAATAGAAAAAAGTCTATACAAATTTTTGTTAAAACTACTAAAATTATGCTGCAGAAAAAAACTGCTAAATTAGCAGATTATTTTTGCTATTAAATATACCGAATTTTAGTTATATTTGAGCAAAATTTCTGTTAATATCAAATAAAAAATTAACCTAAAATAATAATAAAATAAATAAATCTTGCCAAATAATTAGTAGCCTAAAATCACGAGTTTTAAATTTTCGAAGTTTTTGATTTTGTTTTAAATGCAAATAAAAATCGAGCCTCTTGAAAGCAACAGTTTACAATTTTTTTTTTTTTTGCAAATATTTCTGTTAATTTACCAGGATAGACTGCTAATTGTACTCAACTAAATTTAGCTTAAAAACAACAAAAATTTTGTAGATATAGCAGTTTGTTTTTGCTATTTTTAGTCTACTAATATTTAGCAAAATTTTCTGGAGATCTTGGAATACAATTTGTGATTTTCAGTTAACTAAAAGTTAGCTTAAATACAACAAAAATTCTGTAAATTTAACAGTTTTGTTTTGCTGTTCTTTTTTTCTAGAATTTAGAAAAAAGAATCTGCTAATTTAACATTTTTCTCTGCTGCATAATTTTTAACTAATTTTTAGATGATTTTTTTTACAGATTTATTGCTATGAGTATCGTTACCATTACATACCTCCCAATATAGGAACTCATTACTAAATATGTGGTTATATAACTACATATAATGAGTTATGCAAAATAATGAGTTATGATTACACACCAGCATGCGAAAAATCAAAAAGTATATAGTTGCCTCAATACTTGCCAGTATTGACAAAAATAATGACTTTAAAGTTAGAGTTTCAAAAAATAAGTTTTATTAAAAAAAAAAATATTTTTTATTGTAAATTTTTTTTAACAAAATTTGATGACTCTACCATCTGAGCTAACTCGGCATGTTATATTAAATAGATAAAAACATATTTGCCCTCCTGCACACAACTGGGTTTACGCGCCAACATTCAAAAAATCAAAAATAAATTGTTACATATTATCAGTGTTGAAAAGATATTGAGTCTAAAAAAGATGTTTCTAAACAATGTAGAAAGAAAGTGTCGGTATCATTACTGATAGTCCAAAATATAATGATATGTCATTCCGTTTCTACACTGGAGTTGTAATATCTAATTTTCTTATTAAATTTGTATGGCGATGTCATGCAAAGTAATGAGTTATGCTTACACATCACCATACGAAAAATAAAAAAAGGTTGGCTATATGCTTACCAGCATTGATATAACTAATGGGCCGAAAAATATATTTCCAAAAAAAGAGTTTTATAAAAAAAATATTTTTTATTGTAAGTTTTTTTTAATAAAAATTGCTCGTGCTGGGAATCAAACCGTTGACTCCCGATTGAAAGTCGATAGCTCTACCATCTTAGCTATAATTGAATGCTTATCGCCAACATACAAAAACTCAAAAAATATGTTGCTACCGAAAGTAAGACGGTGTCCTTGTTGATAGTCCAAAAAGTAATGAATATTACAGTAACGTTTCTATACTGTGATATAAAGGTCCATCAAAAATTGGCTATTGTGCTTGTTCCCCGCCACAAGTCAAAAATATGAAGATATTTTGTTAAAGTCTGGTACACTACTCCTTATGTGCCCATGGGAAAAGCTTGTTAATTTTGATTCGAATGTATAGACTAAGTGCCTGTATGAGGGTCCCCCAAAAATTGGCTAATAAGCTTATTAGTACGCAACAGTCTGCAAATATAAAGAAATTATAATAAACGTTAGTATAGTGACGAATATGCGCCAAAGGATTTCGGACACAGTCGGTTCATCTTTTGACCTGAGCAATATAATTTATTGAACAATTTTGACACAACATATTAAAATTACGGATCCAAGCATTAGTTCGATTTCAGCCAGACTGGTGTAGGGTATCACATAGTCGCAATGCCCGACTTTAACTTTTTTCCTTCTTGTAAGTACATAAAAAATTAAAAAATGTGACTTGTGTTCACGACATTAAATTTAATTTAATTATTATTTTTTCCATCTTCTTTCTTATCTAATTTACTAAGAGACATGCAATTAATTTGATTATTTTATACAACACTAAAAGAAATTTTATATCCTCCAACAACAACTATCACAATAGAGTGGGAACAACAAAATATTTAATTATATTCTACTTGTAAATGAGTAACATAGAGCAAGAACTTGAAACAAAACTAATTAGGACAACTACAATGAACTGTTTTTTGTCAGTGATAAATGTATTAATGAAAATGTAATAGTGTGATTATATTGAAATAGGATTTGTTGTTTTGTAAAGAACCAAACTAAAAGAAAGTTTATCCCTAATTTCTAACAACTGCTTCGACTTGAAACTATTCCATGGAAGTTGTTCCTGAAAGTACATAAAAAAGTATAATAGACGGGTTGGTTATTTTAGAACTAGTTCCAGAATTGATTTTAGGGGAAATCATCTTACTTTCGAGCTACTAAAGTGGTTACTTTTGTACCATTAGTGGAAGATTGTAGAATGAGATAGAAAGCAAAATAAATTGTTATACAACCGATTCTTTGGAAAAGAAAATGTTGGTGGGTTTTATTGTAAAAATCCAAATATTCTTGAAAATCTATTTTAATCCAATCTTTGTTTAATATGTTTTAAGAAAAATACAAATATGTAAGTACCTACTTTTCAATTAAAAAATATTTTTGTTTACTTTTATAACAATTTACAAGTGAAAATGTATGCACTAGTTATTATGATCTGAAATTAAAAAAAATAAATAAAACCAAAGTTTTCTTTATAAATTTTTGATCTAGAATCGTAAAATTTTTCGACCAATGATTTAAGCCAGTTACTTTTCCATTTTTAAACCACTGTGCTGAAGATATTTGAGTAATAAGTTAGGGTAAGTACTATAAAAATTTCAATTAATATGCTTTTACTTTGTAAAACTATTTACTTTTAAGCACATATAATAGTAATTAATTAATACTATTACTTAATACTTTATTTTATTGGTCCAAGAAATGTGCAATTATAGAATTTTAGTCTTATAACTATATAGTAATAGTAAATGCACACACTAATCGAAATTTCTACACACTAGTCTGTAGAAATTTTAAACATATACTCGTAGAAATAAATCTGTAAAAATAGCAGAAAAAGTAACCAAAAATTATTTAAAAATGATGCTGCAGAAAAAACTGTTAAATTAGCAGATTTATTTTTGCTAAATACTAGTATAATAAGCAGAGAAGACAAAATTGCTGTTTTTGCTTTTTATGCTTTTTATTGCTTGTTTTACTCATATTTGCTTCTTTTTGCTTTTTTGGATTTTCCGTTTTTTAGCTTTAAAATAGCTTTTTCTTAAGATTTTTGAGCTTTGAATTGCCTTTTTTAAGACTTTTTGCGCAAAAATACTTTTTTTGCTCACAAAAAAAATATTTTTTCTCTTAACTTTGATTTTTTTTTTAAACTGTTGTATTTCCAAGTTTTTTTACTTTTGCTTTTTTCTTGCTTTTTTACAATATTTTTTTGCTTTTAACACATCGGATTTTGCTTTTTTCTGTCTTCTCTGATAATAAGAACAGAAAGAGTAGAACTGTTAAATTTAAAGAATTTTGGTTATATTTAAGTTAATTTTTTGTTAATTGAAAATGACAAATTGTACTGTAAAATCTGCAGCAAACTTTGCTAAATATTAGTAGACTAAAGATAGCAAAAACCAACTATGCTCGATTTTTATTTGCATTTAAAAAAAAAACTTAGAAAAATTTAAATTTATTTGTGATTTTTTACGCTACTAGTTATTTAGCAATATTTTTTGCAGATTTAACAAGTTAATTTTTTATTTTCTATTAACAAAAATTTAACTGAAACATAACCAGCATTCTGTATATTTAGCAGTTATATTTCTGCTATTCCTAGTTTACTAATATATAGTAATAATAATATGCTAATTTAGCAGGTTTTTTCTGCAGCAACACTTTTACCTAACTTTTAGTAGTTTAACTAATTTTTTACAGACTTTTTTCTATTAGCATAATAAAGATTAGTTAAAAATTAACTTGCACAAATAATATTTACTGAAATTAGCAGATTGTTTTTGCTAAGTAGTAGTAAGATAAAAACAGCAAATATAAAACTCTTAAGTATACAGAATTTTAGTTATATTTGAGTCAAGTTTTAGTTAATAGAAAATAACTCCTTACACTGTTGAAATCAGAAAAGCATTTTTGCTGTATAACTAGAAGACTAAAAATTTACAAAAGAGTATAATTTTGCAAGTTTTTTTAATGCAAATTAAAATTAATCCTTCTGAAATCAGCTTTTTGCTATTTTTTTAGCAAATATTTTTGATGATTTTAGCAGGGTAGACTGTTATTTGCATCCATCTAAATTTAACTTAAAAATAACAGTTTTTTTCGTTACTGTTAGTCTACTAATATTTAGCAAAACATTCTGCAGAGTTTACAGCACAATTTATAATTTTCAATAAACTAAAATTTAACTCATATATAACTAAATATTTGAAATTTAACAGCTTCATTTTTGCTATTGCTATCTTACTAGTATTTAGTAAAAAAAGTTTGCTAATTTCAACTGTGTTTCTGCAAGGTAATTTTTAACTAATTTTTATTAATTTTTTTTGATGTTTTGACAAGTTTATTACTCTGAGTGCGGATATAATACCCAGTGTAGAAACGGTAATGACATATTATTATTTTTTGGACTACCAGTAATGACACCCACTTACCTTCTGCATTATTTTAAAATTAATAATGAGTTACTGATAACTTATTTTTATGATTATTTCAAATAGAAAATAATTTTCTAGATTTTTTTTAAAATTTTTTGAAATCTATTTGTAGTCTAAATATTTTTTAAACACTGGTAAGCATATGTAACCACATATTTTTTGATTTTTTGTATGTTGGCGAGTAAGCTTACTTGTGTGCAACAGGTCAATTATGTTTTTATCTATTTAATATTACATCTCGATATAGCTCAGATGGTAGTGCTATTGACTGACAATCTGTAGACCCAGGTTCGATTCCCGTACCAGCAAATTTTATAAAAAAAATACAAGAAAAAATATATTTTTTTATATAATTTATTTTTTTTTTAATCTATTTTTAGACTCATTATTTTTGTCAGTACTGGTAAGCACATAGGTAACGATATAGTTTTTGCTTTTTCGTATGCTGGTGTGTAACCATAACTCATTATTTTTCGCGACATCGCCATATAAAGGTAATAAGAAATGTAATAACAAAAGTAACTAGTTACCATTACCAAGTATATAGTTACATAACCACATGATTTTCTACACTGGCTATATAAGTACTAAGGTTTTTATTACTTGTGTTCCTCTATATTTTCTTAAGTGTTTTTGCTAACTTATTATTACTACCGAAAATTAATTTAAGAGAATTCTGCAATTATAGCATATAATTATATAAGCTTATATAAGCTTTAAGTAATTTTAGAAAATTTACAATTTCACATGTAGTAACAATTGGTATATTATAAATTATATAATATTTATGCATATTAGGCATTCCATACCAACTGTCCATCTAAAAAATTATGTATATCAGAAACATTTAGCACTTACAGTACCTTTTTTTCTATATATCACAAATAAAACAAGGAACATTTGTTGCAAAAGGTGAGTAAGAAAATTAGGCGCGGTTAAAACAAAAGTTTAGCACCCCAGCAAAATATTGGTAATGACGCCTCATTACTATCTGCATTACCAAAAATGATATTTCATTGCATTTTTTTAAAATATAAAATAATGACTTACTCGTAATATTTTAAATAAGTACTGTTTACACAGTTAAATTTTATACATTTTTATTTATTATATGTAAATATGTTTTATATTTAAATTTTTATGACGAGTCCTAAAATTACACACAGAAAAACTTAAATTTTTCTGAATGTATTTCTTTAAGCCAATAGTATTTGAGTAACTCCTTATTTTTAAGAATCAAGTAAGCAATCGGATAACCACTTATAATTCAACTTTTTGTAAGTAGGAGTGTAACCACTTATTATTCAAAATCTCATAACTACTTACTTCTCATTTTTTCGTAAGCGAGCGCGTAAGCGTGACTACTTATAAAAACGACCACGCTAAACATAAATAATGAATTTAGACGCCAAAAAATAAGTTGTGCGGAGCTATGAATATCTATTATATAACCACTTATTTGGTAATGAAAGATTTTGCTGGGAACTATTTTTTGTAAAAAGAAAGCAATTCTACTTTACAGAATCGTTAAGACACGAAGAGTAAGAAAATGCGTTTTTATAAGTCACACGAATTGGTTTGTTTGGGGTTACGTTTTTATTGGTTTTTATGTTCAAAATTATTTCAGTTGTCAACAGTCAAAATTAAAAATCAAAAAACATAACGGAAAATAATGCCTAAATTAGTAAATGGTTTATAAAGTTATAGAAGGCTTATGAAACAAATTTTGTATGAACAATTAGTTTTGTAAGCCTCCCAGAAAAAACAGACATTAGCGAGTAATTAAGCGAGTAAGGGTTTCACTACTTACCAGGCTAATTACTCGCAACATTACTTTTGTTTGCGATGTCCAAAAATTCATGGGTGGCCATTACCATCTCGCTTACAAAAAATTTGCGAATAACGAGTTACCCAAAGTGAAAGAGTTAGTAGTTACTCACAAAGATAGAATAAGTGGTTACTCAGAAGTTAGGAAATACGTGGTTACCCTAAAAAAAGTTAGGAAATAAGTGGTTACCCTAAAATAGTTGGTCATATTGGCACGAAAAAACTTTTTACCTTGGAAAATTTCTTATTTAGTTCAAAACAAATTTATAAATAAAATATTAATATAAGAAAGACTTAATCAGTACTTATTTAATCAACTACCAGTAAGTGATTACTTTGCACGAATATTTAAGTACTTCTATAACTTATTATCGGTAAGTCATTATTTTGTATTTTAAAGTAATGCAAAAGGTAATGACCTATCATTACTTGGTAATCCGTATGGTAATTACCTGTCATTACCATGTTTTTGCTGGGCTCCTATAACTTTTTAAAGCATTTATGAATTTAGACATAAATTAACAACAATTTACTTGAAACAAATATTATATACTGGAAATTGGCACATTACTGAATTACTTACACTCACTCACGCACACAAGAGAAATATTTCTATCACGCACAATCACTCACGAACATTTTTTTCGCCACTCACTCAGATTCACGTGGGTAAGTTCGGATTTCACTCACACTCACACATATGTCGTAGTGGAACTTTTTTCCGCATGCCAAAAGCTCTCGAAAAATCGATGGCACAATATCTAAAAATTTTTCCCCATACAAATCGGCCCACTAATATATATATTACCGATATTTTAAATATCTATATTTGAACCACCAAAAAATCTTTACAAGGTTGACAGTTGGTTTAATTTAAATGTAAACCAATTTACAAATTTTATTTTTTGTAAAACAATTAGTTTAAAATTTATACTAATAACAAATACTTAATTTGAAAAATAATTTAAATACATAGAGCGAAAATTGCTTAGCCGCATATGAGTTTATTATAATTTAAGCACAAAATACTATTAAAATCAAATGTACGTTAAGGTTTTTATTATATTTATTTATTTACTACAAATTTTCAAAAACAAAAAGCATTTTCTAGCTTAAACTATAAAGATTAACAAGTAGTTAAATTTTTTGTGCGAAATTTGCTTAGACGCACTGTATTAACCTATTCGTAAAAATAATAAAAATATATAATTTTTATATGTTTTATATTCTGTTGGGCCTTCATTTTTGTTTATTGCTTGAAAAATTCGTGAAGGGAGTGAGTCAATTAGTTTTCGAAGCATATTAATATCCAGATCTATCCAGGCTTGCAAAATTGCTATTTTCAGTTCTTGAACCGTCGAGTATTGTCTTCCATTTGCATACGTAGCTCTTCCAATAATACCCCAAACGTTTTCAGTGGGGTTTTAGTCAAGACTTCTAGCTGGCCAGTCAAGTAAGGGTATCGAATGAGATGAAAAAAACTCCTTAGATCTAGTTGATACGTGCATACTCGCATTGTCTTGTTGGAAAATAAATTCTGTTTCCTGCTTGTCTTCCAGAAATTCAATTAAAACGTCGTCTAACATCCCGACGTACTTCTCAGATTTCATCTTAGTTGGAACAAAGCATAATTTCAGCTTTCCATTGTAAGAAAAAACCTCCCATATCATGACGGAACCTCCTCCATAGTTACGGCAAATTCGTGGAGGGTCTTTTTCGCGAAGATCGTGCCAATAACAACTAAAACCTCAGGTCCATCCAGGTTAATTTTTTTTGTCTGGAAAAATTACATTGTGCCAGTTTTTGGTCCACGCCATATGCGTTTTAGCGAAAGCTAACCTTGCGACTTTATGGTTAGATGTTTGCTGGAGAGTTTTGGTAGCTTTTTTCCACTTTACATTTTCGTTAACTCTTAAAATTAGTTGCACACTGCGTTTTCCAATTGGATGCTGTAGTTTTGCCACTATTTGTGATGAGTATAGCCGGTTTTGAGTGGCCTCTTCTTCATTGCATTAATTTGACGTCGGGTGATTTTGTATTTCGTTTACATTTTGAAGGAGTATCTCCGTATTTATCTCCTAATTTTAAATAATTTCTTATCAACTTCTCTGATCTATTAATTTGTCTTGAAATTTCTCTATTAGAAATGCCATTTCCCGTTAAAATTTTGATTTGTTCCTTTTCCACATCGTGTAAGAACTTATTATGCACCATTTTAAGTTAATACTTTTCAAAGAAAATGAAAAAATCCTTAACATTAAAACAAATTTGTTAATCTTCAAAAATATTTATCAAAAATTCAAAACTAGTTAGAGAACTTACAGTTAAACTCATAAACCTTTACTGCGGCTAAACAAATTTCGCATAAATTACTTACATTATTTGTGGTTGTATACCTGAGTACCGTTATGATCATATTTTTGTTGGTAAAAATAGCATATGACATTTTGATTTTAAAACACAATGTTACAAAAACAAAACTTTAAAAATAGTCAAAGAAACAGTTAATTGTGAACAATTTTCCCTTGCGGCTAAGCAAACTTCGCTCACTGTAGAAAGTCATATTAATTTATGATCTATAGTCAAACTAAAGAACATTCATTTACCAAAATAAGAGATAAAATAAACATTCCCCTCATTCATCTTAAAAACACACATTGACACGGTGCAAAAATATAATTTAAATAACATACATTTAAATTTAACGGTTCGTGGTTATTCAAAAATCTGTGGTTATCATACACAGAGTTGAATAGAATCAGCTGAGATACCTTAAGAATTAAGGTTCAAAGCAGAAAAGAGTAATAATAACAAAGGATAAAAATAGCATTGTTAGATTTCGTTGATATTAGTCTAAGTTGAGTTGTTAACATATTCGATTTGTTTTCAACTGTAACATAAGTAGACAATTATCAATTATTAACCCATTCAATGCGAATGACACTGATCATGGCTTTGTAGCGAAAGCCGAAAATACGTATTCTGTCTTGCTGACCTTATCGAAATCTTTCAAAATTTTTTATTCTTTGTAATTTACTTGTGAAAATTGTATCATCTTTCTTTAATTTGAAAAATAATGTAAATATAAAGTGATATTAATTTATGATCTATTGTCAAACTAAAGAACATTCAATAACAAATACTCTTGAGATCAATTGTTGAAAATAATAAATAAATAAGAAATAATAGCACTACCCGTTAGTCGAATCGACTAACATTTTGCTAAATAACTCAAAAATAGCAATAGTTACTGCACCAATGTGACCATTTACAACAAGAGAACACTGATGACTGAGAATACAAGAGAATTGAGACCGATCGGTAAAACGAGAAAAAAGCTGTGCACAAAAATGTAAGTGGCGTTAGTCGAATCGACTGACATCAGCGTTCTAGGGTTAACAAATTTTTAGTTATCTTCATTTAACACAATACCTAAAATCCTCAGCACTTTAATTAATTTTGAGTGTTAATTGTCAAAATTATTTATAAGTACCCAGGTAGCAAAATACAAACGGCACAATATCGGCCCTAAATTGGAGACGATAGTATATGTACTTGCAATGCGTCGGAATTTCAGCTTTTATTTTACTGACATGTTGACGAAATGATAACACCAATAAATCCTTGGCCGTAGTTATTTGCCAACGTCGGTATATCCTTGGGATTCAATTTTTTTTGGTATATCCCAGTACATTTAATAAAGACCCAGTCAGAAATCGCCAGTGGTACAAAAAATCAAGCACTGGCATACCACTGGGTAACCATGGTATTAAAAATAAATGACTGGCAGAACACTCATTTGGGACGCTTTGCCAGCGTTTGCGAAAAGCGTTTTACCAGTATTTTTTTTACAAAAATTTCGGTGGTTTATAAAAAAAAACCACAGGCAAAGAATTGGCTTAGAGTGATATGCCAAGGTTTGCAACCAGTGGTTATCCAGTGCTACCTAGCCAATGCTACCAGGCGTACAAAAATCAATTCACTGGAAAACCAATGATTTTATAAAAATGCTGATGCTTCGTTAAAAAATGTTTGTAGTCGGAAGGTTCCGAGTTCAAATGCGGTTGCAAGCAAAAAAATTTTTTTGGATTTTTTTTAATTTAAAATTTTTTTTGTTTCATTAAATTAATTTTTTTGTTTGTGGGAAAGCTCCTTCAAGACCAACTTTCTTTTTGCCCTCCAAACACTGGCATACTAGTTACTAAAAATTGTTTGCCAGTACTAGCATTTTGGCACAGCCAGTAGTTGTCCAGCTATTATCACTCATTTATGTGTTTAGCCATTAAATATTATATGTCTCGTTAGCTCAGTGGGTAAAGCAATCGTCTGCCAATCTGACGGCCTGGGTTCAAATCACGGCAGGGTAAAAAAAAAAAAATATGAACTTTTTTTTAATTTTATTTTGGAAAATATATTTCCAGACCACCTATTTATTGGTTTTGCCAGCGTTTTGCCAACGTTTAAAAATTTTGTTCCTCCAGTGCTTTTCCGGCGTTTTTTGAACAGCCGGTCCTTTTGTCTAATGATGTTATCATTTTGGGAATGGGAAAGCACTTTTTGCCAATACTTGTACCACCTGTTAAAGTGCTTTGCCACCGCTTTCCCGTTTGTATTTTTCTGACTGGGGAGTTTAGTAGTTTTCTAGTACTTTACTGTAATTTTAGTGCACATGACAAAGTTTTAATGCATTCTTTCAGAAATTCATAAAAAAACAATGGATGTCTCTTACATAAGTAATTGCTTAATACATATATATAAAATTAATAAAATTGTTAATTTCAATAAATTAAAAAACGATCGTTAATTTAAAGAAAACAGTACTGGCATAACCATGTTTTATTATTGTTAAAATTCATTACTTCATGTTTATACTATAAAGATTTCCCCTCCCGATTTTATAAAGTGGGCCATGTCTTGAAAACTAAGAGGGATATAGCAAAATGGACGAACATTTTGACTACCCCTAACAATGCAATATCCCGTGAGCAAGTTATTTCTGTCCAAAGGGGGACCTTGACGAGGGTTTGGACCCTCGGAAATTTTAAATAAAAGAAATCGAATTTTTAAAATGGCCCATATCTATAAAACTAAGCGAGATTAATCAAAATGGACAAATTCCCTACGGGGAAAGGGACCGGTCCAAAGTGATATGCAGGATAGGTCCCAAGGGGGCAGGGACCGGTCCGTGGTCGACCAGTTGCCAAAGTTTAGACTCCTTATGACAGTAAGGTGGTGTGTCTAAAAATAGCTTTTCAAATAAACGAATAAAAAATTAAGAATTAAAAATAATCTACTTGGCGTCGAAGTAGGGCTCGATAACTCAACATTCTTCTTGTAAGGCAAACTCTCTACCGTCTAAGCTAATGTTGCTTATGCGTAACGGCTGGCTGATGGTATATATATACACAAATTGCCTGCACTTGTACGTACAAACCATACCTCAATGTGGTAATATTTGAGAAAAAGTGACACGGAGGAAATAAGAAGATAAACAGAGAAAATCTGAAGTAGAATGTTTGTATATGTCTGTTTGATCACTTCTGAAATTATTCATATAGAGACAATCTGACAATGAGAATATAAACAATAATACAATTTAATGGAAGATCACTGATGAAGCCTGTCCATAAAAAGGCAGAAACTAGATCTCGTCTGATTTGCAAATTTAATGTGTTTATAACTTTTGAGGAAGGTTTATTCTTCTTCTTAACCTCAAACCTACTAAATTAGAATTAATAAAAATACATATTAATGACAATATTAATTGTATTTGGTCTATACGACGCGTTTGAAAAAACAACACTTTACTATAGGTAAAGTTATATATTTTTCGTTTCTGTTCATATAATAAACAAAAAGAAAAAACAAACACTACAAGCAAAAAAAATTTAAAAGAAAAAAATAGAAAAGAAAACAACACTAACACACACACAAATATAGTGGAAGTGCCTTGAATATGCCCCCGATTGATCGGTCATGGGATAGGTCCTTTAATGGCAGTTGATTAATTTTTTGCGTTGGCCATAATCAAATTAAAAAATCAATTAAAAATTAGAAAATTACCTCAAAAACTCTGATAATATAAATGAAAAATTAAAAAATTCCCCTTATGCTAAAAACAAAAGTTAAATGAAATACCAATTGTTGAAACTAAAACAGCTCTAACATTAAAAAAAACGTTAAAAAAACTTAAAATAAGAGTTAAAAGAAGTAAATCGTAAAAAAATAAAGTTTAAAATAAATAAAAGGGTAAAATAAATAAGAAAAATATTTTTAATAATATGCCGCGAATATTTCGGTATCGGTCAAGTTTTTTTAGAAGTAACAGTGAAATTGACGGATCGGAAAATACATAGAAAATTAATTCATTCTATTTTGTTCATATTTGTACTAATTTAGTAATATGCCAACGGTTGACCGGTCATGGGATAGGTATCAGGAGGGCAATTGACCCCACATTCCCCGTAGGGAAATAAAAATGGAAAAGAAAAAAACAGAAAAGAAAACAACATTAAATAACATACACAAATATAGTGGAAGTGCCTTGAATATGCCACCGATTGACCAGTCATGGGATATGTCCTTTAATGGCAGTTGACTCGTTTTTTGTGTTGGCCATAATTAAATTAAAAAATCAATTAAAAATTTGTACGTCTTATTACGTCTTCAACCTTTGTTGATCACCTAAATAAAGCGATAAATTAAAATTTCAATATTTGTTCCATAGTAGATTTTCAAAGCCAAATATATTTTGTATACATATTATCGTAATCAGAAGAAAGAGGGTTAACATTAACCCTCGAAGTGGCACATATTTTGAGCCCTTAGTTCTGGCACATGGTGTCTGGCCAGACCCCTATACATTTACATGCATTTGTATGGAAATAAGGGCTGTTTGCCGTTAAATTTTTTACTAAGATAGGAAAATATTTGTTATATTTTGTGTTTCTATTTCTTTTTACTATATTATTAGCTACCTGAGGAAGAAAAAATAGACCTGAAAAAATCTTTGGAATGAAAAGGGCAACAATTTTTTTCTTCTATATATATTTCTCTTTATTATGGGTAAAGTAATAAATGTTTATGACAAAATAGAAAATTATTATGAAGAATACATTGATTTTTTATTCAGAATTTTGCGGAAGGCAACAAAAATATAAATAATCTACTTTTGAATGTTGCTGACAAACAGGATTGTTGTATTTGCAGCAAAAAAAGCGTGTCTTACGGCGTATTTTGTCACCTTGCTGCAGGCAAATTCTGCAATCTTTTTTGGCAGCTAATGTGTCTGGACGACTGCGTGAAGCCACATTAAGGTTTGCTATATTGAGAGGTCTCCCAAAGAACGCTTAAAATGCTATACGAGTTGTTGGTTGAGCCACAATTTGCGGATTATTGATGCGATTTTCAACGTTGGCCAGTACCAATTGCTTTGCAAGTTTATATAAAAATATGCGTCTTCTTTCTTTTCTTGTATTTTCATCATTTAGCTTACATATAATGTAACTTGCCAATGCCATCACATCAATCATGTTGCAGAAAAACGCGTATGTCCAGCGACTGGTTGACCGTTTTGTTGTGTAATGAGTTAGCATTTGATCCATCGTATCGACTCCGGCTTTAGTTGAATTATAAAATAAAATTGCTTCCGGTTTCATGGCTACGCCTTCAACATGTTTCGTGTAATGCACGGTTGAAATTAAATTGACTGCCTTATTTTTTTTGGGCACGTAGCTGCAAAGTGCAACAAGATTTTCATGAAAACCAAACACACTTGAAAGAATTGGTCGTCTGGTGCTCTTCATAACTTCCTTAGGAAGACATCTTTTGTTTGCTCGAATGGTGCCAACAAATGCCAGTCCCATAGCAGCAAGTCGTTTAGCGCCGTTCAATGAGGTGAAAAAATTATCAGAAATAATTGTTCTGCCGCTGTTTGCGTAACAATTTGCGAAATACATTAGAACGTTTTCACCTTGATTTATCTCCCGATTGTCTCCTTCCTTTCCAGTGTATAGTTTTCCTTTCAATGGAAATTTAGTCTTAGCATCGCATGCCCACCAAACTTTGATCCCATACCTTGCAGGTTTTGATGGGATATATTGGGTCAACTTTGTGCGCCCACGATACGGAAACAACTGCTCATCGATGGTGATATTTTCATAAGGTTCATAATAATTTTGCAGATTTTCATTGAGAAAATTCCAAAGGTCCCGGATAGGAGCTGCTTTATCTGTTTGCTGTCGGAATGCCCGCGTACGACTATTATCGAAACGAATATATCTGGACAGAGTAATGAATCGTTTGTGCGACATAGCCGCACGGAATATGGGCAGCGAATCAGAACGCCACAATATACTGGAGTCTTGCATATTATTATGGCTGAGACCAGAAGCCAACAAAATCCCAATGAATGCATCTAGCTCAGAGCTTTTCAAATCAATCCATTTTCTTTGGGTAGACTTTGGATGTTCTTCATTCCATTTTCTAATTGATTCTCGCCCATGCCGATTTGTTTCACTAATGATGACGAACGTAATATTGGTTGAGAAAAATAGCTTGAATACCTCAACTGGATTGGTGAGCCTTGTTTTTGTTCCAGATTGAAAACGCATGATATTATGCTGGCGCAATCGAGATGCAGGGGGTTCAGTTTCTTTCCATTTAGTACCGTCTTTACCATAAAAACAGCCTGAGTCGACTTCATTTGCTGCTTCAGCATCATTTCCACTTTCTTCTTCTTCATCTACGTCTTCATCACTATCATAAAGTTCGTTAGGTTCAATTTCCAAATCATTTTCTATGTCTGATACATCATCTTCTGGCACATAATCAGCAGTGTCGTCACCATCGTTTTCAAAAACATCATCATTTTCATCAGCTTCTACCTGACTTTGAAAATCACGCACTAATGCCTCTGACAATTCGGGTTGCAAATTCGCGCTACGCAAGCGTGTATTATAAATAAATTCCAGTTCATCAGCCATAATATACTAACAATGCAACAAATCTACCTGCGTAAAATTATTCACAAGTTCAAAATTACCGCACAAAAACTAGATTACTTCTTCACTGTTCAACGTTCAATGAATAACTAACTCACAAACAAAATCAGAAGAAAGAAAGAAGCATAAAAGAATAAAGTAAATACAAATTTCCAACTCGTGCCATGTGCTTTGCCTATGCGTTCATACAAAATGCATAGGGGTCTGGCCAGACACCATGTACCAAAAGTAAGGTGAAGATTTTTTATTTGGCTTTTTTATCCTGTTCCAAGGACTTTTTTTCAATTATTAATTTATATATAGAAAGCCAACAATATTTTGGGAGATTACCTGAAATTACAGCCATGTACCTAAAATAGAAGTATGCTAAATTGAAGCATGAAAATGAAATATGTCTGGCCAGAACCATGTGCCACTTCGAGGGTTAAAAAACGTTGAAAATACAAAACTTAAAATTTCTTAGCAAAAAATTATAGAAATTTAAAATAAGAGCTAAAATAAGCAAATCGTAGAAAAATAAAGCTCAAAATAAATAATAGAGTAAAATAAATTAAAAAAATATTTTTAAAAATATGCCGCGAATTTTGTTTTTTATTTCGGTATCGGTCAAGTTTTTTAAAAGCAACAGCGAAAGTAACGAATCAGAAAATATTTAGAAAATTCATTCATTCTCTTTGGTTCATATTTGTACTAATTTAGTAATATGCCTTCGGTTGACCGGTCACGGTATAGGTCCTTGGAGGGCAATTGACTCCTCATTCCCCGTAGGGTAGTTACCGATAATTGGATACATACTGCATTACTTTGTAATGAATACTTCTTATCTTCACCATTATTTTGAAGCATAAAGTAATTTGGTACCGAAAATTTATTGCGTAATGCATTAATCATACATTTTAATGTATACTCCTTATCTTCAGCATTATTTAGAACCACAGAATAATGATTTACCGATAGTTGATTACATAATGCATTACTAAGTAATGCACGGTCCTTACATTTATCATTATTTTAAAACATAAAGTAACGCATTACCGAATGTTCATTACATAATGTATTATAATTAAATATAAAGTAGGACTATTTAAAAATGAATTACTTCGATAATTTTTTATTTAAATTTTGTAAATATTTTTAAAGTTGATGATATTTGTTATTTAGTTGTTACTTTTAAAACGGAAAAATTTATTCGAATTCCATGTAGGATAAAAGCAAGTAACCAATTACTTTTTCATTCCCTATCTGCAACTAAGTAACCCATTATTCTTCATTTTTTTTGTAAGAATACTGGAACAGGCTTATCGCCTGTAAAATTCATCAGTGAAGTAAGGTATAAAGTAATCAGTGCCACTCTATGGCGATACATTACTTTACCCTTTATTTGGTAATGTGTGATTTTGCTGGGTTAGAATTAAAATTAGCTTAACTATAAAAAAATGTTGCTAAAAATTTAAATAATATGCAAGTGCTTGTGCAAATATACATATTACTGACACTTTAGAAAACATATTATTTTCTATTATTGATTATACTTAAATGGATGTCACTACATTGCTAGGTCTGTCAAAAATATTGGAAGATGACAAAGCAAATTGTGTTTTTTTTTGTTTTTTCTTTAATATTTTAAATGTTTAGAAACGCTCCTAGACGAGAACAAGAAATTCTCTTTGAGACAGAGTTTTTTTAAAAAGGTTAAAACAAAATCGACTTACAATCCTTAATATGTGAAAAGTAAATAACATTCTGCATAAATTAATTTAGTACAAATATCTTATCTTTATTATATATTAAGCACGCGAAATCTATTTTTTCGATACTGCATGCAAACAAATGTCTCTCTAACAGTCACTAAAAAACTAGACAATTTTACAAAAAGTACAAAAGTTTGCTAAAAAAAATTGCGATGCCCTTACAGTTGTTTTTGTTTTGGAAAGCGCCCGTGTAACAAAGATCAGATCTGGCCAGATCTTACCAGATCTAATTGGATCTCAAAATTGGGGATAAATTTGAGATCTTATTAGATCTGATCAGATCTAGGCATATCTGGCCAGATCTACCCAGCAAAATCTTTCATTACCAAATAAGTGGTTATATAATAGAAATTCATAGCTCCGCACAACTTATTTTTTGGCGTCTAAACTCATTATTTTTGTTTGGCGTGGTCGTTTTTATAAGTAGTCACGCTTACCAGCTCGCTTACGAAAAAATGAGAAATAAGTAGTTATGAGATTTTGAATAATAAGTGGTACACACATGCTTACAAAAAGTTGAATTATAAGTGGTTATCCGATTGCTTACTTGATTCTTAAAAATAAGGAGTTAAGCAAATACTGTTAGCTTAAGGAAATACATTCAGAAAAATTTAAGTTTTCTCTAGTGTGTAATTTTAGGACTCGTCATAAAAATTTAAACATAAAACATTTTTACATATAATAAATAATAATGTATAAAATTTAACTGTGTAAAAAGAACTTATTTAAACTATTACGAGTAAGTCATTATTTTATATTTAGAAACAATGAATACAATAGGTCGTTATTAGGAAGCCATTATTTTATATTATAAAATAATGCAAAAGGTAATGATATATCATTTTTGGTAATGCAGATAGTAATGAGGTGTCATTACCAATATTTTGCTGGGTAATTAGGTCTCAAAATTGGGGACAAATTTGAGATCTATTTAGATCCAAAAAGATCTGATCAGATCTAAACTTTTTTACACGGGCGTACTAAATAAAGTAAATAAAAACCAAAAACAAAAATTTTTATTTTGGTTTAAAAATAAAATAGAACAGCATATTTAAACAATTTCTTTGTGCGTGCAAACGAATGTCTCAGACTGTATATTACTCATACGTACCCATTCACAAATTTCCCGAAATACGGTACAGCTACATTTGTACCATATTCAATGCAAATTTTCTCGAAAACTAGGCCGAACACATCTCCAATTATTTTCTTACCAATAGAAAATTATCTGCCCGGTGAAAAATGTCCATATATGAACATTTATGGTTCAACCATATATGTATGAATCCGAAAAATGAGGTAACACCTAAGTATATGTTCATATATGGACATTAGGGATATAACTTTTTGTAATTTTTTGCAAATATCAAAATGGCCCTAGCATAGTCGAATAGGCCATTGAAAATTATATAAAAAAATGCTATTACTTTTTCGCAGTTGTCAAAAAAGTTCACCCACCAAACGCGGTAAAGTTTTTAAATGATTTTTTTTTTTTATTTATTTACCTAAAAGGCGCAAAAAAGTTTTTTTATCAATATATCAACCTGCATTTAACATTTGTGTAAATACTTACGAAGCTGAATGTATGTCATTGAAAATTACGTTATGTACTTTAATTGTTTTTATTATTCAAAGAAAATTATTAATGTGTTTCAAATATTAAAGTATTAAAGTAATACAGGACATTTATCCATTATGCAAAACAACGCGCACGTTAAATTTGAAGTTTATGTCTTTTAATAATTAAACAAAATTTTTCAGTTCACTATTTTACTTTATTAATAAAATATTTATAAATTTTTATTTAAAATGAATGTTTTTTTTTTGGGAGATTTTAGAAAATCGTTTTCGTGGGTGAGGTTTTTTATCCGAAATGACCCCAAAATTATTTTTTCGTAAATAACACAACCTTCGCCATCGCGTGGTGCTAGGGCCAAAAATTGGTTATACCCCTAATGGACATATATGAACATATACATTTATTAAATATATGCGAATACATGCGAACGTTGCTGTCCTTTATTATAAGGTTGTACCATAGATATAAATTTATGTATGACATTCAAATTAGGCGCTACATATGTTCCTTTTTTTTTATTCATGGCATTAAATATAATTCCATATTTATTCAAATATGAGTTCCTTTTACATATATGGAAAAATGTATTCTTCGAAATATGTTCATATACAAGTCCCTTTTGCATAAATTGAATAACATATACAGTAGAAGCTCGCAAATTAGAGCTTTCAGTAATTCGAACGTCCAGAAATTAGAATCAATGTTTGCAATACATTAAACGCTCTGAAATTCGAATTTAAAATTCTAATTTCTGAGGGTTTTTTTTTTGGTTATTTGAATACACAGGAAATCCCCAATTTATTTTTATTCTGTTTGAATAAAGTAAAACTAAAAAGGGGAATCACCAAATTATATATGTTTTTCCCTATTTGTTTTTTTTTTTGTCGCATTTATGTACATTTTTGGCTAGTTTATTTGTGAAATTTGATACGCGTGTACATATTATTTGGCAGTCTCTATTAAATAGTGAAAGTGTATCATTTAAAATGTTAAATAAACGTAAAAAAAACACTTTATCATTGGAAACTAAAGTCAAAATATTAGAAAAGATTGACAAAGGCGTTCAAGGGAACCGGTTAGCCCTAGATTTTAATGTGAGAACATCTTCAATCAGCTACATCAAATCACATAGAATAGCAATATGAAATGCTGTTTCAAACACATATCAGGAGGCAAACAATAAATCTTTGCACAGCGCTGAATATCCAAAAATGGAAAGTCGTCTGTATGAGTGGTTTTTAAATCAACGTGAAAAAAGTGTACATTGACTGGGCCAATATTAAAAGAGAAAGCTAAACTAATATTTAGAGAGGAATATCCCGATAAAGATGAAAATGCATTCCGGGCAAGTGAGGATGGTTTACCAAATTTAAGAAGCGACACGGTATCCGTTTTTTTTAAATTTGTGGCGAGATTCTTTCCAGTGATGTTGCTTCAGTCACTCCTTTTATTCATCGATATCGTGCAAAGATCGCTGAGATGGGTTTAATGGAGTCACATATATATAATGTCGACGAAACCGGATTATTTTTTCGTTGCCTACCAGACAGAACCTACGTCTCTGCTTTTGAAAAAAACGCCTCTGGACATAAAATTCAAAAAGACAGAATTTCATTCCTACTTGGTGCAAACTCTGATGGATCACACAAATTAGTTCCATTGGTAATTGAAAAGCAAAAAAACCCAGGTGTTTTAAAAATTTCAATAATCATCTGCATTACAACTTATCAAAAAATGCTTGGATGACTTCTCGGATTTTTCACGAATGGTTTCACCGAATATTTATTAAAGAGGTAAGCAAAAATATTGATTTCAGGTTCAGTACATAATTTTAAAATTTTTTTCCATTCACAGGTGATCCGCTTTTCTCAGGAAAATAATTTGCCTTCGAAAGCCATTTTGCTTATAGATAATTGCTCCGCTCATACACCCATTGAGAAACTTAAAAGTGACGATGGAAACATAGTTGCATTATTCTTTCCACTAAATGTGACAGCAGCTTTACAACCAATGGATCAAAACCCTATTAAGTTAACAAAGCTCAATTACAGAAGTATGTTTCTTTTTCAGTTAATTGCTGAAGGTGGTGAACTGAAGAATCATTTGAAATCCCATTCGATCCGCAATGCTATATTATTACTGAAACAAGCTTGGGATGCGGTACCACAAAGTGTTATGAAGAAATCTTGGTCAAAGTTGTCCAATTGGGACTCTAACCAATACGACAGCGACGATGACGTGCCAATAGCACAATTGTTGCAAATAGATCAGGACTGCAACGAAGTTATTCAGATAACTCAAGCTCTTTTAAAAGAAATAGCTCCCAACGTTTGCATCGGTATAGAAGACATCGACAGATGGAATGAAGATATGTTTGATATACGGATCTGTTTATGTTCTCAGTAGCGATGGTGAGTCTTCAGATAGCAGCGAAGACGACGTTGTTGCAGTATCATCAGTTGTCTCTAATACTACAGCCATTGAAAGCGTAAATAATTTAATAAAATGGTGCAATAACAGTGAATTGTTTTCAACTAAGCACATAAGTAATCTTTTGGCTCTCCGTAATGATATTTCGGATTTAAAGAAACCAAAAAAACAAACAAATATAACTGATTATATGTCAAACAAAGATTAGTTGTTAACTTGGCCATTGTTTAATTTTAATTGTTTAATTTTTTTTAAATACAGTTTTTAATTAAAAAAAATACATGTGATGTAATTGGACTGCATTGCTATGTTTTGTTGCCATTCGTTTTTTTTTTATATTCATATTTTTAATTTAAAAAAATACATTTGATGTATTGGACTGAATTGTTGTGTTTTGTTTTCTTGTTTTTATCAAATAAAATTGAATTAAAAAATATTAAAAAGAGTTTTATTTAAGTTTTTGGAAGTAAATGTACTCATTTTTGTTTTCGAAAAAAAAACGTCCAGAAATTAGAATAATTCAGAAATTAGAATTGCCTCAAAAAAAAGCGGTTCTAATTTGCGAGCGTCTACTGTACTTTTATATTTGTCCATATATGAGTGCCATTTCCATATATGAAATAACAGATGCTTCCATATATGTCTGTATATGAAATTTTTTCCATATATGGAATCACATATACTTCCATATATGTTCATATAAAATCCATATATGTTCATAAAAAATCCATATTTGTTCATATGTGTCCATACATAAACCACATATGAACATGTTTGAGCGTATATGAACATTTTTCACCGGGTGGAGATTTTTTTTTTAAATATTTAAAAAATAAAAACAGTAAGGTGTTTTTTGATAAATTGAGTTTTTTATAAAAACACTAAAAATCCAAATTCAGAACTTGTTTTAAGTTTTTTTAATTCAGAAAATAGCACGTGAAAAACTCTATAGATTGTGTTTAATTTTGAGCTCTTGGCATATTAACTAAAAACGCTTTTAAATTTTTTCAAAATTTCACCACGCCTACCTTGCCCATTTTGTAGAAAAGTAAAAAACAAGTAAGGATTCTGCTTATATAGCGAAAATTTGACATTGATACGACATATGTTTTACAGTAGCGGGGCAGTTGGTGTGGAAAGCCACATATGTATTCCAAAATTGACTATGTTGTCTAAAGATTTTACTGGAAAATTTAATTTAAAGGTATTTTATTGAAGAATTGTTATTGATTGTACGTACTTCTTAACATGCATTCATATGCATTTACGTTAGTATCTTGACAAGGTTTTCATTACATTAAAATATAATTGTTTTGTTTGAAATGTTTACCACATACGTACAATATATGAATTTAATTTTGGTTATTATATTTGATATACATATATTTCAAGAACAAACATAACAATGGTTTTCATAAACAAATGAACAGGTACTTGTTAAGGCACACGATTCAAAATTAGCATAACTCAAATATACACTGGTTGCAGGAAGCACTTAATTCACTTTCCTTAATGTACTTAATTGTGTATGATGCCCTATAAATATTTTATAAAATATATTAAAAAATATTACTTTGTTATTTTAGTTCCCAGAAAAATGTTCTGTTCCGAAGAATTGTTGGCAAAATAGCTACTCCCCGATTAAAAAACAATAAAAATAGTAATATTTACACACAGAAAATAAACTGGTTGGAGTTCTATCAGAACCAACGAAATTTTTCGTTACTCGGCTAAAAATCTGCATATATGGGATTCATACTGGTTTAATGTATCGTATGTTCGTTCATGATCATAAACACGAATGCTTTTCCATATATGGATACATAAATTTCCATACATGCATCCGTATATGTCCACTTAAAAAAGCGACCCCTACGTTCGGCAACCAATATAAAAAAAAAAATCTACTGGGTTTATCGAAAAACTTCCTTAGCAAAAGTTTAATAATTGTTTGCAAGCTTTAATTTTCTGACATTAGGGTTATACATTAGGGTGGTAGCAACCGAGATCTGGTGGCTAACTACTAGAATGGGATACTTGGCCCTTAGAGCAAAACACTGGTCTCCTCGAGAGAAAAACATAGATGTATCATACTTTGAGATCCGACTGTAAATGCCAAAGATATAACGAAAAATGTAAAATGGCGACCCCTACGTTCGGCAAAAAAAAAATAAAAAAATTTTTTTGAGACATCCTTGCAAAAATACTTGATATTGCAGGGTGTACGGCGAACTTTTTTTTTTTTGCCTGTTAGGTGGTACGCTCTAATGTCCCATAGTATCCCTACGGGAAATTTTAACAAACTGTCACCGAACTGGCCCCTTTATATGAAATAGACTGGTCACTTTTACATGGCGTTGTCATAGGAGGTGGAAATTGACCCCTTGTGACATGTCACAAGACAAATCCCAGGACAGGTCCCTGAAATTGAGAGTTCAGTAACCTGTCCTAGGATTTGTCTTGTGACATGTCAGAAGGGGTCAATTTGCACCTCCTATGACAACGCCATGTAAAAGTGACCAGTCTATTTCATATAAAGGGGCCAGTTCGGTGACAGTTTGTTAAAATTTCCCGTAGGGATGTTAATCGTGCAAATAATTATTCTGGTTTTTTTCTTAACCGGTTAATCGAACAAAATTTTAAAATTAATCGATTAATCGAAAAAATTTTTCTGTAAAATAATATACATACACTTGTTGTACCTTTAATAATTTTATTTAAAAAAAGGAACAAAAATAAATTCAGTAACTATTCATAAAAATAAAGAAATGTGATAATTGAGATCAGATTTTGTCAATATTTTTATTTTTTCTATCCCCTTTTTCACATATTCAAATTTTATCCAAATCATGGAGATCGACACCGCAATGAGTTAAAGAGTTAAAGAAGAATATAAGACACCGTACATTAATTTGTATCTCTTTCACACAAATCATATTGTTAAACTTTTTTCAATTAAAACGGTTTGTTAAATTATTTCAAAAGGTGTCAATTAAATATTAATGCAATAGAGTAAATAATTGCTCAAAACTACAATTTGCTTGAAATTTTTTTTATTCTATCGCTCAAAAGCATTACATAAAACACACACAAAAAAATAAAAACTAATTTCAATCATGAAAACTGCCTATTCAATTAAATTTATCGTTGAAATTCCTCCAATCACAAAAATTGTCCATTCAATTAAAAATTTGTAGCTCTTTAATTGGGTAAATTTCCAATAAAAAAAATGTTTCATTTGATTAGGATTTTTATTGTTTTTTTATATGCATTTGATTAAAAATAAATTCATTCGATTAAAAATTTATCAATATTGTATATCTTCTAAATAGCATATTATATGAAAATTTCTGTCTCAGAAATTAGTTTTCTTCTCTTTTCTGAAGCAAGATGACTCTGTCAAAATTTTTTTTGAAAATTAAATTTTTTAGTAGGTTTAAGGTTAAGAAGAAGAATAAACCTTTTCTTCAAAAGTTATAAACACATTAAATTTGCAAATCAGACTAGATCCAGTTTCTGCCTTGTGTATGTACAGGCTTAATCTGTGATCTTCCATTAAATTGTATTATTGTTTATATTTTTATTGTCAGATTGTCTCTATATGAATACTTTCAGAAGTGTTCAAACAGACATATACAAACATTCTACTTTAGATTTTTTTTTTTTGTTTATCTTCTTATTTCCTCCGTTAACTAATTGTATTTGGTAGGCTGGGTCGATTTGTGGGGAGGCAAAAAAATCGCCCATGGCTCAGGGAAAATCGTATTCTAGGGATCAAAATAAGAAACTTTGCCGAAGGAACCATACCTCTAAAACGAATTCTACTACCCCCAACTGTTGACTTTTGTCCCGTAGGGTCAAGTTTTGAAAAATCCCACTTTGACCCATTTAGAGTGCCCCAATCGAGTCCAAATGTATGACCGACCCCCACTAACTTTGGAGGGCCGATCCACCCATGCCAGTGGTACACCCCCTGGAACTCCCCTGGGGGGTTCCCCATACAAACATTTTAAAAAATCACCATTTTTGGCACTTTATTTTATTATTTTTTATTTATTTTATTTATTTTTATTATTTTATTTATTTTTTCTCTTTAGAAATTTATTTAGTCAGAACATATGTAAATGAAAAAATTAATTTAACTTAGTAATAGAAAAGAAAATAAAAAAAATTACTGTTTGAAGTCTTTTTTGCTTTCAAGTCTGGGCATTTTTTCTTTTCTATTACTAAGTTAAATTAATTTTTTCATTTACATATGTTCTGACTAAATAAATTTCTAAAGAGAAAAAATAAATAAAATAATAAAAATAAATAAAATAAATAAAAAATAATAAAATAAAGTTACAAAAATGGTGATTTTTTAAAATGTTTGTATGGGGAACCCCCCAGGGGAGTTCCAGGGGGTGTGCCACTGGCATGGGTGGATCGGCCCTCCAAAGTTAGTGGGGGTCGGTCATACATTTGGACTCGATTGGGGCACTCTAAATGGGTCAAAGTGGGATTTTTCAAAACTTGACCCTACGGGACAAAAGTCAACAGTTGGGGGTAGTAGAATTCGTTTTAGAGGTATGGTTCCTTCGGCAAAGTTTCTTATTTTGATCCCTAGAATACGATTTTCACTGAGGCATGGGCGATTATTAAATCGACCCGCCCTAGTATTTGGTCTACATGACGAGTTTGAAAAAACAACACTTTACTATAAATAATACCCTGACCACATAGTGGTGTAGGGTATAAATAAAAAATGCCTTGTTGGCAGTCCGTCTCCAATATACACAAATTGCCTGCACTGGTACGTAAAAACCATACATCAATGTGGCAACATTTGCGAAAAGGTGACACGGAGGAAATAAGAAGATAAACAAAAAAAATCTAATGTAGTATGTTTGTATATGTCTGTTTGATCTATTGGATTAATTTTTAATTGACACCTTTTGAAATAATTTAACAAATCGTTTTAATTGAGAAAATTTGAACAATATTTTTTTGTGTGCAAGAGAGAAACATCAGCATATTGTTGTTGTTTTTCGTTAGGTTTATTTATGTGGTTGCTTTTATAAATGTTTATGTATTAGTAGCAGATATTTTAAATTAATTTTTATAAAATTCTCGGTAAGTTTATTATTTTATTTAGTTAAATATTTTAATTTTGCCATATTACAATAAATCTGAATATTCTTTTATTCTGAACATTATTGTAAACTACAATAATAATGTAATTTTAGAAATTTTGTTTAAAAAATTTAAAATCAATAATTAAATTAAACAAAAAAATCGCAAAAAATTAATTAAATACTATTTTAAATAAAATAAATTTTAAACAATCATCTTAATTTTTGCGTTAAAAATACAAAAATTGTTTTTTCGGACTTTCTATATTTTCATATATTTAGTTAAGTTATTTAGTTAGTTATTTAGTTATTTAGTTAACTAAATATATGAAAATCTATTTTATTTAGTTTTCAACAAGAACAAACTATTTTTTTTTTATTTTCAAAAAATTTTGACAGAGTCCTTATGTTTCAGAAAAAAAACCGAAAACTAATTTCTGTGAGATATATTTTCATATAGGTATAAATCTATCAAATGAATGAAAATTGCATGCAGGTTTTTAATAAAATTCAATGTTATGAAATTCAAGCTAAAAATAAAGAAATATATTTTTTTATAGTTGGCATGACAATTACAACTTTATCCAAATTAATAATGTGTTTATAACTTTGAAAAATATTTATTATTTTTCTTAGCCTAAAACCTACTTAATTAAAATTAATAAAAATGCATATTAATTACAATATTAATTGCATTTGGTCTATATGACGCGTTTGAAAATACAACACTTTATTACATGGAGCATTAATTATAATTAATAATTCTAGTAATCATTAATTACAATAATTGAATGCTTCACTTGCCAAATCGATTAACTCCACTTTCAGAATTTACAAAAATTTTAATTTCAAAACACTTTATTGACTCCTGGCTGTATAATATTCAAAACGAATTTCTCTGACAATAAATATTAACACTACTAAATGACAAAATTTATAATTTAACAGGAATTTTTATTTTCTCATTTTTCTCATTGTGAATCATTCAGTTTTCTTTATTGAGTTAATCGATTTGGCAAGTGAAGCATTGAATTATTAATAGGCATGTTCGTTTACTTACTACAAGTTACTACTTTTACTACAGCTGGAAAAGATCAATACAAAAAGTAAATAAAACTTTCCAATTGTAGTAAAAGTAGTAATAATTTCGAGTAAACGAACATACTGAATGCTTTCGTTTAACATCAACCTTTAAAAAGTCGTAAAAAATAATTAAAAATGTATTATACGTAAATAGATACTACTACTTTACGAGATAAGTCACAACAACAGAGTTGTAATTTGGAAGATGACAAAGCAAACTGTGATATTTTTATGTTGTTTTTGTTTGGGACCTAAGATGTTTATTAACGCTCCTACTTGAAAACATGAAATTCTCATTGATTTGAAGCTATCAAATATTTCTAGAAATTCTAAAAGGTCGTCCCTTGATTAGTTTTTTAGGCCAGAATGAAATCCGAATAGCTACAAGCATCTAGCAAATTATTTATCATAGTTTTTAAAAAAGTTTTGAGATATTTACTTTAATAAAAAGTTTATATCTTTTAAACATTTTAGTAATTTTCTATCAATTTCGATTAATCGATTAATCGTATGAATTTAATCGAATTATTCGTTATTCGAAATTTGGCCTTACCACAAAAAAAAGTCGCCGTACACCGTCCAGTCTAAATTATTTCTGCAAGGACGTTTAAAAAAAGTTATTTTGTCGCATACTTGGGATTTTTTCATTGGCATTGAAATTTCATTATCATTAGTTGACTAATGCTAATGGCAAAAAAATTTCATTACCATTTAATGGTACTGAAATTTTCTGGCATTAGAATTTGTAATACTAATGCTAATTAAATCGCACTAATGCCTTAAAAACTATGAGCAATTGAGTAAAAAAAAGCATTTGTTTACAAAAAAAAAGGGGAATGGATAGATTACTTTTTTTCAACTAGCCACCGAACTTTGTTCTATGAAATGGGTGTTTTAGTCCCTAGATTATAAATTTTAAAAAACCACACTAAAAAAATTGCAAAATAATCGCGGAACATGAAAAAAGACTTTATGGTACAAAATTATAATTAAAAAACTTAATCACTGATTTTTATTCTACAAACAAACATACTGATGTAAAAATTTTTCTTTTTGGAAATTGTTTTTCCGCGACTTTTTTCGAGATTTCTTTTTCAATTAATCACAGAACTTTGTTCTATGAATTGGGTATTATAGTCCCAATTGAATTATGGTACAACAATTGAATTAAAAAACTTAATCAGCGATTTTCATTCTGCAAACAAACATACTGATGTAAAAATTTTCCTTTTTGTAAATTTTTTTCCGCGCTTTTTTCGCGATTTCTTTTTTTAATTTAAAACCACACTTAACAAATTGCAAAATAATCGCGGAAAGCGAAAAAAGACTTTATGGTACAAAAGTTGAATTAAAAAACTTAATCAGCGATTTTTATTCTGCAAATATACATACTGATGTAAGAATTTTCCTTTTTGGAAATTTTTTATCCGCGACTTTTTTCGCGATTCCTTTTTTCAATTAATCACAGAACTTTGTTCTATGAATTGGGTATTATTGTCCCTAGATTATATATTTAACAAAACCGCACTTAAAAAATTGTAAAATAATCGTGAAACGCGAAAAAAGATTTTATACTACAAAAATTTAATTAAAAACTTAATCAGCGATTTTCATTCTGCGAACAAATATACTGATGTAAGAATTTTCCTTTTTGCAAAATTTCTTTTGCGCGGCATTTTTTCGCGGTATTTTTTGCAACTAGCCACCGAACTTTATTCTATGAATTGGGCTTATAGACCCTAGGTAATGATTCTAAATAACCACAAGTAATAAATTGCAAAATAATCGCGGACGCGAAAAAAGGCTTTATGGCACAAAAATATATAAAAAACTTAATCAGCGATTAACAGTCTGCAAACAAAAATGCAACTTTTGTACAATAAAGTCTTTTTTCGCGTTTCGCGATTATTTTGCAATTTTTTAAGTGTGGTTTTTTAAAATTTATAATCTAGGGACTATAATACCCAATTCGTAGAACAAAGTTCTGTGATTAATTGAAAAAAGAAATCGCGAAAAAAGTCGCGGAAAAAAAATTTCCTAAAAGGAAAATTCTTACATCAGTATGTTTGTTTGCAGGATTAAAATCGCTGATTTAGTTTTTTAATTCAACTTTTGTGCAATAAATAAAGTCTTTTTTCGCGTTCCGCGGTTATTTTACAATTTTTTAAGTGTGGTTTTTTAAAATTTATAATCTAGGGACTATAATACCCAATTCATAGAACAAAGTTCTATGATTAATTAAAAAAAGAAATCGCGAAAAAAGTCGCGGAAAAAAAATTAAAAAAAGGAAAATTCTTACATCAGTGTATTTGTTTGCAGAAAAAAAATCGCTGATTTAGTTTTTTAATTCAACTTTTGTACTACAAAGTCTTTTTTCGCATTCCGCGGTTATTTTGCAATTTTTTATGTGTGGTTTTTTTAAATTATAATCTAGGGACTATAATACCTAATTCATAGAACAAAGTTCTGTGATTAATTGAAAAAAGAAATCGCAAAAAAAGTCGCGGAAAAAAAATTCCAAAAAGGAAAATTCTTACATCAGTGTATTTGTTTGCAGAATAAAAATCGCTGATTTAGTTTTTTAATTAAACTTTTGTACTATAAAGTCTTTTTTCGCGTTCCGCGGTTATTTTGCAATTTTTTATGTGTGGTTTTTTTAAATTATAATCTAGGGACTATAATACCCAATTCGTAGAACAAAGTTCTATGATTAATTGAAAAAAGAAATCGCGAAAAAAGTCGCGGAAAAAAAATTCCAAAAAGGAAAATTCTTACATCAGTGTATTTGTTTGCAGAATAAAAATCGCTGATTTAGTTTTTTAATTCAACTTTTGTACCATAAAGTCTTTTTTCGCGTTCCGCGGTTATTTTGCAATTTTTTAAGTGTGGTTTTTTAAAATTTATAATCTAGGGACTATAATACCAAATCCTTAAAACAATGATCTGTGATTAATTGAAAAAAGAAATCGCAAAAAAATTCGCGGGAAAAAAATTTACAAAAAGGAAAATCCTTACATCAGTATAAATATTTATTTGCAGAATGAAAATCGCTGATAAAGTTTTGGTACCATAAAGCTTTTTTCGCGTTCCGCCATTATTTTGCAATTTTTTAAGTGTGGTTTTTGTAAAATTAGAATCTGGTTACTATAATACCCATAACTCATACCAAAGACTGGTGGTTAGTTTGAAAAAAAAAAGTTTGCGAAAATAATTTTGTAAAAAGTAAAATTCTTGCATCAATATATTCCTTTGCACAATGTAAATCGCTGATTAAGTATTTTAATTAATTTTTTATACCACAAAACCCTTTTCGCATTCCGCATTTGCAAGCTCAGAAATGAATTTGAAATCTATAAAATGACGTTTACAAATGCCAATTCTTTCTTATAATTGAGGCATTAGTAATCGTAATGAATTTAATATACAATTGGAATTAGTAATGAAATCGATGTATTTCAAAGCATTAACATTAGTCCAAGTAATAATAATGCCAAAAATTTCATTAGCATTAGTTTCGATTTAATGGTAATGAAATCACCAATTAATTTGTCCAAATAATTAATTAGTCTCATGTATGTTTTGTCGTTATATATTTGGCATTTACAGTCGGATCTTAAAGTATGATACATCGATGTTTTTCTCTCCGGGGGACCAATATTTTCTAGTATTTAACAACCAGACCTCAGTTGCTACCACCCTAATATCAGAAAATTAAAGCTCGCAAAAAATCGTTAAACTTTTGATAAGAAAGTTTTTCGATATATCCAGCATAAATTTTTTTATGTTTTTTGTTGCCGAACATAGGGGTCGCCTTTTTAAATTTTTCCTCATTGGATTTTTCATTTATAGTAAAATACAGGTCTACTGGCCCTAGCGTTTATTGATGTTGTCATTTCGACAACATGCCTGTAAAAGCTGAAAATCCGACGCATTGCCAGTGCATGCACTATCGTCTCCAATATAGGGCTGACATTGTGTCGTTTGTATTTTTCTACCTCTGCAGTTAAATAGAAATGTAGACGACTGTTATATCAAAATATTTTTTGAATTATTTGAAATCGACAAAAACTTTGAAAATTGTGGGTGTTCAAATACAAAAAAAAATTTTTTTTTTTTTAATTTAAGTAGTGAATAAAACCGCGAATTTAAAATATAACTTGAAAATTGGGATTCACAACAGATGGCGTTTACACATGGTTTGTGTCTTTAATAATTTATATGGTATTTTGGAGGGTAAACATCTGTCATTTATTCTCACTTAGTCATTGAAAGAAATTGTGTAACTAATAAAGTTTTTTTGCTTCGAAAATGTCGAATTTTAAAAAAAGTGCAACTGAAGCACATCGATTGCTCACCGAAGTTTATTAGGCCGGGTCGATTTGTGGGGAGGCAAAAAAATCGCCCATGGCTCAGGGAAAATCTAGGGATCAAAATAAGAAACTTTGCCGAAGGAACCATACCTCTAAAACGAATTCTACTACCCCCCAACTGTTGACTTTTGTCCCGTAGGGTCAAGTTTTGAAAAATCACACTTTGACCCATTTAGAGTGCCCCAATCGAGTCCAAATGTATGACCGACCCCCACTAACTTTGGAGGGCCGATCCACCCATGCCAGTGGCATACCCCCTGGAACTCCCCTGGGGGGTTCCCCATACAAACATTTTAAAAAATCACCATTTTTGGCACTTTATTTTATTATTTTTTATTTATTTTTATTATTTTATTTATTTTTTCTCCTTAGAAATTTATTTAGTCAGAACATATGTAAATGAAAAAATTAATATAACTTAGTAATAGAAAAGAAAAAATAAAAAATTACTGTTTGAAGTCTTTTTTGCTTTCAAGTCTGGGCAATTTCGCACGGCTCTCTAATGTCGTCGCCATAACAGCCTCTACATTTTCCGGTATAACTCGTTTGGAAACGCTAGCTAGCAATTGAACGTGTCGTTCTGTTTCTTGTATGTGTGATGGAATTTTTGGATCATTAAACGGTGGATCATCTTGATTTAAATATTCTTTCAAAGTATCGTATGGAATGCTTCGCGTGAATGGTGGTTCAAATACGTCATTTATGTCATTCATATTGATCATTTCCGTGTAACTTGTGCAATAAAAGTTTATATCTGGTTTTTTATAAGTTCTAAGTCCCGTTGGGTCGTCAACATCGGTTCGATAGCGTAGAATTATCTTGATAGCACAGTCGCGCTTTTCTTTGCTATCATCAAACAACATTGATAACAAGATATTTTCCGAATGCGCATAATATGAATTATCTGTAATTACTTTATAGACAATTTTGCGTAAACGAGGTTCTAGAAATCTTGACCAACTAATGAATTTGAAAAATAATCTACTACCGTACACGACAGAGCTGTAATACTTGATATTGAAGTACATTGGCACATAACATGTAATTATAAATTCAACCAGTATTCTTAAATTTGCATCTGGATTTTCCGTTGTCACATATAATCGTAATAGTCTAGCGGCCTTGGTGAGCCACCGAGAATGTACAATTTTCCCTGGTTTGATGTTTGGCAGATCCACTGAAACCACGCCGCTAGAAATTGCATGGGCCATGTCGTATAAGTACTTGGAATCGGTGGAAAATTCAATTTTTTCTGGAGCAGGGGGCATATTTTTCAACTCAATTTTCTGAAAGCCGTCCACCACCTGAAAACAATTAAAAACGGTTGACAATTATAATAAATGCGTGATGGCAATAACTTACCGGAAGAGTTTCACAAGTTTCGATTTGACGGCTCAATTTTCCGGTTGCCGATCTTGGTCCAGTGCTGGTTGATTTATCCAAAGCTTCAAACAAATGCCGAAACGGAAGTTCGTTGAAGTGTAGAAGGCAAACGAACCAATGCAATGGTCTTTTTAACAGCAATTCGAATCGTCGTATAATTCCACCGTTTGGGCCAGTGTTTGTTGGCTCACCGTCAGTGCATATGCCAATTAATTCATCCAGTGATATATTTTTATCGTTGAAAAAATCATTTAATTTGGTTGTTTTGTATTCAGCGGTTTCATGTTCCAGTCTTACGTAACCAATCAATTCAGAATTCGGTTCTCTCAAAATAACAAGATGAGGTTCTTTTACCATTCTAGTATGATACTTCTCATCAATTGTATCTCTCGTTAAAGTATCATCTTTTCTGCCATCGAATGAAAATGCTAACAAATTGGTATCATCTAACCGTTTGCGAAGCACTTCTTGTCTGCATTTCTCTTTTTCTCGGCGAACTTTCGATTTATCCATGATGAGAGGTTTGCCATGGATATCTTTCATTTTAAAATCTTGGAAAAGAGCTGTTCCCATTGCTGATGCTACTCTATCAGGCATGCCAAATCTGTCACATACCAAGGCAAAGTTAAAACAATCGTATCTCTGTGTGTATTGTGAACTTGTGCTTATATCCAAATCTTCTTGAACCGGTGGCGGTGCGTATGTTGAATCATCGGGATCTTGGTATGTTGGCATTGATGACATAGACGTTGCTCCTTGCTCTTCAATTTCCATCGCAAATCCATCCATTGTTCGACTTCTCTGATTATGTTGATCGTGCATAAACTCTTTGAGGCGTTCGGGAACCAAACCGCATGCACATGGAGCTGCCTTCAAATCGCATTTACATGTTCCAATGAAAAAAATTGTTTCCAGAGATTTTACATACTCTGGTTTGTTTCTTCTCTTGATTTGCTCTTGATATTTGTCAAGCAATCTATTCAATTTATTACATACACTTTTTTTCAGCATTATTTCCGTACCAAGTTTTTCCCAAATTCCAATCAACTTATCTTGTACTTGAATAGTGAATGCTTTATAGGACAACTTTTTTGTTCGGGTTCTCGATAGTTGTTGATGTTGTTATTGCTTCATCTTGCGGTGTAGAGGATGGTGGATTCATTGTAAACTTCTTGATTTGGAATGATTTTTTTTAAAATATTTTTTTATCTCAAATTAGCACTTCACACTTCGAGTTCTTCACAACGACTTAATGCATTCACAAAAACTGTTGCGTTATATATGGTCTAGGAGACGAGGTAATAAGAATGAAATGGTAATTTCAATTCTACCTGTAACCGATTTTGTTGTCAAAACTGCCCATAAAGTACTTACATGTAAATTAAACGTTAATCTGACCACAAATTCTGTTAAGCAAGTGCGCCTTTTATTACTTCTGGAAAATTCTTTACGATAATTTTATGCTCAATTCTACCTGTAACCGATTTAGCTTAAGTAAGTTTACGACATGCAGCTGTGTCTTGTGGTGGCTTAAAAAACCCACACAACCTATTTTACGACCTGCAACAGAACGACACGTTCAATTGCTAGCTTGCGTTTCCAAACGAGTTATACCGGAAAATGTAGAGGCTGTTATGGTGACGACATTAGAGAGCCGTGCGAAATTGCCCAGACTTGAAAGCAAAAAAGACTTCAAACAGTAATTTTTTTTATTTTCTTTTCTATTACTAAGTTAAATTAATTTTTTCATTTACATATGTTCTGACTAAATAAATTTCTAAAGAGAAAAAATCAGAGACCCAAAATAACTGTTATATTTCTAAAAAAGTCACCACCCAAATTTATTTAATTATAATATTTCAATAATGCACTATATTTTATAAATCATATTGCACAAAAAAATCACAAAGTTTGGCAAAGATTTTAATTTTTTAAAATTTTATATTTTACTCTATAAATTTCTGTTGTTTTTTTGATTTTTATTTTAAAACTTTTTATAAAAGTTACAGAATGATTTTTTTGAAAAAATTAAGCAGTAACTTTTTTATTTGATAATAAAATAAAAATTAAAAATTGATCTAAATTGAATGCCGGAAGGTGATGGAATATACATATTTACTCACTTTAAATCACTGTTCAATCTTTTATTAACACTAGTTGACATCATCAGGATATTATAATTGTTGAAGTCATTGGTTCTATGGCTTTTGATTTGTATTCTTAATTGTTATTTTTTGATAAAGAAAAAAAATCACAAAATAACTTTTATTATTTTTGAAAAAATAAAAATCGTGTTTGGATTGTTTTTGTTTGAATTTAAAATAAAAATCAAACAGAGCAAATAAACAGAAAATTAAAAATACTCAAACAAGAAATAATTGTAAAACAATCACTTTTTTGAATAAAAGTTATAACTGTTACGTCCCTGGAAAAAATAAATAAAATAATAAAAATAAATAAAAAATAATAAAATAAAGTGCCAAAAATGGTGATTTTTTAAAATGTTTGTATGGGGAACCCCCCAGGGGAGTTCCAGGGGGTATGCCACTGGCATGGGTGGATCGGCCCTCCAAAGTTAGTGGGGGTCGGTCATACATTTGGACTCGATTGGGGCACTCTAAATGGGTCAAAGTGTGATTTTTCAAAACTTGACCCTACGGGACAAAAGTCAACAGTTGGGGGGTAGTAGAATTCGTTTTAGAGGTATGGTTCCTTCGGCAAAGTTTCTTATTTTGATCCCTAGAATACGATTTTCACTGAGCCATGAGCCGCCCTAAAGTTTATCCTGAATATTTTCCATTGATTGTGGTAATTTTGACACGGATGACAAAGACCGCCCAGGTCAGCCAAAAAAGTTGGACGATGTTGTATTGGAGGCATTACTCGGTGAAGATTGTTGTCAAACTCAGGAAGAACTTGCATAGTTATTGGAAGTTACTCAAGAAGCATTTTCGAAACATTTGCAAGCAGCAAGATTCATATAAAAGCAAGGAAATTGGGTACCACACCAGTTAAAACCGAGAGACCTTGAAAGATGATATTGCATGTCTGAAATGCTACTTCAACGCCATAAAAAGAAGTCGTTTTTGCATTGCGTCGTTACTGGCGATGAAAAATGTATCCGTTGTGACAACCGGAAGTGCAAGAAATCGTATGTGATCACTGGGACCTGTACTGATCACAGGGACCTGTACTGGATAATTGATTCATTTGAGGCGAGCAAGGGCCGAAAGACGCCCGAAATACACGACCCGACATGAAGCCGTAACATTCCATGATGACATTGCTCGGCCACATGTTGCAAAACCGGTTAAAAACTACATATTTATAAAATAGTGGTTGAGAAGTTTTGCCTCATCCGCCTTATAGACCATATCTTGCCCCGTCCGATTACCATTTGCTTCAGTCGATGAAGAATGCTCTCACTGGGATACGCTTCACTTCGAAACAGGTTATCCGAAATTGGCTTGATTCGTTCTTGGAAAAGATGGGAAAAGTCATAGCTAACGATGGCCAAACCAGTGTTTCACAATAAACGCCCAAAATTTGTCAAAAATTTCTCATATTTAAGTTATACACCCAATAAAAATGGCTTTATACAAAGGGCTCTATAGATTATTTGTGTTCAAAATATAATAAAAATCGGGAGATCCTCGGTCAAATTTTTTTAAATCCCATGGAATTTGTGATGTATATGGCCTGGGAAAGTTAAAAAACTTAATGCAACCGTTGTAGTTTAACATGGTTTTTGATTTTTTTCATTGTGTAATTTACAATTATTGCACCAAAGTTTTTAAAATTTTAATTTCTGCCTGAAATACATGTAACATCAAAGTTTTTACATCGCGAAGATTTCGTATCTCATTCAAATATCAAAATTAATTTTGTGTTAATATATTTTAGTATATATAAAAAATATTAAAGAAGGAAAGAAAAAGGGAAAAGTTTTTGCCGTAACTAAATAACGCACATCATAAAGAAACGCATTATATTTGCTAAAATATTTACAAAACCATACACAGAAAAGCAAATATATGCGCACTTAAAAATACCAATGAACGATCCAGTTCAAATTGCAACTTACTGTAGGCGTTGTTGCATCACCTTTTGGGTACCCAATAAAGGCCTGCATGAATGCATTTAAAATACTCTTTGAAACATTCACTACATTTTTTGCAATTCAGAAATCTGAATGTTTTCTAGATTGATTTTAGATCATAAATTAATATCACTTTCTGTTCAAATTATTTTTCAAATTAAAGAAAGATGATACAATTTTCACAAGTAAATTACAAAGAATAAAAAATTTGACATCGTCAGTGTCATTTGCCTTGATTGGGTTAAACATTGATAATCGTCTACTTATGTGAAAGTTGAAAGCAAATCGAATATATTAACAACTCAACTTAGACTAACATCAACGAAATCTAACAATGCTATTTTTATCCCTTGTTATTATTACTCTTTTTAGCTTTGAACCTTAATTCTTAAAGTATCTCAGCTGGTTCTATTCAACTCTGTGTATGAGAAACATATAAATATTTAATTTAAATTCACAGAATATCAATTAAATAAAGAAATCATGAATTTAGAGAGATATTATGGTTTCTGAATTCTAAGTGATGTTTTCGGAATTTCAACTGATGATTTCGTAATTGCAAAAAGTGTAGTGAATGTTTAGCAGTTTGTTTTAAATGCATTCATGCAGGCCTTTAGTACAAAACAAAATGGTTTTTACATTTATTATTATGTCACCTAAGTTTTAAATATTTCGGTTTGGATTTAGAAAAATTGGAGGGATTCCAAAAAGCATCTCTTGAAGAAATGATGCAGATATGTATATGGGCATTTCCATCATGTCGAACGGGACCGTCGAACACATTTAAAGTGAAAAAAAAGTCAAAATTAAACGGATTTTTATTTTGACAATAGGCTTTACTTATATCTTTTTATTAGCCCTACAATTGGTGCTGAGGTTGATTTTTAGCAATTTTTCGTTTTCAAGATAATTGTAAAAAACCAAGGCATTCGCACGGGACAAAAACAGAAGTGGTTTTCGCGGCTAACAATTAAAATGCCGATTTCAGCGAAACCTGAAGCAATATTTCAATGTGACTAATTTTACACTGTTGTGCATTGATGTCTTTTAAAAATGGTTGTAATTTTACTCAAAAACGATTCGTATTATTTTTTTAATTTAATTTTATTCACTGTCGCACGTGACATATCGCACGGGACATTTTTTTCCATCATGAGATTTATGTTGTTTCTGTTGCTCTTTTTACGAAATTATATATAAACAAGCTTAGTAAAAATGTTTTTAAATCGACAGAAGTATTCAAGGTATTTATTTGAATATAATAACCAAAAACAAACTTAAAAGAAATATGTAGTATGTATTAATCCAGCAAAATTGTCGGATGGAAAGAACCCATTGTAGAACAACTTGTACGTGTATGCAACCTGTTCTAATTTATGTTCTATCATCGGTGATTTTAGTTTGAGTTTGTCCCAAAAGCAACAGGTTCTTTTCCTCCAAACTAGAACAGGTTACTTTGGAACCGGTTCTAGAACCAGTTATAGAACTGGTTCCGCGACAGTGAAACCTTCCATTTTGATTCCCAGGAATCAGTTCTAGAACCTGTTCCACGTAACCGGTGGTAAAAGTACCTGTTCTAGAACAGATTCAGAGGCAACCAGTTCAAAAAACTTTTGCTTGGAATTATTTATTTATATGAAAATATAAAATACAGTTTTTTTTTGAATAGGCAGTCCTAGCTGCTTTTACTTCTTGACCATGGTGCATTCCAATTTTAAAAAAAATTTTAAAGTATGTATTTACATAAATAAATCATATACATAAGAAAAAAAATTAAAAATTTTTAAATTTCACACTTACGATGTCGCACTTGACCAACTGTGTATAAGTACCAAGATCACAATTCTTCTTATTTTTCAGTTAGGTTTTTTTTATTTTAATTGTATAAAAAATCTCTGTTTGTAATCAATATTTGATGAGGTTTCTGCGTGTACTTTCGACGCACTGATAACAAATGTTGTTTTTCAATGTCGCACGGGACATCGAAATATGCGAAAATGCAAATCAAAAACTTACAGTTATTTTCAATCGCATTGTTTCTTATGCATTGTTTTATGACTCTTTGTACCTTTAGAAATATTTTAGAAAGCAAAAGTCAATGCATACCGTCTCTGTTTAAAAACTTTTATCAAAACAAAATGTGCAATAGAAATATCCAAATAGGAAAAGATGCGCTTGTGCGACTTTGCATTCGAATACCTCGAAATGGGTTATGAATAAATGCGAAATCTTTTTACGTTATTTAAATTTGATTGTTTCCCTATGAAAATATGATAAAACAAAGTGTTTTCAAGAACTTTTAATATTTTAGTCTCGGTGGACTTTTCGGTGGAAATGCCCATATCTTAAAAAACCATCAAGCTCACATACTAAAACCTTAAAATCACATTTAATGGTCAATAATAGAAAAATAAGTTCTTAAGTTAAACCTCTAATGTAGCCTCCAAATATTTGCATATTTTTCCCATAATCGTTTAGTCGACTTACATATATTTCGTGTTTGTTATTTATTATTGATGCTCTTACTAAGACGCATTCATGCTTCTGACCCTAACTTCGGAATTACGTTTATTTCGAAAATTATAAGAATTTTTTAAAATGGACAAAGACCTTTTTATCTGGAAATATCGACATAAGAATGAAATTGTTTTTTAAAACTGCGATTTTCGACAAACACCTTTTTATCTGGAAATGTCGATATAAAAATTAATTGTTTTTAATAATTATTGTAAACCGTATAAAGATGCATATAGTAGATAGTCTAGGGGCCAGTTTTAAAGGTAAAGCTAAGAACGAGTTCTTAAGTCAGATATTTTTAAACAAGATTTCGTACTTAAGAAATATTTAAGACAAAAATCGTTCTTAGTTCTAACAGTAAAATTTGTCCTAAAATTGTTTTCAAAATTTCGTCAAATGTTATTAAAAATTTCAAGAATTAAATTTTATAGCCTAGTAAGTAAATTGTTCCAGTTTAAAGTTTCTGTTCAGTCAAAAGTTGTTTGAAGCAAAGTAAGTTGCCACTTGAAGTGAACCGTTGTTTACATATGTTACAAGTAAATCTGATTTTAGTGTCATCATAAACCGCTTGATAAACAGTTAACACTAATATCTAGGTAGTTTGTTTATGTTTGCATATAATGTTACTGTTTTCTTTTTGTTAATTTTAAACACTTATGTATACAAAACATATGAAGTTTATTTAACAACGACAGCAACAACAAAAATGTACCTTTAGATTTATTAATATGTATTAACAGCCTTAAGCTAATAACATTTAATAGTGACGGTGGGTAGCATTTTATTACAAGATTATCTGATTATGTGAAAGCCTGAAGCGGTTTATTTCTACACATACTCGTTTACATATATGATGCTTTTCCTACCAATTGTCCAGAAAAAAAGTCAATGCTATTTTTGGCTAAATTAGTTTTCCTATATGAAACATATAAAACTGGTAACCTTTTCAAATTTCTACCAAAAATTGGAGGAAAGTTTTTTATGGGCAATTTAAAAGAAACCTTTTTCTTCTAAACTATTTCAGATTTTAGTATACATAATATAAAACTGAATTTATCTAAAATTCAGCAAAATTTTTTATATTTCATTTTATTTAAGGGAGAGTTGTCTTTCTTTAAATTTGGAAAGTTGCAACGTCATCCTCGGCTTCGCTCCAGTGAAAATATACTTTAAATATTGTCTTCCTCAAGTAGTCAATGGAAATATATTTAAAAGACGTGAGATCTCATTGCTAGACCCAAAATATTTTAGGAATCATAGAAAAACACACCAATGTATATTTTTCGGGGAGAAATATTTTTCACTTTTTTCTGTCCCCATAATGTGAGTCGATCTAATGTATATAATACTTATATAAATTCATGGTTTATCACTTTTTGAATCACCAGGATCCAAAAAATGGTTTTATATCTTAATGTATAGCAAAAATTGTTTTGCTTTACTGCTCTTTGATATCCAATATGATCCTGGGCAACACACTAAAAATGTCTCAAGTGATAGAAAAATAATTAAAAAATATTTTAGCCGATTTCTTTAAGAGAAAGTCTATCTTAAGGAATCGGTAAAATAATCGGATTCACATCTTCCAATGTATACAAAAATATGTGCAAGCATTCTCCTAATTACTAGATTTTTTACACTCATAGAAATAAACATGTAAAAGTATCAGGAAAACAACAAAAAATGATTGTAATTAAAAACAGCCTTGCAGGAAAAAGTTCTGAAATTACCGGATTTTTTGATAAATACTAGTAAACCAAGAACCAAAAAAAATTATTTAAATAACTTTTAATTAATTGAAAATTACAAATTATGCTGTAAAATTTGCATAAAATTTTGCTAAACATTAGTAAACAGAAAATAGCTAAAACATATTGTTCTCTCTGCACAATTTTTGTTATTATACCCTACACCACTATGTGCTCAGGGTATTATAAGTTTATGCTGATGTTTGTAACACCAAAAAATATTGGTCCTAGACCCACCTTATAGTATACCGATCGGCTCAGAATTATTTATTTTTATTTCGATTTAACAATGTCCGTCTGTCCGTCCATCCGTCTGTCTGTCTGTCCATGCATTGTTGTGCGCACTCTACAGGTCGCAAATATTAAGATATTTTGATGAAACTTTGTACACCGACTTATGTCGGCCCAAGGACGAAGCCTATTGATTTTGGTTAACATCGGTCCATGTTTAGACCTAGTGCCTATATAAGGGTCCCACCAAAATTATATTGTTTATACGCTGCAGGTCGCAAATATTAAGATATTTTGGTGAAATTTGGTACATAGACCTATGTTGGCGCAAGGACGAAGTCTATTGATTTTGGTGAACACCGGTCCATGTTTAGACCTAGTGCCCATATAAGGGTCCCCCCAAAATTGGCTTGGTTACAAACTGCAGGTCGCAAATATTTTAATGAAATTTGGTTCGCTGACTCACATTATAGAAAATTTTGACACAAGTCCCATTTTAACCCATTCGAATTTCGGATCCAAACATTAGTTGGCTTTTAACCAGACTGGTGTAGGGTATTGTATAGTCGGCATGCCCGACTTTAACATTTTTACTCGTTTTTAAGTTAAATTTATTTGAATGTAAATAGCAGCTTATCCTGTTAAAATCAAGAGAAACGATTGCTAAAAATTAGTAAATTGCTGCTTTAAGAAGGCTCAACTTTTATTTTCATTAAAAAAAAAACGAAATCTTTTGCGGATTTCATTAGGTAAAGTTGTTATTTTCTACTATTTATGCATATTTAACAGTTTTTTTGCTGTTCCTATCTTACTAATATATAGCAAAACTAAGCTGCTAATTTCAGCAATTTTTCGTTAAGGTAATTTTTAACTGATTTTTAGTGATTTTAACTAAATTGTTTACAGACTTTCAATTAGTGTAAATTTGTTGTAGTTCACCTTTTTGCAGTTTAAATTTGGGTCTTTTTGGTAAAATACATAATATCCAAATTTTTTGAACCCGTTATCCAATTGATATGAAGTTAGTTAATTAAATTTAACCCAGTGTTGGAACGGTAATGACATATTATTATTTTTTGGGCTACCAGTAATGACACCGACTTAATTTCTGCATTATTTTAAAACATATAATAATGAGTTACTAATAAATTGTTACTTGTTCCATTATTTTAAAATAAAAAATAATGCGTTACCAATAACTAATCATTATTTAAAACATACAGTATTATTCTAGATTTTTTAAAATCTATTTTTAGACTCAATATTTTTCAAAACTGGTAAGGATATATGTAACCACATATTTTTTGATTTTTTGTATGTTGGTGAGTAAGCTGGCTTTTGCGCAGCAGGTCAATTATCTCAAATATTATATGCTGCGATAGCTCAGATGGTAGAGCTATTGACAGGCAATCTGGAATCCCACTTTCGAAACCCGCACGAGCAAATTTTATTTAAAAAAAGTTTTACCATAAAAATATTCTTTTTTATAAAACTTATTTTTAGAAAATTTATTTTTAGACTCATTATTTTTGTTAATACTTATAAGCACATTGGTAACGATATATTTTTTGATTTTTCATAACCACATTCTCAGAAATATAACAGTTGTTAATCAATTTTGCCACTCACTAAATGCACATTAACTATAAAATTTGAACCCAATTTCTGTTCCACACACACAAAAAAATAAAAACTAATTTCAGTAATGAAAACTGCCTATTCAATAAAATTTATCGTTGAAATTCCTCCAATCACAAAAAATGTCCATTCAATTAAAAATTTGTAGCTCTTTAATTGAATAAATTTTCAATAAAATAGTGATACATTTGATTAGGATTTTTATTGTTTGTTTATGTGCATTGAATTAAAAATTAGTTCATTGGATTAAAAATTGATCAATATTGTATAAATTCTAAATAAGACTATAAACGGCTGGATAAAGTGGTAGTTGTCATGCCAACTATAAAAAAATATATATATTTATTTTTAGCTTGAATTTCATAACATTGAATTTTATTAAAATAAAACCTGCATGCAATTTTCATTCAGTTGATAGATTTATGTATACTTATGTGAAAAATTTTGTAGCAGAAATTAGTTTTCTTCTTTTTTCTGAAGCAAGATGATTCTGTTAAAAATTTTTTTGAAAACTAAATAAAATGTATTTTATTTACAATAACTTTTAATTTATTTTTTAGCTCTTTAGTAAAATACTGGCTCTTTAGTAACCCTATTTTTGAAAAATGTAAGTAGAATCATAATCTAGACTGAATTACCTTTCTGGTAATGTATAAAAATCCAAAATCGGTTGGAAAATATTTTAGTAATTGCAATTTCCTCAGATCATACATTTGCAATATTATGGTTCAACTTTCCAAGTTGTGCAAGCATATTAAATTAAAGGTTGAGCAATATTATGTAGTGAATCAAAACACTTTTGATTTTTATTGGACAACTTGAAATATTGCATAATCTATTGGAAACACTGTGCAATTTTAATTTTGCGCTGTTTATGTTTGTGTGGATTTTGAGGTTATGTTGAATTCATAAAATATTGCGGCGATCTTTTGTTACATATATGTTGCAATTTATTGTATGGTGTGTGGCAAAACGAGAAAATTACTGTGCCATTATATTCGACATAATATTGCAAATGTATGGGGGGCTTTAGACTGTTCTACAATGATATTTAAAAACCATGGATGGTAACCGAAACGATGCGGTTATCGGTAAGGGTAACTCTATTTTAGATTATTTCGGTAACGGTATTTTAAGGGTAACGGTTTTTTAGTTATTTCGGTAACGGTATTTTAAGAATAACGGTTTTTTGATTATTTCTGTAACGGTATTTTAAGGATATCGGTAGTCAGTTTTTTCGATGCATCCCTCAATTTTTTTTACGAAAAACAAACGAGATTAAAAACAGAACCAATTTACCAACTTAATGTACGAAAAATACTCAATAATCCATTGCAATTGCCAAAAACAGAAAATTAAAAAAATCGGTATCGGTATTTTAGGGGTAACGGTATTTCATTTATATCGATAAGGGTATTTTAAGGGTATCGATATTTAATTTATTTCGGTATCGGTATTTTAAGGGTAACGGTATTTCAGTTATTTCGATAGCGGTATTTTGGTTATTTCGGTAATTTTTATAAATAACATTATATATTTACAGCGTAATTCATAAAGTTTGACAGCAGTCTTATTGCAGAATTTTAAGCTAATTTGTGATAAACAGTATTCATATTTGCTTAATAACGAAAAAAATAATGCATGTTTATAGTTGGTACTCGTTAACTTTGAACCTTTAATTAAGTTTGGGGTGAGGAAGTCACTACTATTCAATTGTGTGTAATTAATATGCATTTTATTAATTTTAATTAAGTACGTTTGAGGCTAAGAAGAAGAATAAACATTTTTTCAAAGTTATAAACACATTATTAATTTGCAAATCAGACTAGATCTAGTTTCTGCCTTTTTTTATGGACGGGCGGGCTTCATCAGTGATTTTCCATTAAATTGTATTATTTTTTATATTTTATTGTTAGATTGTCTCTATATGACAACTTTTTCAACAACCTGTCGGTTGTCGGTTTTTTCATGCTTCGAATAATATGTTCTAAATAATTGCTTATTTACACGCATTTCCATTAATTTTCCTTATAAATAAAAAACAAATATTTAAAAGCCATTAATTTTAAATTTATCTTAGCACATCATTAGTTCTCTAATTTAAGAAAATACATTTTCACTTCCGATTTCCGAGTCAATCATTTACTAAATTTGTACATCACATACTCTTCTTTGAGAATAAATAAACAATAGTGTTGTCAGTATCAAATCAAAAAATTTATTTATAGTTAAAGTACGATTATCAATCAAGATTTCTAATAACTCTTTATTAAATTAAGTGTGTACTTTAACCAACGAGGATATATGCTAAAGAGCTCTCATAAGAAAAAAGTGTACTCTTTGGTTCCCTTAAAATTTATATGGATTGGGTGCCAGTTAATTCCCGTGAAGAATAAGAGAAACAAAAGGAAAACCGAAAAAGTTAACAGGGCACTGTTTTTATTGTTTCTTATGATTATTGATTAAAGCGGTAACAAAACCAACTTTAAGAGTGAAATAAATAATAAATAATCAATTTTAATTATTTTTTTATTGTTTTTAATGGTGTTTTTTGCTTGTAAACCCGTTTTTATTAAATTTATTGTTATGGCGACGTCCTTCATTTTCTCTCGTTCGCTGTTAAATTTCTTCAAATTCTTTGTCTTTTTCTTCTCATTCGTGTGTGAATTTTTTTACAAATCTTAAAACCCCTTCCTTAATGGATACTTTAACTATAGTAAGCTTCAAAAATTTTTTTTATGAATTAGCACATTAATAAATAACACTGTTGGCTTGGCATTGTTACAATATAATTTTTTATTTACAACCATTTAAATGATATGATACGATATCCTTTTTCTTTTACTGGGGCAGTTGGTATGAATATCCTCATATGTTTATTTATAACCATGTACAAATACCTACGCACATACAGTGAATTATGTAAAGGAATTAAAACTAAAGCCCGTTGTGAATATATCAGTTGATACTCGTAGTGAAAGATGAAGAAGAAGCCTAGTAACTATTACAAAAGTATACATAAATATCACAGGAACCAACAAACAAAAACTCATACTCGTACACTAGAGCATATTTTGTCTGTTTTTATAACCTTTTTAATATGGTAGGTAAATAGTTGTGTTTTCTAATTTCTAAAGTCAAAAATTAATTAGTTGCGTGTTTTTCTTAATGTTAAAGATATTTATCACAACTTTTACGAAAAAAAGCTCTTAGCAGATTAAATAGCAGCAAATCTTCAAGAATTAAAAATGGCTTTCAGTTACAGTTGGGTAACACAATGTAAAATAAATGACAGTTTGCCTTCGAAAAAAAAAAAATCAAAACATAAAATTACAATACAAAATATATGTTTAGTAAACTGACTTACTTCATGTGGACAAAACAAAGCTGACTACGGATATGCTTGTGAATTGTCAAAATAACATCCCAGTACCGGAAATAATTAACATATATCTATAATAGAGTGGTAACAAAAAATATAGATATCAGTCGCGGTCTCCACAATGTTGCCCCTTTTCGTTAATGGCTAAAAACTCACAAGGGCGCAAATAAAATAATTTGTCTCTAAAATAATTTCTACAAAATTTAAGGTTGATTTTAAAGCGAATTCTTTATTAATCTTGTAACAACAGAAGTCGCTCCGCTCGTTTCTGTCTACCCACGTTGCAATTTATCCTAGGAATTCCCAAACACCCCTCGTAGTTTTTCTGGATAATTATCAAACGGCCCTCGATACGCGCTAGGGTATATAAAGCGCAGCATCACAGAACTCGGGATCAGTTGCTGGCAGCCGCCAAAGGGTTCACAAGGTATTACTAATCATATTCTCTATTTCTAGCTCTTGAATAATTATCCTGACAAGGACGTGTGCCACATCCACTGAATATCCTTCGAGGTCCTGCAAATATCCTTCGAGGTCCTGCGAACATCCTTCGAAGTCCTGTGGATATCATTCGAGGTCCTGCGGATATCCTTCGAGGTCCTGCGAATATCCTTCGAGGTCCTGCGAATATCCTTCGAGGTCCTGCGAATATCCTTCGAGGTCCTGCGAACATCCTTCGAAGTCCTGTGGATATCATTCGAGGTCCTGCGGATATCCTTCGAGGTCCTGCGAATATCCTTCGTGGTCCTGCGAATATCCTTCGAGGTCCTGCGAATATCCTTCGAGGTCCTGCGAATATTCTTCGAAGTGCTGCGGATATCCTTCGAGGCCCTGCGGATATCCTTCGAGGTCCTGCGAATATCCTTCGAGGTCCTGCGTATATCCTTCGAAGTCCTGCGAATATCCTTTGAGCTCCTGCGAACCTCCTTCGAAGTCCTTCGCATATCTTTCGACAATTCACCGTATCCTTGAACATGTACTAGCAGGAGGCGTGCCGTTCGTTGGTCACTTCCCACCGTATCCTTGAACATTTACTAGCAGGAGGCGTGCCGTTCGGTGGTCACTTCCCACCCTATCCTTGAACATTTACTAGCAGGAGGCGTGCCGTTCGTTAGTCACTTCCCACCGTATCCTTGAACATTTACTAGCAGGAGGCGTGCCGTTCGTTGGTCACTTCCCACAGTATCTTTGAACGTTTGCTAGAAGGAAGTGTGCTGTTCGTTGGCCACTTCCCACCGTATCTTTGAACAATTACTAGAAGGAAGCATGCCGTTCGTTGGCCACTTCCCACCGTATCCTTGAACATTTGCTAGCAGGAGGCGTGCCGTTCGTTGGTCACTTCCCACCGTATTTTTGAACATTTGCTAGAAGAAAGCGTGCCGTTCGTTGGTCACTTCCCACCGTATCCTTGAACATTTGCTAGCAGGAGGCGTGCCGTTCGTTGGTCACTTCCCACCGTATCTTTGAACATTTGCTAGAAGGAAGCGTGCCGTTCGTTGGTCACTTCCCACCGTATCTTTGAACATTTTCTAGAAGGAAGCGTGCCGTTCGTTGGTCACTTCCCACCGTATCCTTGAACATTTGCTAGCAGGAGGCGTGCCGTTCATTGGTCACTTCCCACCGAACCTTTGAACATTTGCTAGAAGGAAGCGTGCCGTTCGTTGGTCACTTCCCACCGTGTCTTTGCACGTTTGCTAGAAGGAAGCGTGCCGCTCGTTGGTCACTTCCCACCGTATCCTTGAACATTTGCTAGCAGGAGGCGTACCGTTCGTTAGAAGGACGTAGAATCCCCGTGTACCCAGCAATATTAGATCCAACGAGAGCAAACCGCACCTCTTTCTTTCCACTTTATTAAATTTAGCATTAGGTGTTTCGTAATTAGGTATAAGTGAATCAATAAATTGAATTTTTATAAAGTTTTAACAACGCCTTTTCTCTCTGTCACTGAACAAAATAAATTCCTGTGACGCACCCTACCCCCGCGAGCTTACCCCAGCAAACGGAGGAAAACTCGTCGTTACAATCTATAAGATATTCCTTAAAAAATGTTTTTAATCTAGTCTTAATTAACATGCAGAAAAAGATTATTTATAAAAGGTTACGCTAAAAAATTAAGTACTTTTTAAATAGTTCGCGGTTTTTTTTTCAAATTTTCCCAAAATAAACATATTTTAATTAAAATTTATAAATTTTCTAAATAAATGTAAGTAAAAATCTAACATGTTTATTAATGTATGAACAAATTTCTCAAATCTTATTTTAATTTTAATAAAAATTAAGGATCTGTAATCGAAATTAAAAAAAAATTAGTGGCTTTTAAATTATACGGCCTTTTCGAACATTTAATTAAACATAGTTTTTATGGATTTTTCTAACTACACTCTACTCTCAACCCAAATTGTAGTAGGAAACAGAATTCCTAATATAAATATAGTAAACAAAAGGATAACATAATTTTTAAAATATTTTATTAATAAAAAATAATACAATCCTCAGACTTATAATTGTGTCTATACCAAGTCTTAATTTTTTAAAAATTTTAATAAATGTGGTGATTTTCGTTTGGCTTAAGGTCATTGGTTGTTGAAAATAAAATAAATAAAAACTACAAATAATTTATGTAAAGTTTTTAATTTTTATTACATTTTATTGTTTTCAATATTTTATCTAAGTTTTAGATCACTTTCTGGAAACCTGATGAAAATTACAAAATTTTTGTTAAATAATCACAATTATAATTTAACTAAACAAATCAAATAAAAAATAAATTAAAAATAATAATTATTGTTATACAGTAAAACACGCTTAATACGAACTCGGTTAAGACGAATTCTTGGTTAATACGAACTAGTTTGAAAGTTCCGAGGGTTTGCAATCATTATTCATATAAAAAACATATGTTAATACGAACTTGCTTAAGATGAACCCTCGGTTTAAGCGAACTATTTGTAACAGCCAGTGTTGCCAACATATTGTGAATAAATAGGTTCTTTTCAATTTAATAAATCTCAAACTTCTCACACAGCTGTTTTCCTTAAAAATGGTTTAATAATAAAGGAAATGGTATAAAAGGATTATACAATTTTTTATTAAAATTTTTAACTATATGAAAAATCTAAATTATTTTGAGAATAAAAAAAATATTTTAGACAAACTTGACATTGTTTAATACAAACTTCGCTTAAGACAAACAAACTTCTTTGCACCCCCGGAGTTCGTCTTAACCGAATTTTACTGTATTTACTTTAAAAACATTCCTTAACTTCACTGTTAGTTTTCGTCAACTAGTTTCTTTTAGTCTAGTCTTTTGTGTTTGTCCACTATACTATAATAGAGCCACAACAAAGAGTCACAGACTTTTTGTAGGAATATATCAATTTTATAAAATAAAGAGAGACAAACGTGTTGTTCATCCTGCCATTCAAATTCTCATAAAAACTATTAAAGGTAAATTAAAAGGATTATAAATTCTTTAATAAAATCGTATGTACCCGACTAAAAAAGATGTTATATAATCATATATCACCATATATAAACCCATATATACGTCTATATATAATTTGATCCGAATATTGGAATATATAATTATATCAAGCGAGATAAGCATGTTATCTCACCTGATACAATTTGATCCGAAAAATGGGTCTATCTATTATATATAAATACATATAATTTGATGAAGATTTTCAAAGAAAATTTTAGTAAATATTGTTGAGATCACTTATTTCATTCATATTAAATACTAATACTTAGGCCCGTTAACTTACCTCAATTTATACCCTGGTTAAGACCTCGACTAGCCTTAACCACTGGTAAACATAGTTTTTGAATAACTTATCTAAATTTTAACCATGCATTTCTTCTAACCAATGCTAAAATTTAACCATAGAAATTTCTATGGTTAAGAAACTTAACCAAGGCTATTTTAGAACAATTCACCCTACATAAGAAATTTGAATAAATTAAACTGGTAATGATGATTATTAAAAAAATTGAAAGCGCAGCTTTAAACTTTGACTAAGAATCTTTTATGATATATATTAAACTTAAAAAAATTGCATCAGTACTTAAAAACGTGCATACATTTTTGCTATTTAGGATTTAGGTTTCTGCGATATATTATTATGTCCTCTGGTTCCTATTGGGAACAAAGCGCCACAAGGTTTCTGCGATAGCTTACAGAAATTGGCCTCATATAAGGAAATAGGAAAAAAAAATTTTTATGGTTCAAGGAGCCAAAATCTGTCCTGAGTAATTAAAACCAAAAATAGTGACCAATATTATAACAATTTGACACGAATTATACACCTCTACAAAATGAAAAGTCGCTGTCGGTAGAAGCTTGATACATACTTTTAGTATTTTACTTGCTGATTCCAAATCTCTATTCCTTAAGACTGTCTGTTACGATGGTAGTAAAGAATGAATTTTGTTCTCTAAAATACATAGGAAAACATGTTTAATTTGTGTACCGTTATAGAAAAAAATTCGTTTGAAACCCACTCTCAGAAAAACAATTATTCCATAAATTTTTGGTAACTTACATTTAAGAATTTGGAATCAGCGTATCAAAGCTCAAACCTCTGAAAGTATGTTGAGGATTTTCAGAATTATGGTACACGTGAAGTACAAGACTACTGAATTTGATTCTTAAATATAAAAAAGCGCATAGAAATCACACTCGAATTTACGAAATGTGAACCAATCATGTTTTAAATATGTTAAAAGTATGTGAGGAACCCCTGGACTGCCCACAGTTTTGACTCGCAATTACAAAAAGAAACAAAATCATGCACAGCGATTATTTTTCCAATCACTTTGATGTGCTGATCGCATAAATTGCCTTAATTTAATAATCTATCACAAAATTTCCAATATTTTTTTTTTTAATTTTATGCGCATATCTTTTCGATTAGCTCGAAAAACTTAGTAATAGTTCAAATAATCCACTTTTATTTTATAGACTTACCAAATGGATTTAATTAAATCACCTCTCGTAGTATGCAAAAAGACACAATCATTTTATAGCATTTAGCGACCGCGAAACTTAAAAAAAAACGACGTGGTCAAGTGTATTATTTTTTTTACGACCAGAAACACCGCGAGGAAAACTTTTAATTTTCCCGTATTGAAAAAAAAATGTTTTGTTATAAATTTTTGTTTTTCCTTTTGTTTTTATTCTGACATTTCATACTAAGGTTAACTACCCAGAGTTAAAATATTGATAAGTTATTATGGTTAAATTTTCATAGGGATAAATATTTAGTATTGGTTAGTTACCCATGGTTAAGGTAAAGTTAACTGCTCGAGAAAAGTTAATGGGCCTTAATGTTTAGAAAAATGGTTGCTAATAAACTTGGAAATAGCTGACAAAATAAAACATTACAAATTAAAAATTTGTCGGAACAACTTTTTCTAGGTTAGAGTTTTGGTATTTCTTACAAAATGTGTGTCTTTCTTATAAAATAAAAAATTAACTTTTACAATTATTTTTTTTTTTCATGGAAAAATAAATGAACTTAAACCATATTTATTTCAATATATGTTTGTTTAATTTTTATTTTTAAATTTAAAGTAAAAATATTTATTTCGGCAATTCATTCCACAATGAAAAAAAAATTGTTTCCCTTATTTATTTCTTTAACCCTTAAATGCATGATCTCTTGGATTTTAACCATATTTTTTTAAAGAAAAATACCAAAAACGATTATTTAAAAAAGGTGATTTTTATTAAAAAATATGGTTTTTGCCAAATAGCTTAATTGTGGTTATTTTAACATACTCGTACATGAAAAAAAAACAAAAAATCTATAAACTATAATTTATACATTTATTGTCGCCGAAATTAATTTTATTGCGAGAATACCACTTTAAATATTTAAACAAATATTTTTGAATATTACACTTTTTGTAAAAAAAACCCGTGTTTTATATTTTTCACAAATATACAGAGCAAACCCAAGATTTTTACTCTGTTTAAAAATTCTGCGCTAAACTATAGGAACACTATGTACAGGAGGGGCCCCAATGACCAAAAATGCAGTTTTGTGCATCAAGTGGGTTTTTTTTTATTAAAAAAACCGGTATGTTACCAAATGGCTACACCATGCATTTAAGGGTTAAAATTATTTTTTGTTTAATAAAGAGTATTTGCCAACTATTTGAAAAATATACATTAAATTTAATTATAAACATTTATTTATGTATATGTCAAAGTGCAAAATTCAAAACCAGATCCACAATTTCGGAGTTTTTTTTTAATTTTTAACTTTATAAAATTTTGTATAATTAGATATCATGTCAGATAAATTTATACATGAAATTAATACAATTTTATATTAACTTTTATAATAATATAATTATGTATAAACTATATTTGCAGATCTTTTAATATCTCTTAATATATAACGTCATATCAAACATGTTTATAAAACCAAAGTGTTAATATAAATGTATATGCCCGAGTAAAAAAGTGTATATAAAATTATATGTGAATGGATATATTTGCAATATGTAACTGGATATAATTTCATCCGAAAAATGGTTATATTAAATTGTATCATATTGGATATAATTGTATTTACAAGGATACAAAGTTATATCAAATGATAAACTTATATCCGAATTTTGTCCCGATCAAATTGGATATAAGTTAATCCAATACGATATGATTAAATTTAAATGATAAAAAAAAATCTTTGAATTGGAGGGCAGCAGGATTTCGGGTCCTACACACTCAGGGGTGTGATGAAAATCGAAAACGAACATTTTTCAATCTAGAATAATTTGTTTCGCGAAAATCAAATTGGCTTCAAATTATTATTTATCGTTTTTTTTTGACGCCGGACATCTAAATTAGGAAATAAAATAAAAATTGGTATTGTACAGATCCTAAAATATTTAACATTGAAAATCAGATCGTTTTCGTTTTCGATATTCATCACATGCCTGACTGTCAGACGAGGGCTACTGTTGATAATGAGTAACTATTAAAGACGTTAATGTATAAATCTGTTATTCTTTAAAGACTAGATAATTTTTTATCAAATATGGGAATTTTCTTTGGACTTTGAGTGGAGAAATACCACTCAAAACTTATCGGACCAGAACAAAATATATATATCGTTGGGGAGGTACTTGAAATACCTTTCCAATGATATGCAACATGCCTAGACTTATTAACCCATTACGAGACGGGCCATGATTTTAAATGTTAATTTTTTTAAATTGGATTTTTTAAATTACAAAAAAAAAACTTTTAAAAGCAAAAAAGCTCAGAAAATATTAATTTAATGAAAAAATTGAGTAAACCATATAAAAAATTGTTTTTGATCAAATATTACATTAATTTCGAATATATTAGTTAATCTCGAACATGGGTCTGATATTAACTAATATATCGTCGGCTTGCCTGCAAGAAGTGCTATGTTTTTGGTTTTAAAGGTTTTCAGGAGACCGAGAAAACTGATTTATATTATCCTTTTAAGATATTTTACTGACATCATATGCCCTAATGATTCACGACCTTATTTATTACAATCAATATTAAGGCATATGATGTCAATGAAATATATTAAAAGGATAATATAAACCAGTTTTTTCGCCCTCCTGAAAACCTGTTAAAGGACACATAACACTACTTGCAGGCAAGCCGACGATGTTGTTATATAACAAGGGTGGGCACGGATTTGTCACCGAGGGCCAAATTATAATTTTTCACAAATTATAAAGGGCCGCACCATACAGTTAAAAAAAAAAGAAAAACTACTAAACTAAACGGAACTACTGCTTTACTTTTTTAAGAAAAATTCGGTTCTCAGCTCCATCTGTTCCTAAACTGGTTCCACAAGAAACGATTGTAAATTCAACTTTTTGAAACTTCAACCCTACACCACAACTTATTATTATACCCTACAGCACTAGTGGACAGGGTAAAATTTTGTGGTGTTTGTATCACCAAAAAATATTGGACCCAGACCCACCTCTTAGTATACCGATCGACTCAGAATCACTTTTTGTTTCGATTGTCTGTCTGTCCAGGTATTCTTGTGCGCACGCTACAGGTCGCAAAAATTAAGATATCTTAATGAAATTTGGCACACCTACTTATATCGGCCCATGAACGAAGCCTGTTGATTTTGGTTTGTATCGGTCCTTGGTTGGACATAGTGCCCATATAAAGTTCCCCCAGAATTGGATTTCCCCACGCTGCAGGTGACTGACATGTGCTCAAGGACAAAGCCTATTGATTCTAGATAAGATCGGTCCATATTTGCACCTATCGCCCACATTGACTATATTTCTGATTTTCTCTTAAATGCACCTAAAATTGGGTAAAACCAACTTTTCTTACCGTTACCCTATTTCTTTTTTTTTATCATTTTATAGACAAATATTGGCGCAAGTCTATTTCAAACCATTCGAATTTCGAATCCAAACATTCAACCATATTTAAAGCTTTACCATACCACATCTTTCAACCATACTGGAGTAGGATATCATATTTTTCGCTTTAAATTATGTTTTTAATTTCCGGAATATTTTCTTTGATCCCCGGAATCTGCCAAACGATAATTTAAAACTCAATGAATTATAAGAGAGTAAATGAGAAATAGCCTCCTTGATTAAATTTTTATTTAATAATTTTATTGCGCAGAATAAAAGAAATTGCAGGTTTTAAAGGGACACCATTCACTGAAGGACTAATTTAAATGGTGATTACTAGAGAAGATAAAATTGCTGTTTTTGCTATTTTTTGCTTGTTTTACTCATATTTGCTTCTTTTTGCTTTTTTGGATTTTCCGTTTTTTTGCTTTAAAATAGCTTTTTCTTAAGATTTTTGAGCTTTGAATTGCTTTTTTTAAGACCTTTTGCCCAAAAACACTTTTTTTGCTCACAAAAAAAATATTTTTTCTGTTAACTTTGAATTTTTTTTGAAAAACTGCTGTTTTTTCAAGTTTTTTACTTTTGCTTTTTTCTTACTTTTTCTTCAATATATGTTTGCTTAAACACATCGGATTTGGCTTTTTTCTGTCTTCTCTTGTGATTACAAACTAAAAATTTTGGTGGTCTTTATGAAATCCCCACCGGAATTGGATTGGAAATGTATCCGGTTCTGTAAACGAATTTATAAAAAACGAAAATGGCATTACAATGACATCATAAAACTTTTAATATATTTAAGTTTTAAAATATTAAATAAAAACATAATAAATGTATAACACTTAACATTTTTTATTAAAGTTAATCAATTTAATGAAAACAAATTTTAATGGGATTGCAAATTTCCTCATCAAATCCGTAGACAGGATTTATAGAACCCAATATCGGAAATTTCCGTTTAAAAATTTCCGAAGAAAAATTAGAAAATTTCCTACATTTTTCTTACAGAAATTTCCGATTGTTGAATTCTATAAATCAACTCTGCGGATTTCACGAGGAAATTTCAGATCTGACTAAAATTTGTTTCTTAAAATAACATATTTTGACAGCCAATTTGTAGTTATTTATTTGTTACACATATTCATTATATTTTCTGAAACATAAATATTTAAAAAGTTCTATGACGTCGGTTTAATGACATTTCCGTTAATTTTTATAAACCCGTTTACAAAAGCCAATCCAATCCGTTCAAAATCAAATTCCGGTATTTCATAAATACTACGTTGGTCAGTAATTTAAGTGCTTTTTCATGAATTAAAACGCTAACTTTTTACACAGTTCTAAATTCACTACAAATATTATTATAGTCGGAACTAATTTTGAATTTTTACTAAAACTCAAGTACACAATTTTCAAACAAAATTCCTACTTAGTTTAACATTCAGAACTAACATCGTTTTGAATATTTCTTAAGTGAGAAATTTTCAAATCAAAATCTTAGTTCTGACTATAAAACTGGCCCTAAATTTTTATATAAAATTTTAGATATAAAAAATGAATTTCAGCAAGGGCAGCACTAAAATTAACAAAGTTCCGCATGCGGCCCAATGGGCCGCATTTGCCCACCGTTGTTATATAAAAAATAAAATTTGAAATATTTTTCGTATCTATTTATATATAAAATTTTGAACGGTTTTATCAATAATATATTCCTATATATACAATTTGCGATAAAGCAAATACTGATATATGATTTAATATGATTACATATGAGAAAATTTATAAAAAACTTTCTAATATATCACCATATAAAAACATATAAGGTCGCACACAATATTTTATATTATCATATATTTTAATATTAAAAAATATATGTTATATATACTCTTTATGTTATATATACTCTTTTTATATTAAATCATATAAGATTATATGAAAACTATTTTAGTCGGGTATACAACTTTTTTGTTTGTTAACCGAATATAAAAAAAAAACACTTCAATGAAATTTTATAATTGACTAGACATTAGGGTGGGTCAATTTGGTTTTTTTTAGGTTTTAATTTTAATGGCAAACATACACGTTCAATATTATTGATCAATGTTTTTAAAATCAACCAATCAGAACAAAGTATTTAAAAATAAAATGTTCTGATTGATTTTTGAAAAATTTATCAATAATATTGAACGTGTACGCCTTACTTAAGTGCACCATAGATTTTCAATATTATTTATAAATTTTTTGTTGTTTACAAATTAACTGAAAGTCTGTATCCTATATTGAAAGTTTATTAATTAAATCGAAATATTCAAAAACATTTACCCCTCAATTCATATGTAAATGCTTTGTAAAGTTATAGCAGGTTTACTAAACGTTATTTTCATTTACACAGTGCAACAAGAAAAACCAGCCTCAACAATTAAAATGGGAAAGGAAAGTACACCATTAACTTAACAAAACTTGCAAAGGGTTTTGAAAAGTTTGTTCGAATTTAATTTTTATGGCCTCTTGAAGTTGGGCCATTTTTGACCATTTTTTGCACTATGAGTGCAAATTGAATAAAAAACGTATAAATATATTTAATGGAATGTAATTGTGCGCACTTATTGTTGCATTGAATCCAATGTGGAAAAATATATTTTTTTCTTTATTTCAACAATTAGTGGGCGGTATAGGCGTGGTCAAATATAAATAAATTATCAATTTTGGATTAAAATGCACTACATGACATTCATTGTCTTTTTCAGAAAAATTTCAAACTATTCTAAATCAAATGCATCTGAAATTCTTTTGAATAGTACAATTTATTTTAAAACTGTGATCTGAATATTTTGAACAAAACGATTTTTAAGAATATTTTGTTTTATTAAAAAAAGTGTGTTTAAAAAGTTTTATTGCAATAACAAACTCAGAGTTGCCATTTTGTTCACTGGAACCAATATAAATATTTTAAACTATATGGTTCGAAGTTTTTTGATGTTTATGGAACCTGTAAATTCTGGGTATCGTCACTCTCATCTTTGGAGTCCGAATCCAAAGTATGTAATATTTCTGCTTCACTCTCTAAATTAATTCCATTTTCATTTATTTCTTCTTGGTCTTTAACTACGTTTTTACTCCACCAAAAAAATTTCCTCTAGAACGGAGTCAGGCGACTTTTTCTCTCGGTATCTGTAATTTGTTTCATCAATAGAAACAAATAATTTTACCTTGTTTCAAATGGAATTGCGATTTGGTGGTAGCGTTCATCTTGTTCGTTTGACTCAGTAGCTAAGTGCTTACCAAAATAGTCAAGAGGATGGTGCAAAAAGTGAATTTTAAAGGACATGTCGATACCAATTGTAGAGAATGCAGCCTTCAGTGTTTGTAAGGATATCTGATAGCTTTCGGATCTATTTTTTCTCCCAATGAGCCCTCTATAACTTCTTTAATTGAGCGTCAAGCTATCAATTCGTCATATTTAAAACGTCATCAAATGCCCGATTTTTTTTTAACAATTTTCGTATATCTGGGCCATTTACAACACCTGATGGGAAATAAAGTTAAATTAAGAATCTTTTATTACATTAAAAAATTTAATTAAGTGTTGCGTTTTTACCTTCTTTCAGTTTTCTTTGACTGAGACGAGGAAAATTTTGAGCCAAAACTACATAAACTTCTTCTCGCTTTGACACGGTTTACAATGCCGAGTTTGATGTGCAAAGGTGGCAAAAAAAACTTTGTCCTGCGGTACTAAAGGCTTTTGAATGACATTGCTATGTTCGTGTTTGCCTAATTCTCTTTCTTGCCACGTGTGATTTGAATACTGGTCGCCTTTACATCTTGAGCCCCAATCACATACATATGTTTGATGTAGCCAGCTTGCAAACCACGAAGAATTGCAACAGCTTTTAAGTCATAACAAATTTTTCATTTACGTTTGTTATATTGAGCGTTTTGAAGAAGTTTTTGCAATACTTCGTAGTTTTCTTTTGTTTCAATGCTGTATGCAATTGGTACCGAAGGTTTTGAGATAGCCTGATGTAGCAGTACTGCCTTTAAACTTGTTTTGTAGCTGTCAAAAAAAACTCTCCATTCGTCTGCTGTGACTTTTGCCCCAGGTGCCAATAGATGGTTCGTATTTAGAAATTGAGCCAAAACCTCTGATTTGCGTTTCGAAAGCTCTTACTTTGCAACAATAAAATCTAACTGGGTTTGAGTAACTAATATTGGAGTATTTGAAACATTTGGGCAAAATTCACACAATGAAAAAGGTGCAATGAAATCACTTTCAAGAGTAATACCCGATGACACGTCCGGGCTCGGAGGTTTTTGCATGGCACTGGAACGATTTTGGAGTGTTGTATTGGAGTCTGAGCACAGAGTTTTGCACGCAGAACAATTTGATTTATTGTGTCAGTCCAGATCATAGTTATTTCAAATGGCAAACATTTAATTCGCTTACGCATCCAATTTAGAAGATCACTGTAACACTTTTTGCAAACCACATTAGGAGCCCAGGAAACATTGGAAATGATAGGTTGGTTGAAATACTTTTCATAAACACACATAAATTCGCCCGTAAAATATCCATGTGGAGTGAAATGGCCACAAACGTTACAAAAATTATTGATATTACATTCCATTTAAGCTTTAAAACAAGTTATTTTACAGATTTTAAAGTTAAAAACACACTTTTTATCTTAAATTAAATTCACTAAAATCAAACTTTCACGATATTTTAAACTTTCATTAATGTTTTCTAAAAACTAATTTAAATGCATCAAATTGCATTTCTATTACTTACTATGTTTTAAAAAACAATTTAAACAACAATAGAATCAGTTACTCATTTAGTTGATTTTATGTTCAATGTTGATGCTTTGTGTGTCAGTGCTCCAGCAGCTGGATGTAGTGTATCCAACAAATGATGTTGTTGTTGTTGTTTTTGTTTAAATTTAAATAGAAAATAAATAGCAAAAATATTAAAACGAGATTTTATGTGTGCAAACAATAAACAACGATTAGCTGGAGTGAGTAAAGAAACAAGAACTGGGGACTAAATGTTTATTAACCCGTTAAAAACGGGAAGTTTTAATTTTCACTAACTTGCAGAATGATTTCTGAAAATTCTCCATGATCCAATTTGATCTAGAATACACTCTCAGAACAATGCCAGTTGCTGCAACACCGTAATTCGGTTATCCCAACCGAATTCAGTTGTGGCAACCGAATTCGATTTCAATTCGGTTGCGACAACCGAATTATCAGCTGTCACAACTGAATTCGGTTGAGGCAACCGAATCACGAGGTTGCAGCAACATAACGAATTCGGTTGGAAAAAATTCGGTTGTCACAACGGAATTGTTTTGAGAGTGTAGTTTGAAATTTTTCTGAAAAAGACAATGAATGTCATGTAGTGCATTTTAATACAAAATTGTTAATTTCTTTATATTTGACCACGCCTATACCACCCACCATTTGATGAAATAAAGGAAAATATATATTTTTCCACATTGGATTCAATGCAACAATAAGTACACACAATTACATTCCCTTAAATATATTTATATATTTAAACGTTTTTTTCAATTTTCACTCATATTGCAAAAAAATGGTCAAAAATGGTCCAACTTCAAGAGGCCATAAAAATTAAATTCGAGCTAACTTTTCAAAACCCTTTTGCAGTTTTGTTGAGTTAATGGTGTAATTTAGTTTCCCATTGGAGTTGTTGAGGCTGGCGGCGATGACCCGAAATTTGTTGCACAGTGTTATTTAAAAGTGTGTCGCCAATATTGAAATGTTCATTTTTTTAATTTGGTTTTTGTGGTTAAAAAATTAATAAATAAAATTAAAAAATCATATTGCAAAATAAAAAAATAATTAATGTAAACGTGGTTTTATTTTAAAATCTGCTAAATTTTGCAATTTTTTATAGAATCAAAAATATATATCAATTTTAATTTCATTTATATTTTTATAATATCATTTATTTTCTTAGAATTTTGTGCAGCTTTCGAATTTGCTATATGCCTCTTACGTTTTTTTTTACTCGAAAAATTTGACCAATCCTAATATATATATTATGGTGGGTCGCATTGTAGGGGTCCGAAAATTATAGAAAGGTGCATCGCGATTCTTGTTCGCCTTTTATTGGCGAAAAAAAAACTCATTGGATTTTTTTACAGGCCTGGGTTCGAAACCCACTGAAGGCTATGACAATTTTTACTTTATTTTTTATTTTTATTCAAAATATTTGTTATATTCCACAATGCACATGACAATTTTTTCTGTGCAAAAAATAATTTTAAACGCTGCAATTATAACATAATAATTTCGCAAAAAAAAAATGCAGTAAAATAAAAAATTAAAAAAAATTTTAAATTGTGAATGCAATACTTTTACTTAGAGTTTGCTGTTCGGTTTTAATCGAAACCGAAACCGCGGTTTTTCAGGCCTCAAAACCGAAAACCTACAAAAATAAGTCGGTTTTTAATAAATACTTTAACTGATTGAAATAATTAATATAACTGCATCCCAGTGTACAATTAGAATCCGAAAAGATTCATAAAGGAGCCCGTATGAGGGTGTATTTCTTTTTTTTTATTACTTGTCAAAGACTCTGAATTATGAGCATTAGTGGAAAATTTAGAATTTTCTGAGCCATTATGAGTTATATATTTATGATCAATTTTTGAATCATCTGTAGCTGTATTTTGTCTTATGCCTATCAACTTTAAGTATTTAAAGCAAATCTACGTTAAACCGATTGTAGTGTAAAAAAATTTTAAGCAGGTTATATTTATAATTGTTCCATTATAATCGAACGTACGTCAGCAAAAGTTTTTAGGAAGAAACGCAATTAAGTTACGTTAGATTGAGAATGTATAAACGTTAAGTTTTCAACGTTGATAATTATCCGTGTTGAAAGATAACGTGTATACACTCAAAAAAAAAGTCAGTAAAGTCAGCAAAAAATGTTGCTGTGTCAGCAAATTTTTAGTCAGGATCGTGCTTGCAAAAAGTTGGTAATTTCAGCAAAAGGTTTGCTGAAAATCAGCGAGCTGATTTTTACCAAAAAAATAGTAATCTTCAGCAAAAGTTTTGCTAACACTTAGTCGACTGCAAATGAAAAAAATCCTTGCTAAAATCACTAAACTTTTTGCTGAATATTAGTAGACTGAAAAAAACTTGTAGAGAAATTTTACTTTAGTTAATTTATTTGCTGAAAATTTAAATATAGAATATGTGTACAGTTGTTTTTTTTTGTCATTTCCGTTTCCAGACAAGCTGCGACATCTACATCTTGTCTATCTGGTTGTCGTCCACGCATGCGGTTATCAGCACAATTTTTGTAGCAAAATATATTAGTAAAACATTAGTTCAAAATTAGTTTAATGCTAAAAAAATATAACTAAAATTTTTGCTGAAAACGGAATTTCAGCAAAAAAAATTGTTGAAAACTCGTACACTTGATATACAAGACGTTTTACTAATTTTTCTACTAACTTATTTTTTTGAGTGTACGAAAAGTAATATGTTAGTTTACGTTAAACCATTTTTTATGCACTTTGAATTTTTTTTATGAGTTAACGTATATATTTAAGTCGAAACACAGCTTATGAATATTTAAAAAATTAAAAAAAGAATAATTTTTTAATACACTCAAAATACGAATCTGTTTTGTTTTATTTATGACTCCAAAATTCAGCATTCTGAAAATAATATTTTAGAGTCTTTTACGAGTAATAATTTCTGGGTGCTCAGTAAAATGTATTTAATTGTAATGAACATTTTCTTCACTAAATATTACTTTAAATAATTTTTTGTTTTTGTATAGATTTATATAGATTTTCAACGCTTATTTTTCAAAAAGTCCTATTTCGTAGTCCGCGAAATTGATAAAGCTCTAACTTGTATTCTTTTAAACGAAATTTTAATTCGTGAAAATACAGCTTTAGTTGCCGACAAAAGAATAAAATTATTTTAATTTTAACGGTTTTCCGCGTACTTTTTTCTTCTCCAGCAAAGGTACAAAACGGCGTTGTTGCCTTTATTTGAATGAGAAATTCAATTGAATTTTAATGAATATACCCGAGTAAAAAAGAGTATATATAACATATATTTTTTAATATCAAAATATATGATAATATAAAATATTGTGTGCGACCTAATATGTTTTTATATGGTGATATATTAGAAACTTTTTTAGAAATTTTCTCATATGTAATCATATTGAATCATATATCAGTATTTGCTTTATTGCAAATTGTATATATAGGAATATATTATTGATAAAACCGTTCAAAATTTTATATATAAATAGATACGAAAAATATTTTTAATTTTATTTTTTATATAACAATATCGTCGGCTTGCCTGCAAGTAGTGTTATGTGTTCTTTAACGGGTTTTCAGGAGGGCGAAAAAACTGGTTTATAATATCCTTTTAATATATTTCATTGACATCATATGCCTTAATAATGATTGTAATAAATAAGGTCGTGAATCATTAGGGCATATTATGTCAATAAAATATCTGAAAAGGATAATATAAATCAGTTTTCTTGCAGGCAAGCCGACGATATATTAGTTAATATCAGACCCATGTTCGAGATTAACTAATATATTCGAGATTAATGTAATATGTTATCAAAAACAATTTTTTATATGCTTTAATCAATTTTTCATTAAATTAATATTTTCTGAGCTTTTTTACTTCTAAAAGTTTTTTTTTTAATTTAAAAAATCCAATTTAAAAAAATTAACATTTAAAACCATGGACCGGCTCGTAATGGGTTAATAAGTCTAGGCATGTTGCATATCATTGGAAAGGTATTTCAAGTACCTCCCCAGCGATATATATATTTTGTTCTGGTCCGATAAGTTTTGAGTGGTATTTCTCCACTCAAAGTCCAAAGAAAATTCCCATATTTGATAAAAAATTTTCTAGTCTTTAGAGAATAACAGATTTATACATTAACGTCTTTAATAGTTACTCATTATCAACAGTAGCCCTCGGCTGACAGTCAGGCATGTGATGAATATCGAAAACGAAAACGATCTTATTTTCAATGGTAAATATTTTAGGATCTGTACAATACCAATTTATATTTTATTTCCTAATTTAGATGTCCGGCGTCAAAAAAAAAACGATAAATAATAATTTGAAGCCAATTTGATTTTCGCGAAACAAATTATTCTAGATTGAAAAACTGTTCGTTTTCGATTTTCATTACACCCCTGAGTGTGTAGGACCCGAAATCCTGCTGCCCTCAAATTCAAAGTTTTTTTTTATCATTTAAATTTAATCATATCGTATTGGATTAACTTATATCCAATTTGATCGGGACAAAATTCGGATATAAGTTTATCATTTGATATAACTTTGTATCCTTGTAAATACAATTATATCCAATATGATACAATTTAATATAACCATTTTACGGATGAAATTATATCCAGTTACATATTGCAAATATATCCATTCACATATAATTTTATATACACTTTTTCACTCGGGAGGATGGAACTGTAGCGGAACCCGAAAATATGTGTTATATCCTACTATGCGAGTAGGCCTTATCGAATTTTTAAAATTTGTATTCTTACTTGTAAAAATTGTATCATCTTTCTTTAATTTGAAAATAGTTTAAAAGAAAAATTTGATAATTAATCTCGAATCGAACTAAAAACATTTATCACTTAAAAAAGATCAACTATACACACCCTCATTCGTATTGTACGTGTTAAACTATTTAATTTTTATACTAATTTAATTGTTTGAAAAGAATTCCATTAGGACCATAAGAAAACCGAAAAATAACCGAAACTGCGGTTTTTATAATTTTGAAAAACCGAAACCGCGGTTTTCAAATTTTTCGGTTTTTAGCAAACTTTACTTTTACGGCAAGCAAATAACAAATAAAAGACAAAAAAACTGTGCGTTTTTTTGTAACATGACATTTGGAGAGGCCAAACATTTTATTTGTTTTTATAAATTGCTATAATTTATTGTAATAAAGACTTTACAAATTATTTTTTGCAGTGAAACAAATTGTCATGTGCTTTGTGGAATATAATAAATATTGTTATAAAAATAAAAAAAAAATTGTCATAGCTTTCGAATCCAGGTCTGTAAAAAAAATTTTTGTACACAACAGCCCTATAAATTGAGCTACTGAGACATTGGGCAGGTTTACCAGAGAAACCCGATTCCGCTACAATTGATATGTAGCGCTTTATGATTATCTTAATCTGGTGAACGATGCTACTTTTGTTTTTGTTTTAAAATAAAAATATTTGTAGATGTTTCGTTGATTTTTTCAAAAATTTTTATTCCTTTTTAATTATATTTTTATATGTTTATTATTCTTTAAAAAATATACAAAAAAACAAACGACAGCTGATGTATCATTAACTGCTCACAAGTAGCGTTAAATTTTTATGCTACCAAAACAAGGTAGCGCTACCACAACATGTTGACTTAGCGGTAGCTAATCAAATCGTTCACCAGATTGTTGAGTAGCGGATTAGCAACAGTTGAGCGTCTGGTAAACGCACTCATTGAAAATTTATCGTTTAAATTCAAATTAAAAAAAAAATGATTTTAGAACAACAAAAGATTTGGAAAAGTTGATTTTTTTAAGGCAAACATACACGTTTAATATTAAAAAAGTCTGTAATGGCTACTGAAAATTTTGCTGTTATTACGGGAAATTTAACTGTTTTGAGCCCAGCGGTATTTTTGCTAATTTTAGCAACACATGTCTGCTGATCTGTAGTACAATAAAATTAGTAAAAAAAAAATTAGTAGCCGCTACTAAATTTTAGTAAAATTTATGTAAACTGCAATTCAAAATCGATTTGCCAAAATCCGTTAAAAAACTTACTAACTGCCTGTTTATCTATTACGAACGAAAAGAAATGTTCGTCTAAATAACGAACGATAAACTTTTTTGGTTTACATAAAACGAAAATAAAATTTTACTTTTGTTTTTGGTTCATCTATAACGAAAGAAATTGTCAGTTAATTCAAAATCAGATGATAGATAATGTGCTTTCGTTTTAAATAAAATGATGAATAATGAGTAAAATTATTTGCTTTTTTTAACCATATGCAATGCATTTGAAAAAAAAGCTTACCTGAAGATGTGAATATCAACAATTTTTGTAACAATCTTATATTTTATAAAAAAAAACAAACATTTTATATTGTTTGAACACCAATCTCCAATTTGACCATTTTGTTCACTAAAACTGATTGGACACGTTAATTTTCTAATAATTTGTACACGCACAAACAAATAGTGAGCAAATAATTTTTAATTCTTTTTCTATAAAGCCCAAATTAGTTTGGAAGTATCGTAAAAAAAGTAACGTATCATTCTCATAATGAATAAAAAGAGTATAAAAAATAAAAATATTGTATTTTTTATCCTTTTCTTGTGCATAGAATTAAATGTCAAGTAATAAAATATAAAATTTCTATTTTCAACAGAACTTTTTTACGATTTTACTTGACAACAGTTTCAATGCATAGAAAAAAGATAAAAATATATTTCTATATTATTTTAACACATTGAATTGATTACAGATACGTTTTTTTACTTTACGATTAGACTAATGAAGCCTTAACACTTCAATATTTTTTACGAAACAAAAGTGTATTAGTAAAATTTAATTTTTTTTTGTTTATTTATTTATTACAAATGTCAAAAATATGAGAAGGGTGACCATCGATTAATATTTTAACCAAAAATGTTAAGAAAACTTTTAATATTCTCAAAAATATTTAATGGCAATCTTTTTACTTAAAAAAAGCAAATGACAAATAACGTAACATGCGTAAGTCTATGCGAAAATAAATAAATCGTGATACATAAACGAAATTTCTTACGTGATCGTTCGTTTCCCTATCGTTCGTATAGCTTTCGTTTTTTTTAGATAAACAGGCTGTAAATATCAAAATTTTAGTACAATGAAATTAGTATAAATAATTAGCTGCAGCTACTAAATTTCAGTAAATCGTTGTAAACTGTAATTTAAAATCAATCTGCTGAATTTAGCAAAAAAGTGTACTAAAAAATAAACAAACTGTAAAATCTAAAAAAAAAATTAATAAAAAAACTTTTTTTCTTTCGATTGTAACAAGCGTATAATTACTTCATCGTACTTGAAATTTGAAGTCAAAATTGCAAACGGTTCTCCAGCTATTACCTTTTTATGCATTAGGGATACAATAAAATTTTCTGGGTGTTATTTCCAAACTAAGATTATATCAATAGTAACAAATGTAAACTAAATAAGAATTCCCAGCAAACAAAGATGATCATTAATGACTCAGAAATGTGCTCCAAAAACATAAACATTTTTCAACTTTTTCCTATGAAGTGGTCCGTCCAAAAGAGCCCCCCGTGTACTCAGAAATGACTCAGAAAAAAGAACATATAAAATCGAAATTTTCCTCATAAATTTAAATAATTTTGGAATCTTCTTTGAGTCCGAAAAAATAACCCTCATCTTGAGACAGCTTTTTAGATTGTAAAGACAACTTTTTGGATTGTTATCTGAGGGTTCATATTTTCTACCAAAAAAAGAGTGCTTTCAAAAAAACAATAATCATTTCTATGAGCCATTTAAGGATCTTATTTATGAGCGCTCCGAAATTGCTGGCTGGGTTGTAAAAAATCAACGAATTCTTGTAAATAAAATTTTTTAAATTAGTATCAGCAGCGAAAATTAGTAAAATATCCGTAATTTGTAATAAGAGAATAGCAAAAATGATTACTAAAAATAAAAATTATACTAAAAATCAGTATAAAAATAGTATAGTGCGATTTTAAACTGTTTGCAAATTTTTTTACAAACTTTTTTATCTGAGTGTACACTTATTAAGATATAACAAAATTTTGTATGTAAATGAATCAAAAAAAATTCTAATAAAAAAAATTCTCTTGCAGCGGTTAAGAAAACTTAAAACACTTGTGTGCTTCTTTCGACACTTGAACAACGTGATTTTTCCAGCGGAAATCATGTTGGATTCTCATGCCCAGGCCATCAGCAGCTTCAGATTCCTCAATATTGTTACCACCCGTTGTTGGCTCCATTACCCAATGGGTCAACAAACAACATTGGGTCTTGAGTGCTTTAAAATCGACCCTATTTACACGACCCTACTCGGAGATAGGATTTGAAGTTTGGCCAAGAAATTGGTTTAGAAAGATAATAAAGAGGGAAGGAGAATGAACGGAGCCTGCAATTAACTGAAATCCATTGGATGAGAAACCTCGATATGAATCGAGAGAAGTTATTACCAACACCAAAAGCAATAAACTTTGACATGAGTGTTTTATACCACACACGATCGAATGTATTGGAAATATCCAAAGCAACTACTTTACTTTTACCAAGTCTGAGAATGGATCAACACTCCAAAATAAATAATAAAACCACACTTTCGGTCGTTGAGAAATGAGTTGGCCTTGAGATAATTAATAAGATGTTAGTTAACCATGCTCTCCATAACCTTCGGGAGCGCAGTGCAAATTGCACTTTTTCAGGTGCAATTTTGACTGCTGTAATGCCATCCATTACTGTAATGCCATCCGTGCCCGTTGCCTTATTTATATCGAGATTCGTAAGACCCTTTTAACGGCTCGAAAAATAAAGAATATGTTAGGCATAGTATGTGATACTCTTTCGAGCTTGGCCAGTGGTTGATCGCTTTCCGGCAGAAATGAACTTCCCGCAAATAATACAGCCAAAATGTTAGCTATATCAACCGGGTCAGTGAATATTTCGTCATTCTTTATAAGACTTAGAATAGAGAAACTAGCATTATTCCTTATTCTTTTAACGAATGACCAAAAGGTCTTACTGCCCCGAGGATCAGCAAGAACTTTGGCACGTAGACACTGTTCGTAGAGCAGCTTTTTACGACGTAGTATTTTGGCACATTCAGTTCTCGCCTGTCTGTGCAGCAGGTTAGTAATAACGTTCTTATTCACACGCCAATTACCGAATGCTTCCTCTTTAGACCTGACTGCATTTTTACACGCTCCAAAATTTATTCTCATTTCTTGGCTTAAAATAAAATTTGTTGATTTTAAAAAATTTTAGTTAAATTTAAAATGTTTTAAAATTTAAGTAAGAAATTAGAAAAACTATAGTTTTATTTGTAATTATACTGAATCGTAAAATTTGTCTCGGGACCTTCCCCGGGCCTAGTTCATATCACTCCGAAAAAGCAAACATTCTGTCCGTTTTGCCCTATCTCGCTTAGTTTTCGAGATATGGGGCATTTTATGAAATGGAAAATTTTTATTAAAAATTTTTGAGGGTCCACTGCCCCACCATGGTCCGTTTTTGGATAGAAATAACCATTCCGCTGGGGTATTACATGGGTAGTGGTATTTTTTGCTCTATCCCTCTTAGTTTTCGATATTTGGGACATTTTAAAAAATCGACAGGGAAAGAAATAGCGCCATCTTTAAAACTTCGGATACACTGGTGGCGCCATTTACCGTGTAAAAACATGAAAATATTATATTTTGACAATAAATTGTGGAAAATTTAACGAATTGGATTCTTAAAAATTAATTATAAATAGTTTTGAAAATTAACACTCAAAATGGGTTAAAGTACCCAGCAAAATCTTTCATTACCAAATAAGTAGTTATATAATAGAAATTCATAGCTCCACACAACTTATTTTTTGGTGTCTAAACTCATTATGTTTGTTTGGCGTGGTCGTTTTTATAAGTAGTCATGCTTACCCACTCGCTTACGAAAAAATGAGAAATAAGTAGTTATGAGATTTTGAATAATAAGTGGTTACACACATGCTTACAAAAAGTTTAATTATAAGTGGTTATCCGATTGCTTACTTGATTCTTAAAAATAAGGACTTAGGCAAATACTATTAGCTTAAGGAAATACATTCAGAAAAATCTAAGTTTTCTCTAGTGTGTAATTTTAGGACTCGTCATAAAAATTTAAACATAAAACATATTTACATATAATAAAAAAATTTGACTGTGTAAAAAGTACTTATTTAAACTAATACGAGTAAGTCATTATTTTATATTTATATAGGCCGTTATTAGGAAGTTATTATTTTATATTATAAAATAATGCAAAAGGTAATGATATATCATTTTTGGTAATGCAGATAGTAATGAGGTGTCATTACCAATATTTTGCTGGGTACTGAAGATTTTTGATATAGTGTTAGATGAAGATAACTAAGATTTTTGTTTAAATTAGTGTTTTAACTAAAAATCTAAAAATTAGTTAAATCGATTTGAAACTCGTTTGACAGATGTTTCTACTGACGTATTATTTAAGTGTAGGTACATAGGAAATTGCGAAAAACAAAATACGTATCTCCTAGTTTTTGTCCTCGACAATATAAACCAGTTTCATTAAGATCTACTTATAGTTTCTTTGTTAGTTAGAAGTCTATTTGGTTAAATTAGGTGATGTTTAAGTATTTAAATTTACCTAAAACAATTAAGTTCAACAATATCCATTTTAATAAAAATAGTTAATTAACAACAAAATGTGTTTCGAATAAAAATTCCATATTCATAGTTAGACATAAGGCTGGAAAATTGGCAATTTTGTTACAATAATATGCTATTAAGGTAAAACTAACCATACGAAGAAACAAAATACAAATCCAAAAACAGAATGACCCTTCAAAAAAGTAAATTAATATAACATACACTCAGAATAAAATGTAAATAAACAAATATATAAAACTGCAATAAAAATGAAAAACAAAAAATTAAATTTTTCTAAAAAACCTGTACTTTTACCGATGATTTTTGTTTTGATTTTCAAAACTAGAACTGATTTTCCTAGAATAGGTTTTCAACCCAATTAAGGTTCCGATAATGTTTACATAACTTTCCATGAAACAGATTCCAAGGTGCATTTCCCAAATGTGGAAAATTATTATTATTTTTTAATACGATTAGCTTTATTCAGGGCACTAATGGGGTAAATTGAATATTTTATTTATTATATCTTTAATTAAACTAAATTTAAAATGCTGGTGTTCTTTTTATTATTTTATTTTTTCTTTAGCCACTACTAAAATTTGAGTTCTTGATTTTTTTCTCCAGTGTACCTTCAAACATCTGCTAGTAATTACAATATAAAACAAAGTAAAAACTTTTCTTCTACTTATACCAAGAAGAAACTTCTACACATAGAGATGAACTAATAACAATTTATATGTAGGAAATAAAGGTCTTTTAAATGGACAGTAACAAAATGTTGTTTTTATTAACATTAGGGATATGACTTTTTGCATATTTGGCAAATATTGGTTTGAGTCCATATTATTATAGTTTTATATAATTTATTTTTTTTTATTTTTTTATTTTATTCATTTTTTTTTATTTTTTATATAGTATTATATAAACAATAATATAAATAAACAGCTATTGATAATATTTAATAAAATACAATATTACTTTTTCCTGATGGATATAAAAGATACCGCACCAAATGCGTAGAAGTTTGGAAGACAGATTTTATCAATTTAATTTTTTTACAATAACTGCTCATAAAATGTCCCATTTGGAAAAATAGAAACAATATCTATCACTATCAAAATATTCCAGAACATTACTTTCTATTTAAAATATTGATAAAGTAATCGATTATACACTCTAATTAAATTCTGTTGAAATTTACCCAACTTATAGTAGGAAACTGTACTCCTACTATAAACTGGGTAAATTTACTCTATGTGTGTATCTGAAAAAAATACGCACATTTTGTTTTAGTTTATGCACAAATAACGTGTAATTTTACATTGAATGTGCGTAAAATTAAATACCATAAACTAAATGAAAATAAAATAATAATATTGCTGGAATATCTTCCCTTTATCGCCAAAAACTATTTTCAACATAATAATAATATACAATATATCTTTTATTTTATCACCTGGAGGATATTTCTCTTTAGTGATGGTACGCCGAATTCATTATTTAGGCAATATATTCTTTATTTCTTCCAAATGGTATTTTTTTGACGGCAATAAATGACATAAAATTGTCTCGGATTTACATTCTCGGCGATAGTTTGGCGATAATAAATGTCGGGGATTTATCTTCCCGGCGAAACTATGGAGATAACAAATGTCATGGAATTATCTTTTAGACAAACTGCTTTTGTATTGCCTGAAGGTGTCGCTTTCCGGTAACAGTTTTTCCCGACTAAAGAAACTTCCGAAATACGAAAATTATTATTACCTGCAATAAATGTTTTCTTCTAGGCGATATGATCGGGAAATCTTCTTCGTATAGCCATTCTTGCTGGATTATACTGATATTTCCAGATGAAAATGTGTTTGTATAAATATTTCACAAAAAAAAAACAGTTTTAGCTTTTTTTTAATTAAAAAAATTTTTTAAATTATTTTCTAATTTAGAAACGTCAGAATATTTATTACTATTATAAGTTAGTATATTTACCAACTCTGTGCGTAAAAATTTTGTTTAACAAAAGAATAGTAATTTTAGGCATAATGTGTTTATTTTTAAACAGATAATGTCTAAAAATGCTTTGTGTGTGTATTATTGCATATGGAAGTGTGTACAAAAAAGTTTTACGCACTTTTTATTTATATTTACCAAATTTTCGTAAAACAACAAAAACTTTACCCATTTTATAGTAGTAAATTTACAAACATTTTTAAGAGTGTAGGTTATGCGTTATTTTTTGTAATAAAAAAATGGAAAAGGTTACTTTACTAGTAACTCACAATTAAATGTTTTAAATTAACGCAGAAAGTAATTTGGTATAATTACCAGTAGTCCAAAAAATAATACTTACCGATTACCGCTTCTACAATGGGCACACTCTAAAAAATGTTTGTAAATTTACTACTATAAAATGGGTAAAATTTTGTTTAATTTTACGAAAATTCGTTTTGTTAAATAAAATTTTTACGCACAAAGTTGGTAAACATACTATCCTATAATAGTAATAAATACTCTGACATTTCAAATTGGAAAAAATTGAAAAAAAATTATAAATAATAAAAAGAAAAAGCGAAAACGGATTATTTTTTGCGAATTACAACATTTCCACAAACACATTATAGTCTGGAAATTGCAACATAAGCATGAAATTGTTTTTGGTAATTCTTGTTAACGCATGTGGTAGTCTAAACCTCATTTCAAAATAGAAAACGCCGTAAGAGAGATACGGCCTACGCAGGAACAGCTGGGTGCAATGACTCTTGCTCAACAAAATGCCTTCTTTGCAAGGGAGGCAGTCAACCAACAACCGTCAACAATAACGGGAGAAAACGCCTTAAGAGAGATACGGCCTAGGCAAAACAACTGGGTACAATGACTCCTGCTCAACAAAGTCAGTATTCATTGAGTACTGCCTAACTTGCAAACAAAGCATTTTGTTGAGCAGGAGTCATTGCACTCAGTTGTTCCTGCGTAGGCCATATCTCTCTTAAGACGTTTTCTCCCGTTATTGTTGACGGTTACTGCCTCCCTTTCAAAGAAGGCATTTTGTTGAGCAGGAGTCATTGCACCCATTCAATAGTGATAACAAAATTTTATATGAATTTTATACAAATGCCTTAAGATCCCAAAACGACTAATTGGGACATAAACGATTATGAGAGAAGAACTCGGATATTATTATTAATACGTACCAAAAATTAATTTGTTATTTTATTTTAAAAAAATTTTTGGGTGGTGCTTAAAGTTAGCACAACTGTTGTAAATGTACGCATTTTATTGGATTTTTACGCACTTTCTGTGGAATTTTGCGCATTTTTTGTAGCTTTTTACGCATTTTATGTGTACATTTACACGTGAAACGTGATTTTTTACACACAAATTTAGTAAATTAACACACTAATTTCAAAATTTCATTTAAGTTTTACGCACTTTCAATGTAAAATTACAACTTATTTGTGCACCAAATTAAACAGAATGTGCGTATTTTTTTCAATTACGCACATAGAGTAAATTTACCCAATTTATAGTAAGAATTCAGTTTCCTACTATAAGTTGGGTAAATTTCAACAGAATTTAATTAGAGTGCAGTTTAAATTTTCAAAAAATTTTTACGATGTTGACAAATAGGCAAATTTGTCAGCGCCAGAAAAAAAGTGCAGATGTGTATTTAAAACTTCTCTGGTAAATGTCTCCACCTGCTGAGTTATCCCCAAAAAGACACTCCTGATATTTTCTCAGTGACACAATTTTCAGCTACGCTATCGTTTTCAATTAACATCATTATGCTGAAAGAGAATTTGGCAAGAACATTTTAACAACCCGGGTAAAAATCTACATATTTGCATTCATACAGGTTTAATGTATGTTCGCGCATGATCATAAACACGAATGATTTTCCATACATGGGTACATAAATCTCCATACATGCATCTACATATGTCCACACATGTGCATTAACGAAAATTGAGGTAATATCTACATGTATGTATATTTATGAAGATATATGAAGACGCATTAACATGTATGACCATACATGTCATAAGTAATGCCTTTCTGGAAAGGTTGTAATGTTATATTGTTTACAACTTTATTAGTTGTTTCAAAAAGCCACCTCAAGTTGGCGCTAATATAGCATTTATTAGAAAATTGCAAAAAATTTAAATTTGGGAGCCTCGAAAATGAGTTTTTTGATATGTCGTAGTGGAACTTTTTTTCCCCATGCTAAAAGCTTTCGAAAAATCGAGTACGCAATATCGATTGCTAAATCGACCCACCCTAATGGACATAAATGGATGCATGTATGGAGGCTTATGCATCCATATATGGAAATGCCTGCATGTTTATGATAATGCACAAACTTACCTGTATGCAGCTATATATGTCGATTTTTACCTGGGAAGTTAAATATAAATTAAAATACATACATTTTTAAGGTTGTTGTTGCATAGATTTAGTGGAACATTGTTCCAAATGGGAACCAAAACACTTAACAGAGAACGAGTGAAATTGGAACAAAAAGTAGTGGCAAGGAAAAAGAATAGAAAGTGGAACGAAATTTGCATATTTGAATAAAAAATACAGTCACCCTGGTAACAAAAATAAGTCATTCTGTAGTTGAAAAATGCCTTGGGATATACAGTTATGGCCAAGCATTTAAGTCAATTCAATTTTTCTTCTAATTTTATTGTTGTTGCCTTTATTTTTAAAGCTCAAAATAGTAGCTAAATTCGCAACGAAAGGCAAGGAGATGGTTCAGAAAATTGTACAGAATTTTATCGTAATGTTTGTTTTTTCATTTTGTCACTTGTTTTAAGTGGGCGTGGCTTTTAACGAAAAATTAGCGCTATAAACCTCTTATCAAATTACATAGTAAAATTTAGGCAGTACTGATCGGTTCTGTACAAACTGTATATTTTTGAAAATCCTATAAAATTTCCTTAAGTCTTGCATTATCTTTATCTACAAATAGTCACCAGACTTATAATTGCAGCACTTTAAACATGACCAAATTTTTCTTTGTTTTAGCGATTTTAAAAGAAAGTTAACAACACTGAAATTTTAACATGAAATGCTTTTTACCAAGGTTGGTTACCGAAACGAATAACGGTAAGGGTAACGGTATCCAATTTAATTTGTTTCGGTAACGGTAAAGGTAACGGTATTTAAGACTGTTTCGGTAACGGTATACCGTTATCGAAACAGCAATACCGGTATTATAAATTATGTTAAAAACATATAAAAACAAGTAAAAACTTAACATATATTCAATTTTGAGTGTTAAAAATGCAGATTATAAGCTTTAAATTCAATGCTGGGAGTTTTTATAACTAAAATTGTTATCCATAAATTTTTTTGTAGAAAAAAAGACTGAAGATCATTACAAAAAAGTTAAAAAATTTGCATTTTTATATAAGTTAATAAATACCGGTAAAATACCGGTAACTACCCATAAAAATAACGGTATCGGTAACGATAACGGTAATTGTAAAATTTTTTAGAGGTATTGGTAACGGTATTCAATTTGAAACAATATTTTAGCGATAACGGTATTATAACGATAACGGTAATCAACCTTGCTTTTTACTATAACGTAAAAAAAATCTTGACTGATTTGCCATAATGTTGTTAAAATTTTTGAGTTACTGATATTTGCATTTGAATTCAGTATGTAGTTGATGTAAGATAAAAATGCAACTTAACAGAAAAAAATCCATCACGCGTTTTTTGGTGGATTAACTTTTTTCCCGAAAAAAAAATTTATAAATTTTTAATAATAATTTGAATTCAGTTTTTAGTAGATCTAAGGTTAACTCTCTAATGCACAAGGCCGCCTAAGGGCGGTCTTCAGATTTTAAAAAGTTTTTGGCTAAATAACACTATTTTATTAAACAAGTTGTATTATATCCATAGAAAACTTAACTATCTAATTTTAGCCTTCAAACTTTCTTTTGTATAAGGAACGGCTTTCATGCGAGAAGCATGGAAAGTGAAAATTTGAAAAAATTAACTTTTTAAAACAGAAAAAAATTTTTGAAAAATTGCCAAAAATACATTTACGATCTGGCGTACATTACCGATAATAACAAAGCTAGTTTAAAGTCTCTAATTGTAAAATCAGTTAAAAATGTTTATCCAGGACTCACATAATAACGCCAGGATACGTTTTACAAATATCTCTCTAACTCAAAAACTAGCCAACAGATTTTCTTACAATTAAACACAGATTATATGTTTAGAGGTAGTAGTAAGCAGAACTAATTTCGTCAAAATTTATTGATGTTTAGTGCCAAATTCGCCAAATTTCGTAATTTTCTATAACAACAATTGATCAACAATTTTCGGTACGTAATTATACCCTACACCACTATGTGGTCAGGGTATTATAAGTTTGTGCTGATGTTTGTAACACCAAAAAATATTGATCCTAGACCCACCTTATAGTATACCGATTGGCTCAGATTTTTTTTTATTTCGATTTAACGATGTCCGTCTGTCCGTCCGTCCGTCCGTCTGTCTGTCCATGCATTCTTGTGCGCAATCTACAGGTCGCAAATATTAAGATATTTTGATGAAACTTGGTACACCGACTTATGTCGGCCCAAGGACGACGCCTATTGATTTTGGTTCAAATCGGTCCATGTTTAGACCTAGTGCCCATATAAGGGTCCCCCCAAAATTGGCTTGGTTACAAACTGCAGGTCGCAAATATTAAGATATTTTAATGAAATTTGGTGCGCTGACTCACATTATAGAAAATTTTGACACAAACCCCATTTTAACCCATTCGAATTTCGGATCCAAACAATACACCAGACTGGTGTAGGGTATTATATAGTCGGCATGCCCGACTTTAACCTCTTAACTCGTTTTATTATACCTTACACCACTACGTGGAGAAGGTATTATAAGTTTATGCTGATGTTTGTAACACCAAACAATATTGGTCCTAGACCCACCTTATAGTATACCGATCGGCTCAGAATTTTTTTTTATTTCGATTTAGCGATGTCCGTCTGTCTTTCCGTCCGTCCCTCCGTCTGTCTGTCTATGCATTCTTGTGCGCACTCTACAGGTCGCAAATATTAAGATATTTTGACGATATTTGGTACACCAACTTACGTCGGCCCAAGGACGACGCCCATTGATTTTGGTTGAAATCGGTGCATGTTTAGACCTAGTGCCCATGTAAGGTACCCAAAATTGTCTTATTTACACGCTGTAGGTCGCAAATACGAAGATATTTCAATTAAATTTGGTACACAGACCTATGTCGGCCCAAGGACGAAGCCTATTGATTTTGGTTAAAATCGGTCCATGTTTAGACCTAGTGCCCATATAAAGGTACACCAAAAATTGTCTTTTTTACACGCTGCAGGTCGCAAATACGAAGATATTTCAATGAAATTTGGTTCGCTGACTTACATGGTCCCAAGGAAAAAGCCCATTGATTCTAGATAGGATTAGGTCCAAATATGGACCGATCCATATTTTCGATTTTCTCTTCTATTATGATTTTATAGAAAATTTTGACACAAGTCCGTTTTAACCCATTCAAATTTCGGATCCAAACATTAGTTGGCTTTTAACCGGACTGGTGTAGGGTATTGTATAGCCGGCATGCCCGACTTTAGCTTTTTTACTCGTTTTATTGATAGTATTATTTACAGCAAAAGCCGAAGTTATTTGACCACTGGGTTTCAAGATACTTCTTCAACCTTTGTTGTGCTATATATCGCCTAAATAAAGCGATGAATTAAAATTTTAATATTTGTTCCATAGTACATTTTCAACGCCAAATATATAGTTTAAATATTATTGTAATCAGAAGAAAGAGCATTAGAGGGTTAAGAATGCAACTTAAAAGAAAAAAACCCAACACGCGCTTTTTTTAGCTGAATTTTTTTTAAGTGAAGAAACGTATTATAATAGGGTCAGCCTATATTTTTAGAATTTTTTTTAAAAAATTACAGACACGCGTATTTCGATAAAATATTTTATTTAATAATAAACCTACAACATATTTCATAAATTTTTTTTATTGAATTGGGGTAGCTCTAAATTTTTATCAAAATTTGGTTCAGAGCACAGTGAAAAATGTATTAAATTCGCAAAATTCTAAACTATATCCACTCAGCGATTATTTACTTGTCAAAAGAAAAGTTTTGGTATCAATATTGCCCTATTAAAAACATATTGTTTCCACCACATTGAATTTCTGATAAAACGCGGAAAATCGAGAACTTCAAATAAATCTGAAACACTTATTCACTTAAATCGTACATAGATTATAATGTGTAAGTTTGACATTTCAATCACAAATATATCTGTACAATATCAAATCAAAAATCAGATAAAATGAATATTAAAAATAACATTTAAGCTATACATATAATAGCTCAATATATGACTTTAGATTAGAATATGAATTTAGAATTTATATTAGAATATGAATTTAGAATTTAGACTCACCTTATATGGACAGAAAAAAATTAAAAAAAATGCCCCCGGTTAAAAAGTCAGATCTGACCAGATCTCAGTAGATCTGATTGCGCCAGATGTAATTAGATCTCAAAATTGGGGACATATTTGAGATCTAGTTAGCTCTGATCAGATCTAGGCAGGGTTGGCAGGCAATACCGCTAAAATACCGTTAACGATTCAAAACCCTTTCAACTAACTACCGTTACCCCTAAAAAACCAATAACGAAATAACCGAAATACCGTTATCCTTAAAATACCGTTACCGAAATAACTGAAATACCGTTATCCTTAAAATACCGATACCGAAATAAATGAAATATCGATACCCTTAAAATACCGTTATCGAAATAAATGAAATACCGTTACCCCTAAAATACCGTTACCGTTATTTTTTATTTTCTGCTTTTGGTAATTACACGTAGTTATTGAGTATTTTTCATTCTTAAGTTGGTAAATTGGTTCTGTTTATATAACATGGTCAAGCATAATATTTAATGATTCTTTTATTAAATTGGTATTATAATGATATCGTAGTGGTAAAATAATGGCAATTTTCTTCGATTTTCAACTGTTTTATTCTCTATATGCAGAGGTCTCCCGATCACAAAATATGCCCCATATATATTGCCATCTGTGATGTCATGTAATTTTTCCGCCTAAAATACTTATACCCCTAATAAACATAATACTAAAACTATGTAATGAAATTAGAAAAACGATTTACAAGAAATTATATAAGAACTAATATTAAAACCTTTTTCATTTATTGTAATTATATTACAAATTCTCATTGTTTACTAAATAGAAATAAAACCCAATTGTTGATATGCCCCATTGTTTATCTGGATAAAAAGGAGAGGTAAAATCATTACCAAAGATGTCAGCGAAAGGACGTGGAAATATTGAACTTATAAATTAAATAAATATAAGTTTATTAAGAAAACTGACCTCAAGCCTAATTATTTACCAAATTTTGAAACTAACCCTCTAGTGGTCTTTCTTTCCAAAATTTTCCCATACCAATTGGGACTTCCCCACGGGGAAAGGGACCGGTCCTTGATCGGTCTTTTTGTTTGAAAGAGACACGTCACTTCAACATAGGGTTGTCATTGGAAATGACCAATTGCCACAGTTTAGACACCTTTCAAATAAACTAGTAAAAAATTAAGACTTAAAAAAATCTACTTGACGTCAAAGTAGGGCTCGATATTTATATTTCCGTTGTTGTAAAAAAAACCGGAATTTCGTTTTTACCAACATTAAAAATTAATTTTTTGTAAATTTTTTCCAAAAATTATCCACATAAGTCTAGAAAATAGGCAAAATCTCTTTTTTTCGTAAAAGAGGCAATTTTCACAAAATAATTGGAAAAATGACATTTAATGGCAAATGCCGAAAAAACTTGCCCTGGTTATTTCTGTATATAAAATTTGGTGTTAACCTAGTGTCTTCAAATGCAATGAAATGTGCAAAGAAATTTGAAAATAATACAAAAAGCAACAACAACGAAATTAATTTTGTTGTTGCTTTGTGTGTAATTCGTAAATTTTATGGCATATTTTATTGCATTTGAAGACACTATGTAACAGAGTTATTTTTATTGTTATGAAATTGGATTAGTCTTGGCTAGAAAATTCTGGAAGTTTAGAAGAAAAATATCCCGAAAAATTAAATTTACTATACCTGTCAATCTGGTAGCACTACTTTTAAGTATAATGTTAAGTGGTATTAGTTCCACTGGAATTTTCTACCACTTTCTACTACGGAAGTAAAACTATAAAAAGGCTGCCACCCGACGAATAGAGTGAGTTGATTATTAGCGTTGACAAAGTCAGTTGCGCAATAGCGTTTTTATAGACAATTGCATATTAACCTTGTATAGTGTGTTGCGTAGTAGGATTGTGTGTTTCAGTTGGCCTTTAGTAAATCGTTGTATTAAAATCGTGGTAAACTAGTATGTGTTATAGGTACTGTGTATGTAAAGTATAGCCTATATGACACTTGCTAGTTTCAGTATTAATAATCCAAAATAGAAGAGGGCACGAATTTCCTTATGTGAGAAATAATGTATGTGAAGAGACCAACTATATCGAAAAACTATCAAACTGTCAAATTGATGTTGGTAATGCAGTACCCTTCATATGATTTGCATTGATGGTGCAAAAAACTACAATCTAGAAACTAGCAAGTGTCATATAGGCTTAATAAAGTGTTTAATAAATAAGGTCAATTTTAAACAAAATATTGTGGGGTTATTTTGATTTCCATGAAAAAGGACCCGTTGTATTTAAAGGAAGTTAACGTTTTTAAAAGGTAAAAACGTTACATTATATTTTTTTCCACTTTTAGGATTTGCAAAAATTCCACATTTGACCTTGGTAAAGAAAGGGTTAACGTTGTCGGAGATTCACAGAATTTTAAAAAAACCATCTCCCATATCTGGGTTAAAAAAAATCGGATTATATCTACACTAGAGTGGGGCGATTTATATGGACAAAAATTTTTTGATATTGTGCCATCGATTTTTCGAAAGCTTTTGGCATGAGGAAAAAAAATTCCACTACGACATATCAAAAAAATCATTTTCGAGGTTCCCGAATTTCAATTTTTTGACATTTTCTAATAAATGCTAGATTAGCGACATCTTGCGGTGGCTTTTTGAAACAACTAATGAAGTTGTAAACAATATAACATTACAACCTTTCCAGAAAGGTATTACTTATGAAAATCGGATAAAAAATGTGGCAACTAGAGGTAAAAGTATATAAGTAAAATTATTTTCTGCTTGTTTTCATCAACATCATCATCATCATTTCATCATCATTATCATCATTTCATCATCAAGCAGAAAATAATTTTACTTATATAATTCTAAATTTACTACTATAATATGGGTAAAGTTTTTTTTTTTAATTTTATCACACATATGTATCTATCCACAAAATCTTCCCAGACTGGAGGTTAACAATGTGACTTAATGTGAATTTTTATAAAATTCTTTAAAAAATAACCACTTTTATTAAAAGTGATTCAAAAGTTACTGTGACTTTTTCGTGTTAAGCTTTCTTCGACCGCACTCAATGTAGTTTAAGCAAAGGATTTCGAGATTATAAAGTTTTTCTAAAAATAATGTTTATTAAAGTTTACAAAAAACTTCGGCGGAGTCTGCAAAGACTCACAAAGTGATTTTTTGGTGAACCAAATATGTACACCAGATATAACATATTTAGCTAAATTTAAGTCAGTTTCTTTTTAAACTACAAAAGGTTTTTTATTTCTAGCAAAATTTTGAAAATTATGATATTCGTATTTTCATTTGAAGATTACATCGGATACTAGCCAAAATACTAACAATCTGCAGTCCGGGCTACTGGCAACAATGTAGCGAGACGGAAGCGGAAAATCTTCGCTGTTGCTCTAATTTAAAATAAATAGCAAGTCGAATGCGATAGACCTTGGCTAATGCTCTAAAGTAAAATGTGTATTGGCAAGAAAACAAATAGCGAAACGAGTTCGGGATATCCCGACTATTGCTTGAATGCGAAAGATCTTAACTATCGCTCCAAAGCAAAATATGTTAGGAAAGAAAAGACATAACGAAACGAATCCAGGATCTCTCGGCTATTGCTCTAAATAACAAAATGAATTGAGCAGGTCGCGGTTATTGTCGGTATACTACGATCTAACTATAGGTCTACATTACTACTCGGGTCGAAACAGTAACCTAATCAGCTTATTAATGTGCACTTCGGCTGCAGGGCGAAGTATATTTAGTAAAACTCCAACTGGATTCTTGGTCCATTTGGCCTATCTAACTTTACCACTATATATCATATAATAAGTTTAATTAATTTAAAAGGAAAGCATTTCATGTCTTAATCTCCCATATTAATGAAATTCGGATATTTTGTACAGAGAAAAATTCTAAGGTTGGGGTCAATCTCGAACGGCCATCTCGAACACTTAAGGGGTTAAAACTGGGGTCAAAAATTTCATCCAAAGACACTATGTATAAACAAATGTTATATTTTCGAATACGGATTTTCAAGGCCCGCTTTTTTTGTACCTTTCATTGGTACATTTTTGTTGTTTCATAGTTGTTGTTGTAAGAAATGTGTTAATTTTGGGGTACATTATATGGACATTAGACCGTACCTCAAAAAAAAAGCTCGCCGTATACCATCCAATCTAAATTATTTTTGCAAGTAGGTTTGAAATTTTTTTTTTTATTTTTTTGCCGAACGTAGGGCCGCTATTTTACATTATATCTTGGAGACATATAACGTTATATCTAACCTTCAGTTCGGTTTCCGTCAAGAACATTCTGCCATAGAACAAATAAATCGTATTACAAATGTTATTGAAGATGCATTCGAAAATAAATAGATTTGCTCCGCAGTTTTTATGGACGTGGCGCAAGTGTTTGATAAAGTGTTGCATGAAGGATTACTCTCCAAACTGTCAACAATATTCCCCCCAAAATACTACAATATACTCAAATCATACATTAACAACCGTTATTTTCAAATAAAATATGAAACAGAATACTCCGAAATCAGAGAAGTATTCTAGGACCTCTTCTCTACCTATTATATACCAGTACAGCCAATATAACAATAACAACATTTGCGGATGATACAGCTTTAAATTATCTTTAACCGGCATGTAGACACATGTAGATATTACCTCAAATTTCGTTAATGCACATGTGTGGACATAAAGGGTTTTTCAACAGGGACGCTACAAAAGTAGAAAGACAGGGACAGCAAATGACGCCATATTTCTTGCCGCTCTTTTGACATTTCTCTTCAGTAAGGTTTGCCATTTCATGATGGAAAGATATACGAGCCAACAACGAGTCGAAATTATTCAGTTGAAGAAAGCCCAAATGTGTCTCTCACACGTCGTTCTCAAGCGTTGGGCATCTCTGTGACGTCGTTGTTGCGAAGAGATCTTGGCCTACGTCCTTACAAGATCAAATTGACGCAAGAACTGAAGCCGCTTGACCACCAGAAGCGTCGTATGTTCGTGAATTGGGATGAGCAACAACTTGAAAATGATTCGGATTTTCATCGAAAAATCATCTTCAGCGATGAGGCTCATTTCTGGCTGAATGGCTTCGTCAATAAACAAAGTATGCGTTATTGGTCAGACAGCAATCCACACGTACTCCATGAGTCATCATTGCATCCCGAAAAAAATACGGTTTGGTGCGGTTTATGGGCCGGCGGCGTCATTGGGCCGTACTTCTTCCGTGATGATCAAGACCGGCACGTTACTGTGAATGGGAATCGCTACCGTTCAACGATAACCGAATATTTTTGGCCCCAATTGGATATGGACTTGGAGGACATGTGGTTCCAACAGGACGGCGCCACAAGCCACACAGCGAATGTCACAATCAATTAATTTCAAACCAAGTTTGGAGAACGTGTTATCTCACGAAATGGTCCAGTCGATTGGCCGCCTCGGTCGTGCGATTTGACGCCGTTGGACTACTTCCTGTGGGGCTACGTTAAATATATGGTCTATGCCAACAAGCCAGCGACGATTGAAGAACTTCGTACGAATATCGAACGTGAAATTGCAGCAATATCGGCCGATTTATGCTTGAAAACCGTCGAAAATTGGGTTCAGCGTCTGGACTTCTGCAAGCGTGCCCGTGGTGGCCATGCAAAAGAGATCGATTTCCATACATAATGGCATCGAACGTACTTTCACAGGAATAAAGAATTTCATTGATATCCAAAACCGTTTTTGTTTTAGCGCTCTTATTGAAAAACCCTTTATATGAAGCATGTATGGAGATTTGTGTATCCATGTATGGTCATGAATGCATGTTTATGAGCATGCACGTACAAACATTCAACCTGTATGGATCCATATATGTCGATTTTTAGCTGGGTTAAAGATATCTCTTATATACCACCAAAAATGGGAGACACTGAAATTCCTCATTAAAATTCGGTTAAATACCTTGGTCTTAATCTGGACTCAAAATTATCATGGAAGGAACATTTGCTAAAGAAAAAAAAGAACTTGATATTAAAAGCAGAAAATTAAATTGGCTAATGGGCAGAAATTCAGCTCTATCTCTCGAAAACAAACTAATCGTGTACCAACAAGTAATTAAACCAATTTGGACTTATGGCTGCCAGTTATTGGGATGTGCTAAACTATCTGTTATAAAATATATTGAACACTTTCAAAATAAACTACTGCGTCAATTTGTGAATGCACCCTGGTACATCCGAAATTCTGACCTTTATCGCGATCTATGTATTGAATCCGTTAAAAATACGATCGAAAAAATTGCAACACTGCACTACCAAAGATTGGGCAGCCATGAAAATTCAGAAGCCATAAAACTTATAAACACCAGTAGTCATACAAGAAGACTACGACGTATAAAGCCACATGATCTTGTGATACAAAATAGTAGTTAAGATATTTTTAGCATAATATCTTTAAAACTCTCAATTTATGTAATATATCAGAAAAAATCTGCTCGTTAGTCAAGTATGACTAGAATAAAAAGTTATTTAAAAAAAAATTATATCCTTGGCATTTACAGTCGGATCTTAAAGCATCCCAGGTAGAAATTGCCGACGTTACAAAAAAAAAAGTGTACTGGGAGAGCACTGTTTTTTACGAAATGCCGGTACTACTTAAAACGTGCTTTGCCAGTACTGTTTTCTGAAAATTAACGAGATTTTTTTAATTTATTAAAATTAACTATTTTATAAATTTTATGTACTTTTGCATCTATTACACAATTATTTATGAAAGAGAGACATCGCCATTCTTTTCTTGTGAAGTTTCGCAAGAATACATTAAGAATTTGTGATGTACATTGAAAGGACAGTAAGTTACTAGCAAACTACTAAATTGGTTATTAAATCTACTGGGATAATAGCAAAAAAATAAAATACCACATCTGCGCCTACGTTGGGAAATAACTACGGCCAAGCCTTTATTGGTGTTATAATTTCGACAACATGCCAGTACAGTGAAAGTTGAAAATCCGACGCATTACCAGTACATGCACTACCGTCTCCAGAACTGGGCCGACATTGTGCCGTTTGTAATTTTATACTAAAGGGCTGCATGAGTGCAATCGATTTGTGGTAGTCATTAAATCACATAGTGCTAGTGTGTGTGCATTACGATTTAAACCACCCTGTTACGACTAGAAAACAAATCAAAACGTAAGCGAGCTTAAGCATTAGACATGGCAACGAAAAAAACAATAAGTGATTGTTGTGACACACGATAGTTCGCTACCATAACATAGCAATTAGTACTTTGAACTAGTGTTTAAGTATCGCAATGAATGCTATGGTGCGATGGTGTGTTGTGTTATAATATGTAGGTTTTATAAAGCGAAAAAGTATAAACGTACACTCAGATAAAAAAGTTAGCAGTTAGTTAGTTGTACTTTATTTTCAATTCAATGTTTGTTTTACAATTTTTATATTATTATATAAAAAAGTTAGTAAAAAAATAAATTAATAATGTTATTAATGCATAATAAATTATAAAAACAAAAAAAATAATTTATATTAATTCTTATTTTAAAATTTTTAACTTGGTTGGGAAACACTAACCGTAAAATACCGTTAACGATTCGAAACCCTTTCAACGAACTATTATTAACCCTAAAATACCACTAACGAAGTAACTTAAAATACCGTTAACCTTAAAATAACCTAACGAAATAAATTAAAATACCGTTAACCCTAAAATAACTTAACGATATAACTTAAAATACCGATACACTTAAAATAACCTAACGAAATTCTATAAAATAAAATTTACCAAATTCATTAAAAAAAAAACATTTAAAAACAATCGGTGGTATAATTAAACAATATTGAAAAATAAAATTAAAAATAAATTATATAATAAAACCAATACGTAGTAGAGTTTGCTAAAAACCCTACTCAATGTTCCTTAATGTATTCGTCGCTTTAGAGCTTTTTTTTGGTATCATTAGAGTATTTCACATACATATTAAATAGTTGAAATATTCATTACGATCAACTAAAGAATTTTTTGGGGGTAGACATTTGTCTATTTTAATTTTTTCATTATACCATTGGCCGATCATAATCATAATTTTCATACCTACACAACACGATTGAAAACAAAACTCTCAACCAGTGTTGCCACTTTTTGAATAATTATTCAAAAACGGGACTGTTTACACATTACTTGGATAATTTTTGAATAATGACATTTTTGTGTAATTTCACATTTTACTGAAAAATATAATAAATTCCATGCTTTTAAGTCCGGCAGCAGGTAAAATGGGTTTCTTTGTGTAACATCTACCACATATTTCCAAACTCTAATGTATTATTTTTGTAAATTTTTTCAACACGCAACCCAATTTAGATAGAGGCATTCAAAAATGTTGATTAATATTTAATTTGTATATAAACCCCGTATTTTGTTAATTTTTTGAGACAATGGGTCATATGAATAAAACTTAGCAATTACTTCGAAGTAATTACTTTGGGCTTAGGAATGGCTTTTAACTCCAAATTTACCAATTAGCTGGTAGAATGGCATGAAATGTAAACGAAAATTAAAAAATTAAATTTATAGTATACTCCCAAGTAGACTAGATTTGTGAAGTAATTGCTTAAAAAACCCTGTATTTCCCCCTATTAGTAATATCTATTTTTTATTCATATGAGCCAATGGGTCATATGAACAAAACTTAGCAATTACTTCGAAGTAATTACTTTGGGCTTAGGAATGGCTTTTAACTCCAAATTTACCAATTGGCTGGTAGAATAGCTTCGAAGTAATTGCTAAGTTTTATTCATATGACCCAATGGCTCATAAAAATAGATATCTCTGCTTGGGAGTAGACTAGAAAATTAATTTTTTAATTTTCGTTTACATTTCATGCTATTCTACCAGCCAATTGGTAAATTTGGAGTTAAAAGCCATTCCTAAGCCCAAAGTAATTACTTCGAAGTAATTGCTAAGTTTTATTCATATGACCCATTGGCTCATATGAATAAAAATTAGATATTACTAATAGGGCGAAATACAGGGTTTTTTAAGCAATTACTTCACAAAACTAGTCTGCTTCCGATTCTGGACCACTGTGAGCAGTCTAAATGCGTGCATTATTTTTTTTTTTTTTTACAAAAATAGCGATTATTTGAAACTAATAAAGGAATATTAATTTTTTGTGTAATTTTATACGGTTTTGGATAATTTTTGACCTAGAGCTGTGTATTTTATATTTTTAATGGTGGCAACACTGCTCTCAACTAAAAGCATAATAAAAAAAAAATACTCCATTCATTAGCATTAGAGTTGGGCTTAATCGTTCTTTTTGGTGACTCGGTCATATCGTTCAATAAAATTCATTGAACTAGTTCGTTCAATCGTTCTTTTTTGTTATCGTTCTTTTTTGTCATGAGCTGTGTCTGAACAGTGATTCGTGACCGGCGTCGTTCATTCGACAATTTATTGGCGCACTACATGTTACATGTTTATATTAATTTTATTGTGCATAGACTAATAGTGTCAGAAAATTACAATTTTATTAAAAATTTGAAATTATTAAGAAAAACATTTAATTCTGTAATAAAATTAATAAGAAAGGTATTCAAACTTTTTATGACTACAAAAAAGAACGAAATGAACGAATAATGGTGAACGATGTCATATCGTTCAATGAACTGAACCGTTCAAATGAACTAGTTCGTTCATGAACGACACAACTCTAATTAGCATGATAGCTTTCAACAGAGTAGGTACGTATTTCGGTTACATACATCAGTGTTGCCAGTCTATTCATACCTTAATTTTTAATTTGTCATCCCAAAAAATTCCCAACTTTTATTTTATATAAAAATTTGTTTTCGTTAATTTTTTCGAAAAATTGGTGGAAAAATACCATATTCGTTTATTTTTTGCGGTAAGTTGTATACTCAGACTCAATAAATTTGTGCTTATAACAAATTATAAAAAAGAACAAATAAATTTAAATAACAGCAAAGAAAATTTGAACCAAAATTTTTCATTTTAAATATTTAATAATAAACAGACATTTAATAAATAACAGACATTTTGTTGTGTATGGTGCTGCATTAAAAAGTTTTAGCATTTCAGCAGATGGATTAACTTTTGACAATTGAGTAACTTGTAAAGTATACATTTAATTTAAGAAGAACTTCTTATAACTCCCCAGTGTAGAAAATCATTACCAGATATGTGGTTATGTAACTACATACTTGGTAATGGTAACTACTTACTTTTGTTATTACATTTCTTATTACGCGATGTGGCGAAAAATAATGAGTTGTCGTTACACACCAGCATACGAAAAATCAAAAAATATATCGTTACCTATGTGCTTACCAGTACTGACAAAAATAATGAGTCTAAAAATAGATTTTCAAAAAAATAAATTATATAAAAAAAATTATTTTTTTTTTAAATAAAATTTGCTGGTGCGGGAATCGAACCTGGGTCTACAAATTGCCAGTCAACAGCTCTACCATCTGAGCTATATCGACATGTAATATTTAATAGATAAAAATATAATTGACCTGCTGCACACAAGTAAGCTTACTCGCCAACATACAAAAAATATGTGGTTACATATATCCTTACCAGTGTTTAAAAAATATTGAGTCTAAAAATAGATTTCAAAAAATTTTCAAAAAAATCTAAAAATTATTTTGTATTTGAAATAATGATAAAAATAAGTCATTATCCGTAACTCATTATTATATGTTTTAAAATAATGCAGAAGGTAAGTGGGTGTCATTACTGCTACTCCAAAAAATAATGATATGTCATTACCGTTTCTACACTGGGTCTTATTAAATTTAAATAACTTTAAAAATTTTAGAACCAAAACGAATTCGAATTTTCACCAAGAGGAATTATAGTTTCTACGAACATTACCTTGCCAGACTCAAATTTTTGTAGCTAAAAATCATTCACTATTATCATCATTCTTAGAAAAAAATATAAATATTTAGAATTATCAGGATTAAATTCATAAAAATATGAAAAAGCAATAATATATTTTATCCCCAAATGATCCCCTAAAATTTCGTATTATCCCCAATAAATCCCCAGTTCTACAAACGGAAGTTTTTATCCCCATTGATGATAAAATTCCCAATTAGGGGATAAATCCCCCAAACTGGCAACATAAGTTTTCAGTAACACTAAATCGATGGTGTTGATATTGTGTTGATTGCTTAAGTTCACAATAATATGATGTGGTAATGTACTGTTGTCATCCGTACTAAACGATTCATGATGGGATTCGTCTCACTATCCATATGCTTTTTTGCCATCGTGTTTTTTTTGTTGTTTGTACTGATTCAATCGTTATAAAAAGTAAAACCTAAACCACACAACTTGTTATGGCTTGTAGGCTATCATGTGTCTTGAAATCTCATTTAAGATGAATCGTTCAGCCCTTTACTGCGTATCTAGGAGAACTATACGTCAAATGAAAGCCACTAAGGAGAGGAATCCGAAAAATTACCCTGCAAAAAAGTTATCCGACAGTTTTTGGACAAATCTGGAAATCCCATTTTAGTGGTCACTGGGGATGTTGGTGGATTTTGGGGGAACTAGGCTGCTTACCTAGGAGAACTATACGTCAAATGAAAGCCATTGAGGAGAGGAATCCGAAAAATTACCGTTTTTGGACAAATCTGGAAATCCCATTTTAGTGGTCACTGGGGATGTTGGTGGATTTTGGGGGAACTAGGCTGCGTACATAGAAGAACTAACCTTTTTAACGATATATATTTTGTTTTTATCCGATAATAAATGGCGAAGATACAAATAATTCAAAATTTGGGGTTCGATAACTCGGGAACCGGGGGTCGCCGACAAAAAAACATGCATCGTTGAACTCGGCATTTAAAGTTCTATCATCCGTGAAAATTTGAAACAAATCCGAGTTATGCTCATAAACTAGAGTTTAGCCCATTTAAATCAACTGCAATGTGAAGTTATTTTTAACTGTAAAAAATCAACTGACAAATGTAGTAAAAACAACTACAAATGCAATTAAAACAACGTACATGCAAATTATTGTAAAACTGTAAAAAGAACTGCAAATTTAGTTAAAATAACTTAAATAGAAATTATTTTAAAAATTATTAATTTAATAAAAACAAATTTATGTAAATACTCTTAACTTAATTTTATTCCATATTAAATTTAAAATTGAGGAATCCGTCAGTCTGCGAGGGATGAAATATTGTTTGGATTCCTTTTTTTCTGCACTTAGAAAGGGATGAAAATATAAAAGAACCGAAAGAAACTAAATACAATAGTGGTATTCATCTAACTGCATTTATGCCCTTGTAAACCGTGTATTTTCGTAATCGCGTATATTTGTAACTTTGCCTGTTTATTTGAATGAACGCACCTTTTAAAACTATTCACATTTCAATATTGCATTTAGCCACTTTTTTGATCTTTTCATAAATTAAACACAGAATTTTTTTAATATGTAGCATTTAAAAACTAATAAAACAGAAAATAAAAACAACAAACAAAACAATACAAAATAATTTTATTTTTGACAATATTCAAATGTGTGTATAAATACGAAAAAGTTTAAAAATGTAATAAGCGTATATTTACGAGGGCTCCTAAACTAGTTTTGACATTAATTGAGTAAACTTTCAACATATACACAGTATACGAGGCGTAAATACTTTAAATGAATACCTTTAATATATTTTAATATTCCCGTAAATAAATTTATATTTTATGTTATAAAACTTACCTTATTATTTTAATAATTCAATAAAATAAATAACGTTTTCCTTATTAAGCGTCTTCACTCTTTAGCATTGTTTTATGTCTAAGACAAGAGAAAACATGTTGTTCTCATATTCTTTCACTAGAAATTTCTAAACAAATGCTTCGTACACACATTCTTCTTTACTTCGTACACATGCACATTTGAAAATTGAAGTACTTGTAACAAAATTCAAAATAACTGCATAGAATAAATGTTACTACAATGTACTATTTTTGAAGCTTGTTTAAAAAAATAACTGTCAAAAACATTAAAAAACTTTACTCCAAGTAAATTAACTGCAGTTGTAGTAAAAATAACTACAACTACATTACTACACAAATAACTGTCATGTAATAACTGCAGAACTTTTCTGAGTGCAGAAACTCTAAAAGTAGCTTTGAACGTTAACGTTTTTTACATACTTAACTACTACAGTTTATTGCAACACAGTAGTATTTTTTATATATTTAAAAAGTGATAGAAGCGTCTATTTAAAAAAATGCTTGAAGAAGATGGATCGAGATACGAAGGTAAGTAATTTTTTTTTATATATGTATATGGAATTTTTTGAATTAATTAAAATTTTATAATTTTATACGTATGCTACTGCGGAAGCAACGGAGAGACTACCGTGGCGGCCATTTTAATAGCCACCGTGGCCATGATTTGAATGGTCGCGGTGGCTATTATGATAGCCGTTTCCAAGGCCATTTTGAAAACCGTGGATACAGCCGGGATGGCAGATATAACCGCCATAACTATCACCATGAAGACTGGTATAGAAATGACCGCCATAACTATGGGGAATATGGCCATGGAGATGATGAACGAGGCCGCATTTATAATGGCCGTGGGTCTCATGGCTATTGTAATTCCAGGGCAAGGACTTTCATGCAAATGCATGTTTGTAGTCAGTGGCCCAAAAATGTTTTTGACCAAATACTTTTCCGAATCAAAGAATTTGCAAAAAAAATGGCATCGATTTGTTATTGCATATTTTTGCATATTTTGTTATAAATGCATATTTTATGATATTTTTGCATATTTTGCACATTATTGCATATTTTTTTAATATTTTTAAATATGAAATTCGATTTAAGAATTCATACTTAAAACTAACAAAAAAATTCTAAAGAATTAATTATTTGGAAGCTCTGTTGGCAATACAACACTACACTAGAAAGAGAAACACATAGTATACAACATGTTGTCATCCACTAACACATTTTTTTAAAGTTTTCGGGTGATATTGCTCACAAACAAAAAGTTGAAAAATTTTATAAAAATTATTTTAAGGAAGCTTGTCCCCGAGCATTAATTTCTGCCACTTTTTTCTCTGAGTTACGAACGTGAGTACGATTTTATAATACACATATTTAAGTTCTATTTTATAATAAAGTTTCTTTCAGGTAAAATGCCACACATCCTTAATATTTGAAGACATATTCAGTGTGTTCGTTTACTCGAATTTCTTACTACTTTTACTACAACTGCACAGTTTTGTTTACTTTTTGTATTGAATTTTTTCAGCTGTAGTAAATATAGTAACTTTTAGTAAGTAAACGAACAAGCTTATTGTAACCGATAAATACAATCAATAAATTCTGAAATACCATTTGATTATTTCTGAAATACAATTGGTAATTTCTAAAACATAATCGATAATTATACCCTACACCACTATGTGGTCAGGGTATTATAAGTTTGTGCTGATGTTTGTAACACCAAAAAATATTGGTCGTAGACCCACCTTATAGTATACCGATCGGTTCAGAATTTTTTTTTATTTCGATTTAACGATGTCCGTCTGTCCGTCCATCCGTCTGTCTGTCCATGCAATCTTGTGCGCACTGTACAGGTCGCAGCTATTAAGATATTTTGATGAAATTTGGTACGCAGACCTATGTTGGCCCAAGGACGAACAAGTTTGATTTTTTTGAACATCGGTCCATGTTTAGACCTAGTGCCCATAAAAGGGTCCTACCAAAATTATATTGTTTATACGCTGCAGGTCGTAAATATTAAGATATTTTGACGAAATTTGGTACACAGACCTATGTTAGCCCAATAACGCAGCCTATTGATTTTGGTGAACATCGGTCCATGTTTAGACCTAGTGCCCATATAAGGGTCCTACCAAAATTATACTGTTTATACGCTGCAGGTCGTAAATATTAAGATATTTTGATGAAATTTGGTACACAGCCCTACATTGGCCCAATAACGCAGCCTATTGATTTTGGTGAACATCGGTCCATGTTTAGACCTAGTGCCCATATAAGGGTCCTACCAAAATTATACTGTTTATACGCTGCAGGTCGTAAATATTAAGATATTTTGTTGAAATTTGGTACACAGACCTATATTGGCCCAATAACGCAGCCTATTGATTTTGGTGAACATCGGTCCATGTTTAGACCTAGTGCCCATATAAGGGTCCTACCAAAATTATACTGTTTATACGCTGCAGGTCGTAAATATTAAGATATTTTGATGAAATTTGGTACACAGACCTATATTGGCCCAATAACGCAGCCTATAGATTTTGGTGAACATCGGTCCATGTTTAGACCTAGTGCCCATATAAGGGTCCTACCAAAATTATAATGTTTATACGCTGCAAGTCGCAAATATTAAGATATTTTGATGAAATTTGGTACACAGACCTATATTGGCCCAATAACGCAGCCTATTGATTTTGGTGAACATCGGTTTATGTTTAGACCTAGTGCCCATATAAGGGTCCTACCAAAATTATACTGTTTATACGCTGCAGGTATTAATATTAAGATATTTTGATGAAATTTGGTACATAGACCTATGTTGGCCCAAGGACGAAGCCTATTGATTTTGGCGAACATCGGTCCATGTTTAGAACTAGTGCCCATATAAGGGTCCCCCCAAAATTATATTGTTTATACGCTGCAGGTCGCAAATATTAAGATATTTTGATAAAATTTGGTACATAGACCTATGTTGGCCCAAGGACGAAGCCTATTGATTTTGGTGAACATCGGACCATGTTTAGAACTAGTGCCCATATAAGGGTCCCCCCAAAATTATATTGTTTATACGCTGCAGGTCGCAAATATTAAGATATTTTGATAAAATTTGGTACATAGACCTATGTTGGCCCAAGGACGAAGCCTATTGATTTTGGTGAACATCGGACCATGTTTAGAACTAGTGCCCATATAAGGGTCCCCCCAAAATTGGCTTGGTAACAAACTGCAGGTCGCAAATATTAAGATATTTTTTAATGAAATTTGGTGCGCTGACTCACATTATAGAAAATTTTGACACAAGCCCCATTTTAACCCATTCGAATTTCGGATCCAAACAATACACCAGAGTGGTGTAGGGTATTGTATAGTCGGCATGCCCGACTTTAACCTTTTTACTCGTTTTTTAAATACATTTGATAATTTCAGAAATACAATTGATAATTTCTGAAATGCCATTGGTAGTTTCTGAAATAAAATTGATAATTTCTAAAATAAATTTGAAAATTTCTGAAATACAATTAATAAAACTAAAAATCAATTGATAACTTCGGAAATACAATTGATAAATCTGAAAAACAATTGATAATTTCTGAAATACAATTGATAAAACTGAAAATCAATTGATAATTTCTGAAATACAATTGATAAAAAATCTGAAATACAATTGATAACTTCTGAAAAACAATTGTAAATGGTGTAGATTTAAATTGTTTATTTATTTTTATCGCTTTAGGGATATTATGAGCGACATCCAGCCTGGTAGAATACATTCCCAGTAGCCGTACCCCATGCAGTAGCCTTACCCCTTGCAATATCCGTGCCCCAGGAAGCATGCTCAAAATCCCAATGATTTGGAGAAAGTTTAAATTTCAAAATATATAAATTTCCGCAAATACATTCAGTAATTTAGAAATTAAATACTTATTACTTTCTTTATTTTACACACTATGCATCAGCACAAAATGAGGTAGAATCAAGGTTGGCAACCGAAACGGATAACGGTATTGGTATCGATTTTTTTGTTTCGGTATTGGTATCGTTAACGGTATTTAATTTGTATCGGTACTACCGATACCGAAACATCAATACCTATACGTATGGCATTATTGAAGATATGTATTTTCAAGGTAAATGATGTGTTTTTGTAAAAAACAATGTTGCTAAACTAAAAAAATAATAGCAATACGCCTGCTAGCAATATGATTTTTATTAAAAACAGAGTTCAATTAATTTTAAATTTTGCATATTTCGTATCAAAAAATTTATATTATTTGTAAAAAACTTAAAAAAAAATATTTTATTAGATACCGATTGAATACCATTATTAAGGGCAGATTTTTGAATACCGGTATTTTATTAAATTAAGAGTTTGGGTATTGGTATCGGTAATCAATTTGAAAGAAATGGATAACGGTATTATAAAGGTATCGGTTGCCAACCTTGGGTAGAATTGTATGTGGAATCAATTTTAATAGTGTCCGACCAAGTATACGGCTTCGGAACTCGGCCAAAAAGTGATGTTCTGAAAAATGTTGGCCGAACACCGAACCTTTATATAAATCATTATTTTGCACCATTTTCCTCTTTAATTTTGCGTAGTAACATCTAAACATGCACATTTTTAACTTTTTATTTTGCGACCGAAAAAATACAACTTTTTAAATGTTTTTGCAGTTTAGGAATACCTTGATTATCCGGGTTGCATTTCTATTCAAAGCCAAGTGTTCGGCTTTGGCCGAACTTCGACTTGAAGAATTTTGTCAGACACTAGGGGCAAATATACAGAGTACTAAAAAATTTTTTTCGCATCGACGCCTCCCGGGTAACGAATTTTGGGCACCATCTCCTATGGCCAAAGTCGAGACAAAAAAGGAAGAAATGGGTTTTGTATATGGAACGAGCCAATAATGATATATTTATCATTATATAAATTCCACCCATTCCCGGCTCTCAGGTTGTGATGGGCCACCATTGCGTCGGAGGATGGCCAATCCTCGATGGATACCATCGGCAGCAGGGAAGACACTAAGGTGGCCGAGTCTTGCCGCAGTCAACCCCGGACTCTGCTGAAAATAAAGTAAAAAAGCAAAATAAATTATTAAAATATTAAAGAAAAAGTGTATTGATACGATACACCCTTACCGTGATGAATATGCGCAATAAAGCATAGAAATTTGGAAACCTGAATTTAGTTTAGGTTTTATTTAGCCAGTTCCCACCTAAATCCCTATTAAAAATTCCAAAAATTTATCAAATTATTTAATAATTAAAATATTTTTTCAATTTAATACATACATATGTACCTCTGCATTGCGTTCATTTTTGGAAAAAAAAAATTTGTGAGGTTATTCGCTCACTTTTAAAATTATTAAAAAAAAAAAAAAACTATTACAGTTATACAATGCTGCAATAAACTGTAGTAGTTTAGGTAGGCAAAAAAAAACGTTATCGTACAAAACTGCTTATAGGGTTTCTGTGTATGTTTAGCGACCACACAAAAAAGAAACTGGACGTTTACCAAAAGTATGGTAAAATATTGCCAAGTACAGTAAGAGTATTTCAACCAATAACTATTTTTAGAAAAGTTTGTCAATGATCTAAGTAAAACTTATAAAAAAAATTTAATTGTTCTTTTTTTGGAATAAAAATGCAGCTTTACAAATAATATTTATGATTCCTCTCCTAATTAGTGACCGTTAAAATGGGATTTCCAGGTAATTTTTCGGATTCCTCTTCCCACAAGCTTTCATTAGACGTATCCCTTTAGAAAAACGTGTAAGCCCACACAATGTAATCGATTTCGTGTATTTTACATTGTGTGTACTAACGATATGGGATACTTGTGTATAACAATTGTTTATCAAACATAAAAAAATTTTAATTTTCTAAAAATTTTGTCTAACTTACATGCCACTATACTTGTGTGTTCTTACGAAGTATATTGGCTTGTGGGCTATTACAATGCGGCCATACCCTGGGTAAACTAAGCCAGCTTGTGTATAGAGTTTGAAAGCACTCGGGGATTCTAGTAAGTACACACAAGTATTTCCGAGTACTTTCAAACCCTACACAAAAGCTGGCTTACTTTACCCAGGGCATGGCCGCATTGTAATGGCCCACAAGCGAATATACTTCGTAAGTACACACAAGTATAGTGGCATGTAAGTTAGACAAAATTTTTGAAAATTTTCAAATTTTTTATGTTTGATATACAATACACAAGTATCCCATATCGTAAGTACACACAATGTGAAGTACACAAAATCGATTACAATGTGTGGACTTACACGTTTTTCTAAAGGGATAGTTCTCCTAGGTACGCAACCTAGTTCCCCAAAATCCCCAGTGACCACTAAAATGGGATTTCCAGATTTTTTTCAAAAACTGTCGGATAACTTTTTTTGCAGGGTAATTTTTCGGATTCCTCATCCCATTGGCTTTCATTTGAAGTATAGTTCTCCTAGGTACGCAGGCTAGTTCCCACAAAATCCCCAGTGACCACTAAAATGGGATTTACAGATTTTTTCAAAAACTGTCGGATAACCTCTTCTTACTGGCTTTCATTTGACGTATAGTTCTCGTAGGTACGGAGCCTACTTCCCCCAAAATCCGCAGTGACCACTAAAATGGGATTTCCAGATTTTTTCAAAAACTGTCGGATAACTTTTTTTGCAGGGTAATTTTTCGGATTCTTCTCCTCAGTAGCTTTCATTTGAAGTATAGTTCTCCTAGGTACGGAGCCTAGTTCCTCCAAAATCCCCAGTGACCACTAAAATGAGATTTCCAGATTTTTTCAAAAACTGTCTGATAACTTTTTCTGTAGGGTAATTTTTCGGATTCCGCTCCTCAGTAGCTTTCATTTGACGTATAGTTCTCCTAGGTACGGAGGCTAGTTTTCCTAGAATCTTACCTTAAAAATATGATGCAATATTTGTCATATTCAAAAAAGAAAACATTTATTATTGTGTTTTTTAATTGTTTTTTATTTATTTATACTTTTTCTAAAATATGGTATTAAAATAAGTGCTTCCATGGATTCCAATTTGGTTAATACACTCCCATAAATAAAGAATCTTATTTGAATATCTCCTGGAACAGCTGTCGAAAAATTTTAGCGTTGCCAACCGTTTTTAGAAAATTAATGGATATCTTTTGCCTGACTATCGGCACGCACAAATCGACAAAAAACTAAAGTTTTTGAAAATTGAAATCACCTAGAAATCAAATTACACTTGAAATATACATATACTTCAGTTTACAACTTAGAAAATGCGTTAAAAATTAAATTTTATTTTATGGTTATTAGTCATTTTTAGTTGCAATATTAAACAAGTTTCAAAAACCTTTAGGCCCTTACAGATATTTTTGCGTTCTTACAGTTATTTTTATAAAATTTTTTGCTTCTATCTACTGTTCACTTCTCTTTCTCTTTTTACTATTAACTTTCGAAAATTGTAAAAGGGACAGCTGGTGCAATGATAAACAAATAACACCATTGTGAAAAAATTTTAATTAAACAAATAAATACACATAGTATATATTATGAAAAAAATATGTGTATCTGTGCGATTTTTCAGACTAAAACTATACGCATTTTAATTTTGTTCTTCTAAGTAAAGTTTTGGGTTAGAAAAGTGATTTTGTACGTGCCCGTACTTTTGAGCAATTTTGTTATTTAGATAGAGGATTTTATCCTTACTCTCATTTTACTAAACTTTATGCAAAAAGGAAAAAGGAGCAACTTAAAATAACGAGTTTTTTTAACGGTTCTAAATTTTTTCATGTGTACATAGTTTTTTAACCCTCTAATGCACAAGGCCGCCTAAAGGCGGTCTTCACATTTTAAATAGTTTTTGGCTAAATAACAATATTTTATTAAACAAGTTGTACTACATACTTAGAAAACTTATCTACTTTTTTGCCTTCAAACTTTTTTTTGTATAAGGAAAGGTTTTCAAGGGAGAAGCATGTAAAATGAAAATCTCGAAAAAATTAATTTTTTAAAACAAACAAATATTTGAAAAATTGCCAAAAATACATTTACGATCTGGCGTACATTACCGATATTAAAAAAAGCTACTTTAAAGTCTCTAATTGTAAAATCAGTTAAGTTTTTCTTCAGGGCTCACAGGATAACGCCAGGATACGTTTTACAAATATCTCTCTAACTCAAAAACTAACCAACAGATTTTCTTAAAATTAAACACAGATTATATACTTAGAACTAATTTCATCAAAATTGATTGATGTTTAGTGCCAAATTTCGTAATTTTCAAAAAGCAAAAATAGCCATAACTTTTGCAATAACAACAATTTATAAACAATTTTCGGTACGTAATTTTATTTGATTGATAGTATTATTTACAGCAAAAACTCATATTTCTTTTAAACATTTTACTAAGTTTTTAGGTTTTACTACTTAAATTTTGAATAAGTTATGCGAAAAATCTTTATTAGTTGAAATGCTCCTAATTACTTGGGAAATAATTTTTTTTTGTGTCAAATAAATGGATTCCCTTTTAAAAGATTTTAACAATGACATTTTTGTTTTGGTATTTAAAATGTTTTTTATGACTAATATTAAAAAATCCTATTCCAAACAAAACCAATTTAAAAAATTTAATATTTTTAAAATTTCCCGTTTTCCCGGGAAAAATATATTATTTTCCCGGGAATTCCCGACAGACTTTTCCCGGGAATTTCCGAATCCCAAACCCTACTCACTACTTATAAGCTTCAAATTTGGCAATTAAAGTAACTGATACAACAGTGACAAAACAGCGATGCCGACAATTAAAAAAAAAGTTATGAAGAAAGTGTAAAAAGTAGGACAACCCCGGACACTTAACTGAAAAAGAAGGAGCACTGCCCCGGACGCCCTAAAAAAGAGGACAGTGTCCGGGGAAAAGAGGACGGATGGCAACCCTATCCAAATCGGAAGACATCGATTTCAAAAGTTGGGTCACTTGACATGAAATCCCCCGTATATATATGTATATACAACCAGATCTGTATAAAAGTTTATTTGAAATTGTTTTATTTATTAAAATACGCGCATAAGGAAAAAATATTAATACTTGACATTTGAAGTGTGAATAGAATAATCTTTTATTTACTTCAAATAATTGGCAAAACTATACTTTATGGGGTACCCCTCAAAAAAAAAAAAAAAAAAAAAAAATGGCCCCCCTCTAGAATTAAAAAATTACTTTTTTTTCTATATGGTGTTAAGGCGGCCTAGGTGTATTTTTGTCATTTTAGGTGTTAAAAAATACTATTTTGAAAAATGTACATAAACTTTTTGGTGATAAAAGTGTGGGATTCTTTTAGGAAAAAGTAAAAATTTTACGAATTTTAGGGAGTTTTTTGTATATTCGCTTCGAAGAATTAATTCCCTAATTCCCTTTTTTTGAACTGAATTTATATTTCGTTTAATTCCCTAGGATGAAAGCTTCAGGGAATTAAACGAAAAAAATTGAATTCCTAGGGAATTAAACGAAAAAAATTTAATTCCTTGAATTAAACGGGAATTCATTCCCAAAATATAAATTCAGTTTAAAAAAAGGGAATTAGGGAATTAATTCTTCGAAGTTCTGCCCATAATATATAAAAAACTCTCTAAAATTCGTAAAATTTTCACTTTTTCCTAAAAGAATACCACACTTTTATCACCAAAAAGTTTACGTACATTTTTCAAAATAGTATTTTTTAACACCTAAAATACACCTAGAGACCGAATTCTTTTTCCGGATCTTAAAACAAAATGCATATTTGGAATCGTGAGAAAATTTTCTTTAATTTGAGTCGTAAATAAAAGATTATTCACACTTCAAATGTCAAGTATTAATATTTTTTCCTTATGCGCGTATTTTAATAAATAAAACAATTTCAAATGAACTTATACAGGTTGTATATATACATATATATACGAGGGATTTCATGTCAAGTGACCCAACTTTTGAAATCGATGTCTTCCGATTTGGATAGGGTTGCCATCCGTCCTCTTTTCCCCGGACACCATCCTCTTTTTTAGGGCGTCCGGGGCAGTCCTCCTTCTTTTTCAGTAAGTGTCCGGGGTTGTCCTACTTTTTGCACTTTCTTCATATCTTTTTTTAATTGTCGGCATCGCTGTTTTGCCACTGTTATATCAGTTACTTTAATTGCCAAATTTGAAGCTTATAAGTAGTGAGTAGGGTTTGGGGTTCGAGAAAAGTCTGTCGGGAATTCCCGGGAAAATAATATATTTTTCCTGGGAAAACGGGAAATTTTAAAAATATTAAATTTTTTAAATTGTTTTTGTTTGGAATAGGATTTTTTAATATTAGTCATAAAAAACATTTTAAATACCAAAACAAAAATGTCATTGTTAAAATCTTTTAAAAGGGAATCCATTTATTTGACACAAAAAAAAAAAATATTTCCCAAGTAATTAGGAGCATTTCAACTAATAAAGATTATTCGCATAACTTATTCAAAATTTAAGTAGTAAAACCTAAAAACTTGGAAAAATGTTTAAAAGAAATATGAAAAAAAAAGTTTTGTTTCTTACAAATAATCGCCCTTACTATCTAAATTTTCTAAACATCAGTATACCCTGACTTGGTTTATTTTTGGAGCATTCTGATTGGTTATTTTTTTTTAAACAAATAAAATTATTTGAAAATATAATAATTTTTTAAAGTTTTCATACATAAAATGAACAAAATCGTATGATTAAAAATAAAGTCGACTTTAAATTTAAAATACTCCTTTATATTAAGGGCCAATAATTTTATAAGTAACGTGTTCATTAATAAATGTGATATTTTCAAGTTAGTTTACTTTATTTTAATACACCTGTTTTCAAACTAATATATTCTTTTATATTAAAGAATAAAATGTCAGGAGTATGGAAATAAAATAATTCATAAAAAAGGACAATGCAGCGCAGTGCAGTATTTGCCCTAAAAGACTAATGGTTTACGGAGGTATCTAAATTTGGTTATCCGACACTTAAATTTGGTTATCCGACACTTAAATTTGGTTAAAAAAAAAAATAAAATTTATGCTCATGCAACTTCTCTTGAAGAAAACAACAACAAGAATAACGTTCCCGCTAAAATTAGCAAAGTACCCGAAGAAAAAAGTGTAAGCTGAATAGGCATTGAACGTTTTATGGTAGGGCAAACATTTCCTGAAATGGTATCCCAATTAGCCACAGTTGACGGAATGTCAATCCGCACCATAACTAGATCTTCGTTTATTCGAGAAAGTTTTAATAAAAAAAATTTGGCATTGCCAAAAAATGAAACCGATGTAAAGAACATTATATTAAATTACTACAATCATGTAAAAAATATCATGATAAAAGAAATATCGAGCAATATTTCTAACAATAGGAGATTTACTATAATCTTAGATGAATGGACAAGAATATCATAAAAGGGATATTTGAACATACATATGTATGTATAAACGGAAATAATTCATTTTATAACCTGCGGTTGGTTTATATATCAGGAAGCTGTAATGCTGATGAAATAAGGAGAATTGTAGAAATAAGACTGGAAGAGTTTTATTTGTCTTTGGAAAATAACATTGTGGCCACCATATCTAATGGGCCAAATGAGATGAAACGGTTTGTTTCCGACAGTACAGTAGTGGGTGCTTTCTGCTGGAATCATGCAATTCATTTGGCAATGCTTAGAGTAATTTATGTGAAATCAAATGTTCGACATTCTGATATTTTTACTTTGAATTCTCACTACACACTTGAATTTCTACTGAAATAGTGTTTTTTTTAACAAAAATTATTTATATAGGTGGTTTTCATTAACAATCTTGTTCAAAAATATTTCCCGGGAATCAAATTTTTTTATTCCCGTTTCCCGGGAAATAAAAAAGAAAATTTTGTTCTATATGGTGTTAAGGCTGGGGACCCCAGGACCCGCTAGGTCCGAAAAACCGAAACACGCCCAAAATGGCACGTGTGACGACTCAAATTAAAGAAAATTTTCTCACGATTCCAAATATGCATTTTGTTTTAAGATCCGGAAAATAGAATTCGGTCTAGGTGTATTTTTGTCATTTTAGGTGTTAAAAAATACTATTTTGAAAAATGTACGTAAACTTTTTGGTGATAAAAGTGTGGGATTCTTTTAGGAAAAAGTGAAAATTTTACGAATTTTAGGGAGTTTTTTGTATATTATGGGCAGAGCTTCAAGAATTAATTCCCTTTTTTTGAACTGAATTTATATTTTGGGAATAAATTCCCGTTTAATTCAAGGAATTAAATTTATTTCGTTTAATTCCCTAAGGAATTAAATTTTTTTCGTTTAATTCCCTAGGAATTTTTATCACTGTTAATTATTCATTTTATCTATAGAACTTATGGCTTTAATTAAGCTTTCGTTTTTTTTCCTCGGGCATTGTAATTATGTAACAATTAAATGACATCTGAAGATATTAGGTTTGTTCCACGTAATTCTGGGTGAAGTCTGGTAAAATGAGAGTAAACAAATAATTATCTCAAAAAATGGTAAAATTGCTCACAATACCTGGAACGGACAAAACCACATTTCAAGCCCAAAAATTAACGTCAAAGTTATTCATATAAACAAAAGCTATTTTTAAGAATAAAATATCGTAGGGAATAAAGAAAAAATGTTAGAACGTGGTATTTGTTAACGGTATTAATTATTGTTTACAAGTTTTGTTAAAATTTAAAACAGCTGATTTATAAAAAACTAGTGATTTGACAGTTTTACCATTTTACCCGCAAAAAAAGTACGGGTAACTTCCGGTAAAAAGAGAAACAAATTATTCTCTCATAAACGCTCTCATTTACCCAATTTTTAACAATAGAAACGCTTTTTAGTAAGATTGGGTTCCCGCGGGTACCCGCGGTAACGTACGTGGAACAGAGCTATTCATTGAGAGTCTCCACTAGAGATGAGGTGGAGAAATTTCTTCTAAGATTTCGTGTTACTTTATTTTGGTATTTTGTGATATTTGTTTTGAACTGTATGGCATTACCTTCATGTCCTTTTGAAGCATCTTCTGTAATTTAGTAAGGAGAATTCATATTTTTGTCGAAATATACAGATTAAAGACAAGCCAGTAATAATAAAAAAAAATATTAACTGAATATAGTTATTTACCTGTAATATATTCAAATAAATCTTAAATTTTTTTATCACGTTCATCCAATATTACGTTATCTACTTCACCGTTCTCTAACTTTTCCTTGATTTTGATTTTTGGCTCTGTGACCCTCGGCACATTCTCCTTCGGTACTTTCTCCTTCGGAACTTGCATCTTCCGTACTTTTACCTTCGGCATTTTGATTTTGGATAGTTTTTCTGTTTTTGAAAGAAACTTCTTTGGAACCTTTGTGCTTTTTACCAATTGCTTTATGGCGATAAATCCATTTGTTTTAAAATTATTTGAAAACTTCATTCCTTTTTTTTTTTTCTCTATTTGTAACATTTTAATGTAGTTATTTTTAATAACATTCCATTTTGCCAGCAGCACTCCGGATGCAACATTTAGTTTCTTCCCAAAATCAAGCCAAATTTTATATTTTTCATCGTAACGATAAAATTTTTCTATGGCAACATTCCATAACTTGTCATGTTCTTTGACAAATTTTATTATTTCTTCGTCTGATTCGGTAATTACAAAATGTCCTTCGTACATTTTCATGATTTTCGTTTTTCTCAAAAGATAAAAAAAATTGCTAAAAATGAAAAAAGCATTAAAATCGAAAAATTTGCTAAAATTGGAAAAAAATATTGTTAAAAGTTGGAAAATAATGGCGGAATGCGAAAAAAGGCTTTGTGGTGCAGAAAATTATTTGAGAGATTAATCAGCCACTATTATTCTGCAAACGAATACACTTATTAAGTCTCTTTTTATGCGGGTTTAAATGCGGATTTGAAGTAATGAGGTTTTAAAATCGACTTGCGTTGCGTTTTTTTTACAACTTATATAATAATTTTTATTTAATTTTTTTTTTTGGCATTTTTAAATTTTAGTATAACTCATTTTTCAAATAAGAAAGCTTTTTAATTTTTTTCTTATGCTATTTTGTACTTAACAAAAACATTAAAAATTGGGATATCCCGTTCTAGATTTTGGTATAGGTATTATAGTCCCTACATTATGAATTTAAAAAAACAGCACTTAAAAAATTGCGAAATAGTGGCGGAACGCGAGAAAAGCTTTATGGTATAAAAAAATGGTATATGATTGATGATATGAAAAACAAAAAATAAAACGTTTTCGAGTGCCTGATTAAAGGGATTTCTTAAAAGAAATGGATAAAACTAAGAAACAAAAATGGTAATCTTAAATAAATGGAATATTATTTTGGCCTAGAATGACAGACATTGAGACTTGATTGATTATCCTTGGCATTGATTATGTTATGCGGCCTATAGACTACTCAATTTAATTGCACAATAATGAGTTTGTGCAGGTCAGTTGAACAGTGTGTGGCCTGGTTTGTGTACTTGTACAAGTATATTTTTAGACTTGAGTAAAAATCAAAACGATTTTGATTTTTACGCAATATTTTAGAACTTGTGCAAGTCATTTCCCCAGTGTATGCTGAAATTAGCACAGTTCAGCAGTAATTTTTGAAGAGTGAACATCATAAATACGGATAAAAAAATTAAAAATATAAATAAATGTAAAGTAAAAAATGTTAATATAAATTTATTATTTTAGCCTGCACAGAGTGTAAAATAAAGCTTTTAAAGACTAATTTTGCATCATAGAAATAACAATCCGCTACATGTTTCTGCTGCTACGTGTGAATTAAAATGAATATTGATTGCACAGTTTACTTGAATGGTGTGTAGCGAGTAAGGTGACGTGAACAAACTCGTTATTGTGCAAGTGACTTGCATAGTGTATTTGCCGCATTACCACTAATTCAGATCGTTCTATTGTTTTATTTTTAAAAGCTTTTTTTAAATATTTATGTGCTAATTCATAAAAAAAAAATTATTTGGTATTTGAAGCTTTCTATAGTTAAAGTACATATTTCGCTTAATAAAGAGTTATTAGAAATCTTGATTCATAATCGTATTTTTACTATAAATTAATTTTTCGATTTGATACTGGCAACACTATTGTTTATTTTCTCTCTTCTCCCAAATAAGTCGTAAGTGATGTACAACTTTAGTAAACGATTGACTCGGTAATCGGATGTGAAAATGTATTTTCTTAAATTAGAGAACTAATGATGTGCTAAGATAAATTTAAAAGCCATTAAAAATATATTTTTTTTATTTATAAAGCAAATCAATGGAAATGTGTGTAAAAAAGTAATTTTTTAGAACATATTATTCGAAGCATACAAAAGTAATCGAATTTCGAATAATGTTTTGACAGTCTGTACATCACTATTGTTTTGTTTTTCTTTTTAATTTTATTTTTACATTTTTTTTTAAATTTTTTCGAAAAATGTCATTTGCTACGCAATTGTTGTAGCTTTTTTCAGTTTGATGGATGCAAGTTGTTGGAAGCCACATATTCTAGGGATGGGACGGCTTTAATAAATCATTTCATGCCTGAAAATGAAATAATTAATAATTAAATGGTGGCTTTCTCACTCCAAACTTTATAAAAGGTTTAAAGTTAGTGAGTATCGACTATAAACCTATATTATTTTTTTCGTTATTAAGCAAATATGAATACTGTTTTTTACAAATTAGCTTAAAATCCTGCAATAAGACTTTTGTAAAAGTTTATGAATTAGACCATTAGTATGTAAATATATTTATTAATGTAAATAACTCAGATTTATTATTACTATGTAATATATTTTTTGGCCTTATAGGCTTTATATTACGGAAATGAATTAATAAAAATAAATAAAATCTGTTAAATTTTTCAATAAAAATGTTTTCTTCTTCTTCCTATAAATCAACTCTATAAAATAAACGAGTAAAAAGGTTAAAGTCGGGCATGCCGACTATACAATACCCTACACCAGTCTGGTTAAAAACCAACTAACGTTTGGATCTGAAATTCGAATCTGTTAAAATGGGACTTGTGTCAAAATTTTCTATAATGTGAGTCAGCGAACCAAATTTCATTAAAATATCTTAATATTTGCGACCTGCAGTTTGTAACCAAGCCAATTTTGGGGGGACCCTTATATGGGCACTAGGTCTAACTAAACACGGACCGGTGTTAACCAAAATCAATAGGCTTCGTCTTTGATATAGGTCGGTGTACCAAATTTCATCAAAATATCTTAATATTTGCGACCTGCAGCGTATAAAAAATATAATTTTGGTAGGACCCTTACATGGGCACTAGGTCTAAACATGGACCGGTGTTAACCAAAATCAATAGGCTTCGTCCTTGGGCTGATATAGGTCGGTATACCAAATTTCATCAAAATATCTTAATATTTGGGATCTGCAGTTTGTAACCAAGCCAATTTTGGGGGGACCCTTATATGGTCACTAGGTCTAAACATGGACCGGTGTTAACCAAAATCAATATTTGCGACCTGCAGCGTATAAACAATAAAATTTTAGTAGAACCCTTATATGGGCACTAGGTCTAAACATGGACCGATGTTTACCAAAATCAATAGGTCCTTGGGCCGACATAAGTCGGTGTTGGTACACCGTTTCATCAAAATATCTTAATATTTGCGACCTGTAGAGTGCGCACAAGAATGCATCGACAGACAGACGGACGGACATCGTTAAATCGAAATAAAAAAAAATTCTAAGCCGATCGGTATACATAAGGTGGGTCTAGGACCAATATTTGTTGGTGTTACAAACATCAGCACAAACTTATAATACCCTGACCACATAGTGGGGTAGGGTATTATGACCACATAGTGGTGTAGGGTATAAAAAGGAATTCATTCAATTCCTTAAGTTTGGTCAGGGAATTCATTCCCAAAATATAAATTCAGTTCAAAAAAAGGGAATTAGGGAATTAATTCTTCGAAGCTCTGATTCAAATAAACAGGTAAAGTTACAAATATACGCGATTACAAAAATACACGATTTACGAGGGCATAAACGTAGTTAGATGAATACCACTATTTTTTTTAAAAAGTTTGTAAATTGTTTTTAAACTAAAAATTGTTTAAAAACAAAAATTCTAAGTTACAAAAATATAACATTTTTCTTTGTTAGTGCCTTTTCAAAAATTGTTTTCAGATATGAGGAAGATGCTTAATTAATTAAAATTTTATAAATTCTTTATGTGTAGCTGTTTAAAAATTATTCAAACTTAAATCGGTTTGATGTAGATTTGCTTTAAATACTTAACGCTGATAGTTATAAGAAAAATTACAGCTATAGTATATAGTTATACAAACTATATCGACATAAAAGCAAGTCAGTTTTATGCTTGAAGAGGACAGTCTTGTAATACTATATGTGCGTTCGCGTATTATTTAACGACAATTTACACTCAATTTTGAGTATAGAACACTTTTGGGCTGGTTTGGGTTACCGCGGTAAAGTACGGGAACATACATATTGATATTATAATTTTAACAAACTACCTAGTGTAGAAAATCATTACCAGATATGTGGTTATGTAACTCATACTTCCCAGTGTAGAAACGGTAATGACATATCATTATTTTTTGGAGTACCAGTAATGACACCTGCGTTATTTTAAAACATATAATAATGAGTTACTGATAACGACTTATTTTTATCATTATTTCAAATAGAAAATAATTTTTTAGATATTTTTGAAAATTTTTTGAAATCTATTTTTAGACTCAATACTTTTTAAACACTAGTAAGGATATATGTAACCACATATTTTTTGATTTTTTGTATGTTGGCGAGTAAGCTTACTTGTGTGCAGCAGGTCAATTATGTTTTTATCTATTAAATATTACATGTCGTTATAGCTCAGATGGTAGAGCTATTGACTGGCAATCTGTAGACCCAGGTTCGATTCCCGCACCAGCAAATTTTATTTAAAAAAAATACAATAAAAAATATTTTTTTTTATATAATTTATTTTTTTGAAAATCTATTTTTAGACTCATTATTTTTGTCAGTACTGGTAAGCACATAGGTAACGATATATTTTTTTATTTTTCGTATGCTGGTGTGTAACGACAACTCATTATTTTTCGCGACATCGCCATATAAAGGTAATAAGAAATGTAATAACAAAAGTAACTAGTTACCATTACCAACCCATTGTAGAAAATCATTACCAGATATGTGGTTATGTAACTACATACTTAAATACTTAAAATTTGGTTCGCTGACTCACATTATAGAAAATTTTGACACAAGTCCCATTTTAACAGATTCGAATTTCAGATCCAAACGTTAGTTGGTTTTTAACCAGACTGGTGTAGGGTATTGTATAGTCGGCATGCCCGACTTTAACCTTTTTACTCGTTTATTTTATAGAGTTGATTTATAGGAAGAAGAAGAAAACATTTTTATTGAAAAATTTAACAGATTTTATTTATTTTTATTAATTCATTTCCGTAATATAAAGCCTATAAGGCCAAAAAATATATTACATAGTAATAATAAATCTGAGTTATTTACATTAATAAATATATTTACATACTAAATATTTAAAAAAAGCTTTTAAAAATAAAACAATAGAACGATCTGAATTAGTGGTAATGCGGCAAATACACTATGCAAGTCACTTGCACAATAACGAGTTTGTTCACGTCACCTTACTCGCTACACACCATTCAAGTAAACTGCAATATTCATTTTAATTCACACGTAGCAGCAGAAACATGTAGCGGATTGTTATTTCTATGATGCAAAATTAGTCTTTAAAAGCTTTATTTTACACTCTGTGCAGGCTAAAATAATAAATTTATATTAACATTTTTTACTTTACATTTATTTATATTTTTAATTTTTTTATCCGTATTTATGATGTTCACTCTTCAAAAATTACTGCTGAACTGTGCTAATTTCAGCATACACTGGGGAAATGACTTGCACAAGTTCTAAAATATTGCGTAAAAATCAAAATCGTTTTGATTTTTACTCAAGTCTAAAAATATACTTGTACAAGTACACAAACCAGGCCACACACTGTTCAACTGACCTGCACAAACTCATTATTGTGCAATTAAATTGAGTAGTCTATAGGCCGCATAACATAATCAATGCCAAGGATAATCAATCAAGTCTCAATGTCTGTCATTCTAGGCCAAAATAATATTCCATTTATTTAAGATTACCATTTTTGTTTCTTAGTTTTATCCATTTCTTTTAAGAAATCCCTTTAATCAGGCACTCGAAAACGTTTTATTTTTTGTTTTTCATATCATCAATCATATACCATTTTTTTTTATACCATAAAGCTTTTCTCGCGTTCCGCTACTATTTTGCAATTTTTAAGTGCTGTTTTTTTAAATTCATAATGTAGGGACTATAATACCTATACCAAAATCTAGAACGGGATATCCCAATTTTTAAGGTTTTTGTTAAGTACAAAATAGCATAAGAAAAAAATTAAAAAGCTTTCTTATTTGAAAAATGAGTTATACTAAAATTTAAAAATGCCAAAAAAAAAAATTAAATAAAAATTATTATATAAGTTGTAAAAAAAACGCAACGCAAGTCGATTTTAAAACCTCATTACTTCAAATCCGCATAAAAAGAGACTTAACCCTAGAAGGCTAACATACGTAAATTTTACGTGTAGTTTTTTTTCTTGTTGTTGCTACACGAGCATCTAGTAACCTAACGGTACCAAATTCAACAAGTGCTTTCTTCAATAGTTTCTAAGCAAGCGCAACAACATAAGCAAGGCATTTTTAGTCATTGAAGTGCTCTTAGAGCGAGAACATTAAGAGGCTGTACGTAAAAATTACGTGGTGTTAGCGTTAAGGGTAAAATTTGTGCACGTAAATTTTACGTGGTGTTAGCAATAAAAGTAAAATTTTGTATAACAGTTTTAAGTAGTGACTGAAAATGGAAAGTCAAAAAGCGAATAATTCTAAGCGCGGTCTCAGCAGTGAAGATGTTGCGGCATTGCTTAACTCCAGCGACTTCAGTGATATTAGCGACGTTAGCAATATAGAGGAGGAAGATGATTTCGATAGCGATGACAGTTTTGCTAATAAGAATTGGTATCCCACTGCAAACGATGAAAATGACATTGAAAAAGAATTGGCAGAAGCATTTGATATATCACGGAATACTTCGCATTTACCAAAAACTAATAAGCGTCATAAAACAGACCTAACAGAAAACATTCCTGTAGCTAGCGCAGAAGTAGAAAAAAGTGAAATTTTAGGCAAGAACAGCTACGTTTGGAATAACTTTCCCCTACACGGTGAAGGTGGTAAATGCGCTTCAAGAAATATTATATTTATTCCGCCAGGTAAGAAAATAACAAATGCATTGGTTGTATTTTTGTATAATATTTTTGTTGTTTAATTAGGCCCAACGATCACAGCAAAGCAGTCTATAGAGCCAGAAGATATATTTAATTTATTTATGACTGAGGATATATTAAATACTATTTTGAATCACACAAACTTGAAAATTTCTCAGCTAAGACAAAAATATAAATTGCAAAACTCCACAATTTCCGACTTAAATTTGGTGGAGTTGAAAGCCTTGTTGGGTTTGTTATTGTTGTCTGCAGCTTTGAAGAGTAATCACCTTACTGCTGACCTCTTATTTGACACGTCTTATTCTGGAGATAGATACAGAACCACAATGAGTAAAGATAGGTTCAAATTTCTATTAAACGCTTTGAGATTTGATGATCCCACTACAAGAGAAGAGCGCAAAAAAGAAACTTCATTTGCTCCAATTTCAGAAATTTGGGAAAATTTTATAGACAAATGTAATATACATTTTAAGCCTGGATCCTATGTTACTATTGATGAGCAACTAGTTGGTTTTCGTGGTAGATGCCCATTTAAAATGTACATACCAAATAAGCCAAACAAATTTGGAATAAAAATTGTGATGCTTTGCGATAATTCTACAAAATATGTTATTAATGCCGAACCTTACCTTGGCAAGTCAACTAAAACTGAAGGCAAGCCATTGGCCACTTACTATGTTGAGAAACTGACGAAACCTTTGTACGGAAGCAGTCGAAACATCACAATGGATAACTGGTTCACCAGCATTCCTTTAGCACGAAATCTGTTGGAAAAACCATACAAGTTAACTGTTGTGGGAACTTTACGCAAAAACAAGGCAGAAATACCACCAGAGCTACTTGATCTGAAATCGCAGGGTACTGGATCTTCTCGATTTGTTTATGATAAGAATATAACTCTGGTGTCTTTCAAGCCGAAACAGAATAAGAATGTTTTATTGATATCAACAATGCATTTGAGTGGAGCACTTAACTCAACAACTGGAAAACCAGAAATTGTGCACACGTATAATTCGACTAAAGGTGCGGTTGACACCTTTGACCAGATGGCTCAAAACATGTGCTGCAATCGAAAAACTAGACGTTGGCCTCTCTGTTTTTTCTATAATATGCTGAACATTGCATCAGTTAACGCGTATGTTATTTATAGCTATAACGCAGTGCAAAAAGGGATTAAGCCAATGAACAGAATAAAGTTTATGCTTAATTTGCAAGAACAACTTACCAGGCCATGGCAAGAGCAACGACTAAGCACGACTATCAACTTGCCATCAAAACTAAAACAAAATATAAAAAATAATTTACAGATAAACTCGGCTTGCGAAGAACCTTCTCAGGACAAGGGAAAGAGAACATATTGCAAATATTGCCACTACTCAAAAAAGCGCATGACAACCACATACTGTCATATTTGTAAAAACGCGGCACTATGTGGAGAGCATCAGATAAAAATATGCAAAGACTGTATTAACCAGGACTGATGATATATACTTATATATAAGCATTTACTTTCTGATCTTAAAAATTAATTATATTTATTTTAAAAATTGTTTTTGTTTATTTACCTTTAAAAATTGTTTTTTTTTTTACTGAGTTTAATATGAATTTAATATGAGTTTGCCTTAATATGAGTTATTTAATAAATAAAAAGCAAAAAAAAAACAAATTTTCTAACATTTATTGAAGCGCTTTAGGAAAAATTCCATAGTACGTAAAATTTACGTGGTGTTAGTTTTAACGTATAATTAAATCATGTTAGTCTTCTAGGGTTAATAAGTGTATTCGTTTGCAGAATGATAGTGGCTGATTAATCTCTCAAATAATTTTCTGCACCACAAAGCCTTTTTTCGCATTCCGCCATTATTTTCCAACTTTTAACAATATTTTTTTTTCCAATTTTAGCAAATTTTTCGATTATAATGCTTTTTTCATTTTTAGCAATTTTGTTTATCTTTTGAGAAAAACGAAAATCATGAAAATGTACGGAGGACATTTTGTAATTACCGAATCAGACGAAGAAATAATAAAATTTGTCAAAGAACATGACAAGTTATGGAATGTTGCCACAGAAAAATTTTATCGTTACGATGAAAAATATAAAATTTGGCTTGATTTTGGGAAGAAACTAAATGTTGTATCCGGAGTGCTGCTGGCAAAATGGAATGTTATTAAAAATAACTACATTAAAATGTTACAAATAGAGAAAAAAAAAAAAAGGAATGAAGTTTTCAAATAATCTTTAATCTGTATATTTCGACAAAAATATGAATTCTCCTTACTAAATTACAGAAGATGCTTCAAAAGGACATGAAGGTAATGCCATACAGTTCAAAACAAATATCACAAAATACCAAAATAAAGTAACACGAAATCTTAAAAGAAATTTCTCCACCTCATCTCTAGTGGAGACTCTCAATGAATAGCTCTGTTCCACGTACGTTACCGCGGGAACCCAATCTTACCAAAAAGCGTTTCTATTGTTAAAAATTGGGTAAATGAGAGCGTTGATGAGAGAATAATTTGTTTCTCTTTTTACAGGAAGTTACCCGTACTTTTTTTGCGGGTAAAATGGTAAAACTGTCAAATCACTAGTTTTTTATAAATCAGCTGTTTTAAATTTTAACAAAACTTGTAAACAATAATTAATACCGTTAACAAATACCACGTTATAACATTTTTTCTTTATTCCCTACGATATTTTATTCTTAAAAATAGCTTTCGTTTATATAAATAACTTTGACGTTAATTTTTGGGCTTGAAATGTGGTTTTGTCCGTTCCAGGTATTGTGAGCAATTTTACCATTTTTTGAGATAATTATTTGTTTACTCTCATTTTACCAGACTTCACCCAGAATTACGTGGAACAAACCTAATATCTTCAGATGTCATTTAATTGTTACATAATTACAATGCCCGAGGAAAAAAAACGAAAGCTTAATTAAAGCCATAAGTTCTATAGATAAAATGAATAATTAATTAACAGTGATGAAAATTCCTAGGGAATTAAACGAAAAAAATTTAATTCCTTAGGGAATTAAACGAAATAAATTTAATTCCTTGAATTAAACGGGAATTTATTCCCAAAATATAAATTCAGTTCAAAAAAAGGGAATTAATTCTTGAAGCTCTGCCCATAATATACAAAAAACTCCCTAAAATTCGTAAAATTTTCACTTTTTCCTAAAAGAATCCCACACTTTTATCACCAAAAAGTTTACGTACATTTTTCAAAATAGTATTTTTTAACACCTAAAATGACAAAAATACACCTAGACCGAATTCTATTTTCCGGATCTTAAAACAAAATGCATATTTGGAATCGTGAGAAAATTTTCTTTAATTTGAGTCGTCACACGTGCCATTTTGGGCGTGTTTCGGTTTTTCGGACCTAGCGGGTCCTGGGGTCCCCAGCCTTAACACCATGTAGAAAAAAATTTTCTTTTTTATTTCCCGGGAAACGGGAATAAAAAAATTTGATTCCCGGGAAATATTTTTGAACAAGATTGTTAATGAAAACCACCTATATAAATAATTTTTGTTAAAAAAAACACTATTTCAGTAGAAATTCAAGTGTGTAGTGAGAATTCAAAGTAAAAATATCAGAATGTCGAACATTTGATTTCACATAAATTACTCTAAGCATTGCCAAATGAATTGCATGATTCCAGCAGAAAGCACCCACTACTGTACTGTGGGAAACAAACCGTTTCATCTCATTTGGCCCATTAGATATGGTGGCCACAATGTTATTTTCCAAAGACAAATAAAACTCTTCTAGTCTTATTTCTACAATTCTCCTTATTTCATCAGCATTACAGCTTCCTGATATAGCATATACCTACTTTTTGTTTAAATCCATTTTGTTAATTGTTTTTAATATTTTTTTGGTTTGTCGTGAACAAAAACTTTAACGACGATTTTTGAAATATTTGACATTTAAATACGTCACTCATGGTACCGAAAATTGTAACAGATTAGTAAACAATGTTGCGTTTTGTCGTTTTACGACAATAATAATACCAATTTTTAAAAACGTCTTATTTATGAGACGACAACGGCACTCATAATAAGGCCGAATGTTTCGCAAATTTCAAATAATATTTTACGTAGTTACATCTTAACTAAAATCTTGTTCTTCAGAAATATTAAGTATGACGTTATCTGGATTTATTTCGAAAAAATTTAATCTTGTTATCAATAAATTATTCAATGTATTGTTGCTTAATTTATTTCTTAATTTAGTTAATGTTAATGCAAGGGCACTAAAAGCCCGCTCAACAGAAACTTGGCTTGCAGGAACTGCGAGAGTAACATTCATCACTTGAAAAATGTCGTCATCCAAAGGAGTGGTCTTCCAATACTCCAAAATGTCGGTATCAAGTGAAACCATCTTCGTGTTAGACAACAATATTAGTTTCTGTTTAAATGTGCGCTGAGTTTCTGGACTCCTGGGTGTATTAGCTGCCGAACTAATGATACGTTGAGCTAGTTTGGCATAAGCTGCGCTGGAAGTCGTGGGTTGGTCTTCAATTCCTTCTGGAGTACTATTAGGAGACTAATAAAACTTCCGTCTGTTCCGAATATTCCCTTGACTTCGCCAGCTTTTGTATTATATCAGAAGTTTTCATTAAATGTGTCTATAAAAAAAATATATATGTTTAATATTAAGGGTCAGTTTTGTTATGAACACTTAAGTTGTTTTTAACATAGGTATACTATTTAGAACACTTAAGTTGTTTTTAACATAGCTATACTATTTAGAACACTTAAGTTAAGTTTATAAACAATTTGTAAGTTACATTATTAATTGCAAGTAATTTTAAAATCTTGTTTGATTTCAAATAAATTTTTAATAAATATAATACTACTCACAGCGTGCTCGAGTCCACATTAAATTGAAGGTCGATGCATATGAGGTTTCTCACTAAAACACATTGGTTTAACTTTCCATATACAGTAATTTTGACTTAGCTGCACAACCGACTTTTGCAAGAATTATTGTGCAGGTAAGCCAAAAACGCAGCTAAGTCAAATTGTTTACCTGGCTTAATGTGCAGGTATACCAATGCAGACTGAAAACAAATGAAGCTAATGATGACAGCTTTGTGCTTTGCACCAGATCTTGCTATTTTTATGGTTAAAAAATGATATTTCCGTCACAAAAAAAGTTAACAAAATATTTATTATATGTGTGTTTTTTTCCCTAGAATTAAAAAACAAAGCAAAACAGAAGAGCCAGCTAACGGAGATATTTTTTATGAAAATAATGTAAAACTGCCAAAAATATGAGGCAGTTATCTTAAATGCGCAGGTACAAATAGTGCACTTGAAGAAGACAATTGCGTATATAATTTGGTAAAATAGAAACGAAACCAAAATTTTGTGCAGTTATAGCAAATTTGCACTTAAGAAAAAGGCAGTTAAATCAAAACTACTGTACATATTTACAATAAAAAAATGTTAGCGAGCCTTTTTTTAAAAAAGCGATTTGAATATTTTATTATTTAAGTCATATTATTTAAAAAATTTGCTATAATTTTTCTCAAATTGTTTTTAGGCATACATATATCATGTAGATTTTAGTCTCCATAACAAACATTAACTTTTAGAAATAGATCTGTAAAAATGACAAGTAAATACTAGTAAAATAAGAACAGCAAAAATAGAATTAAAATTTAAAGAATTTTAATTACATTTAACTCTTAGTTAATTCAAAATGACAAACTGTACTGCAAAATGTGCAAAAAATTTTATTAAATATCACTATGCTAAATATAATAAAAGCAAACTGCTTTTAAATAAGATTTCTAATATACATATATACAGGTCCGTGAAACAATATGATAAAAATGGTGACGAATTCCTTTATTTCTTTTGAATTTTTTTAGCCTTGCTTTTAACATGGACTCAAGCACTCCTTGTATTATTTATGAAATTCAAATCTTACCACTGCTTGGTTTTTTTGCTCTTCTGACATCATTGTTGAATTCAAAAAATTTAACCTTGGATCTAAAGGTTCAATTAGACGTGCCATATCGCCATAGCCGTAACCATAACGCCATAGCAGAAAACCAAAATTCAATTGGTTTCTACGGTTACGGTTATGGCGTTATGGCATGTCACCAATAATCGTATACATTGTAGCCCATAAGATTGGTTTGAACAGCTGTTTTATATGGTTATGGTTATGGCACGTCTAATTGAACCTTAAATATAGAGCTGAAACAAAAGCGTCATTTTCCAAAGGCATCTTCTTTCGGTTCTGCATTGTTTGATGTAACCGTAATGCAGTAGGGCTTGTTCTCTCATCTATGTCTATTTCACACGCCAACCAATCTCTATAAACATCTCCTAAAACATACTGTTCTTTCTGTTATTGTTGTGTGCATTTAGGCAAAGGAGCAAATGAAATTACAAAATATGAGAAAGTCCCAATTTATTTCGTTGTGAACGTCAGTTGAGTCAAAATATTCTGAATCAATAAAATCCTTCATATTCTGTAAAGATTTCATCATCTCATACACTGAATTCCACCGTGTGGCGTTGTCAAGGAGTGGCATTTGTTTGTCCACACTCCCTGCACGGTCTAAATTTCGTATTTTTTTAATAACTTTTCTGCAGTTTCCAATTGGCGTTTCTAAGGTTTTAATAACATCATAAGGCGCAAGCTGAATTGTATGGGCTGCACATCTTACAACTGATAATACAGCGGTCAAAGAGTTATGTATATTTTGTATATCAATTGTGTCATTTTCGCTAGCTGTATCATCTTCCACAATTTCCTCTACCTGCACATCTTGTAGTATTTTGCCTACTTTTATGACATTGGCGCCATTATCCGTTGTAGTGGAATAAATTTGACTTAATTGGATATCATAACTTTTAAGACACTTTAAAATTTCATCTTTTAAGTACGACGCCTTATGCCTATTTTGTAAATTAATCATGCCTATAACAATACCAAATAATTTATTTAATATTTCGTATTTTGAAAATGTTAACAAAATAAAATTAAGTTCCTAAAATCACCACACAACTGTGCCTATTAACCCATTTCGGATACAATGTATATCCGCTGGACATTTTTAAGCTTTAAATTTTAAATTGAGAAAACATCAACCGAAATCCAGATTTTCGAAAATCTTATTTGAAATTAAGAAAATGACAATGAGAAATGTTGGAAATAAAATTTCAATTTAAAAGAAAATGTGATTGCTTTTACAACTTCCCTTTGTTGGTGCCTACTGTTTTTTCTGTGTAAACGTAAAAATTCAGGTATCGGTTACAATAAGCTTGTTTGTTTACTTACTGCAAGTTAGTATATTTACTACAGCTGAAAAAATTCAATACAAAAAGTAAACAAAACTTTGCAATTGTAGTAAAAGTAGTAAGAAATTCGAGTAAACGAACGAACACACTGAATATGTCTTCAAATACACATAGTTAAATATATTTTTGTGTGTGGCATTTTACCTGAAAAAAACTTTATTATAAAATAGAACTTAAATTTAGTTAGAATATTCTTCTACCTCAAGTCCAAATTCTAATATTATATTGTCATATTAGATTTTATTTGTTGTTTCAAAAAGGGTTGATCATTTTCATGATAGACAATACAATTGTTTCGTAGGCTTAAATATGTGTACTATAAAATCGTACTCATTTTCGTAACTCAGAGAAAAAAGTGGCAGAAATTAATGCTCGGGGACAAGTTTCCTTAAAATAATTTTTATAAAATTTTTCAACTTTCTGTTTGTGAGCAATAACACCCGAAAACGTTAATTTAAAATTACATCTATAAAAAATGTGTTAGTAGATGACAACATATTGTACACTATGTGTTTCTCTTTCTAATGTAGTGTTATATTACCAACAGAGCTTCCAAATAATATAATTCTTTAGAATTTTTTTAGTTTTAAAATATGAATTCCTAAATCGAATTTCATATTTAAAAATATTAAAAAATATGCAATAATGTGCAAAATATGCAATAAAATCATAAAAGCAAAATATGCAAAAATATGCATTTATAACAAAATATGCAACAACAAATCGATGCCATTTTTTTGCAAATTCTTTGATTTGGAAAAGTATTTGGTCAAAATAATGTTTGGGCCACTGACTACAAACATGCATTTGCATGAAAGTCCTTGCCCTGATTATTATTATTGATTTTGTAACGTTTTTTGCTTCTCCTGTAAAAAAAAATAAAAGTGTAGTTACGTCCGTTTGCATTTAAGGTGACGATATGCATGTTTAGGGTAGAGGGGGATCCTTCGCCAGTGGGGCACATACATAATAATCCCATTTTTCTCCGATGTTAAGGGAGATAAAAAATTGGAAAAAATATATTTTGTGCATTTTCCAATTATCTTTCCTTGACATCCACTTTGATGAATTTACATCACATGTGGTAGCAGATAGAAGTGTTTTTTGGGGGCCAAAAAAATAATTGAAAGCAACTACATTTTGCAATAACTTCCTTTTGAGGATAGATAAAAAAAATAATTTTTAATTATGTCAGACATATGATCCTAAAATAATAATTAAATTTTAATAAATGTGAAAAATATTAATTTTATATTAGCGCCAGTCTCTGGGGCACAATCACCTGATGGCTCCTGGAGCTATCAAGAGTTGGTGCATCCCTGCCTAAAATGCTCTATAAGACTTCTCTAGATATTTAAAATATGTTTAATAGTAAATTAGAACAATCGTGTTCATTCTAAAATTTATATTAATTATTCAGTTTTTTGTAATTTTGAAGAATCATTATATTATAGTTTTAAATTATTTTTTTTTTAATGTAGTGGAGATATATTGGTTAAAAAGAATCATATATCTTAAAGAACTTATTCTAAATTATTTATTTCAGTCATTAAAACATTGACTTTGCCGTATTAACAATATTTTTTGGTTGAAATTGTATCTGGCTCTTTTGGCGAATATCCCCCAAGTTTGGGGCAGTTACGCCGATTTGAGTTACTTTGAAAATTATTAAAAAAGTAATAGAAAATATGCAAATAATTAGAATAAGAATCATAGAAATTAAAGCCAAGATATGTAGGTCTCCAATTTGAAAGCAATTTTTGAAAAATAATTAGGGGTTAAGAAATGACAGTGCTTTGAAAAAAAGTGGCGAAGGATCCTCCCTCTACCCTACCCTGTAGTTTTTTTTTTTATTATTGCAAAACACTAACGGTGAGTCTCATACTGCATGTTTAACTTTAACTTAACTAAAAACAAAAGAAAATGTCAAAAAATTGTATACAAAACAACAACAAATTTTTGGGTTAACTATTGCAGCACCTGCAGCTTTTGCACCCGGTTAACTCGAAAACCATCAGTATGATGCATTATTAGAACAATAAGGGTCATATGCTTAATCACTTTTTAAATTTATAAATGGCTTATAAAATAGATTTTTCATACAAAATTCAATTTATAAATGTGCTATAAGGTTTTCAAATTATTATGCATAGGCACTTAAGAATGTAATTCTTTTATAGTTTAAGTGGGTATGTATATCATAAAATAAAGTCATAATTTTATTTTGGAAATTAAAAAAAAAAACTGGCTTTTTGCATCAGTCTATCAGAATTGAAATCTATCGGATCGAAATATCATGATTTTACTATCTCTAGTTTTCTTAATCCATTATTCAAAAAGTGCGACAAATGGACGCTTTGTAATTGCCATCTTTAGCTTTTTTATATATCCCTATATATATGTGTGGAACTTTTATTAAAAAAAATAAAACAGTTTATATAATATCAATAAGGCCCGATTACGGAATGTCCAGTTAAATTCAAATTTTATATGGGAAACAACAACAAATGTGTCAGTTAAAGTCCCAGTTAGTAGCTAAGTGGACATTCAGTAATCGAGTCTAATTAAAATTATTTCATAATAGCGTAATTTCACTTAAATTTTGCTGTAGGTAAGATAATTTTTTTTCGGCCACTTCATTGCCCTCATTGCATCGGGATGATCCATGTAATTACGGAAATGGGTTACATAATGAAAAATCGGGGAAACGAGAAAAACCGGTTTACCTCCCCATATCATGGTGCATATCCCCCAGCTGCGGGTGATTATACGTGCGGTTAAAGCCCCGCTCAAGGTGGCTATCCTGCCCCTCCGGGGGGATATCCAACGGTGCATATCGCTACCCTCCCGCTCCACCCGGCTACCAACAGATTCCAGGAGGCTATCCTCCTGGTTATTATGTTCCTTGGCCTGCTGCAGGTAGTGGAGCACTTGCACCTGTTGCAGCACCTTGCAGCACATGTTGAAGCATCTGCACCTATTGCGGCACCTACAGCTTTTGCAGCCGTTGTAGTACCTGCAGATAATTTAAAAATAATATACAATTTTATTGACGAAGGCACGTATTAATAATAAAATGAAAAATATTCTAATTTTTTAATTATTTCTGTATGTTTTTAAGACAATTTATAATACCTGTACGTACCGGTATTGCTATTAAATAAATACCGGTACCGAAACAAACGAAATTCGGTATCATTATTACACTGTGATAGTTTTTGAACCGAAAAAAAAATGAACTTCGATGAATCCTTTTCGATCTTTTAGAGGGGAGTCCCGTGAGTGCGAAAGTACATTTGGAAGTGTCAGATTGGCTCCAGTTTTTGAGAAATCGGTATATATCCATTTTTCATGGATATAGCTAAGTCTGTGCTATTTAAAAAATTTTTATTCGACTGTATTAGTTTTTTGCCTTCTTAACTTTCTTTTACGGAATGTTTTGACTTTTTCTTCAAAATTTCACGTAATTTAAACCTTAATGTCGAACAAAAGTAACGATTTTTGACCATTTTTAGCCATTTTTTCAGGCTTTTAGGTCGTCTTACCAAAATTTTCCTAACATAGGTGTCTATTTTTGTCCTTTTTTTATAAGTTGTTTTAACAACAAATACTCAAAATTTAAAGTTTTACTAGTTTAAATGCTATTTTAAATTATTTTTATTCAAAAAGTGGTGCAAAATTGAGATAAATTCATTATATTATTAACAATAAAATGAAAGAAATGAAAAATTTTAAAAAATAACCCTTTCATAAACATAATGCTAATCTTCATCATTCAACTCGGATTGCAAATTCCAGCAAAGGTCTGCTAAAAGAGAATTTAATCTTTTTCCACTATACCAATGCTCCAACTGAGCTGAAACTTGATGAAATCGTTCACCATGCTCATCTGATTCCGATGGCAATTGGCGGTCGAAGTAATCTTGGTGATAATGAAGAAAATGTATTTTTAATGACATGTTGACATTAATTTTTTCAAAGGATTGAAGCACATGACTTCCAGTTATGTGCTCGAACATTTCCTATAACGTTTTCAAGAACAGCTTCAATGTTTTGCCAGGCAATAAGCTCATCTTCACTAAGGCAATCATCAAAAGCTCCATTTCTCATCAATTTGCGAATGTCTGGACCATTCAACATGCCTGAAAAAAATAACCAATATAAAATTTCAGTTGAGATTTTACAAACTTTAAGCTCTCATAAAAATTATTACCTGCTTTTGTTTTATTTTTACTCAAACGAGGAAAAATATATTGAAGTTGGTTGAACGCTTGCTCATTCTGCCGTGTAATCAACGCCTTAATAATAAATTTTTAACAATGCCTAGCTTTATATGCAGTGGCGGTAGCAAAATTTTTTCTATTGGCACCAAGTTTTCATGCAAAATGTTGTTGACTCCAATTGCATGCACTTTCCTCATTGCCCAATCACGCTTTTGGTATTGTGATGTGTCCTTGTATCTCGAATTCCACAACCACATAAAACACATATTTTTCGTGTAACCTGTTTGCAGTCCAGATAAAAGGGCAACAACTTTTAAATCAGCACAAATTTTCCACATGTGATCTTTGTACTTTAATGATTCTATGATCGTTTTCATTGAATCATAAGATTCCTTTGTGTTTACGGCAAGAGCAACAGGTACAGGGTTGTTCGAATTGTCTTTATACAAGAGCACCGCTTTGAGGCTTGTTTTTGACCCGTCAATAAAAAGTCGCCAATCTTCCGCTTTATAGATGCAATTCATCGCCAACATCAATCCACCAACGTCATTGCAGTATGCGAATGAATTGTTTTCATTTACGTTAAAAAATTGTAAAAATTCCCGCTGGCGGCCTCGTGATGAATAAATTTTAACACCTTTTTATAGGATATTTCAATATGATTACATTTTTGTGAAATAGTGGAGGGTTGATACAAAGACATCGATGACTCTGCTAGAGTTTGAAACGTTTCTGGTGCATAGGCTTCAGTAGGACTTGGTCTTTTTGGAGTAGGCACTGCATCTGAGTGCGGAAGTGGTTTGTGCTGATGGAGCGCTTTGGTAAACGTAACCAATTGCCTTTAATCGGTTAATACCTGCTACATTATTTATGCACACATAGCATTTATTGGTCTCGTGATTTATTGGCTCGGTCCAAATCATCGGAACACCGAACTGAAAGCCTTTTCTGCGACCATTTATCCACCCATATAATATTGAGCGGCAAGATCCGCAAACAATTTGAGGCACCCAATCCACGTTTTGTATGACTGCCAAATTAAAATATTGTTCATAGATTTCAGCCAATTGATCACTTATTTTATTTTTTTGTGGCATAGCTGTGAACTTTCCGCACACGTAACAAAAATTATTAAATTTTTTAAAACAATCGCTCATTTCAACAAATAAATTACTTTTCACTTTGAATGTTCAAACTAGAGTTTCTTTTTTATATTTTATGTTAAGTATTGATGCTTAACAATTCATCAATATGCATTTTATTAGCAACAATAACAATTAGTGGTTAGTTATTTGATTTAATAAACAAACGGATTAAGAATGCAAGACTACAAAAAGATCATACAGTGACGTGCATTAGTAAACGGGCATACTAATGTGCGTTAGTTTAGGGGCATCTCTAAACATTACCTATGCTTAAATTGTTTTTGCATTGATAAGATGATAAACATTTAATTTGAAGTTTTTATGTAATCTGTAAGAGAAAACTTTCAATATGTATGTTCTCGTGTATATATGTCATTTAATAACACTTGTCATTTCGAGATTCAAATGTAGCTTTATTTTATTTTGTTCTAATTCTACCTTGTTTTTAAAAAGTAAATGAGAAACAGAGAAAAACGAAACAAATAAATGAAAATCCAATATTTTGATTTTGAAGCTTCAGTTGAGGCCTATGCTTGGAAAATTTTGGTAAGACGACCTAAAAACCTGAAAAAGTGGCTAAAAATTGTCAAAAATCGTTACTTTTGATCGACATTAACGGTTTAAATTACGTGAAATTTTGAAAAAAGTCAAAACATTCCGTAAAAGAAAGTTAAGAAGGCAAAAAAAAATAATACAGTCGAATAAAAATTTTTTAAATAGCACAGACTTAGCTATATCCATGAAAAATGGATATATACCGATTTCTCAAAAACTGGAGCCAATCTGACACTTCCAAATGTACTTTCGCACTCAGGGGACTCCCCCCTAATAGATCGTAAAGGATTCATCGAAGTTCATTTTTTCGACTATCACAGTGTTATTCGTTTCGGTAACCGTTAACCAACCTTGATGTAACTGATTTCGGTGATTTTCGACTTTCTGTACCCTTGTATCTAGTGTCCGACCGAACTGTTCGGCCAGAAAATGTATTTGGCCGGAATTTGATATGTTGAGGCATTATGGACAATTTTTACTTATGGAAAACTGTTTGTTGGGCCGATAAGAATGCATTTTAAGTGGCAAATTTAAGGAAAAGTCCGAAGTTAAGCAATATATTCACTGTTCGGCCGCCGAAAGGTCGGCCAAATTGAAAAAAGTTTAGCGGCCGAACAGTTAATTTTATGTTTTTCTTAAATTTGACAACCAAAATCGAATTAAATCGACTGAACAAACATTTTTGCAGTATGAAAATTTCTCCACAGTGCTTTCAAATAACAGAAAATCGACCAAATGTCACTTTTTGGCCGAACTGTTCGGTCGGATACTAATAGTATCTATTATACCCCTTGATTATGTAAGGCGTTGGCGTACCCAACAAAAATATCAAATATATCTAATATATCAAAAATAACTTTTTAATTGGTTACAATGGAACAATAAGTGCCATTTTTCTGTTTCGAAAGTATGTGCTTTGAAACAACTTTCAAAAATGTATTACAGTATTTACCGCTTATATGCACGCCGGTTATAAGCAATTATCGTTTAAATGCACCCCAAATTATCCAACACCTCACTGACAATGCATATAACGAGTTTCTTTCAAATGCATTTCCCGTTTATAAGCACTAAAAATCGTGAAAATTTATAAACGTATATAAGCGATAATTACTTTATATACCAACTAAGGATGGTTGCTAACGATGGTTGACTTGCAAAATCCAAAAGACGACATGGTATTCGCCTCCGAAATATGTCTGGGAAAAACTGTCCTTCAACGGTTCTCGGATTATCGAACGAATTACATCGTTGGTCATCCAAAATTAGCCGCAGAGCAGAAAAACGGCCTTTTCACACTTACTTGTATAGCTGGAATAGCATCAATTTTTCTTAGCAACTTAAAAATTGTTAATAACTATTATCAAACACAAAAAAAATATTACTTGCAACATAATAATTATGAATAAGAAAAAAAATATTTCAGTGTTGTTAACTTTCTTTTAAAATCGCTAAAAACAAAGAAAAATTGGTCATGTTTAAAGTGATGCAATTTTAAGTCTGGTGACTATTTGTAGATAAAAATAATGCAAGATTTAAGAAAATTTAATAGGATTTTCAATATTATACAGTTTGTACAGAACCGATCAGTACTGCCAAAATTTTACTATGTAATTTGATAAAAGGTTGATATCGCTAATTTTTCGTTAAAAGCCACTCCCACTTAAAACAAGTGACAAAATGAAAAAAACAAACATTACGTTAAAATTCTGTAAAATTTTCTGAACCATCTCCTTGCCTTTCGTGGCGAATTTAGCCAGTATTTTAATCTTTAAAAATAAAGGCAACAACAATAAAATTAGAAAAAACTTGAATTGTGTTAAATTCGTGGCCACCACTGTATTTACTAAAAAGTTTATTGTTCTGGATTCAATTATTTTCACTTAATCTAAGAAAATTTTTAGTTGTTCATATCCTATTTACTAGGTATTCTGGGAAATAACAATTTACTCAATACATACAAACACACTCTGTGCATACATTTAGAACACATATTTTCAACTCTTCCTTGTGAAAATATTATAACTATCTAGCCATCACAGCCATTATCATACTCTATTTATGGCTAAATGAACTATATAGCTCATCCAACCAACCATTCAAGCAAAAGCTTAAAGCACTTTGGATTAATAAGGATTGTTAAAGGATCAAGTGGAAAAATATAGATGTTATAATGAAGACAAATATTGTTGAGAAGCTTATTTTTAAAATGAAATTGTTAGAAAAAAATAAAAAAATATGATGAAAAATAAATAAAATAACAACAACACAATATATCATGAAATTAAGTTAAAACATATTGCAACAGGACAACATATTGTACCAGTAAAAGGATTAAGAATGTTAAAGGTCTTTGGAAAATTCTTATATTTAATAGCAATAAGTAATTTACAGGGTTGGCAGGCAGTACCGCTAAAATAGCGATATCGAATAAAAACCCTTTTATATTATATTAGTAAAATAACATTAACAAATTAACTAAAAGACCGAAATAAATTAAATAAAGGTAATCTTAAAATACGGTTACCTAAATAAATGAAATGCCGTTATCCTTAAAATACCGTCAAGTGGTTAATGAATATTTTTCATAAATATACTTGATTAAATGGGTTTGTTTATATTTTGGAAATATCTGGTTACCGTTAATCTTAAAATACAATTACCGAAATAATTTAAATACCGCTAATCTTAAAACACCGTTACAAAATATCTTTATTATCCTTAAAATACCGTTGCCGGAATAACTAGATATAATAATAATAATAAAAAATTACCCCTTTTTCTGTTTTTCAAGTCGTTTACCATTTTTTTCAAAGGAACTCTAAATGTTATATTTTCGGATGGGGATTTCCAAAGGCCTATAACTGGAGCCTTTTTTGTTTTTGTTAAAATGTTGTTGTAGAAAATGTATCTACTTTGGAGTACTTCATACGGCCATATATATGTATTAGTATAAGTTTGAGCGGATACGTATTTTAACTCTTTTCGATATTCGTGCTACTTCGGCACTTATTGAATTCTTGCCGAAACCTGTGCAAGAACTTAGTCATTATGCATATCAAATGGTCGATTTTCTTCCGTCTATTTTGCCACATAAATTGCTGAGATGACCAAAACAATGAAAAAGGTTGTTTTTACATGTGTTACCTTCCCCGTTTTATGTAAATAGTTAATTTAAGAAGATTTTAATTAAAATTTATTATTTTAATCTATTGTTAGAGTTCCAACGAAAAGAAATATTATGCTAAGAATAAATAATGGAATTACCCAACAAAACTTTAGCAATGACTGGTCATTACTACATGCATTACTTACACTTTGGAGCTATAATCGGTTCTGGAACTAGTTCTAGAACTGATTCTCGTTCAGTCGTGCATTCCACATAAATTCCGTGTAACTGGTTCCGGAACCAGTTCCATTGAATAGGTTGCAGTGGAATCAGTTGAAGAATTGGTTTGGTTGGCAACCGATTGTAAAAAATTTTCCTGGGTACTTTTCCTTTACCACCCCTTCTATTGTCAATTGTAACACCGATGATTTTTGTTTGAAATTGTCCCAAAAGCAATCACTTCTATGGCTCCAAAGTGGAACCGCTTGCCCTAGAATCAGTTCTGGAACTAGTTCTAGAACTGATTCTACGCCAGTCACACCTTCCATCTGAGATTCGTGGAATTGGTTCCGGAACCAGTTCCATGGAATCGGTTGCAGTGGACACCTGTTTCGGAATTTGTGTGGTTGGCTAACGATTGTAAACAAATTTCCTGGGATGGCGTAGCCTAGTGGTTAGAGTTTTTGCCTGACAGTCATAAGGTTCGCTGATCAAATCGTGCCAGCCTCCATTTTTTTATTTATTTTTTCGGGTCAAATGCAATTTAATGTATTTATATTTTGCCCTTATTTTCAGGATTGAAGTAAAAATCATGTGGAATTAAAAAAAAAAAAAACTTGCCTAAAAACTAAGTACCAAAAATCGCTGTTTTCCCGAAATCCGCTGAAATAAAATCTCTGCCCTATCCAAATGAAAAAAGGAATTCCTTCAACTTCTGTATTTGTTAATCTCCAATATGTCCTTAATAAAACCTTAAAGTCCAATCGTTGAGTTTTTAAAATTTCTTTAAGGAAATTTCAAAAAATTTAAAATTGTAGATTTGAAAACTGTGTTTGAAATAGGTGTGGCACTATTACTTCTTTTCTAGGCTTCTTGGAACTAATAGAAGAAAAAAATGCTTCTGTAGTAGATTATTTAAATAAATTTTAAAATTTGGACCCAAATTTCTTGAACACTGAAAATATTATTACAGTAACTGACTGTAGTTTATTTAAAAAGTTATCCGTACATTTATTTTTAAATGATTATACAGTTAAAATACAAAGAAATATACTTTTTAACTGTTTTTGTCGTTTATTTAAAAAATAAATTACGTATAAATACGGATCTTCTGTTACAGTTAATATTTTCATTTAAAATGTTTTGTTAAAAAAAGAAACCCTTTTAAATTTCTAGGTCAGTTGAAAAAACAAAATAAACTAAATATCATTTATTCTTACGGATTTTGTAGTTAATTTTTTGAAATTTAAAAAAACGAAATAAATGAAAAATCATTATTTTTTAAGGGTTTTGTAGTTTATTTATTAACATTTAAAAATAAATGAAAATTTCTTTTGATTTAAATGAAAAGTCAGTAGACTTAGTTTTAAAATATCAATGATTTTGAGAAAATATGAAAAAAGTCATATTTTCCCCTTGTAATTTCTGAATATCCTCATTTTTTGGGGGATGTAGTTCTACACCCAAATAAATATTTCCAGGGGGTAGCTCAATAACTCAATTTTTTTTGGAGAACCCTAATGAACACCGTAGTGTGAAAGGGTAGCGAAAAGTTGTATAATTTGTTTACCCAAAAAAACTAAATTTATTTTATGAACCGAATTCCTTGACAACCGAATAATTTGATTGGGGTAACAGATGTATTTGTTTGTGGTGAAATAAATTACACTGAACCAAAATACGTAAGCAAAATCAACATAAAATTTCGTCAATTTTGATGAAACAAATTGTTAAAACAATTTATTTTTTATTAAAATTGATGTGTGTTTTTTTGGAATCAGCTAATCTTTTTTAAATGCTCATACTTATTGTCGTCAAAAAGTAATTCTTGTTTTGATAAATTTTTGTCCATCTAAAAGATTTCGTTAAAAAGGCAGTACACTTAATTTAATATAATTTTTATTCAATTTGAAAAAAAGTATTAAATCTGTGGAAAAAAGTTTAGTGTGGTTAGTATATCGCGTCATTTTCCTTGTTATCACGTGAGACCATTTGTAATAGTCGGAAATATTAATAAATAAATATGAAGTGTTTTTATTGAAGTATTGTTAATTAAGAAATTCAGTGACTTGTAGTGAATTACTAACTGAATATTTATTATTTTTAATTTAAATAAATTTTTATAATTTTAAAAGTTTTCAAATAAACTGTAAATTTTAATTTCAGTCATTAATTTTTAAAGTCTTTTTTTTAATTTTATTAATTTCTTTTATAGCGAGGCAAACTATTTATCATTATATAAAATGTATTGGAATTATTAATTTAAATAAAATAATTTAAATGTTTTTGTACGCAAAATGTTTCATGTGTTTTAAATAGAGAATTTTGTGTTTGTTCTATATATTTTATCAAATACATTATAAGAAATACTTCGAAATTGGTAAATATAAAAAATAATGAAATATAAGTCCAAAAAAATTTAATAATTAATCGATAAATTATGAAATAATTAAATAAAATGCATTGTGGAATTGAACAAAATTCATTGATAAAACAACAAAATAATTATTCAATTTGATTAAATATAATTATTAAAATAACTAATTTTTGTTAATACATTTGACTATATTTTGTCAAAATGACACCACATCGAATAGTTAAACGTCAAAATATAAATTTACCAAACAATATGTTTTATTAGCTGTATAGTGATCACCCATTCATCAATTTAACATGGATTTTAGTTGATTTCACCACTGTTTTTGGTTCAGTGTACGTTAATATAGCAGAATTTAAACTGAAACAATTTTTGTTTTTTCAATTGGGTCCAGAATACAATTGATACCCAGGAAAATTTTTTACAATCGGTAGCCAACCACACCCATTCTACAACTGGTTCCACTGCAACCGTTTCCATGGAACTGGTTCCGGAACCAGTTCCTGGGATCCTATATGGAAGGTGTGGGTGACGTATAATCAATTCCATAACTGGTTCCAGAAGTGATTCTAGAGCAACCGGTTCCACTTTGGAGCTACAGAAGGGGTTGCTTTTGGGACAATTTCAAACAAAAAGAATCGGTGTTAGAATCGACAGTAGAAGGGGTTGTGAATGAAAAGTAGCTATTGTACAATCGATTCTTTGGAACAGAAAATTTTCCTGGGTATTGACAAACAAATTGTTCAGTTGCTATAATTAAAACAAAGAAGTAGGCCAGAAATTTGGTTATCACAATGAATCTGTTTTCTCTGCGTACCAACATTGTTAGTTTCGTTGTTGTTTCTTGTTTAAATATCATGTAACAATCCCATGATATTTTACGTGATAATATGCTGAGATTGCACTTAAACAAATACAATTTCTTTTGTTGGTTTTTACATATAGAATTTTTTAGTTCGCTATATAAAATTCTTTTGAGTATTGTGGTGGAAGCAGGGCTGCCAGAATTGCCGATTTTTCGGCATTTTGCCGATTTTTGATTAAAAAATATGCAAAATGCCGATTTGCCGATTTTTGGTCGAAAAATGCCGATTTTTTGTTAAAACTCAAAAACACGAAATTTTAATTTTTGGTGATTTACAATACATTAATAAATAAGAAAATAATTCTATCTTTGACATTTCGAAAGTTCATGTAAATTCATGTTTGTTATCGTTAGCTGAAAAAGAATGCTAACAAAATAGCTTTGCGATCAACAAATTTTCAGCAAAATGGCATCGATTTGTTAATGCTGGTTTTTTTTCATATTTTGCTGAAAATGCATGTTTTTAAAATAGTTTGTTGCATATTGTGGTATAAGTACATATTTTTTTGCATTATTTGCTAAGAACGAATATTTTTTAGCATACTTTTTTGTATTTACTTTAAAACTGTGTTTTTGCCTACACACTGTACAGAAAAAATATTTTTAAAATTTCTAAATATCATATTCGGATTTGCACTTTAGGTAGAACAATATTCTATTCTGATTTCTAAATATTTTTCAAAATGTTTTTGATCCCGAATACAAAAATATCAAACATAAATCAATTTCTGACGATGATTGATGGCAATTTTCCATGTTTAAACTACTTTTAAAGACAAATACACAAATATATAATACTAAAACTGAATTGATAATATCAAAAACATTGGAAAAATCAATAATAAATTCATATTTTTAAAATTTTAAATGCATATTTTTAAAAATTTAAGTGCATATTTTTTCATTTGAATCATACATCTTATTTACATAAAACACGATTATAAATGCATGAATATACGAGCCCTAGTACAGTGTTGCAAAGTGTAGGGATTTTTTGCAAAAATTTCATCTGTAAGGAAAAGGGGACAGATTTTGTTTTTTCAGTCATACTGTAGGAATTTTTTAAATTTAAAAATTTTTCTATTACAATTTATAATTACACTCATAGAAATAAATCTGTAAAAATAGCAGAAAAAGTTACTAAAAATTAGCTAAAAATGATGCTGCATAAAAAACTGCTAAAATTAGCAGATTTGTTTACTAAATACTTTTAAAATGAAAACAGCAAAATTAAAACTGTTAAATTTACAGAATTTTAGTTAAATTTAGAATAACTTTTAGTTAATTGAAAATAGCAAATTGTACTGTAAAATCTGCAGAAAATTTTTCTCACGAAAACCTCGGGCAGGAAATATTATACTCTCAGAATAGTATAAAATTTGGATAATTGATAGAGAAAAGAAATCTAAGATTAACCTGTCTCATACTTACTTTCACCTCTGACGAACCCATTCTAACCCCATATTTTGACCACTTAAATTACCGAGGTGATCAAAAACTGTGGGATGTTCATCTTAGCATTTTGGTTTCTACAACATATTGAAATTCATTAAAATAGTAGTGTCTCGTTTGCAGTAACTCCCTTGTTATATATTAAAAAACTATAATATCTAAGATATTTATCTCACCAAAAAATATCCTGCTATATTTTCCTATTAAAAATGCTTTTCCATTTTCGAATCAAATGCATTCAGTTGCTTATTGAATACCTCTGTGATTCAAATAATTTTTCTTAAACAAAACCCCTTAGATCCAGTTTTATAATCAGAACTAAGATCGATTTGTTTCTTAAAAATTTTTAAGTAAGAAGTTTTCACAACATTTTTTACTTAAGAAATATTTAATACAAAAATCGATCTTAGTTCTGACTATAAAACTGACCCTTTGATTCCAACAAATTATCTTCCTAGGAAACCAGTAGTCATATTAAAAAAATAATATTGTGATACCTTTTGCCATCAAAATCACAGATGCAAGAATTAAAGGTAAATTTTTTCAAATTCTGCAGTGGCCAAAAAGCAGTCTAGGGTGGGCTTTGCCCTATACAAATTTATAATAAAATTAAATATAATTTAGTGCTAAAAAGCAAATTTTTTGCATTTATTAAAAAAGTAGGTCTAAACAAGGACCGATTTTAACCAAAACCAATAGACTTCGTCCTTGGGCCGACATAGTTCTGTGTACCAAATTTCATCAAAATATCTTAGTATTTGCGACCTGTAGAGTGCGCACAAGAATGCATGGACAGGCAGACGGACCGACGGACATCGATAAATCGAAACAAAAAGTTGTTTTGGGTCGATCGGTATACTAAAAGGTGGGTCTATGTTCCATGTCTGATGTTTTTTTGTGTCACAAACATCAGCACAAACTTATTATACCCTCTCCACGTAGTGGTGTAGGGTATAAAAATGTGTAGGGAAAAATGTAGGGAATATTTTTTTGTTTGTAGGGAAAAAGAGCGATTTGTTTCCATTAATGTAGGGATTTAAAAAAAAATCTCCTGGCAATACTGCCCTAGTAATAATAGGCCTTTTTTTAATCACTGGATTTATTTTTAGATTTGTTTTATTTTGTTAGATAATCTATATTTTGTTTTTTAATTTTCAAAATTTAATATTTTTATCCAAAATCTACACTTATTCGCTAATATAATGTGAAAGAAAAAATTTTAATTTTTCGAAAACGCAATTTCTGGAGTTAAATTAAGCTAAATCCAAAACGGATTTGTTTTATTTATAAATCTATTTTGGATTTAGTTTAATTCAATCCTGGTTTTCACATTTTTACAAAATTTAATTATTTTCTTTCACATTATATTAGCGAATAAGTATTAGATTTTGATAAATATATTAAATTTTGAAAATTAAAAAACAAAATGTGAATATTTAAACGAAATAAAATAAATCCAGTGATTAAAAAAAAGGGCCAATATTTGCATAATACTTCAAGGTGTACGGGTACCTTAAGTTCGGAGAAGAACTATTTTTAAAAGCTGAAAAATTAATTTATGTACATAGTATTGGTCAGATAAGATAATATCTGAATATGTGTCATAAAAATATTCATAAAAAAAAGCTGAAAAATTAATTTATGTACATAGTATTGGTCAGATAAGATACCCAGTTGCAAAAAATACTAGTTCAGAACCAGCTATGTACTAGTTTATTTAAACCAGGCAATTAATACGAGTTCTACCGCCTCTCCATACAAACAACTGTAGAATTTAACATGGAGATGTCATAGGGATGGGGGCAATTGTCGCCAAACTCCCACTTTGGTACTAGTTGTATAACTAGTTTGAAAATTACAATTTAAGGACGAAAAATAGGGAGCGAAACTGGTGCTAATGTGACAATCGCGGAACTAGTTCCGAAGTGACTCTTTGGAAATAGTACTGTACCAGTTGGTTGTATCTGAATTATATAGATAAAAAACAGAGGTTTTTCCTTTGATAAAACGCAGACTAGACCGATAGTTTCCTCTTACTGAGATAATTATATCCATTTACTAAATGAAATTTCAAATATTTTGTGTTTATGATTTCTAATGACAATAAAACATTTTAGTGTTTATTTGCAAACTCAGAATGTATCACGTATTACAAACAAAAGTAGTATTTCAAAACTCGTATTTAAATTCAATCTTTTGAAATCTCTGCACAGTTTCAATGAAACTATTAGGTATACAAATTCTTAAAGATTATTGTTTTTGGAAGAAAAACAAGAAGCTGCACTGGTTCTTATAAGAAATTTAATAAACTAGTTCTGGATTGACTCTTTGGCACCAGTACTGTACCAGTTGATTTACACCTGAATTCCATTCACAATAAAAAAATTTAAGTGTTTATTTACAAACTCTGATTTTTTAATTAAATATAAATGCAAAAAAAATAAACTCAAATCTCATATTTTAATTCAGGTAATTTTTTTAAACAGTCCCTACATAGATCGTATTTAACTAGTACACAACTGGTTCAAAATGATTATTTTGAGAACTAGTTATGTAATTACTAGGCAAGATACTAGTATGTTTTAGAACTAGTTCGACCATTTGCTACTGGGTAATATCTGAATAACAACTAACATTTTTTTATTATCATTTCAATTATCTCTTAAGCCTTTATTTTTATTTAATTGTTAAATTTCGAAATGTGTTTTTCGCATATTTTTTTATGTAAAGTAACCTAAATATTACATAAATGAGTATTTTTGAAAGTGCTGATTTTTTGCCGATTTTTAAAAATTAAAGTGCCGAATATGACGATTTTTTTTGTAAAAAAGTGCTGATTTTTCATCAAAATCATCTGGCAGCCCTGGGTGGAAGCCATAATATCAAAAGTGAAACTAATGCGTAAACGAAGACGTTTTCCATTTTAACAATATTATATGTATGCAAAACTAAAAAAAAAAACAATAAAACAAAATAACTTCATTAGACAAATTTCTTTGGCGCAAAAATGAAAAAAATAAAAAATAAATGCAGAAAATGGAAAAAAGAAAAGCAAGTCTCCTAGCTCTTTAAATTGTTGTCAATGTTCGTGCTTTTGGTATTTGTATGCTTGTTTGTCTTTATATGTATGTGCGCCGTGCGCTGTGTGCGTTGAAACAGTGATCTGCTTGTTTAGCTTCATTTTTGCCAATACGCGATTTTTACCACAAAAGCAAAGTTGACTATAAACAGTATATAATATTCAAGTAAAAGAAATAAATAAATTAAAAAGAATGAAATACTTAAATGGCAAAATGAAAATGATACGACATTATGCAACAACTAGAAAAAGTAGAGGTATATGTATATTTTACAGTGCAGTTGATAGCAAAAAATTATCTTAAAACACTATAACACTGGTTCTAAAAACGATGGAATTTATTACAAAATTTTAATAAAATTAGAAATAAATCACACAAAACTAAAATTGGAAATTTTCAATATATTTGCCATGCCAATAAAATATCCTTGGTTGTACTCAACTGAAAGGTAATTTTGTTTGGTTTTACTAAATCACACAGTTCATGTACAAAACTCAAGTCCCGTTGAAATTTTATACCATATGTAATGTCTCGCTTTGTGTGTTCCAAACATCAGTTTCTTATAGCGGAAAACTGATGAGTTGGGATGATGCTCACGAAAAAATTGTATTGTCTATCATATAAACTGTCAACCTTTTTGAAACAAAAAATAAAATCTAATACGTCAATATGATATTAGAATGGACTTGAGATAACACAAAATTAATTTAAAATCTTTATAGAAAATTGATAGTTTTAAGTCCGAATTTATTTTAACTATTTAAAATAATGGAAAAGGTAGGGTATTAGACAAAAAAATAAAAAACCGCTCCAATAAATTTGTTTACTAGATTCGGATTTAGCATCCCAAAGTTTATTAGAAAAGTACATTGGAAAGAGAGGTTCTGCAAAAATTTATAATTTCTTGAATATTGTAATTGGTAATTTATTTGTAGGTGAATGTCGTATACCTAGGTACTTTTGAGAATTCGGTGTCAATATCTCTATGATTAAGATAGATGCGAAAAATCTTTAAGTGCTGAAATATTAGTGTTGGCATATTTTAGATTGCAAATATTTAATATAAAAATCATTGTGGCAACATTTGCGAAAAAGGAGACACGGAGGAGATTAGAAGATAAATAAAAAATCTAAAAGTAGAATGTTTGCATGTGTCTGTTTGATCACTTGTACAAGTAAAAAGCAGTAACAGAAAGCTGAATAAGAAAGAAAACTATGAACTAGCTACACTAAATTCAAGGCCTTACCAGGGTTAGATGGCTAAGCTTTCGAAATTTAGTAGGGTTCGATTCCTACAGCCGACGGGTTGTTGAAAAATTATAGATAATCTGACAATAAAATATAAACAATAATACAATTTAATGGAAAATCACCGATGAAGCCTGTCCATTGAAAAAGGCAGAAACTAGATCTAGTTTGATTTGCAAATTAATGTGTTTATTACTTTTAGAGAAAAAAAGGTTTATTCTTCTTCTTAACCTTGAGGTTTGAACCTACTAAAAAAAATTTAATAGTTTTTATATATTTTATGAAATTGTAATTTGAAAGAGAATCGAAAACTGTTCCAAAATTGGCGTGTACCTTGGTACTGGTAAGAATTTGAAATTTCGTAAAAAAAGAATAAAAAATTGATTGTATTATTTGTAGTAGAGTTGATATCTACTTGAAGTGATACAATGCAATTTAATATTTGTATAAAAAAATATTTTTAAGAAATGACGAAAATTTTAAGTCAAATGTTATTTCATAGCAATTAAATTCAAAAAGTACAATTAGCCTTTGGAGCTTCAACTAATCATGTACTGAATTTTTTTTGGATATATAGCAGAGATCAGCAATGAGTAGTAAAAAAGTGAGTAGAGTTGAATTATGATTCATGATTTATTGTACTTATACGCATTTATACGTATTGAAATGTTGTCGAACCTCTTACTTCCTATTAAGTTTAATGTACTTATACCTGACAATATTTATCACGTTGCTGATTTCGACTCTGCTTCACTTAATGTGTTTGCATGATGTAAAATGAGTATGACTCGAATACGAACATTTACTATATATGTGTTTGCTATACTATACTATAGATGTGTTTATAGATGGATGAGTTGAATGAGTTAAGTCAATAGTGAGTATTATAAGTATTTTTCTAAAATTATGAATCTATATGAGTAGATTGATGAGTGAAACAGATTTGCGATGGTATGAGTATGATGTCGACTTGGGATTCATATTTATTGCAACTTAAAATTATAAATCAACTTCATTGTGAGTATGACATTGGCGGACTTAGGCCGGTCTGGGGTGGGCTAAGCCCACCCTAGACTGATTTTTGCCCACCCCAGAATTTTTAAAAAATCTACCTACAATTCTTTTATCTATAATTTTGATGGCGTAAAATATCACAATATTACTTTTTTTTTAATATCAATCCTGTGTTTTTGGTTTGGGAACTACTGGTTTCCTAGGCAGATAATTTGTTGAAATCTAAGGTCAGTTCTAAGATCGATTTTTGTTTTAAATATTTCTCAAATAAGAAATATTTAAGAAACAAATCTATCTTAGTTCTGATTATAAAATTGACTATAAGAGTTTTTTTATAAAAAAAAATTATTAGAACCGCAAAGTTCTTCAATAATTGAAAAATAACGCAGAATCTTTTTGGTGAGTTAAATATCTAAGATTTCATAGTTTTCTAAACGAATAATTAGTTTATATCTAACAAGGAAGTTATTTCAAACTAAACACTACTATGTTATTTCAATGAAATTTCAATATTTTGTAGAAACAAAAACTGAAAGATGAACATCTCACTATTTTGGTCCACCTCGGTAATTTTAGTGGTCAGAACATGGGATTAGATAGGGTTCGTCCGAGGTGGACGAATTAGACAGGTTGAGCTTAGATTTCTTTTCTCTATTAAATATCTAAATTTCATAATAATCTGATAATATAGCTTGGAATACATTCCTTGTACGAGGTTTTCTTCAGAAAAATAAATGCACTATTCAGAGTTTTGTATAAAAACATGGCGATTTTGGTAGGATAAGCTACCAGAATTATTTAATTTTAAAAATTATGAAAATTTTATTAGAAGGCAGGAATCATTTTTAAGATTTTTTTTGTGTGAAAAAGTGTTTTTTAAGATTAAGAGTGTGAGTGTCGCTTGCCCAAAAAATGTTCTAGGTACGCCAATGGAGTATGAGTACGTCAAAGTTCAATGATTCCTACTCAGTTATATTTTAAATTTCACGAGTGACTATGAATAGGAAAAAATCGATTCATTGCTGATCTCTGATATATAAAAGAGGAAATATTCAAAAAGTTCCAAGGTATAAGCGTATTAATTTTGGCAAAACAGATAATTTTTATATCATTTGTATTTTCTAAATTTTTAATGCATTTACAAAATACCAAACCTTAAATTGATTTAAGACCGTAATTTGAAATATCTTAATTAATTAAAAAAATATTGTATACATTTTTTTAAAAAATTTACTTTTGTCCTTCCAAAACTTGTTTGAAACTTTGTGTAGTTTAACATGATCATTGGGCGAAATAAAAACTTCATAGAAGAAGACTGTACAATAAAACATTAACAAATACGGGAAAAATGCAGAGTTCCAAAGTACACAACATTCATAAAATTTGGATATAGTCGTAATAGAGTAAAAATCTCAAATTATTTTTATTCATTTTTCTATTGATTATTCGAAATATTTTGAAAAATTAATTGCTTGATTTGTTTCACCGTTTATTCCGTCGAAGTAAAATAGTTTCATATTTCAAGTTGAATTGTGTATTGGGATATTTATTAAATTAATGTACCCAGCAAACAAAGATGATAACACAGTACAACCACATAAAAAAAACTTGATGCATCGGGATTGCGACACATCATTTCTAATAGACTTTGGGACGCAGATCACGAATATGACCATAAAATTTAAAAGTTAGCTATAGTTTAAGAAATATTTGCAAAAATGTTTTTGTAGGAAAATTAAATTTTTAAAAAAACTTTTTGCAAAAAAATATAAAATTGAAAGTAATAAAGCTACTTTTTCCAACATTTTAAAATTATGAAATATGCCTATTAATTTGATATATTGCACGTTTTAAAATTTAAATTTCTCGTTTTTCACGATTTCGTTAATAAATAATCTGCGATGAAAAGAATATCTAATATTTGATTTTGTACCTTTAGTAAACATCTCGTGTTACTTAATTTATCCAAAAAAAATTGAATTTTCTGTTTTAATTTTTAATATTAATAAAGTTAATATTGACTAAATCTGAAAAAGACTGACTTTTTTAATACCTTAAAAATTGAGGAGTCTGTGACAAATCTTAAAATATAAAATCCAGATAAAACCATTCAGAAATATAAAACATGTATTTTTTAATCAATTTGAACGAAGTTTTAGATAATTGAAGTGCAAATTTCAAAAAATAACGATTTTAAAAGATGCAAGTTCAAAAATGTACTTTATTTCCTTTTACCATAGTAAATTCATATAAAATTTATTTGAAATCAAAAGGATGTAAAATGTGTACTTCAGATTGGATTTTCTGCAAATGTTGATGCAGAAGTTGTGATTCTTTTGATAAAAAGAATTTAGTGGAATATGAATTTACGTCATATGTAAAGATTTTGCAAATCCGATTAATGGATTTTACTAGATTTGCAAAGTAGGAAAATAAGTGACGTTTTGACTTTAATAGCAATTATATCCTACATCCTTTATCTAATCAAATTAAGTTAATATGTTTCTAAATTCCCAAAGTATATTTTTAAACCATATTAAAAATTATCCGTGGTTTAGTCAGGTATATGAATAAATAAGAAGTTTTAACAAAAATACTGTCTTTTTGCTAAAAGTTAAATTTGCAAATATTTCAAGAACTAGAGCTAATTTTGCAATTTGGTGTCTATCAGAATTGATATGTCGCATGCCCGATGCATTTTTAGTGTTGTACTGTGTTATACATATAGGCGACTGTCTTAAAAAGGTCTTAGTCAGAAAACTATGTAAATAAACGTTGTTTTGTTAACACTTAGTACTTTAGATCTTGTTGTTTATATATTTATACTTTGCCCAAACAACATAGGTCGGCTAACTTATCTAAAAGTACGCTCAATTTAAAACTATCCAGAGTCATTTTAATGCAAATTTTAGTCGTGGTTAAGTTTTAAGATCAAATTAACTACCTTAACCAAGAGTAAAATTCTTCTCAAGATTACTCTAAGTAGTGTTAAAATAAGCATTCTTTAAGATAAGTTAGCCGACCATAATAAGAGAAACCCGAATAATTGACAACTCTTCTATACACTACAGGTACTAAGGTATACGTTACGTATGAGTGATAACTAAAACGTAATTTGTTGCTCATACGTACCATGATCAAATTATTATTCAACCTTGCTGGTTTGTCGGGTTACTATAAAAATATTTAATATAGAACCTCGTAGCAAAAATGTTGTCGAGAAATTGAAAATATTTTCCTCCCACTAAAATGGAAATAAAAAGAAATTTTCGTAATTTTGCTTGACTTTGTACCATTTTCGAAATACATATGAGAAACCAATGCATTTCGAATGATCCTGGCAATAACATACATTAATTTACGGCTTAATTACTTTTGTCCCGGAATTCATAGGTGGTATCTACCCTCTTACGTTCAAAAAAGTGAGAATAATTGGTACTCATAGTTTAGTCTGCAAATAAGTGATTACGCTGAATAACAATTGGGTCCACTGTCGAGTAACGGCAAAAAATAGTTTTTACGATGAATTAAAATTACATTTAGAAAAATGAAAGCTAAACAAAATTTGGATATATTTTGTTTTGTCACATTTTTTCAGGAATTCAAGTAGTTATGCATTAATTTTTGTTGTTTTTCCTTTAGTTTACTTAATTTTGTTGTTTTCCAGCAAATTCTGTATTTTTATTCTCAACTACTGTCCAAAAATATATTTTTTTGTAAACGAAGTAGGAATTTTTTCAACGCTGATATGAATTTTTACAACTCTGTTCTGTAGATAATCCCTATTGAGTTAAAAATATACAATTTGACTAATATTTTGAGTGTGCATTAATATGTCATCTTGAAAATAGAATAAATTCTATTTCGATGACAAATCGCCGGACGAGATAAGTAGTAACATGTTGCTTCCCCTACAAAATATATGAAAAATCAATTGTCGCTGTCGTTGCCGACCCAATTGTGATTATAATAAGTTTTTATAATAAAAAGACTTTCAGCATAAGTTTTTTATTTTCTTTTTATTTAATTAAGTTATATCATATTATTTTACAAACATAATAAAAAATATTCCTTAACTTCATACATGGGAATTTTTCATTACCATTGAATTTTCATTACCATTAGTTCATACTAATGACAATGAAAAAAAATCCATTACCATTTAATGGTAATGAAAAATTTTTCATTAGAAAAATCATTACTAATCGTAATGAAATTACACTAATGTATAAAAAAACTAATTACAATTGATTAAAAACCATTTGTTTATAAAAAATTCAGACAAATGAAAACGAACAACTGGTTTGGCCAGGGAAGTTATAAAACATAATTTATTAAGGAGGATCCATTTAATTCCGTTAAACTTTACCTGGATACAAATAACAACGGAATGGAAAGTAATATTTAATTTCAAATGAGCATGAGCCTGAATGAGCATATTCCATCTTCGATTTCAGCGAGTTTTACTCCATTTTTACGTTTTTCTGTCAATGGCAATTCTTTTTTTTAATTTATTTATTATCAATGGTAATGAAATTTAAAATCATTGTCATTAATCAATGAAATTAAATTTTAGAATCATTACCATTAATTAAAAAAATGGTAATGAAAATAATTTCATTACAATTGATATCAATGTAATGGTAATGAAATCATCAATTAATTAGTCCACCTAATTAATTAGTCCCATGTATGCTTAACTTACAGCAAAAAAAAAATAATATATAGGTTTTTAAAGGCAAAAACTCTGTGAAGTATTTGTCAGGAGAGTATTCAGTTGAAGAAAAATAGCAGTTTTTGAAAAAAGGACTTATTATGTTAATTCATAATAAGGAAATTGGGCTCGAACTGAATTAATATATTTCTAATTAATCAATTAAAAATGTCGAAAAAACAATTTTTATTTTTTAAATAAAAATTAAAAACCAACACTTTGAATACATATTTAATTAAAATATTATTCTAATTCAAGTCCAAATTCTAATATAATATTGTGATATTAAATTTTATTTTTTATTTCAAAACGGATGACCATTTGCTTGATACATAATACAATTGTTTCGTAGGCATCACCCCAACTTAACAGTTGCCAGCAATAAGAAAATGATGATTAAAACACACAAACCGAGATATTATATAAAGTACAAAAATTCAACCGGACGAGAATTTTTATTTTTGTGTATAAAATGTCTGATTTGGTAAAATCATTCATAAATCAAGACTTTTTGAATAGCAACAATATTACATAAAAGTACCCTTTTATGTATGTTTGTGTGTCAGTTGTCAATAACATTTGTATCCCAACAAAATTAATATTTTGCATGGGACTAACTTTTTACAAAGTTTTTCGAAATTTAGATATTTAAATATTTGCAATTCTCAACGAGATTCAGAAGAAACAAAACAAAAAAGAACGCTTTAAATATTCAAAATTTTGTTGCATATCCATGATCTTTTATTAACTCAGAGTATTTCTTAGGTGTTGAGGCTAATGAATTAATCAATATAATCGATGGAAATAACATTCCACTGCCTTTGCAATTCGATGAAAAGTTCATCTCAGTTTCGGACAATTTTATTGCCGATATTGCATTTTACAGTCATCCACATGTTCACAAAGGGTTGAGATCGGAAAATTGTATTGGCCGCGATATGATATTACATTGATTTTCCTCTATGCAAGGTTTTACAATCCTCGCCGCATATTTTGGATCGTTATGGTGCTGGAATGTCCATGGGCGTCAGCGGAAAGTTAAACCGTGCTTTTAGATTTTTTTCTGACAAGTTCACTTACAGAAATAAATCTGTAAAAATGGCAGAAAAAAGCAATTAAATTAGCAGATTTTTTTTTTTGCTAAATAATAGTAAAATAAAAGAATCTAAAATAAAACTGTTAAATTTACAAAATTTTAGTTATATTTAACTGTTATATTTATAACAACAAATTGTACTGCAAAATCTGCAGAAAATTTTGTCAAATATTGGTAGAAAAAAACGAGTAAAAAGGTTAAAGTCGGGCATGCCGACTATACAATACCCTACACCAGTCTGGTGTATTGTTTGGATCCGAAATTCGAATGGGTTAAAATGGGGCTTGTGTCAAAATTTTCTATAATGTGAGTCAACGCACCAAATTTCATTAAAATATCTTAATATTTGCGACTTGCAGTTTGTAACCAAGCCAATTTTGGGGGGACCCTTATATGGGCACTAGTTCTAAACATGGACCGCTGTTCACCAAAATCAATAGGCTTCGTCCTTGGGCCAACATAGGTCTATGAACCAAATTTCATCAAATTATCTTAATATTTGCGACCTGCAGCGTATAAACAGTATAATTTTGGTAGGACCCTTATATGGGCACTAGGTCAAAACATGGACCGATGTTCACCAAAATCAATAGGCTGCGTTATTGGCCCAATATAGGTCTGTGTACCAAATTTCATCAAAATATCTTAATATTTGCGACCTGCAGCGAATAAACAGTATAATTTTGGTAGGACCCTTATATGGGCACTAGGTCTAAACATGGACCGATGTTCACCAAAATCAAGAGGCTGCGTTATTGGGCCAATGTAGGTCTGTGTACCAAATTTCATCAATATATCTTAATATTTACGACCTGCAGCGTGTAAAGAGTATAATTTTGGTAGAACCCTTATATGGGCACTAGGTCTAAACATGGACCGATGTTCACCAAAATCAATAGGCTGCGTTATTGGGCCAATATAAGTCTGTGTACCAAATTTCATCAAAATATCTTAATATTTACGACCTGCAGCGTATAAACAGTATAATTTTGGTAGGACCCTTATATGGGCACTAGGTCTAAACATGGACCGATGTTCATCAAAATCAAACTTGTTTGTCCTTGGGCCAACATAGGTCTGCGTACTAAATTTCATCAAAATATCGTAATAGTTGCGACCTGTAGAGTGCGCACAAGATTGCATGGACAGACAGACAGACAGACGGACGGACGGACGAACAGACGGACATCGTTAAATCGAAATAAAAAAAAAATTCTGAACCGATCGGTATACTATAAGGCGGGTCTACGACCAATATTTTTTGGTGTTACAAACATCAGCACAAACTTATAATACCCTGACCACATAGTGGTGTAGGGTATAAATAGCAACCACAAACTGTTATATCTATAAAATGTTTGTTATTTTTATTGCAAATATAGTTGAATGCCAACAGCAGTCTATACTGTTAAACTAACAGAAAACTTTGCTAAAAAAAATTGTAAACTTCTGTTTTCAAAAGGCTCGATTTTTATTTGCATTTAAAACAATATCAAAAAAAATTCGAAAATTTTAAATTTCTTTCTGATTTTTTAGTCTACTAATTATTTAGCAAAATTGTTTACTAATTTAACAGGTTGAATTGTTATTTTCTATTAACAAAAATTTAACTCAAGTATAACTAATTTTTTTTGCTGATTTATTTAACAGGTTAATTTGTTTTTATCTATTAATAAAAAAATATATGTAAAATTCTGTATATTTAACAGATCTACATTAAGGGAATTAAATATGCTAAAATACCAAAACCTATTCACGAAAATAAGTCTCAAGAATACATTTTTTCAAAAACTTGTTCGTAGAGTTATTTTTTAATTACCTCAATATATTTGTAGTTAAATTAAAATATGGATTTAAGTATATGTTTACAAAACAATTATTTTTATTGTTCCGAAAAACACATTTTTTTGTTGAAAATGCAAAAATTACTAAAGTTTGATGGAGTATAAAAAAATTATATAAAATTAGATATTTTTTTTCCTTTTTTTGTAAGTTTATACTGTTATGTAATAGATCATTAAAAAATTAGTTACTATTTTCTGCCACAAATTAAAAAAAATGGATTTTTTGAAATGCCTAAATTCATGATTTTTACACTTATTTCACGCATTTAAGAGTGTTTAGTATTCAAACCATGTGAACCTTCCATTTAGGTATAGGATGTGTTGAGCGGAAATTTGTAAAACACTGCGAGGAACAGTTTTGCGGAACATTGTAACCCTCTACCTCGTCAATGAAAGGGAATTTTTTGGCCCTTTTTAAAAAGGGACAAAAAAGACCCGTAAGTTGAAGAGTTAGAAGCTTAAAATTTTCCACAAAAATTTTCCTTGTAGTGTTTTAAATAAGTTCGCTGAACACATCTAAAATGGAAAATTCCCATTCTTTCTCCCTAAAATCCAGGTTTGTAGGACATTTGAGCGCCAATTCTGAATAAGTACGAAATTAACCCTTAAACACATTTTAATTTTTTACTTATTACTGGCCTTTAAGTTAAATTTTCAATGCTGATGTCTTCAGAGACTTATAGTAGAATTTCATGACAAATATTTTTGAGGAACACTTTAACCCTCTGACTCTTCAACTTACGGTTCGTTTTTGTCCCTTTTTAAAAAGGGGCCAAAAAAGTCCCTTTAATTGAAGAGATAGAAGGTTAAATGTGCCACAAAAATATTCCTCGTAGTGTTTTACATAAGTTCCGTGAACATACCCTATGCCTAAAATGGAGGATTCATATGGTTTCCTATTTTAATCTTATTTAATTTTTTTTTGTTTTAGAAAAATCATTTTAAGCATTTAAAACCCATTTTTGTGAAAGGCATTTTTTTTTTTTATTAATGAACCGATTTTGATCACACATATGGTTTGAGCATATATCAATTCAATTGAAGGTTTTATAAAGATTTTAAAATAAAGGATATATGCCAGGACTAAGAGTCCTTGCTTCGATTTTGATAAAATGGATTATTTTTGTAATTTTACGTCCATTTATGTAGCTAATATAATATTTTTAAATTTCAGAACCTATGGGAGGTGGGCGTGCCTTTGGCCCGATATTTCCAAAAATTTAAATTTTTCTTAACTAAGGGGTTCTATTTCAGTATACCAAATTTCAAAACTCTGTCTCCATTCCTTCTATTTTTGTCCAATCGTTATATGGGATCAAAGCACTGTGCGACGGCATGCCGTTTTCCTGAAAATACTGTTACCGAAATTCCGTTGCCATCAAAATAAAGTTACCGAAGTGAATTGAAATACTATTGAATTAAGTGTAGTTACCAAAATAAATGAACCACCGTTACCTTTAAAATACCGTTTCTTTACCAAAGCGTGGCGTTTAATTGATGATAGTTAAATATAATTTTGTCCCAGCGTGCAATGTAAATAATATGAAATTGCCTACATTGTGTAGACTTAACATACACGTTTTCCTAAAAGGAATTTATTGTAGTGCTCTTTTGTTAAAAAAAAACTTTTTGGATTTTTCTTCAATTTTACGCTATCTCAAGTAATTTCCCTTAACAAAGGACACTGTTCGTTCATTTAAAATATGTTAAAAATGTGAATATACAAGAAACAGTATCGTTGCACAATAAGTTTCAAACACACTTGGGTTGTTCACATGGTGTATGCTATCAGTAGTACTGTTATATTGTCCTAACAAAAAAGAGAATTATAAAAATTTAATTCGAAAATATACAACACCAGATGATGGGACGATACAAAATTTGTATAGGTACTATTTAGTGTGTTATGTTTATAAACTTAAAGAGAAAACCCATAAGAAAATCGTAAAAAAAATACTAACAACTCTGGTTTTGAATAGGATATTTAATACAAACCCTACAATACTTAGTACAGTTTGTGAACTCAAAACGAATTCAATCGTATTGTTGCATAGTAAATGCGAAACTTTATGTTTACTTATATTTCTTTAAACATCATATGCGAAAACAAGAATACTATAATGTTGCAGCTTAAAGGCGCGAATACTTAAGACGATCATGTGTTCCACTTAAAATATGACAAAAAGTTTCACATACCCCTATATACTTTATTAAGTAAATATCACACAATAAGTTTATACGTGTGTATGTGTATGTATAATATAAAAGAATATGCAGGATTGTGTCAGTAATATTAAGCTCTTAATAAATACATTTTCATTTTGGATTTAAAATTATACATTTTATGGTTATGAAGCCTGTGTACGTACACATAAACTGGAGCACACATGAAGAAGAATTTACATAAAATGTTTGCATCGATATGTTAACGAAACTGTTTTCTTATGGCAAGTAAATATTAATATTACAATATATTTAACATTTGCATCCCTTATTTGGTATAAGCCAAAATATTAATTTCCTTAAAAAAATTATTTATAAGAAAACAAGACCCATAAAAACGTAAAGAACTTACTTAAATAATACTGAAGTCAAATTTCATGAAAAAATTACTTATTTACAAGGTTGGCAACCGAAACGAATAACGGTATAAGTATCGATTTTTTGTCTGTTTCGGCATTGTTATCAGTAACGGTATTTCATTTGTATCAGTATTGGTATTACCGATACCGAAACATCAATACCGGTGTTATTGAATAAATATGATAAATTATAATAAAAATTATTTACAACAACACAATAAATTATATGTTCCCTAGTAAAAATGATTTTTATATAATCAGATATGATTTTTATATAATCAGATATGATTTTTATATAATCATTTATGATTTTGTACAATTATAACTTGTCGAGTATTGTGAAACATATATTTTTATATGATTATATCAAAAGATATTTAATTACATAAAATTATATTAACCAGATCCACCATTTTCCGGATCTAATCATGTATGGGTTAATATAATTATATAAAAAATATATTATTTGATCCGAAAAATGGTGGATCTGGTTAATATAATTTTATATAATTAAATATCTTTTGATATAATCATATAAAAATATATGTTTCACAATACTCGACAAGTTATAATTGTATAAAATCATAAATGATTGTATAAAAATCATATATGAATATATAAAAATCATTTTTACTAGGGTTGTTGTTAAAAACGCAATGTTGCTAAACCCAATTTAAAAAAATAATAGCAGTACGCCTTCTAGCATAGATAGAATTCAATTAGTTTTAAATTTTGTATAAAACAATTTATATTTTTTCGTGAAAAACGTAAAAAAAATATTTTATTAGAAACCATCGAATCTTTTCGATACCAGTACATATTAAGGGAAAATGTTTTTGGGATACAGGTATTTTTATCAATTATCAGTTATCAATTTGAAAGGATTTTGAAACGGATAACGGTATTATAAAGGTTATGGTTGCCAACCTTGCTTATTTGTAATGGCATACATATCAGGGTGTCCTGATTAAAAGAAAAGAAATAATACGATTCAAACAATGGGTATTAATAAGGGTGATCGAGCCAGATTTTGTGCTTTGTCGGTCTCGGTTTTTCTGTAATGTTAATTTTCGAATATCGAATAAACCAGTTCTTTTGCCATGTCTTTATGGAAAAGGAAAGACTCCCAACGCGGACTGGCATATCTTAATGAGCTTCGGATGTGTCGTAGAGGAGACAAAATTAAAGGACACGTATTTTTTTAGCTGCCTAATCTAATATTTAAGGGTTAAAAAAATGGACCAATTTTTAATGTTTTCGGGTTAGTTTATATTTGTTACAAACAAAGTAACTATAGGAAAATTTGTTGTCAAACGAAATGTATTTGTGAGGCCTGTTTACAGGTGTATAAATAAAAAAAACGCTTAAATATGCTTGTTTGTTTATGGCATGGTTTTGTATGGGGATGCATACAGGTTTGAGATCCAAATTCACATGTGTTAATCCTTATAATACTTCATTAAGGGGGGTGTTTCGGCTTTTTTCGATATTCGGCCTACTTCTGGTTTGAGACGACTTTTCGCGAAGCTTATTAATTTTAAACTTTAAATGCAGTGACATTCCTTCTAATGTGCTGAGGTGTGCACTGAACACCTTAAAACTTTTTCATATTTTTTGAAATTTAAAAAAATGTCCCAAGGTTCTATAATATTTCCGCACATGTACATATATAATGCAATGGTATTGATACAATATATAAGTACGGTGTTCTATTCTTTTAACAGAACACACTGTCGAATAAAAATCAAATGCCAAGCAGAAAATTACAACAAAAGTATATGCTAAAACTGCGCTGTTCTTTTATCATGAACAGCCTCAACAAAAAACATACTCGGAGTTCTAGACTGCTAATAGCACCAATCGTCAAAGAAAAATTAAGCCCAAAATACTTGAACGTAAATGTAACGCGACGAATCAGCTGATTCAACCTGCTTAATGAGAAACACATAGTGCTGAGTACTAGACGTAAACGAGTCGTAACGTGCCGTTCATTTCTGTTGAAAACAGAATTTTTTCTCCGTTTTTACGTGAGAGAGCAAAACAGCTGTTTTTAGTTGCTGAAGTGATGGAATTTGTGGCACAATTGTACAATGTTTGGCACAATCAAAGTTTGATTAGTACACTGGCGCATTTTTGTTATTTCCAAATATTCTATAGAAATCCAGTTTATTTAAAAAAGAAATTGTTTGACAAAAACAATAAAATTTTTTTTTTTAATTTTCATTCAAAAACTCTTGTTTAAAACGAACACTTAAAATAATATATTTGAAAAGTAAACAAATTAAGTAAATAACGAGTAAAAAGGTTAAAGTCGGGCATGCCGACTATACAATACCCTACACCAGTCTGGTGTATTGTTTGGATCCGAAATTCAAATGGGTTAAAATGGGGCTTGTGTCAAAATTTTCTATAATATGAGTCAGCGCACCAAATTTCATTAAAATATCTTAATATTTGCGACCTGCAGTTTGTAACCAATCCAATTTTGGGGGGACCCTTATATGGGCACTAGTTCTAAACATGGACCGATGTTCACCAAAATCAATAGGCTTCGTCCTTGGGCCAACATAGGTCTATGTACCAAATTTCATCAAAATATCTTAATATTTGCGACCTGCAGCGTATAAACAATATAATTTTGGTGGGACCCTTATATGGGCACTAGGTCTAAACATGGACCGATGTTCACCAAAATCAATAGGCTGCGTTATTGGGCTAATATAGGTCCGCGTACCAAATTTCATCAAAATATCTTAATATTTGCGACCTGTAGAGTGCGCACAAGATTGCATGGACAGACAGACAGACGGACGGACGGACGGACAGACGGACATCGTTAAATCGAAATAAAAACAAAAATTCTGAATTCTGACCAATATTTTTTGTTGTTACAAACATCAGCACAAACTTATAATACCCTGACCACATAGTGGTGTAGGGTATAAAAACTAATTTAATGATTGAATGAATCAAATGAGCTAAATCGACTACAAATTATTTTCGATTTAAAAAGAAATTGAATCCGATTTTCAGGGATAAAATATAATCCACAATGAATTTTTATGAAAGTTCTTGCTTGTTATTTTATAAAAAAGTGCAAGTTTTGGTACTATTTTTAAATTGGTTGGTACTATTCTGAAAATCAAATTTATCAATCCTTAATAGCACGTTACATATTTTGAGTAACTTAGCAAAAATAAAATACCACGTTACGACTCGTTCTCGTTACATTTACGATCTAGAGACGAGACCTTTAATCGTCAAGCAAGAAAGATTAAACAAAAATATATGTCGAATGTGTTCTACATTAAGTTGGGAACGTAAACAAACTCAAGAGTAGGAATTGCAAAGAGAACAAACACAAGAATAAAAAAATATATCAGAGAGTATACCTACATACAGCTATGGACATAGAAATAGGCACTTCATACAAAATTATCTTCATGCATTTCTCTTAATAATTATAAAGCAATAATTATATTTCTTTCCTATTATAGTAAACTGCAATCAAGTAGTCTCAGATTATATATAAAACATGCAAATATTTATAACAAAATTTCTTTACTTTGTTCATAATTGACTTGGACATAAAAATAAGACACTTGTAATAATTACCAAAATTTTACTCGATGCACTTAGTAATAATTTTCTTTTCTTTGCGCTTGAAATAATGTAAATTCTTTTCTAATTGTACCAATATGGGACGTGGAAAACATTGTAATCCAGAAAAACGAAGACTTATATCTCGATTCCACAACGAGATGAAATCTCCAACTGAAATTGTTAAAATACTAAAGTGTTTGCGAAATATGGTATACAATGCTATTCGTCTATGTGCAAACGACAAGAAATATCATACGCAAAATAAAGAACGTGAGCCAATCCGTCGTAAAACTACAACTTAAATGGACAGGACTATAGTACGCAAAAGCAATTCAACCCTTTTATGTCCTCCCGTCAAATAAATAATGAAATCAGGGAAAAATTCAACGTTCGAATATCAGACAGGTTAGTAAGAATAAGACTGAATGAAGCAAACTTATTTGGACGAATAAGTAGAAAGAAGCCTCTTCTTTCAAGAAAAAATATTAAGAAACGTATTGATTTTGCCAAAACTCACAAAGAAAATGAGTTGTCCTATTGGAAAAATATGCTTTGAAGCGATGAAACGAAGGTAAATCGTGTCGGACCAGATGGTAGAACATTTGTACACTGCCCAAAAAACCAGGCTTTAAACATTAAGTACACTCAGAAGACCTTGAAACACGGTTTTTTCTGGGTTGGTTTAATAAAGCTATCATTTTCTTATTGCGGACAACTCATGAGTTAGCGTGATGGCTACGAAACAATTGTATTGTCTATCAGGAAAATTATCAACCTTTTTTGAAACAACAAATAAAATCTAATATGACAATATCATATTAGAATTTGGACTTGAGGTAGAAGAATATTCTAACTAAATATATGAAAATATAGAAAGCCGAAAAAAGTTTTTGTATTTTTAATGCAAAAATTAAAATAATCGGTGGGGGTAATATTATGGTATGGCGGGCTTTTTCCTGGCGTGGTGTTGGGCCTATCGTAAAAGTAGAGGACAAGATGGACAGGTTTCAATATTTGAGAATTCTTAAGAATGTTATGGAGCCATTTGCCTATGAAAATATGCCAATTAAGTGGACATTTATGCAAGACAATGATCCGAAGCATTCGTCGAACATAGTGAAGGATTGATTTTTACAATAACAAATTAAGGTTTTGGACTGGCTAGCCCAAAGTCCGGACTTTAATCCAATAGAAAATCTATGTAGTGATGTAAAAACAAAAGTTTCGCCAAACAATTACAAAAATTCCTCTGAACTTTGGGCTGGTATTCAAGAAGCCTGGTATTCCATACCAAAAGAAAGATGCCAGAGATTAGTTGAGAGTATGCAAAGAAGATGCGAAGCGGTTATTGATAATAATGGATACAGCACAAAATATTAATGTAATATTAACGCTACTACCATCTACAGACCATCCTCAACGTACCCTGAAATTTTGGTTGAAATTGGTTAACCCGTTTCCGCAGTTAGTGGTGACATCAAAATGTACATTTCTTCCCAGTGTAGAAACGGTAATGACATATCATTATTTTTTGGACTACCAGTAATGACACCCACTTACCTTCTGTATTTTTTTAAAACATATAATAATGAGTTACTGATAATTACTTATTTTTATCATTATTTCAAATAGAAAATAATTTTTTAGATTTTTTTGAAAATTTTTTGAAATCTATTTTTAGACTCAATATTTTTTAAACACTCGTAAGGATATATGTAACCACATATTTTTTGATTTTTTGTATGTTAAAGATATATTCAAAATTAATTAGTACACCATTGCAGAAAACATAACGTTATCCTTGCAATTTTTCATAAAATATTACTTTTTGCATTTTGTTTACTAACTTTTGAAATGATATTAAAATTTTTTAATTTATTGAAAACTGGACTTCACATAGAAATTGGTTTTTGGGAGAATAAAAATTTATCAGTGTAATAATTCTATAATATGTACTGTAAGATAAACTGAAAAATTTTTGGAAAAAAAAATATTTCCATTGGAAAAATTTTAATCAGCTATATCGCACAAACCGTTCCTCTGTTTGAAGTTTAGACTTCATATTCGTAATTATCGGCAAAATATTTAAGAGATTTGATGTATCGCGTTCCATTATATTATATATATATTCGTTCCTTTTACTCCTGCAAGGAGCATATTATATTAAATTGGATATTTTTTTTATTTGAAATTTTTAATTTTTAACCGTAATTTTATCGAAATTTAGCGACCTAAAGATGAAAACTTTTTTAAGTTTTTTTTGAAAATGTGTAGACTTTCATAATACTGCGTGCATGTCTTTCTTCCATCAAACTATTGAAAAATCTGGCTGCAAATTACCGCAGTCGTGATCGAGTGTTATTCGATAGCAATTATTGTTACTTAAAACATAAGAAAGATTAAAACCAGGTTAGAGGTGAAGCATTTAGTTCCTTGTAAAATTTGTAACAATAGTTGTTCATGTGCTTTTATTTGCACTTTAAAAACAATTTCGAACGCTTACGACCGCGGGAATCTGGCCTCTGATTTCTAGCTTGTCGTCTTTACAAAAAAACGAATTTACTAACATAATTGGCGTTAGATCTTTACATAAAATAATGTAAAGATCTAACGCCATTGATTTATCATTGATTTCCCTGATATGCAAGTATGGTTGTACTTTTTGCACTTGTCTAATTTTCCTACGACTATAGATTTGCACTGTTCTCAAATTTTTGTGAAGAACATCCAATTAAAAACTTCACCGCACGCCCCTGGTAAAAAGTTACCTACTATAAATAGGGTTAAATCAAATTAAATTAATTTTATTAGGGTGTGCTTTTATAAGTTTGTCAAACCAAATTAAAGCTGAATTAGTAATTATTACGCGATTTCTTATTACCTTTGAATAAAAAACCCAATCCCAATGCTACTATTAGCAACTTTAAAATGTTTTGAAATTCATTAGAATTCTGCCTTGCTGGTCTTATCGAATTTTTTCAATAATTTTTATTCTTTATAATTTACTTGTAAAAATTGTATCATCTTTCTTTGATTTGAAAATAATTTACACAGAAAGTGATATTAATTTATGATCTTGAGTCAAACTAAAATAACATTCATTTACTTAAAATAACAGATCAACTAAAAACTTTTCCCCCATTCGTCTTAAACACATTGACACGGTGCAAAAATATAATTTAATAACATACATTTAAATTTAAATTTAAAGGTTCGTTGTAATTCAAACATCTGTGTTTATCATACACAGAGTTGAATAGAATCAGCTGAGATATCTTAAGAGTTAAGGTTCAAAGCAAAAAAGAGTAATAATAACAAAAGGATAAAACGAGTAAAAAGGTTAAAGTCGGGCATGCCGACTATACAATACCCTACACCAGTCTGGTGTATTGTTTGGATCCGAAATTTGAATGGGTTAAAATGGGGCTTATGTCAAAATTTTCTATAATGTGAGTCAGCGCACCAAATTTCATTAAAATATCTTAATATTTGCGACCTGCAGTTTGTAACCAAGCCAATTTTGGGGGGACCCTTATATGGGCACTAGTTCTAAACATGGACCGATGTTCACCAAAATCAATAGGCTTCGTCCTTGGGCTGACATAAGTCGGTGTACCAAATTTCATCAAAATATCTTAATATTACGACCTGCAGCGTATAAACAATATAATTTTGGGGGGACCCTTATATGGGCACTAGTTCTAAACATGGACCGATGTTCACCAAAATCAATAGGCTTCGTCCTTGGGCCAACATAAGTCTATGTACCAAATTTCATCAAAATATCTTAATATTTGCGACCTGCAGCGTATAAAAAGTATAATTTTGGTAGGACCCTTACATGGGCACTAGGTCTAAACATGGACCGATGTTGACCAAAATCAATAGGCTGCGTTATTGGGCCAATATAGGTCTGTGTACCAAATTTCATCAAAATATCTTAATATTTACAACCTGCAGCGTATAAACATTATAATTTTGGTAGGACCCTTATATGGGCACTAGGTCTAAACATGGACCGATGTTCACCAAAATCAATAGGCTGCGTTATTGGGCTAGCATAGGTCTGTGTACCAAATTTCGTCAAAATATCTTAATATTTACGACCTGCAGCGTATAAACAATATAATTTTGGTAGGACCCTTATATGGGCACTAGGTCTAAACATGGACCGATGTTCACCAAAATCTAACTTGTTCGTCCTTGGGCCAACATAGCTCTGCGTGCCAAATTTCATCAAAATATATTAATAGTTGCGACCTGTAGAGTGCGCACAAGATTGCATGGACAGACAGACAGACGGACATCGTTAAATCGAAATAAAACGAGTAAAAAGGTTAAAGTCGGGCATGCCGACTATACTTTACCCTACACCAGTCTGGTGTATTCTTTGGATCCGAAATTCGAATGGGTTAAAATGGGGCTTGTGTCAAAATTTTCTATAATGTGAGTCAGCGCACCAAATTTCATTAAAATATATTAATATTTGCGACCTGCAGTTTGTAACCAAGCCAATTTTGGGGGGACCCTTATATGGAAACTAGTTCTAAACATGGACCGATGTTCACCAAAATCAAAAGGCTTCGTCCTTGGGCCAACATAGGTCTATGTACCAAATTTCATCAAAATATATTAATATTTGCGACCTGCAGCGTATAAACAATATAATTTTGGTGGGACCCTTATATGGGCACTAGTTCTAAACATGGACCGATGTTCACCAAAATCAATAGGCTTCGTCTTTGGGCCAACATAGGTCTATGTACCAAATTTCATCAAAATATTTGCGACCTGCAGCGTATAAACAGTATAATTTTGGTAGGACCCTTATATGGGCACTAGGTCTAAACATGGACCGATGTTCACCAAAATCAATAAGCTGCGTTATTGGGCCAATATAGGTCCGTGTACCAAATTTCATCAAAATATCTTAATATTTGCGACCTGCAGCGTATAAACAATATAATTTTGGTGGGATCCTTATATGGGCACTAGTTCTAAACATGAACCGATGATCACCAAAATCAATAGGCTTCGTCTTTGGGCCAACATAGGTCTATGTACCAAATTTCATCAAAATATTTGCGACCTACAGCGTATAAACAGTATAATTTTGGTAGGACCCTTATATGGGCACTAGGTCTAAACAGGGACCGATGTTCACCAAAATCAATAAGCTGCGTTATTGGGCCAATATAGGTCTGTGTACCAAATTTCATCAAAATATCTTAATATTTGCGACCTGCAGCGTATAAACAATATAATTTTGGTGGGACCCTTATATGGGCACTAGGTCTAAACATGGACCGATGTTCACCAAAATTAATAGGCTGCGTTACTGGGCCAATATAGGTCTGTGTACCAAATTTCATCAAAATATCTTAATATTTACGACCTGCCGCGTATAAACAGTATAATTTTGGTAGGACCCTTATATGGGCACTAGGTCTAAACATGGACCAATGTTCACCAAAATCAGTAGGCTGCGTTATTGGGCTAACATAGGTCTGTGTACCAAATTTCGTCAAAATATCTTAATATTTACGACCTGCAGCGTATAAACAGTATAATTTTGGTAGGACCCTTATATGGGCACTAGGTCTAAACATGGACCGATGTTCACCAAAATCAAACTTGTTCGTCCTTGGGCCAACATAGGTCTGCGTACCAAATTTCATCAAAATATCTTAATATTTGCGACCTGTAGAGTGCGCACAAGATTGCATGGACAGACAGACAGACAGACGGACGAACGGACAGACATCGTTAAATCGAAATAAAAAAAAATTCTGAACCGATCGGTATACTATAAGGTGGGTCTACGACCAATATTTTTTGGTGTTACAAACATCAGCACAAACTTATAATACCCTGACCACATAGTGGTGTAGGGTATAAAAAAAATTCTGAACCGATCGGTATACTATAAGGTGGGTCTACGACCAATATTTTTTGGTGTTACAAACATCAGCACAAACTTATAATACCCTGACCACATAGTGGTGTAGGATATAATGACCACATAGTGGTGTAGGGTATAAATAGCATTGTTAAATTTCGTTGATGTTAGTCTAAGTTGAGTTGTTGATAACAAACTCGATTTGCTTTCAACATTCATATAAGTAGACGATTATCAAAATATTAACCCACTCAAAGGCGAAAGGCACTGATGATGGCTTTGTAGCGAAAGCCGAAAATGCGCATTCTGCCTTGCTGGTCTTATCGAATTTTTTCAATAATTTTTATTCTTTGTAATTTACTTGTCAAAATTGTATCATCTTTCTTTGATTTGAAAATAATTTAAACAGAAAGTGATATTAATTTATGATCTTGAGTCAAACTAAAATAACATTCATTTACTTAAAATAACAGATCAACTAAAAACTTTTCCCCCATTCATATTTTTGTTTTATAATTAGCTTATTTTTCTTTTTTTAATAATATAAAAATTTTTAGGACCAAAGTTCGTTTTTAGTCAGTTGTAAGGTATAAGTAACTTTGGCACAGTATGTCAAAAAGCCTTTTTTGAACAAATAACAGTGGACACACTGTGCAGTGTATAGCACGTTTGACTACAACGCCGTAGATTTTGAGTTCAATTCTTGCTGACAGTGATACTTTTTTTTATTTCAAAAAAACATACAAATTTTTATTGAAAAAATTGTTAATAATTAAAAAAGAACATTCAAATTTTCTCGAAAGATAGGATTCTATTTTATTTACTAAAATGAAATATTTATACCCTACACCACTATGTGGTCAGGGTATTATAAGTTTGTGCTGATGTTTGTAACACCAAAAAATATTGGTCGTAGACCCACCTTATAGTATACCGATCGGTTCAGAATTTTTTTTTATTTCGATTTAACGATGTCCGTCTGTCCGTCCGTCCGTCTGTCTGTCTGTCCATGCAATCTTGTACGCACTCTACAGGTCGCACCTATTAAGATATTTCGATGAAATTTGGTACATAGACCTATGTTGGCCCAAGGACGAACAAGTTTGATTTTTTTGAACATCGGTCCATGTTTAGACCTAGTGCCCATATAAGGGTCCTACCAAAATTATATTGTTTATACGCTGCAGGTCGTAAATATTAAGATATTTTGATGAAATTTGGTACACAGACCTATATTGGGCCAATAACGCAGCCTATTGATTTTGGTGAACATCGGTCCATGTTTAGACCTAGTGCCCATATAAGGGTCCTACCAAAATTATACTGTTTATACGCTGCAGGTCGTAAATATTAAGATATTTTGAGGAAATTTGGTACACAGACCTATATTGGCCCAATAACGCAGCCTATTGATTTTGGTGAACATCGGTCCATGTTTAGACCTAGTGCCCATATAAGGGTCCTACCAAAATTATACTGTTTATACGCTGCAGGTCGTAAATATTAAGATATTTTGATAAAATTTGGTATACAGACCTACATTGGCCCAGTAACGCAGCCTATTGATTTTGGTGAACATCGGTCCATGTTTAGACCTAGTGCCCATATAAGGGTCCTACTAAAATTATATGGTTTATACGCTGCAGGTCGCAAATATTAAGATATTTTGATAAAATTTGGTACACAGACCTACGTTGGCCCAAGGACAAAGCCTATTGATTTTGGTGAACATCGGTCCATGTTTAGACCTAGTGCCCATATAAGGGTCCTACCAAAATTATATTGTTTATACGCTGCAGGTCGCAAATATTAAGATATTTTGATGAAATTTGGTACACCGACTTATGGCAGCCGAAGGACGAAGCCTATTGATTTTGGTGAACATCGGTCTATGTTTAGACCTAGTGCCCATATAAGGGTCCCCCCAAAATTATATTGTTTATACGATGCACGTCGTAAATATTAAGATATTTTGACGAAATTTGGTACACAGACCTATTTTGGCCCACGGACGAAGCCTATTGATTTTGATGAACATCGGTCCATGTTTAGACCTAGTGCCCATATAAGGGTCCTACCAAAATTATACTGTTTATACGCTGCAGGTCGCAAATATTAAGATATTTTGATGAAATTTGGTACACAGACCTATATTGGCCCAATAACGCAGCCTATTGATTTTGGTGACATTAGTTGGCTTTTACCCAGACTGGTGTAGGGTATTCTATAGTCGGCATGCCCGACTTTAACCTTTTTACTCGTTTTATATGAAATGGTACTTCGTGCAGAAAATTTTTAAAGCATATCGATAACAAAAATAATTTTAATTGTAATATAAAATCGTTAAGTTAATAATGAAATGAAAATATAAATCGTCTGATGATTTTTATATACCCTTACTAGAGGTATAACTAAGATAAAAAGCAAACTCTTTTATTGCAAACATGGCTGCAACTAAATAATGATAATCTTGTTAACTCTAAAACATGAGTTTAGCGATAAATAACTCGTTCCCTAAAGCCATATTTTATTATTGTTTCTTTCTCTAGGTAATACATTTTAAACAGCTCTCTTCTAGAGTACTGCAGCATTTAATTATCGAATTTAAGTATTATTAAAAATTTTCAAAAAATTGTTCCTCTACCGTAAACAAAATTTCTTGTTCATCTTATGACTTACTGGACCCAAAATTCAATTAGCCATGTTGTTAAAAAGCTTTTAAGCAAACTGGTACAAGATGATAATTGCAAATTATTACTATCTAACAGTATGACTTTCTATATACATTCAAATATATGACACTTTTTCATGTTCATAGAAAAGGAAACATCTGAAAGAATCAAGAACTTAACACGTACACAATGTTTGTTACTCATAGTTGTTATACGTAATTTTACATAAAAACCAACACAAGTGTCAACTTTTAGTACGAATATTAGAACACTAATATGAGCTGCAGTTATGTGCAATATTATAGCAGCGCCATTTATTCGGGATTGTTGTTATACTGAGAATGGGACGCAAATGTGCGTTTTAAGCCAAGCATAGGGTGTTGAATTAATAAACCTTCGATTTTAATCAATTAATCGTGCAAATACTTAATCAGGTTTTTTTTTCTTAGCCAATTAAGCGAATAGCATTTGAAAATTAATCAATTAATCGAACAAAATTTTACATAAAATAATATACAAGTTTTATTAAATTTTATTAAAATAGGGAACAAAAATAATATCAGTAACCCTTCTAAAACTCACAAAAATAAAAAAGTATCAAATGAGATCATATTTTTTGTAGAAATTTGTATCTTTTCCGTCTCCTCTATCACACATTCAAATTTTTTAAACACCGTATATAACTGCTCTGAAGACTTTCCTTGTAAATTTTGCATTTCTTATGGTGTTTTCTTTTCTGTAAAAAAATGTTGCCTTGTTAAAGTGTAAAATTTTAAAAATGTTACCCTCACCCCAATAAAATGCTACATTTTTCCAATCAGAATAGAACGATAAAATCACTTATTTGCATTTTTCAAAACACATGTGTATGTTAGACCGTACCTCAAAAAAAAAGTTCGCCGTACACCCACCAATATGATGTATTTTTGGAAGGCGATTTCAAAAAAAAAAAAAATTTTTTAGTTTTTTATGCCGAACGTAGGGGTCGCCATTTTACATTTTTCGTTATATCTTTGGTATTTACAGTCGGATCTTAAAGTATGATACATCGATATTTTTCTCTCCAGGAGAACAGTGTTTTGCTCTAAGGACATTTTGACCTCAAGTATCCCGTTCTAGTAGTTAGCCACCAGATCTCAGTTGCTACCACCCTAATGTACCACCCTAATGTCAGAAAATTAAAGCTCGTAAAAAATCATTAAACTTTTGCTAAAGAAGTTTTTCGCTAAATCCAGTAGAATTTTTTTTTATATATTGGTTGCCGACCGTAGGGGTCGCCTTTTTAATTTTTTGTTATAGCTTTGGCATTTAAAATCGGATTTTAAAGTGTGATATATCGATTTTTTTGCCTCGAGGAGACCAGCGTTTTGCTATATAGTAAAAATCCAATTAAAAAAAATTTAAAAAGGCGACCCTACGTTCGGCAACCAATATATAAAAAAAAATTATACTGGATTTAGCGAAAAACTTCTTTAGCAAAAGTTTAATGATTTTTTACGAGCTTTAATTTTCTGACATTAGGGTGGTACATTAGGGTGGTAGCACCTGAGATCTGGTGGCTAACTACTAGAACGGGATACTTGAGGTCAAAATGTCCTTAGAGCAAAACACTGTTCTCCTCGAGAGAAAAATATCGATATATCATACTTTAAGATCCGACTGTAAATACCAAAGATATAACGAAAAATGTAAAATGGCGACCCCTACGTTCGGCATAAAAAACTAAAAAATTTTTTTTTGAAACTTCCTTGCAAAAATACTTCATATTGGAGGGTGTACGGCGCACATTTTTTTTTTTTTGCCTGTAAGGTGTATATATTGTTGTTTCATGTATATGCAATATTGTTTACGCTAGCTACAATTATATGATAGCCTAGTGGTTGTGATGCTTGCCTTTCTCTCGGGATGGCCAGGTTCAAATTCCAGCCAAGGTGAATTAATTTTTATATACTACTCTCTTTTTCTTTTTTCAATTTAGAAGTTTTCCTCCATATTAAAAAAAAATTGAATAATTTTTTTTATTTATTGGTAGCGTAAAAACTAGTAAATACTAAATAAAACAGAGCAAATTATTAAAAAACTAAATAAAATTTTATAAAAAAAAAATTTATAAAAAAAATTTATAAAAAAAAAAATTTATAAAAAAAAAAATTTTATAAAAAAAAAATAAAATTTTATATAAAAAAAATAAAATTAAAAAAAAAATGTTGTGGTCCAACCGGGGTTTGAACCTGCGACCTTCTGCATCAGAAGCCAGGATAGTACCCCCTAGGCCACCAAGTTGCGAGTTTGCTGGCAAACAACATTGCAGTATATACACATAACTTTGATGAAAAGAAAAAAAACAGGGCAACGCTCTACCCCGTAAATTTTTGAGGGCGGTAAATATTGCACTTTATTAGACAAAATTTTTAGAAAAGAACACGATGCCCTCTCAGAATATTACCCTTAATTTAGAAAAGAACACAAAAAAGGCAATTCAAAAGCAAAGTGCAAAAAAATGCAACATTTTTGTCAGAAAAGAAAACACCATTAGAGTTAAGCCTGAATTAGACATTAAATGAGTTACATAATTAAGAATAGAACAGCACGTATTTCAATTTTTGTCTCTTTGGTATGCATTAAACACATAAAATAAATATTTTTTAATAAAAATTGCTTGTCCCGGGAATCTAACCAGGGACTCCAGTCCAAAAAATAATATTATATCATTACAGTATCTATACTGGGAATGAATAAAATTAATTAGTGTTCTGACTGCAACAGGACTGGATAGTCAAAAACAATCGTGTTTTATTTGTTTCAGATTGACAAAACTGCTACGAAACACATTTGAGTTATTAAAAACAAATCAGATAATCAGAATGTTTTAAATTCCAATGACTTGTTAATACCCTTTTTCCTTATGCATTATAAGTGCTATTATACTAAACATAACTGTATTCAGGTAAGTATAATTGTTCGTCTGTACACTCTCAATAATTCTTGTTGAAATTTACCCAATTTATACTAGGAAACTGTTTTTATACTTTGAGTTGCGTAATATATGTGACCTTCTCCGAGAAAAGGGACCTAGTGTGTGAAAATAAAGATTTGAGAAGAACGCATTTAAAGTTTAATTAAAAATAAAATTTTAATGTTTTTCTCATTTTTATCGAAACCCGTTTTTTGACAAACTAGGTCCCTTTTCTCGGAGAAGGTCACATATATACAATCAGCAGTAAATAATTTAGCTTACAGTTAATGGTTGCTTCGTCATTTTCGTCCATACAAGCTTGGTATATATATATAGCGGCTATGCGGCTAAAGATAATACTCATTTACAAGTATTCAATTTAAAAAAATAATTTTCAGAGTGTATATAAAACGTTTTGCGCCTGAAAGTGCAGTTAGTTTATTCGGAAATGATACTGCTTTAGTTTTTCTGCCCTCTTGCCAGCATTTTGACTTAAGTGAAAATTGTAAAAGTCTTTTTTACTTTGCTTGGTTTCCTCCTTTTTTGTAGAAAATGGTCATAAATTTAATTAAAGTAACAAAAATTATATTATATTTTGTACATTTTTCCATATAAATAAAAAAGTTTTTTTACCAACAAACTAAATATTGTCTACTGCATATAGAAACTCAAGGTAATTTTATTGAAATTTTTTACTTTTGTTATAATTGTGCTTTCACGTTAGAATAAATATTTATGTAATTTTGGAGAATAACTGTTTTGCAAATTAACTCTTCTGTCTTGATTTTATCCAAATGACTTAATTAGAAAAAAAGCAAAGCTAAAACCTCCCAGCACAACCTTGGTAATGACGAGTCATGTATTACTTAGATCTGATATCTGCTTACCATTTTAGTTACTTCTAAGCTGAATTTTCATTACTAAATTTATAGTTCATTACGCTTCGAATTACATGTAAGCAATATGTAATGTCAACAAACTGTTAATTTGTGCAGTGAATATAATGAAATATATAATATTAGCCCCGCGAAAAACGAAATGCAAAATCAGTAAAAAAGCTATACAATTAACGATCAAGGTATACTTATTTTATAATAGAAATACTAATAATTTTAACATTGAGTTGTCATAGGGGGAAAGAACTCCAACTTCAACATTTTTTCAGCACTTTTTGAACGAGTGCAAAGGAAACTCATTTCAGTAATTGAAAGTAAAAAAACAGCAAAAATATAGTATTTTTTAAAAAGGATTTTATTGTCGCCACTGGGAATCGAACTTCCGATCTCAAGATTGTTGTCTGTCCTTCTACTACTGTGCTATTTCTTGATATAAATGTTAATTGGAATAATAACCACTTGGTCATTGCGACATGTTGCCTTATTCTCTTCAATAAAAGTTGTTATTTAACAGAACGTCGGCTTAACTGCAAGTAGCGCTAAGTGCTCTTTTAACAGGTTTTAAGGAGAGATTTTAAGATATTTGATTTGTATTTGATGTCAATTAAATATCTTAAAAGGATAATATAATCAGTTTTCTCGCTATCCTAGAAACCTGTTAAAAAAACATAGCACTACTTGACAAAAAGCAAAAGGTGCACTGCAATTCAACATTTTTTTCAGTGTTTTTTCCCAAGTGCATAAAAAGCAGTTTTACTTCCTTTTTATTTTTTTAATTTTTAAAAATAAAAAAATATTGATCCCGCCAGGATTTGAACCCGCGATTATCTGTTTGGAAATAAACATTGTCTAGATATCTTTTTAGGATCACTTTTGGAGCAATAATGCTGTGGAAACAAAAATTATGTGATTTTTTGGATGTTGTCAATTATAAATTATAAAGAAGCTTTAAAAATATATTAACGAATACTGGAAGCAATAAGGGAAGCGATTTTTTCAAATTGTTCAGAATTACTTATATAAGACAGCAAAAATGCACTTAGTAATACTTTGGAGCAATGAAAAAAGTGATTCGGAATTTCTTCTGGGTGGCGTAATAAAAAGCGGATCAGCACAAAGTCATTATACCCTAAGCCATATAATGACTACGTGATACAGGGTACCACATCTCTAACATCGGACCGTATTGGAACTTAGGATTGTATATTGTCTATTATGGAAGCTATTCTAGTTTCCCAAATGGTATGTTGGTAAATTGGCGATCATTATTTTAAAATTTTAGCATACTAGCCTTGACGTCAAAATTTTTAGAAAATTCAGTCTAAAATGTTAAACAAAACTGAAATACTTTTAATTGTTAATTTGTCTCTATATGAAAAACTTTTTTGTGTATTGCCATGACCGGGGATCGAACCGGCAGCCCTCTGCACAGGCTATGACTCGTAGTATCACCTCTTAACATGATTACCACGGTTGGCATAGCGATGATTTTGGCTAATTGAATTTTTGTCAATTACAGTCTACACAATATATATTTGTAATCAGATGAGCCAAAATTAATGAACACAATAGCAATTTATTTTTGTTAAGGGGTTTTGGTTAATGGATACCGTTGTTTTCACCGACCACCAATCGGCCATAAAGTGCTTAGTAGGTGCATTTACCACATCGGGGATTGTCCATGAATGCTGGTGTCTGTGGACGATATGGTGCGACATTAGCACTCATTTGTGTATCGGAGCATGGGGACAGTGATGGCAACAATGTTGCGGATGAACTGACTGCGCGTACGACGATGTTTCGCTATGGGGAGATCGATCACACGCGCGGCATACTGCTCACGGCGGGCGTGGCTTATTTATTTATTTTATTTATTTACATGCAAGCTGTAAGCCCACAGGGCCAAATAGCTGCAGATTAATTTCAAAATTTGACACAGATATTTTTTATATATAAATATTTTGATAAATTTGAATATACATAATTATAAAAAACTTACCCCTAAATTCATAAATGCTTTTTAAAGTTATAGCAGGTTTACAAAACGTCATTTTCATACAAAATCTGTTCAATAAACCTCCTGTAATTTTACAAAGGTATTATGAATTTAAGGGTTAATATGTAACAATTTCATTATTATTAATTCCCTCCAATTATCTCTATAGAAACACAACTTGACCGCAAAAACGATGACCAGCAATATGAATCCTAAATTCGAGTTTAAGAATTAGATTCCGATATAAGTAGTAAAAGAAACTTTTTACTGAAAAAAAAAACTTAATACTAGCGACAAGTTTTACTCAAATATTTGTCTTAAATGTATTCTCAAATTGTGCTACAGTCTGCGAAAATCTTCTCTCTTCATACGGAATTACCTCATTCCATAATCTCCCCACTTTTACCACAAACGACCTATCCATAATAAGAGTTGAGTGCATTGGATAAACGATCGAACTTGATCTAGTAGAACTTCCGAAGACAAATTTGTTAGCTAAGTATGAAGGGCAATTGTACTTAATAATTTTAAAAAATAAAATGATCTGACGAGAGCTTATGTAATCATCAAAGTCATATCCCAATAATTGAATTCGAAAACCCGACACATGTTCTCGTATTTTAAGACCAAAACTGTATCTAACTACCCTGTTAAAACATACCTTAAGTCTCGCTACGTTATCTCGAGAAGTACAGCTATACATTTCTAAACCACATAAAAACAATGGGAGCTACTCCTACTCGGTGCCTTATCATAGGTGGCAAATAGCAACTCATATTATATAACCTTCTTAATGTCCAAGACACCTTGGATATAATAGAGTTAATATGCCGGGAAAAATCTAATTTATTATCAATATAGAAGCCAAGCGTTTTATAATTATTAACCGACTCAATACGCTCCCCATTTAAGAAAATATTAAGTTGACAATATGTGTGTCCTGAAAAAAACATAACTTTACATTTTGCAGGATTAAGGTGCAAGAAATTTTCCCGAGACCAGTTACAAACTTCATTTAAATCAGTATTAATATTCCTCTCAAATGCCACTAAGTTATCAGATTGAGAGCTTCCTAATAACTGAATGTCATCCGCGTAAGTGTAGCACTTAAAAGTAGAAAAAATAGTAAATATATCATTAATATATAACAAGAAAAGCATTGGCCCCAAAATGGATCCCTGAGGATCAAATGAGGAGACTAATAAGATCAGAGCATTGATTTCCTATTTTAACCTATTGTGATCGGTTTTTTAGAAAAGAATATAAAAGTTTACTAGACGACATACTAAAACTAAATTGACTAATCAATTTTCTAGCTAATAGTTCATGACACAAGGAGTCGAATGCCTTTCGGAAATCTAAAAACACTAACACCTTACCAAATGCCTATCTAATTGCGACCGAATAGACTTTACAATATCTAACATCAAGGTTGACGTATTAAAGCCTTTCCGAAATCCCGATTGATATGAACTGATAATACTAGTTTCATCTAAAAACGACTGCATCTGATCTCTCAATAACATCTCAAATATCTTTGAACCACAAGGTAAAATTATAATAGGACGAAATTCCTCTTCTGAACTCGGATTTTTAACCTTAGGTATGGGAACAACTCTACCAACTTTCCAGTCCAAAGGGAAATAAGATCTTGTTATACATGAGTTAATGATATACGTGAAGTGTGATACTATTTCAGGAAAAATTAGTTTGAGGAATTTTAAAGGTATCATATCTGCACCCACAGCATCTGATTTTAGCCTTGATATTGCATTTGACACTTCCATTTCATTTACATTTCTAAAAGAAAAACCGGTGGAATTATCACGTACATTTTGATCAAATGATATCGCAGGACCCAATATTGGTGGCATTCTAGCATATTCATTAAAAACATTCGGATCAATTACTGAATTAACTGGATTGTCCCCCAAGGCTCCGACTGATCGCAATCTTTTCCACATTTGTTGTTGATTACAGTTTCCAAAAAAATTTATATAAGATCTTATATGGCGGATGCCTATGAAACCTGGTGTAAATAATACATAGTTCCTTTTTCAGCTATTTTACAGATTTATTTCTATGAGAGTATAAAAGCTAGGTAGTTTTCGCTCGGTCAAAATTCAGTATTAGAAGCAGCTTAATGCAATTACTTTACCGTAGATTTTGTTGCAATGAGTGTTATTTTTGTTCGATTTTAAAATCAAATATGACAAATTCCAAACAGAATTCATAATTAATTTTACAACAATTAGAGAAAAACTTATGAAAAAATTTTTCCTATGACCAATTGTTGCCAATTAATTTATTTTCAAGTACTATCATCAGATTGTCTTTATGGGGTCCTCTAAAGGTTATAATGTAGATTTAAGTTTTTGTATTTATGTAAACTCCCATGTAAATAATGAATTGAGAAATAAATTCAAATATTTTTACTAGTTATTTATGTGTTACCAGAAAATCACATATTTTTATAAACCTACTAGCGGGCAAGCCCGCTAGATTTAGCGGTGTGTCTTAGGCCTAGTTTTTGGGATGTCAGTTAAACCGAAAACGAATTTTGTCGTATCGGGTTAGCGTACCTTAAAGTTTAAAATGTAATTTGTTTTATATATATTGGTTCCTTTTACTCCTGCAAGGAGCATAGGGCCGCTACGGTTTCGGTAATCATGTTTGGTTTAAGATGAATGGCTGATTGGGCCAAAGCATCCGATCCTGGTGTTGGGGCTGCCAACATTGCCTCCAGGCCTGCAGTGGTTGCGCAGGGATTTAATCCAAGCGCCAATAGGGTTATACCGCCCATGGTCGGTTGGGATTGGTTTTTTTGGTTGGCGCCAATTGCTCGCCACGACGTTACAAGGATCATAGGTAAACTCGGGACTTAGTGGGAGCTCGAAAGACCCTCCCCTTGTAACCGCTGACTGTCCGCGGCTGGCATTGGCAGCTACTCCACATTTCTGCGGAATCACTATCCGCAACCTGTGACGCGTCCGGTAGCACTCAGCTGTGCTTCCCATAAGCAAATAATATATCATACATCGTCATAAAAATGACAAGGTGTGATATACCATTCGCAAGGGCGTTTTGTATATGAATTAAATATTTTTATGAAAATAAAATACAATGTTTTTTATTAATGGAAAAATCTTCAAAATAAAAGCCCCCTTCGGTGAGAATGCTTATTGGGAGCTTATATAAAAAATAAATAATTTCAAAAATTATTATTCAGAGGAAGCTTAGGTTAAAACAAATTTTCTACTTTTTAAGTAAAAATAAAATTAACAATAAATAACGATGACGAAGTGAGAGCTGTGGTGTAATGGTTATCGCGTTGAACTGTTACACATGTTGTTGCGGGTTCGATCCCCAGCGACCGCAACATCAATTTGGAAAAATAATGTGTATGATTTTTTTTATCCCTAATACAGTGTCCTGCTTCACTATTCCCATAGCACTTAACCACACCGAAGTAAAATAATATAACAGGGCTATGAAATAAAAAGCCTCAACAAAAGTTCGCCAACTCATCATCAAATGGCACGCAACAACTGTTCTAAAATTCAACATCTCGAGCAATTATAGTGTTGCCATTTTTGAAGCCTCCCATCTTTCACCGCCTCCTATCTCTTCTTTATCCCCTTTCCAAATAAAGCAACACGTTAATTAATAGGAAGAATTTAATGAGAGTTTTTGTGTTTTGTTGTCTTTGGACTTAGCAAAAGCTTTTGATAGGGTTAGCCATCCGCTTTTGATTCAAAAGTTAGACAGATATTTTGGTTTTTCTGGCTTTGCCTGCAAATTAATATCGTCTTATCTTTCGGATAGAAAGCAATATGTGTTCACTAATGGCTCTTCTTCTGGGACTCTTCCTGTTTTCAGTGGTGTACCCCAGGGGTCTGTACTTGGGCCTTTACTTTTTATTATGTTTATAAATGATCTTTTTGATATTTTGTCAAATAATATGTGTCTTCCATTTGCGTTTGCAGATGATGTTCAGATTTTATTTAAAGGGGATAAGGAATTTCCTGATGTTATGCAGAGTATGATAGATTTTACTGTAGGTTTATTAGGTAATTGGATGTGTTCCAATTATCTACATATTAATTCTGATAAATCTAAGGCATTGTTGTTTGGTAATAGTTGTATTAATAACTTTTCTATTAATTTAAATGGTAATGTTGTTAAATTTGTAGATAAAGTTAAATGTCTTGGTGTGGTTCTGGATACCAAGCTTAGTTTTGAGCACCATGTTAATAATGTTGTTTCTAAGGTAAATTTTACTTTGAGGAAATTATACAGCTTAGACGTTATGCTTCCATTTAATGTTAAGCTTATGATTGTCCATGCGTTAATTATGCCAATTTTTTTATATGGCTTGGAAGTCTATTCAGGGGCTTTGGGTTATGTAATGAAGAAGGTAAAGTTAGCTGTCAATCGTGTTATGAGATATTTATACTCTCTTAGATTGTGTCAGCACATTTCGTCTTATGTTTTAAAATTTTTAGGATGTTCATTTGATAACCTTGTTCAAATTAGAAATATTATGCACTTTTATAAAGTGTTTAAATTGCAAATGCCGTTGTTCTTGGTTGATATATTTGAATTTGGTAGATCTAATAGGAATAGACAATTAGTTATTCCAAAGCTTACACCGTTGTTAGGCCGATCTTTTTTTGTAAGGGTTGCTCGAAAATACAACAAATTGCCACCTGACTTAAAGACTTTTAATTTGTCTATTGATACGTTCAGGAAGAAACTTTTTGAAGAATTTTCATTTAATGCTTAATTTTTCAGGCATTGTTTTTTTTTAAATTAAAGCTTACATACACTATTTATTTTTTTTATAGAATTTATGGAATTTAGAAACTATTATCGGTAATTTTTTTAATTTTTATAACTTTTACTTTAAATTTTTTGCATTTAATAATTTTATTTTTACATTGTTATTTAATTATACATCTAATATTATATTTTATACCTTAATTTTTTTTATTTTAAGCAAATTTTATTGCTTGTTTTGTTACTTTTAGTAGAAATTTGTAACCGATTATGGCCTATAGGCTAGGTTATTGTAATAAATAAAGAAATTAAATTAAAAAAAAAAATCGAATATGAAGTCCAAATTTCAAATTGCTCAAAAGCTATTGAGACATTGTTTAAATAAAATAGATGTTTTTCCTTAAAAGAATTCCAGGTTTAACTTTCATTATTGAAATTTTTACATTGCATATTTTTCCTTTATTCAAAAAACATACACATATCCCTATAAATTCTACTTTCGAATAACACTGCTCTACAAAAAAAAGGTGAATGTTATTGCAGTGGTTTTAGGATAATGAGAAGGTGCTGATTTCGAATCTGCAACCAGTTTATTCAAACTTGCTCTAGGTTTTGCGCAATTCGCGATTTAACTTTTTTCAATTTTCAGCCGATTTTTTCAATAAAAAATTTCTAATTTAGTAACTATAGCCTCGGAAAGAAAACGCTTTACACAGTTTAAGCTTAATTCTGTGCCCTATTTTTCAAACTTATATTTGTATCAATATCTCAATAAATTTTCTAAATATAGTCGCTTAAAGTCAAGATTTAAAAATTTTTTAAGATTTTTTTAAAAAAAAATTTTAAATATACGTCGAAGTGCGATTTTGAATATCAAAGCCAATTTGGAAAGAAAAAGGTCCAAAATTTTTGTGCATGCCATATTCCGTTAACAAATTATGTTCACTTTTAGAGCCTTTTGTAATTAAATTTAGACTTAAAAAAAATTTCCACAAAAAAAAAAGTTTCCAAAAAAAAAAAAATTTAAAAAAAAAAAAATTTCCAAAAAAAAATATGTTTCCAAAAAAAAAAAACTTTTTCCACAAAAAAAAAAAAATATTTCAGAAAAAAAAAGTTTCCACAAAAAAAAGTGTTTCCAAAAAAAAAAAAAAAGTTTTCACAAAAAAAAGTGTTTCCAAAAAAATATTTCAAAAAAAAAAGTCCACAAAAAAAATGTTTCCACAAAAAAAAAAGTTTCCACAAAAAAAAAATTTTTCTACAAAAAAAAAAAATTGAGATGAGATAAATGAGATTAGATTAGGTTAATGCTATAAGTGCTGCCTGGTTGTCATAGTAACGCCAAGACCTGGTTGTCAACAACAGGAAAATTTTATATGTAGGGACGCCCTAATTCTCTAGAGGTATGAAATATACTTTACGACCTATTCTGATACCTACATACCAAATACACATAAAAAATTTCATAAAAATCGGTCGAGCCGTTTCGGAGGAGTACGAACGCAAACACCGCGACACAAATAAGTGTTTGCACGACAAAAAATGTTTCCAGAAAAAAAGTGATTCCACAAAAAAAAAATTGAGATGAGATAAATGAAATAGGATGAGCTGAGATTAGATTATGTTAACCCAGTGTAGAAAATCATTACCAGATATGTGGTTATGTAACTACATACTTGGTAATGGTAACTACTTACTTTTGTTATTAAATTTCTTATTACCTTTATATGGGGATGTCGCGAAAAATAATGAGTTGTCGTTACACACCAGCATACGAAAAATCAAAAAATATATCGTTACCTATGTGCTTACCAGTACTGACAAAAATAAGGAGTCTAAAAATAGATTTTCAAAAAAATAAATTATATAAAAAAAAATTATTTTTATTGTATTTTTTTTTTTTTTTTTAATAAAATTTGCTGGTACGGGAATCGAACCTGGGTCTACAAATTGCCAGTCAACAGCTCTACCATCTGAGCTATATCGACATGTAATATTTAATAGATAAAAATATAATTGCCTGCTGCACACAAGTAAGCTTACTCGCCAACATACAAAAAATATGTGTATTTAATTTTTTTTTTCAGAGGATAAAAAGAACAACTTCAACAACAGTTATGGATGTCATTTAAATTAGTCGTATTTTGGAGACGGCTAATGGCATCTTAATGATTCGAATGTCATATCAAGAAAGGTATAAAACTAGGAGTGCCGATCGTAATCGGACAGCACATCGAAAATAATATTTATACTGGTATCAGTTAGGCGAACGAAAAGTGACCAACAAGTGGAGATAATTTGTCAGAAACTAAAAATGATAATAAAAATTCAAAAAATATTATATTACAAAATATAAATTTATCGACAGTAAAAAATAAATAAAAATTAATGTTTAAATTTCATTCCTAAAAATTTTAATTTCATATGTTTCATAAATTGTTGCATTTTTTTAATTTCTAGTATTGTCATAATTTTGAGATTTTTTTTGGCCTCTTTATCACACTTTTAATTTTTTTTTCAGCAAAAATTCCGTTATGTTCGTGTAACCACGTCGCACAGTGCTTTGGCCCATAGACAAAAATAAAAAACAAAATTTGTGTCTCCGATTTCGACGAAAATATTTTTTTTGTATATATACTAAAATTACTTAATCTTGTAAATATTATCCTTTCTGGTATAACTCATTCTGTCAACACTAGAGGTCGCTAAATTTTTAACATAGAATGTAATGAAAAAAGATGAATTTTTTGGATCTCACCACAAAAAAATTGGTAAAAATTAATTTTTAGAGGTATTTTTAATTTTAACAAAAGATAATAAAATTGTAAAAAAATCTGCAATTAACATATCAAATTAATCTTTGAATTTTTAAAATATTTTTGCTGGGAGCCTAAAAATATCAAAAGTTAAATGGAACTTTAAAATAAAATTATGTTAATTGATTTTAAAATCTTTTAGAATGTTGTTATAATTTCCAAAAATGTATTTTTGTTATTTCATCTTTTATGGGTTACGAAAAAGTTTCCAACTTTCTTAGATTTTAATAAAATGGTATAATTTTTTTATAATTAGTTTTTGGTTAAAATCCTAAAAATTACCAAAGTTTGATAATATATTTAAAAAAAATTGTGTTAATTGATTTTCACATTATTATTTCTTATTTATTTTTAAACCTTTATTTAATATATTTAAAAAAATATCTACAAATTTTTTTTATATAAATAAAAAAAAAAAAATTTTTTTTGTTGTTGTTTTTGTTTTTTCTTTGATATTTTAAATGTCTAATAACGCTCCTAGACGAGAACAAGAAATTCTCATTGAGGTTGTAAATTAACTTAACAAATATTTCCAAAGATTCTAAAAACGTCTTCCCCTGACGATTTCTTTAGGCAAGAATGAAATCCGGATAGGGACATGCCTACAATGGATTATTTTTCACAATTTGTTAAATACGTTTGGGATTTTAGCATATTTAATTCCTTTAATGCAATTAATATATATCCCGATAAAATAAAATTTAAAAAAAAATGTTTTTTTTAGAGACTCTTTTTTATATATCATTCACATAAAAAAAGTTACATATATTTAATTTTTTAACTAAATTACCAGCTGATAAAAAAATCCATCTTTGAACTTTGGGAGCAAATTCACTAAAGCATCACCGCTAAAAACACTACGAAGAGCATTTTTGTGGAACATTACAACCCTCTAACTCTTCAATTAAAAGGACTTTTTTGGCTCCTTGTTAAAAAGGGACAAAAAAGACCCGTGAGTTGAAGAGTTAGTGGGTTAAAATGTTCCACAAAAATGTTCCTCGTAGTGTTTTGCATAAATTTGCTGAACACATCCTATACCTAAAATGGAAGATTCCTAAAATCCAGGTTTGTGGGACATTTGAAAGCCAATTCTGAATAAGTACGAAATTAACAAAGTTCTTGCGGAACATTTTAACCCTCTAACTCTTCAACTTACGTTTCGTTTTTGTCCATTTTAAAAAGGGGCAAAAAAGTTGCAGAGTTAGAGCGTTGAAGTGTTCCACAAAAATGCTGTTTGTAGTCTAAGTTCGCTGAACATATCCTATACCTAAAATGGAGGATTTTCCTATTTCTACCCTATTTAATTTTTTTTTTTAGAAAAATCTTTTTAAGCGCTTAAAACGCATTTTTTATGGCAGGCAGTTTTTGTTTTATTAATGAATCGATTTTATCTAAATTTGGCGAAAATATGGCTTGACCTTAAGTCAATTGCTAAATTTCATGAAAATCGGATAATTTTTGCAGGTTTTATAAAGATTTTAAGATAAAGGATATTTGGCAGGACTAAGAGTCCTTGCTTCCATTTTGATAAAAAATTAACACAAACTTTTCCAGTTTTATGTGTATCTCAGTGAATACTTTTTGTAATTTTACATCCATTTATGTAGCTAATACGTTGTCATCAACATCATTATCATCATTTCTCATCATTTCATCATCAAGCAGAAAATACTTTTACTTATATATTTTTACCTATAGTTGCCACATTTTTTATCCGATTTTCTGGAAAGGTTGTAATGTTATACTGTTTACAACCCAAGAAAATTTTTTACAATCGGTAGCAACCACACCCATTCTACAACTGGTTCCACTGCAACCGATTCCATGGAACTGGTTCCAGAACCAGTTCCTGTGGTCAAAAAACTGATGTGGAAGTATTGCGCGATATATACGGCAAAGAAGACTTTAATGTAAATTATAATCAAATCTTGTCGGAAACAATTTAAAAAAACTGTTAAAAAACGCTCAAAGAGAAAAAGAATCTAACATAATTGTAAGTACCAAAAGCATTGATAATACAGTAGTACCTATAAATATTTGCCGATTTATTAACATTTTATCCTATAGCGTACACGGATTGGAAAATATATTACTATATAGTGAGTTCTTTAAGTATATTAATACCCATGATATTGTTGTTTTGCTAGAAACTCATGTAGCGGAAAGCTAAATTGAAAAATTCCGTAAATATCTTGGTAATTTTAAAACTTATTGGAAACCTGCAGAAAGAAATAGTAACTTTGGTAGATGTATCGGATGATGTAAATATTTTGGTAATTTTAAAACTTATTGGAAACCTGCAGTAAGAAATAGTAACTTTAGTAGATGTATCGGGGGTTGTATGTACGCCATACATGGGAATTTTTCATTACCATTGAATTTTCATTACCATTAGTTCATACTAATGACAATGAAAAAAATTCCATTACCATTTAATGGTAATGAAATATTTTTCATTAGAAAAATCATTACTAATGGTAATGAAATTACACTAATGTATAAAAAAACTAATTACAATTGATTAAAAACCATTTGTTTACAAAAAAATTCAGACAAATGAAAACGAATAACTGGTTTGGCCAGGGAAGTCATAAAACATAATTTATTAAGGAGAATCCATTTAATTCACTTAAACTTTACCTGGATTCAAATAACAATAGAATAGAAAGTAATATTTAATTTCAAATGAGCATGAGCCTGAATGAGCATATTCCATCTTCGATTTCAGCGATATTTACTCCATTTTTACGTTTTTCTGTCAATGGCAATTATTTTTTTTTAATTTATTCATTATCAATGGTAATGAAATATAAAATCATTGTCATTAATCAATGAAATTAAATTTTAGAATCATTACCATTAATTAAAAAAATGGTAATGAAAATAATTTCATTACAATTGATATCAATGTAATCGTAATGAATTCATCAATTAATTAGTCCACCTAATTAATTAGTCCCATGTATGATGTACGCAGTCAAATATAATTTGATAGAAGCAGGAATAAGTCATGAATTTTTTAAAATCAGCGGTGTAGATTTAATCAAGCAAACCATACAGTATTTACCATCATACCCGTATATCTTAGAAGCGCCGATTGGGTGAAAAATTTCGAGGAAATAAAACAGCTATTTCTTTATGGAAATCTGTTAAACCCTATTATAATTGGGGATTTAAATATTAGAATTGGCGAAATGCAATAGTTACAAGATGATATTGTTTGGAGTTCATTCAACGCAGGCTGTAATATAAGGAGATCTAAAGATAAAACGACTAACAATAAAGGAAAACAATTTATGGAGTTTTGTACTGATTTTGGTTTTATAGTAGTAAATGGTGTAACAAATGGTGATGACGAAGGTAACTTTACTTTTGTTAGCGGTGTTGGGCTATCAGTGAATAATATCTGTGCAATATCACAAGATTTGCTTAAGTCTGTAAATATGTAAGTTCATGGTGGATGAATGCATATGGTCAGATCATTTCCCAATAATACTAACCCTCAAATGTGATACGGATGTTTAAGAGAATAAGTCCATGAATTTGCTACCAAAGCTAAAATGGTTTGAAAATAAGAAAATAGAATATAAGAACAAAGTGCTTCTATAAATTTAAAAGATTTAACCGAATTGTTAATAACTTCAGCGGGTAACACACTATGTCCTAGTGGACGAACAACGACTTTCAAAGAAAAATGGTTTGATAAAAATTGTTTATATGCGAGAGATGAATCTTTCGAGATGTTAAAGTTTTATAGGCAAACACCAGGAAATGAACAAAGAGAAACCTACCTTAGTGCCAACCAAAAATACAAGGAATTATGCGAAGGAAAAAAATTGCAATACTATAAACACCTGGAGGTCACAATAAGTACAGTTAAAAATAATAAAGAGTGGTGGAGTATTGTGAAAGAAATAAGACAAGAAACAATGCACGTGTGCCCGAATATACCTGCTTTTACCTTTAGAATATATTTTGAAAATCTACTTAACCCGCCACAGATCGCAAATGATATGTTGTATGCAGTATTGTTGAGAAACGATCCTGATTTAGATGCCGTCATAACAGTAAATGAAGTCCAAAAAGCACTAATGAAAGCAAAATCTAACAAAGCACCAGGAATTGACAGAATACCTTATGAATTCTTCAAAAACGCACCAATAGAATACTTGCTTGAGCTAACATGTGCGTATAATCGTATTTTAGACAGTTGTTGCGTAGATGAGACCTTTATTGTAAGTGTCATTTTCCCAATTTTTAAAAAAGGTGATATTAGTATTCCCAGCAATTTTCGTGGTATAACATTTATGAATTGTATTGTAAAGATAATTATGAGTGTAATAAACGAAAGACTTGTTGCGTGGACGGAATAGCACAACATTTTAACCGAGTATCAAGCGGGTTTTCGCAAAAATTACTCGACAACGGATAATATATATAACCTTTCAGCTATTGTGCATCTTAAGTTTAGCGAAGGAAAGAAAGTTTACGCGTTCTTTGTGGACTTCAAAGCGGCATTCGATAAAGTGTCTATAAAGCTACTTTTTTATAAACTTTATGAAAGATCTTAGATTTCCTTGCATCAGTCTACAAGACTACCAAATCAGTTGTATGGACTGGGAAGCAAAAGTCAGAAAAATTTGAAACTAAGCCAGGGGTAAAACAAGGATGTCTTTTATCACCATTACTATTTTCCCTACACATCAATGAGTTACATGAAGCTATAGGTGGAGGTCTTGATATAGAGGATATAAATATAATGCTTCTGTTATAAGCAGATGGCATTCTTATTATCGCAGACAATGTAAGGACTTTGCAAAGGATGATAACTAAGTTTGAAAAATACTGCCATGACTGGAATTTAGAAGATAACCTACTAAGTAAATCGGAAATAATGGTTTTTAAAAAAGGTGGAAGAAATTGAAAATATGAGAAATGTACTTTTGAAGAAAATGGTATAAATGTTGGGCCTAGGTTTTGCTATTTAGGAATGATATTAACTCCAAAAATGATTTTAAAACAACATATTGAGAATAGAAATAACTGTGCAAAAAATAGCATAAACACAACATGGAATAGCTTTTTGAGCAAGAAAGAAATCTCGATCAAGGCAAAATGGCAGCTTTTTTAAGCGGTATGTAGAGCAGTGGTCGGCACCCATAGCCACCAGTGGCCGATCATAATCGGCTTTTCACACGTACACAACACGAGTGACAACAAAACTCTCAACTAAGAGCATAACAAATAAAAATATTCCATTTAGCAGCATTACAGCTTTCAACAAAGTAGGTTGATGTCTCTTTGTTTAAGAAATTTTAGAACAATTTTACACTCTTAAAATTTTACAAGAACAGGAAATTTATTGTGAATTACTTTTATTTTTTTAATTCATAAAAATTACTAACTAATGGAATACTTTTTTAGGAATAAATAATTTATATGGGTGATATCAAAAAATGTGATAAAAACCATGTAACCACCCTACGGGGATTGTGGGGTCAATTGCCCTCCAAGGACCTACCCGTGACCGGTCAACCGAGGGCATATTACTAAATTAGTACAAATAGTACTTTCACTGTTGCTTTTAAAAAACTTGACCAATACCGAACTAAAAAATAAAATTCGCGGCATATTTTTTAAAATATTTTTTTATTTATTTTAATCTTTTATTTATTTTGAACTTTATTTCTTTACGATTTGCTTATTTTAGCTCTTATTTTAAATTTTTATAATTTTTTCCTAAAAAATTTTAAGTTTTCTATTTTTCACGTTTTTTAATGTTAAAGCTATTTTAGTTTTAACAATTGGTATTTCATTTAATTTTTTTTTAACTTAAGGGCAATTTTTAAAATTTTTATTTATATTATCAGAGTTTTTGAGGTAATTTTCTAATTTTTAATTGATTTTTTAATTTAATTATGGCCAACGCAAAAAACGAGTCAACTGCCATTAAAGGACCTATCCCGTGACTGGTCAATCGGGTGCATACTGAAGGCACTTCCACTATATTTGTGTGTGTGTTAGTGTTGTTTTCTTTTCTATTTTTTTCTTTTCCATTTTTTTATTTGCTTGTAGTGTTTGTTTTGTTTTTTTTCTTTTTTATTTGAACAGAAACGAAAAATATATAACTTTAGCATCAGCCAGCCATCACGCATAAGCAACATTAGCTCAGACGGTAGAGCGTTTGCCTTGCAAGCAGGAGGTTGTGTTATCGAACCCTACTTCGACGCCAAGTAGATTATCTTTAATTCTTAATTTTTTATTAGTTTATTTGAAAAGCTATTTTTAGAGACACCACCTTAATGTCACAAGGTGTCTAAACTGTGGCAATTGGTCATTTCCAATGACAACGCCATGTTAAAGTGATATGTCTCTTTCAAACAAAAAGACCGATCAACGACCGGTCTCCGTCCCCTTGGGACCTATCCTGTGTGTCATCTGGGACGGGTCCCTTTCCCCGTAGGGCAGTTAATTTCTAATGCATGGATTACATTTAAGTTATATATTTCGATATATATCAGCGCATTGTCACCTGTTTTACAAAGTTTATAACAATCTGACCAATTTTTGGTTAATAGATAAAATTTGTGACCAATTTTATAGGCCAAATGTAAACTCCGTAAACAGTAACTCATAAGGTTTTTCAACTATAATAACTTATATTTTAATAACCAATGAAGAAAAACACTAACTGTAAAAATTTATATGAAGAGGAAAAGTTACGCTATTAACAAAAATTAATACATTTTACAAACTTTTTCGCATATCTCTGCTAACACGACTTCAACTCTGTAACGATTTTTCGTCATAATTGTTGATAAAAATGCATACACCAGAATTTTGGAGTTATGTATTAATTAAGTTGCGAAAAGTATAATGTTATTTGTACTCAAATGATCGTTGGACTGTAAATAATCATCTAGTATATGAAGTTTTTCTGCAGCATGTAACATTCTCGAGAAGAAAAAGGATGTCTTTAATAGGATTTGAAAAAAATGTTGTAAACCCCGTTCCTAATTTTTACACCAAACTATTTAACGAGTAAGAAAAACAACGACATATCTGGATTCACCTTGTACGCATCATACGATTTTGTTTCGGAAAGCAAATTCTGATAAAGCGTTTCTGAAAGAAAACGAAAAAAGTAACCAAATGAAAACTCCGTAACCAAAATTGTTTGCAACAGATTACATACAAAAAAATGTAGGTAAATGTTTAAAATATTTTAAAATAACCATAAACAGAGGTGATTCAACTAATATTTATGCGTCAAAAGATGATTCAACTAATAATTTTGCGTCTAATCAATAAAAGTTATCAGTTATTTACTCTAAACTGCTGGAGCGAAAAACGATTGATTTTGCATTTCATTGGTTTGGAATCGATATCTCGGGGCATTACTGACATTAGTTTGACAAATTAAATTTGTTTCACACAATCTAATATTTTTTTGATCGCGAAATGTTATGTTTTTAATATATTATTTTGTAACTGCGCAACCGCTGACTGGATTTTAAAAAAATTTATATTTTTGAAAAGCATTTAAAAGGACCAAAAATACAAAATTAAAAAAAAAAACAAAAAAAAATTTTTCGCGGAATGAATTGTATTTTTATTCGCCAATTTGATAAACACAAATTGTATATTATTGAAAAGCATGTTGAAAACCCAAACACGAAAAACTAATAAATTAAAGAAAATTCGTACACAATTTTTTTGTTATATCTTTTGCTTGTGGAATAGTAAACTCCGTTACAACAAAAAAGATTAAAATTGTGCTAAAAAAGTTATTGGGACAACTTGTAGAAGAGATTTTTTTCAATTAGGTTTATAATGACTAAACTTACTGATTCCATTAAGAAAAAACCGAAATATTACCACTTTTTGCTTCTCACAAATTTGGCCCAAAACTTATCACATTTTTTGATTTGAACCATATACAAAAAAATAAATATTTTTAATTAAATTAATTAATATTTTAGTATAATAAAATTATTTAAAAAAAATTAAATTAGTATGAATTATTTTTTTTTGTTTCTTTAATTCATTCATGCATTTATTATTTCATTTCTTTATTAATTCATGTTCTTAATATACAAAACTAAATTTAAAAATGATAAACTAATTTCTCACAGTGAAAAATACCAATACATTCACATTCTCTCTTTCTGCCGACCACTGATGTAGAGCTATACAAACTTAAGGCTGACATACCCAACCGTAAACGTATCTGTAACGAATCAGCTGTTCCGATACCACAAGAAGAAGTGTATACGAATGGTTACTAACACGTAAATGTAAACGAACTTGCCGGATCATTCTGTTGAAATCAGAATTTTCTATCCGGCATCAAAACAGCTGAATGATTTTAGTCGGAAAAAATATAGAATGAATAAAGAAAATTGATTCAAACAACAAATAAGTAATAAAAATTAACAAATAAATAGAAAAATTTAGAATAAAAAATAAAACCACATGAAATAGATGCTAAATAGTAATGTCGTTTACGATAATCTGTAAGTGTACTTTTTAGCTACGGCACGATACAGTTACATCACATTTACGTTTACGGTCCCATAATCCGCCCTTTATGGTGCTCAAGTATGGGATGAAGTAGATAAGCTGCAACGATATTTCGTGAAAAAAATTTTATGCTTACCCTCGTTTACACCACCATATATTTTAATGCTTGAAACAGATACGGAAGATGGGCACCTTTACACGCTTGATTTGCATATGAGATATATTTGCCGAACTTTGTTTGAGTATGGTGCTAACCGATTGCCACATCAGTTATCCCTCAAGCTGAATGTAGAGCAGTGGTGTTCAGCCCATAGGACAATTGTCCCTGCTCAATTCACATGTATTCTTACGCTCTTGCTTTTAGTCGTCACTGAAACAGCGACGAATGAACATGAGTACGGATGTATGCTGATTTTTTTTTAATGTACTGAAACAAATATTAATAACAATGTACGACAAATATTTTATGATTATAAATGCAGATTAAAGATATTTTATAAATATGTAAATACAATGAAATCATTGATATTGATTTAAAAAACTCGAAAATCTTTCGTTTTACATAGAATGAAAGAAGCCACCCACTATGTATGTATGTATTTTTTTTCTTTCAAAAATTGTGTTTTGTTTATTTTTATTTCTTTAAAACAGTGTAGTATTTATTTATATTTTCCGAAAGTACCTACGTCGCCTTTTACACAAAGAATTTTCATATTTTTAATAAAAAAATAAATGCATACAGATTCTATTAACCCATTCAACATTTCTTACAGTGCAATTATCATTTTCTCACCAACACAACTACATTTTTAGTTTTGAACACCACTGATGTAGAGATACCACCTTGCGGTTTGTTCTGCGTTTATTTTTTTTTATATGGAGTTTTGACAATTAAAAACGCACTGCGGATTCTCTCTAAATTATAACTTAATTTAATTTCTCTGCATTTTCATTCTCACTCTCACTACAGTGTTCCCATATTTTCAAAAAATAATCCCGATATTTGATGATGTTCAGAGATGGAAAAGTTGAAACGATTGAACTTTTATTTTGAAAAATCATTGTTTTTCAAGTTTATTACTAGTTTCGAACTCATTTAGCCTATCATTTCAATTTAATGATATTTGCCGAAGTTAAAATGAAAAAAAAAATATAAAAAATTAAACATTTTTCTATACTGAAACAAAAGCCTCATTTTCCATCTTTGGTGCTCTCCACACATACACTAAATGTACACACACATACATGTAAAGAAAGTGTGAATGTATGTATAAAAACAACCGTCACCGTAGCCGCAAGTTTGTATCTCTACTCTGATACAGAAGAAATTGTTATGGGTGGACACAGTACAAAGACCAGGTGACACACACATATGAGTTGGCAAAATAAAAGGACACATTTAGTAGAAAGATTAAGAATATCGTACAAGAAAAAATACATTGAGAATGCAATGAATACCAGTCGTTTTTACAAAAATTTAGATTTCTCAATTTCGCAGATAATGTGGATTTTCAAGGCTAGATGTGACCTGATCGAATTGAATGGCACACGTTTTTCAAACGGCAGATTAAACATATGTTCATTATGTAACATAAATGAGATAGAAAGCACACAACATTTCATAGGTCAAAGTCCAATACTTAAAAAATTTAGAGTACGTTACCTCGGATTTATATTCTTATCGGATGACCTAGTCATGGAAATCTAAAATGGAAGATTTACAGGTTGGAATTCTTTAGTAAATTATATTACCAATGCTTTAAGGTACAGAAAACTTTTAATTGAAGAATTTAATTATTAGTAACAGAATTTAATCCAGTAAAGGAGAAAGTTATAAATAAAAAAATTCAATAGAAACTAATTTAGAAAATGATTAATAATAATCTATGACAATAATCACTTTCCCGACAGACGACCACGGTCAATGTCGTAAAATCGTATTTTTATTTTTTTATTTCAAATGTCAAAATGTAAAACTAATTTATAAGTTTGAACTCAAATTTGAAAATAAAGATATACTACAAAATTTCATCAAAAAAGTTTATCTCTGGAAAATTTTAGTTTTTTACAAAAATTACAATTTTTCTGTTTTGTTTTTTAATTAATATAAGTATAAGTAATGAATGTTATAATATATGTGCTCTAAATATTCTCTTAAAATGACCTAAGACTATGTTTCATTTATATATGGGTGATATCAAAAAATGTGATAAAAACCGTGTAACCACCTAATTTTTAATGCATGGATTACATTTGAGTTACATATTTCGATATATGTCAGCGCATTTTAACCTGTTTTACAAAATTTATAACAATCTGACCAATGTTTAGTTAATACATAAAATTTGTGATTTTATAGGCCAAATGTAAACTCCGTAACAAGTAACTCATAAGGTTTTTTAACTTCAATAATTTTTATGAAGAGGAAAAGTGCCGTTTTTAATAAAAATTAATACATTTTACAAACTTTTTCGTATATCTTAGCTATCACGACTTCAACTCTGTAACGATTTTTCGTCATAATTTTTGATGAAAATGCATATACCAGAATTTTGGAGTTATCTATTATTTATATTGCGAAAAGTATAATGTTATTTATACTCAAATGATCGCTGGACTGTAAGTAATCATCCAGTATAACAGACTTGAAGCTTTTCTGCAGCATGTAACATTCTCGAGATGAAAAAGGATGTCTTTAATAAGATTTGAAAAAATGTTGTAAACTCCGTTCCTAATTTTTACACCAAACTATTTAACGAGTAAAAAAAACAATGTCATATTTGGATTCACCTTGTTGGTATCATGCGATTTTGTTTCGGAAAAGAAATTCTGACAAAGCGTTTCTGAAGGAAAACGAAAAAGTAACCAAATGTAAACTCCGTAACTGTAAACTCCGTAACCGCAATTGTTTGCATCAGGTTTCATTCAAATAAATGTAGATAAATGTTTAAAATATTTTAAAATAACCATAAACAGAGGTGATTCAACTAATATTTATGCGTCAAAAGACGATTCAACTAATAATTTTGGGTCAAATCAAAAAAAGTTATCAGTTTCTTACCCTAAGCTGCTGGAGCGAAAAACGATTGATTTTGCATTTCATTGGTTTTGAATCGATATTTCGAGTCATTACTGATATTAGTTTGACAAATTAAATTTGTTTCACACAATTTAAGAATTTTTTGATCGCGAAATGTTATGTTTTTAATATATTATTTTGTAACTTCGCAACCGCTGACTGGATTTTAAACAAAATTTATAATTTTGAAAAGCATTTAAAAGGACCAAAAATACGAAATTTAGAAAAAAAAATTTTTTTCGCGGAATGAATTTTTATTCGCGAAACCGTCAATTTGATGAACACAAATTATATATCATTGGAAGGCAAGTTGAAAACCCAAATACGAAAAACTAATAAATTGAAGAAAATTCGTACGCAATTTTTTTTGTTATATCTTTTGCTTGCAAAAATGTAAACTCCGTTACCACAAAAAAAATTAAAATTGTGCAAGATCTCTTGTAGAAGAGATTTTTTGCAATTAGGTTTATAATGACTAAAGTTACTGATACCATTACGAAAAAACCGAAATATTAACAGTTTTTGCTTCTCACAAATTTGGCCCAAAAGTTTATCACATTTTTTGATTTCACCCATATATGTTGTATTTTTGTTTTTTGCTTTCGGTAATAATTTACATGCATTGTTTCGAGCCAACAAAGCCTGTTTTTTTCTGTATTAAGAATCATGACATTGTGTATTAAAATACATAATGATGATGATGATGTTTTTGGTGACAATGAGAATATTTGTATATCTGTTATTGACAGTGTTATCCTTATCCAACATATGTGTCATTACTTTCTGTATGTTGTCGTTGTTCGTGCTGTCGCTGTGCGAATGATGAAATAATCCTTTTACATTGTGGTAAAATAAATTAAATATCAAAAACAATAACAACGTGACTGTGTAAAATTTAATTTAGTTTTCTTTGTTAACGATTTTAAAGATATAATAAAATTGTTGTAAAAAATTAATTGAAAATCTATTTGTGATATTTGCAAAAATACAAATGAAATAAGAATATATGGGTAAAAAAAATGTGATAAGTTTTTGGGCCAAATTTGCGAGAAGCAAAAAGTGTTAATATTTCGGGTTTTTCTTAATGGAATCAGTAAGTGTAGTCATTATAAACCTAATTGCAAAAAATCTCTTCTACAAGTTGTCGCAATAACTTTTTTTGCACAATTTTAATCTTTTTGTGCTAACGGAGTTTACTTTTCCACAAGCAAAAGATAAAACAAAAAAAAATTGCCTACGAATTTTCTTTAATTTATTAGTTTTTTGTGTTTGGGTTTTCAACACGCTTTTCAATAATATACAATTTGTGTTTATCAAATTGGCGGTTTCGCGAATAAAATACAATTCATTCCGCAAAAAAAATTTTTTTTTTTTAAATTTTGTATTTTTGGTCCTTTTAAATGGTTTTCAGAAATATAAAACTTTTTAAAATCCAGTCAGCGGTTGCGAAGTTACAAAATAAAATTTTGAAAACATAACATTTCGCGATCAACAAATTCTTAAATTGTGTGAAACAAATTTAATTTGTTAAACTAATGTCAGTAATGGCTCGAGCTATCGATTCCAAACCAATGAAATGCAAAATCAATCATTTTTAGCTCCAGCACTGATAACTTTTTTTGATTTGACGCAAATTTATTATTTGAATCATCTTTTGACGCATAAAAAATCGTATGATGCCTACAAGGTGAATCCAAATATGTCATTGTTTTTCTCACTCGTTAAATAGTTTGGTGTAAAAATTAGGAACGGAGTTTACAACATTTTTTCAAATCTTATTAAAGACATCCTTTTTCATCTCGAGAATGTTACATGCTGGAGAAAAAGTTCTAGTCTGTTATACTAGATGATTATTTACAGTCCAACAATCATTTGAGTATAAACAACATTATAGTTTTCGCAATTTAATTAACCCCCCGTTTCCACATGCAAGTAAATGGTTGCAAGTTGAGAATACGTATTTTCAGCGAAAATTTAGAAAATTACCGAAAAAACATGAAAATTTTACATGTGTCCACACTACTTGCTGCAAGTTCACTTTTAAAATGTCGTCGAAGGCATAGGTTGTCACTAAATAGGACTCCAGTATTGCTAAGTATTCAATATTCTAATAAAGCTGGGAAAAAATTTGTTCTTAACAATTTTTTTTTCAAAAACTTATAAAATTGATATTTTAAATTACCAGTAAGATATGCCGTTGTGTTCTTTTTTACTTTTTTTAACAAATAAATACAAAATCAGTTGCATTACAACTTTTACTTTACCAAATACTAGTAAATTAATAGAAAACAATACTAGGCAACCCTGTTTTCTTTATTCTGTCATTTCACTTGCCGCAAGTTTCAAAAATCCACTGTCTTCAAAATTTGCTTGCAAGTTGAGTCGCAAGTAGTATAAGTGTGATTGTATTAGTGAAAAAGTGTGAGTGTATTGAGTTTTTCGAACTTACACTTGCATGTGGAAAAGGGGGGTAATAGATAACTCCAAAATTCTGGTGTATACATTTTTATCAAAAATTATGACGAAAAGTCGTTACAGAGTTGAGTCGTGTTAGCATAGATATGCGAAACTTTTCCGCGTAACTTTTCCTTTTCATATAAATTCTTACAGTTAGTGTTTATCTTCATTGGTTATTAAAATATATAATATATATATTAAAGTTGAAAAACCTTATGACTTACTGGTTACGGAGTTTACATTTGGCCTATAAAACAGGCGTCGGCAACACCTATGCCCATGGGCGCTCTCTCACACCTACATAAGCTCACACATAGAACAAAAAAATAACTTAGTCGCAAACAAGCATTCAATGAAGTAGGTTGTCAGATCGCTTGTTTGCCAGATTTTTTACACTCTGCATAATGTTTATTGATACATTTTTTTGGTAATTTATTTTTAAGTTCTTTAGCTTTTATTTTTTTTGTGTTGTTGTTTTTTGATATTTGTTTTTGTAGTTGTTCTTTGCTTTTAAATTTTTATTTTATATTCCCATTATAAACATTTAAAATTTTCAAATTCTTATACAAACTTTCTTTGTCAGTGCATTGAGAGAGAGAGGCTGCAACTCACTCATACAAGCACAAAATAAGGTTGTATATGTTTCCGATCCCTGCTATAAAATTTGTCACAAATTTTATCTATTAACCAAAAATTGGTCAGATTGTTATAATTTTTTTAAAACAGGTGACAGTGCGCTAATATATATCGAAATATATAACTCAAATGTAATCCATGCATTAGTAATTAGCATGGTTTTTATCACAATTTTTGATATCACCCATATATATCTTTAATACAATTTTATTTTATCTAGATTTGCTTGTATGAAATCTTTTGAATCTTTTTGAACCTTTTAAAATACATATCGTCGCTGCGCATAAGAAAATAGCTATTTGTCGAAAAACTGTTTTGTGGGGAGACCTACAAAACACCTTTATTTTAGTCTTTCGCAAAACTTTTTGGAAATTATTTTTTTACACATATACTCACAATATTTTATAGTTAAATACAACCTAAAATACATATTAAATTATTTGAAAACACAATTAAAAAAGTACTACTGATTTTTCATTATATTCAAACCATTTTGCTGTTTATTTTCAAACATTGTTTAAACAATCCACAAAGGAAATAAGAATAATTGAAGAGTCTGTTAAAACAATCATCAATTTTTAACTGACAAAATGTAAACAAAACGATTTTGTGGTTTGTTTTTTCATATTTGAAAGTTTTTTGTTTGTTTCAATTTTCAAAACACTACACATACAACACACACACCTTCATATTTTTATTGGCCATGTTTGTGTATATGAGTAAAGAATATCTTGTAATTTGAATGGAAATAATTTTGTATATAAAGAAACTATTTTAACAAAAAAGAAAACCGAAAATCACTGATGAAGCCTGTCCATAAAAAAGGCAGAAACTAGATCTAGTCTGATTTAATGTGTTTATAACTTTTGAAGAAAATGTTTATTCTTCTTCTTAACCTCAAACCTACTAAATTAGAATTAATAAAAATTCATATTATTTACAATGCTAATTGTATTTAGTCTATATGACGCGTTTGAAAAAACAACACTTTACGAAATTATTAATTTTTTGTTTTAAAACAGAAAACAACGAAATTATTTAAATTATTTTTTCTAAAAATAGAAAACTAAAAATAGAACATTTGACTGAAAATATCAACTCCTACAGACGATACATATTTTTTTGTGGTTTGTTTTTTATTGACTGATAAAAAAAGTTAAACAATATGTTTCAATGTATTTTAATTGATTCTTCAATTGAAAACAAACTTTAACTGTTACTTTTCAAATAAACCTCAATCGGTTATGGGAAATATATTGTACCATATAAACGAAACTTCAAACTTTTCATTTATAAAATCATTGCTTCCAAAAAACAAAGCGAAGATACAAAATAAGGACATAATTTAGCTGCCTCACAAATAATTTTTGAAAATAAATAGCTAATTTCTTAGGTGCAGTGACGACATATATTCAGAACTGAGTTAAATGTTTTACTTTCTGTATAAAAATAGTTTTTTAAAAAGTTTTGGCAAAGTTCAACTTTGCAATATATTTTGAAAGCAAAAATTACCCGTTTCTTCTACCTTTCCTGCATCAATTAATTGATCCAGTTTATATCACGAATTAATATTTAATAATTTAACGCTGTTATTCAAAAAAACTCATTAATTAAGATTTAAAACGTGAATTTGCTAAAGTATTATTATCTCTATTAAACATTTGTTAAGAAATTGTATTCAAAAACCTACAATAAGAATCTATTAATTTTATTTAATTCTGGCAATACTATTGATAGTGATATATAAACTAAGTGGGCGATTGACTCGGTAATAGTACATGATAAAATATAATGTTTAACTTCAAATCAAAACATATTAGAAAAAGATTATTATATATTATTTACTAAGAAGTAACAATAGAAAAAAATTGTCTTAAAGATTATTTTATATTTCGAACACTAAAAGTAGGGTTTTATTATAAATACCGGCAAAACTGTTGAGTATATAGAAAAACGTTATATGAATAGATTAAAGGAATTGTAATTTTTAATTTTTTTAAAATTGTTTGAGCAAAATCGGACTAGTGGTTCTCGAGTTATGTCAAAAAAAGACCACCAAAGGTCAAATCGATATATCTCGATTCCTAGGGTTCACCCAGCGAAACGCCGGGACAAGTATAACTTCTTTTTTACCGATATAACTTTCCCCGGTAGTTTGAACCCTTCCCGATCACTGACCCCTACCATTTGTCTCACAGTGTTATATGAACATTAGAACGACTCACGAAAAAAAGTAAAAAAAAGTGCCCCCCTCAAAATGTTTGGTTTGTTTTATGATGATTCCCAAAATATTTCGGGTCTGGCAATGAGATCTCACGAGCTGGACCATTTTTAAAAAAGGTATTTTCTTTAGATTTTGTAAGAAATTTGCATCTTAGCTGAAGACAACATACTCAATATGGCTATCATATGAAAGGCGTATCCAGCGGTATATGTTCAAGCAAATCCAGAGATGTACTATTTTTAAGGATATTCTATAAAAAAAACAAATTTTTCTAGAACAGATTCAGAGGTAACCAGTTCAAAAAAATTTTGCTGGGTAGTAATTCATTATTGTGTGTTTTAAAAAAATGCGGAAAGTAAGTCGGTGTTATTACAGGTACATATATAAAAACATTTTTTTTGGTGGTACCAGACCCTCATTTCCACATTGTTTAATAAAAAAACTAAACTTTCGTACGAATAATCACAGATGCGTTAGTAATAATGTATGAAATGTTAACTGATTTGGAAAATAAATAAAATCAGTACACCCAGAAAACAGACTCGGTGATGACAACCGTATTTGTAGCCAATCGAATGGTTCAGTTGTGGTAGTCGAGAATTTTAGTTGTGACAACAGAAAACCAACTGAGACAGGACTAATTTGACTGTGACAACTGAATTTCAGTTGTATCAAGAATAATTCGTTAGTCGTAATCGAAAAATTTATTTGATGCAACTGAACCATTCGATTGGCAACATTATTGCACCAAATAAACTGAAATTTCGTGGCGAAATTTTTATGTTCATATTTATAAAATGTACCAATTATAATTGGTACATTCATACACCATCTGGCTCAATAAGAATCTGGAAATGCCAGTCCGGCACCAGAAAACATTTTATTATAAAACAATATTTTTTACCCGTACCGAACCGTTATTCCACATCATTCCACCAAATGATCTGAAATACTGACTTACTTGGATTTTGTTAAAAAAAATTACTGATTTTTCCCGGTATCGGACCAATAATTCCACGTCGTTCCGCCAAATCAACTAAAATTTTGCGCGAGTAACTCAAGGTGCATTGGAAATAACTGTACCAACTAAAAAATACCCCGAAATTAATTTTTATTAATGACAAGGTTTCTTCCGCAGACGGCTCCAATAGTTATTAATTTCCGGCTGCTCCGGGTGTGAAGCTGGGTTAGCTCAGCCAGTGCAGGGTCCTAACATTAAATTTATTTGCTCAATAAAGATAAGAAAACACTTTGTTTTTATATTTCAATTCACTTTGGGTTTTATTTAGCCCTTTCTTTAATTTTTAAAATTTGATTTAAATTTCTTGCGTTCTCTAGGTGGCTCGAATAGGCCGTCTCCTTGCGGCTCCTCCAGTCTGCGAAGTGTGAAGCCCTTAAAACTCCTGTCTCTTTCTCCAGATTTTCTATGTTTGGATGTAATCCGATTGTTAGATAAAAATCTAACGTGCTGCCATTTCAGTGCTTTTCGGGTATTTTTTGGTGCTTTTTTCCTTCCCATACCCGGTGATTTTTTACAAATACCCGGTTAAAAAAAGCGGGTATTTACAGTGATTTTTCAGATTTCTGGCAGTGCTTTTAGTGCTTTTTATACAGTTTATATTTTTGGTATTTGTTCTCGTTTTTTTCAATTTTCTGTCAAAGTTAAAAAAATTATACGAACTACCCTAGTAAAAAAAATTATATGACTTTTGATATTATATATATTTACATCCGAAAAATGAGAACAACTAATTGTATCAAATTAGATCGTATTATGATCATATTAGATCTAATTTGACACAATTAGATCTAATTTGATGGATTAAGATATGGTTTGATACAATTTTATCCGGATTTTGTCCTCATCCAAATGTATCAAATATAATATAATCATATCCAACTGGATATAATGGTATATAATTCGATACAATTATACATAATTATGTGAGGCATATGTAACCATGTATAGGTCTACATATAATTGGATATTATAATATGTTGCACTATATATTGTGCAATATATAACAAGATATAGTTATATATTTAGGATATAATTTCGTAAAATTTTATATAATTATATCTTGGTATATATGTTCCAATATATAATTATACAAAATTTTATATGATAATATATGACTATATCAAAACTTTTTTACTTGGGTATACAAAAAATACATTTTTTCACAATGCTTGTAGTATAATTTTAAATAGCAACTTCGTTATATTTAAACTTGAAAATTTAGAAATATTAATTTGTTGCTTTTTTACCCCTTTTTGGTTATTTTTTGAACCCTTTTTACACAATTTTACAAAGCTAAAATTTGTTTTTAAATTCTGGACTTAATTTTTTCAAAAAATTAATATCGTGCTTTTTTATCCCATTTTTGGTAATTTTTTTACCCTTTTTACACGTTTTCACAATGCTCACGGTGCTTTCCTGCCTTCAAGAGTTGGCAACACTGAAAGTAATAGACAAACTTACAAAAAGAAGAACAAAACATAGCATGCCTTGAAAAAAATCAAAATAACGGCCAAAATTAAAAAAAATGATTTTTACTTTGATTCAAGTATTATGTTTATTAAAATGAAAAATTATTCAATTATTTGTTTATGAATGCATTTTGTTGAGTGTTATTTTTAAAAGCTGCAATAGTGATAAACATAATGTTTGAATCAAATTCAAAGGGTTATTGTATTTAACTTTTTTAGCAAACAAACGAGTTTGTTAAATTTTTTTCTGGTATATTTTATTGTGTGTATACTTACAATTTTTTCATATAAAAAACTTTAAAAATGGCTATATCCCTTCCGATAAAATTTTCAAAATTCAATAATCCCGGTATCTTACTCTATCAAAATCTCCATGTTTTTATAGAAAAACTATGAAAAGTGTATCTATTTTTCTGAAGAAAACCTCGTACAAAGAATGTATTCCAAGCTATACTTAGTATGAAAACCAGTGTTGCCACTTTTTGAATAATTATTCAAAAACGGGACTGTTTGCACATTTGCTGGATAATTTTTGAATAATGACATTTTTGTGTAGTTTTTGTGTAATTTCACTTTTTACAGAAATTTCCTTACATTCCTTCCTAGAGCTTCTTAACTCATTTTAAACACACTGTCCTTTTTTCAACCTACACTTATTTATCCGCCCTCTATCAGACATTAGCAACTTTTCTCTATTTTAGAGTTTTCTAAAATGTTTATCTGTCAATTGTAATTAATTGTTTTTAACTTATGAATTATTAATTGCAATGGAATTCAAAACCATTGAATTAATGAAATCGGAGCCTTAAAATCATTATAATTAATTTAAATAATGGTAATGGAAAAAAATTCTTAAATTTTATGTAAAAGCTTTATGATTCTTATAAGACTTGTTCATAATTGTTATGAAACTTTTTAATTTTTAATATATAATATGAAATTTTTATGAAAAACTACATTAATTTAATAAATAGTTTCCATGGGCAAATTCTAGCGATACTTTATTGAATTGATGTAAAAATTCGTTAATAGTATGCAGATAATTCTCTCAGTGTATGTTATATTAAAAAAAAATAAAAACGTTTAAAATATCGCGAATTTTTATAATTTTAAAAATCTAAAAACGGGAATGTCTATATACCTCCAAAGAGTCTTCCTATTCATAATAATTACATTGAAAATTGGAAGGATCTTGGCCAGATTTGAGGTGATATTTATATTCGTATATAATAATATAAGTAAAGTTTTTGAAATGTAATCATTTTGGCCTTAATTTAATTTTTTTTTGGTAAATTTTATTGAAAATTTTTCAATATTTTTTTTCCAAGTTTTTTCGTTTTAAAATAAAATCGAATGATTAAAATTTACTTTATTTTTTGTTTAGGATTTATTTCATTGAAATAATTTGGCAGTTATTTCATTAATCTCCTTTGGGTATTATTGAGTTTTCTTTGGGTTTAATTTCTTTGGGAGTTATTTAATTTTTTGTTGGCGCCGCCGGGGATGAAATATCGGCCTCTAATATTGTATTTACTACTTGATGAATTAGCGAATATTTAAAAATATATTAATAGATTACATTTTGGGGCAACTAGATTTGATATTTCAAGCTTTGTAAATTTTATTATCAAAAAAATACCATGATAGATATAATTAATTGCCCATCAGTCAAATGTCATTGAGCAATCCACAACACAACATTCATATAAAACAACATCTCTATATGCCATTAATAAAACAAAGACCTCTTTCATATTACAATAAATATTGTAAATGTTATACCCTTATGTAATTTTGAAGTTTAAGAAAAGATATATCTGATATAAGGAGATTTACTTATGAAATATATAGTATTTATGCAAATGTTGGCAAATTTACATACGTAAAAAAAAAATTTTTGTCTGAAAACTTAAAAAAATTAAGACCTGCTATCGTCACAATCATAACATTGACAAATACAATTTCAATTTCTTGAATTTGATTTTTGTTTTTTATAGAAAGTTTTGACTTTCAGTCTTAAAAATAGAAGTAGTGGCAGTTTTCTAAAAATTATGAAAATGGTAATTTTTTTAAATGACAGTTACTCTAAAACAGCATTATAACTCAAAACGGACAACATTTTTGCTCCATTGGAGTATTAATTAGGGAATTCAATTAATCGACCTCTTAATTTAATTTATGTCACTATTTATTTGTGATTTCTTCTTAACCCATTACTAGTTGTATATTTTTTATCCCCTCTATCAAATATTAATTCTTTTTCAAATTGGAGAGAGCCACTCCGCAGACCTTCCATAATCATTTTGCATTTCATAAAATTAAGCCTGTATAAGCCAGACGTAAATGCAGCGTTCTTTAATACATTCAGTGACTACTTCGTATAGATTTTTGACTCCTTCGCATGCACTGAACACATAAAAAGTAAACGCGATTAAATTTGTCAAAACTGTTGCAAAGGGAGTCGGCTCAATTGTCTTCTGAATAGCACGTATGTACGTTAGGCTGTCCCGTCCTTGAATGAGAAAAATGTTTTTTCGAGCTACACTTTCGCAAGAGGTATCAAAATTTGCGTAATTTTACACAGATTACGGTAAAAGTAATAAAAATCGAATTACATGCCATCTTGAGGGCTCTACTTTTGAAAACGTTTTTACAAACCTAAACCGTATGCTTAAAATAATAAAAAAACGAGATACAAATTAATTTAATAATATATTTTATACTTGCAATTAATGTACAAGAAAATAAACTTATAACAAATGACTACAACTTAAAATTTAAACATATTTTTTGATCAAAAGTTGGCATTTCTGCTCGTGATTTCAACCTGGTTCTAATAAGACCATCTCTAGAAGCAGCGTTAGTTACACTTTGAGAGGCCTCTGTTACCAGTTTAACACATCTTTCCACAGCTTGTGTGTGACAAGGAAAGTCAACAATTTCCAAGCTGTTAAATTCCTAATCAAACGTTTTTTGTTTGATTAGGAACCAAATCGGAGCGTATACTTTAACAACGTAATTGACAAGCAGTTGCAAATTTTCTGGTGGATTAAGGGTACTTACTAAAGGGCTGAATGAATGTCTTACAAAACATTCTCTTGCATGCGCTGATGAGAGATTTGACGATTTTTAATACTAAATATAACAAAAATTGGCCATTTTACTTATTTGTAGTTATTTACAAGATGTTAAAATTCAGATCATTACAAAAAAAAAAAAAAAAAAAAAATAAATAAAACAGAAAACAAAAAAAAATATTTTGGTGTTGCATAAGAAAATGTTTTGTGAATGTCTTGCAAAACATTCATACTGGCCTCTAGTACTTACGTAAACTCTGAGTAGACGATTAGCAGAGGTAAGCCATCTCGAGTGCGCAATTTTTCCAGGTTTACGGTTGTTTCATTATCACAAGTAGCTAATTGTTTTCCAATAAGTCCACAATATTCTCGAGGTCCCGAAGTGCAACCATCTAAAGTCAAGAATAAATGAAGAAGGGGTAACTCATTGGCATGGAGCATACAAACACACCATTGTAACGGTCTCTTCAAATACTCCTCCAAATATTGAATAACGCCACCCTTCCAACCGGTATTAGTTGCAGTTCCGTCACATCCAATGCAAATCACGTCATCTAAATTCCAACCTTTATCTACTAATAAAATTGTGATCGAAGTTAGAATGCCCTTTGCAGTGCCACGGCTTGGCGTTGTGTGACCCAAATAAATTAATTCAGGTTCTGCTAAAATTGAGATGTGTTCTTCTAAAATTTCTTTGCGATGGTAACGATCCCCTATTTTTTCACTTATGAGAGTCTTGTCTTTTCGTCCATCAAAGTAAATGCTTTTAATAACAATACCTCCAATGCCTTTTGAATTTTCTTTCCGGACTTTAGATACAGCTCTGTGTATTTTGTTTTTATCGATTACCAGAGTTAAATTTTCGGTAGAAATTAAGCCGAAGTCAGTCAAAACCGCAGAAGCAACAGCAGCAGCAGACCGAGTCGATAAACCGTATCTATCACAGACCTTAGCCACTGTTGGCAACGGCAATGTATTCCGATTCGTCGTTGAAGTCGAAGGCGTGTCTGTCGAAAGTGTATTAGTGGGAGATGCCTCTGTTATCGGATACGTTTCTAGGGAAGATTCACACAGTGAAACTTCATCAAAATTTTTTGGGATAGAATTGTTTTCTTGAGTAGAACGCTCCTTTTTTGCTGCCCTTATGGATTGTTCAGTTTGTCTCTGCTTTCGTTTTATTAATCGAGCTGTTTCTTTTTTATCAACTCCACATGCCAGATTTTTAATTTTTTTTATTTCATGTTCAAGGGTTTCTATATTTTAGGGAGTAAGCTGTAACTATAAAAGGAACTTAAAAACCAGTTCGTAATAAACAAGAGTTCGCTATAACCGTAATAATTGGTATGTAATTTGAAAGTGAACTCTACTGTGTCTAGCAAATTCGTAGTCAACGGTAAAGTGTTGTTTTTATATATAGTCGTGGCATATTTAGTTTAGGTGTCAAAATAAAATCATGAAAATAACTACTTTTCAAAACTTTGAAGATCTGTAGAATCCTAAAGATATAGTTTCATTTTATTTTTAAAATCATTTTGGTAATCTACGATCAATTACGCAAATTTTAGGAGGTCTTGCGTTAGGGAAATCTAAAAAAAAAAATTTTCGGGACAACCTAATGTACGTACATTATTAGATCTGTCAAAATAACAGAGTATTATTTCGGAAGCCGTCAAAGCAAATCGTGACAGTTTTTTGGTTTTTTTTCTTTTCTTTGACGTTCAAGATATTTAATAACACTCCTAGACGAAAACAATAAATTCTCATTGAGTTTGTAGTTTAACCTAACACATATTTCTAAAAATCGATTAATCGGAAAATCGTAGTCGGTCTATTCACCGCTTTGTAAAGCGTAAAGTGTTTGCTCTGGATATTTCAATGGTCTTTGATCGTGTGTGGCACGGGACGTGGGAATCAAAGCTTTTTTATTGCCTTTGGTGTGGGTATTGGCTTCGCTCGTTTTTTTGAGCTTTCACAGAGATCGCACTATTCGTGTTGTTATAAATGGGATCTTATCCGATGAGTTTCAGCTGAATTCAGGGGTACTGCAAGTGCTCTGCTGAGATAAGTGAACTTGTCGTAATATTCGCTTATCAAGTAGAGCACATCTGTTTGAAGTCGATTGTTCAGTGGATCGCACAGAGCATTACAGAGAGAATACATTTATCAGTCACACCAGCCGTAGCTTGGATAAACTTCCTGCAGAAGTCTTCCCTGTTACTTACAATATAGAGAAATTTAAATCACATATTCACAAACTCTTTCCGCCATAACCTCTTTCCTCCATAACCTACTTTCTTCATACCATTACAATGCACTGCGTTAGTAGGGGTCATCCTCTGAATGTTGGTCTAACATAGAGAAAATATTTGGTCAAATCGATTTGAAACCGGTTTGACAGATTTTTCTACTGACGTATTATTTTAAGTGTACTAACAAAAGTCGAGTAAAATCCGTTGGAAAATAAAAATTTTCATAGCGAACATACATTGTTTTATACAATAATAAATTTATAATTTAAAAAAATAGTGGGCCGAAAAATGGGCGTGGTTAATGAGAGGTGTATCTCGACCTGGCCTGAAATATCAGGATCGTCGGGATCATGTGTTCCAAATTTGAGCAAAATTCGTTGTAAAATTAAAATTTTCGCGGCAAATATCCATTGTTACAAAACCAATTAATAATTTTTTAAAAAGTAGGCGTAAAAGTTGGCGTGATCAATAAAGATATATTGACCTGGCGTGCAATATTAGGATCATGTGTACCAAATTTTAATAAATCCATCGTAAAATTAAAATTTTCATACACTGAAAACTGTGATTTTTTCTTAACCCATTACTAGTTGTATATTTTTTTATCCCCTCTATCAAATATTAATTTTTTTTTCAAATTGGAGAGAGCCACTCCGCAGACCTTCCATAATCATTTTGGAAGGTCTGCGGACTGTAGTTTATTTAAAAAGTTATCCGTACATATATTTTTAAATGACTATACATTTAAAATAAAAGAAATAGATTTTTCAACTGTTTTTGTCTTTTATTTAATAGTATATTTAGACTGGGCAAAAACTAGTAGTTTTTGGCCATTTTTAGTTTTTGAGCCGAAAACTACAAAATTACTTTAGTTTTTCTATACAATTTTCATACAAACTGAAAACCACATTCTATCAGATTTTTGCCAAAAACCAAGAAAAAATATCTGAAATTTGCATTTTTGATACACTCGGTTTCTTTTATAAGTAATTTTCAATACACCCTGTTACAATGAATATAGAAGTAAAGCAAGTGTCAAAAATATATTTTTATATTTTTTTAAAATATTTCAATTTTAATTTTAAATTGTGTGTTTTTATGCATTTTAAAATGTTTTAATAATTTTTTTAATTTAATTTAACAATAAAAACATAAAGAAAAGTATTTAATAAAAAAGCGATGTGACAAAGAAAAACTAAATGAGAATTTACACTGCTTCGCTTTTGTAATTTAGTTTTGTACAAAAATCACCTGGTTTTTGCTTAGTTTAAATTCAGTATAAAAAATAAATTACATATAAATACAGATTTTCTGTTACAGTTAATATTTTCACTTAAAATGTTTTGTTAAAAGAAGAAACCCTTTCAGATTTCTAGGTCAGTTATAAAAATGAAATAAACTAAATATCATTAATTCTTACGGATTTTGTAGTTAATTTTTGTAAGTTAAAAAAAACGAAATAAATGAAAAATCATAATTTTTTTAATGATTTTGTAGTTAATTTATGAACATTTAAAAATAAATGAAAAGTTCTTTTGATTTAAATGAAAAGTCAGTAAACCGGTTTTCAAGTGATTTTTCATTTATTTTAAATTACATTTTCAGTTAATTTAAACTACAAACTATTTTGAGTGTAGTGATTGTCCACTGTTATATAACAAAAATTTAATTTAGAAAATGTGGGCGTTAAAGGGGGCTTGGCCAATGAGAAGAACATGGTGAACTCGATTATGTAATCCAAATTTGAGCGAAATCGGTTGGAAATTACAAAATTTCAGAGCGAAAATCCATTGTTATATATATATATTTGTACCTTTTACTCCTGCAAGGAGCACAGGGCCGCCATTGTTATATGACATACTTATATTTTTAAAGAAAAAGTGGGCGTAAATATGGAAGTGGTCAAATAAAAGTATAAGGCGGCCTCGCCTGTGTTGAAGAATAAAAATATGTGTACCGAACATCCAAACAAACTGAAAATTTATTTTATATACACTAATAGAAAAAAGTCCGTAAAAAATTAAGTTAAAACTACTAAAAATTAGTTAAAAATTATGCTGCAGAAAAAAAATGCAAAATTAGCAGATTATTTTTGCTATATGTTAGTAATATAGGAACAGCAACAATAAAAATTTTAAATATACAGAATTTTAGTTATATTTGAGCTAAATTTTTGTAAATGGATAAAGCAAATTAACCTGCTAAAATCAGTAAAAAATTTTGCTAAATAATTAGAAGCCTAAAAATGCAAATAAAAATCGATCCTTTTGAAAACAGCAGTTTACAATTTTTTAGCAAATATTTCTGCTGATTTTAGCAGAATAGACTGCTATTTGCATTCAACTAAATTTAGCTTAAAAATAGCAAAAATTTTGTAGATTTAACAGTTTATTTTTGCTATTTTTAGTCTACAAATATTTAGCAAAATTTTCTGCAGATTTTACAGTACAATTTGCTATTTTCAATTAACTAAAAGTTAGCCAAAATATAACTAAAATTCTGTAAATTTAACAGTTTTAATTTTGCTGTTCTCATTTTACTAGTACTTAGTAAAAAATCTGCTAATTTTAGCAGTTTTTTCTGCAGCAACTGATTTTTAGTAACTTTTTCTGCTATTTTTACAGTTTTATTTCTATGAGTGTAGTGTATTTTACTGGATAAACATCATTCAGTGATTTGACAACCATAAAATAGTTTGGAAGACACTTCTGTCTAGAGTTGCCAAATAAATATTTATTAAAAAATAAATTCTTGACCTTTTTTGATGCAACTTTATTCAAAATTAAAAAAAAATTTGAATAACGATTTGTCCATAAAAATACACAAAATTAAAATTTTTGAAATATCTTTAACTGTCAAGGATTAATATCTTAAAATAATATCAACTTTGGTTGCCAACATTTCTACTCGATATTTGGGTTGAATGATTTTATGTAAAAATGACCTCAAATTTCTAGTTTGTGATGAATTATTTTCATAAATTTGTTCAACACTAAACCCAATTGAGAAGAAATTAAAAACATTGTTTTATTTTTAATATGTGTTTAAGGATCCGTATGTTGTTAACTTTTGGGAAAATGTTTTTCAAATTTCATGTGAAAAAATATTTTTTTTTTGAGTGGCAAGTCTATTTGAAAATGTTGCGAAAGAGTAAAATTTTAATTAGTTATGTTTCTGATGGTTTCAAATGGCACAGCTCTCGGTAAGTCTGTGGATTCGGCCGGCAAAACTTAAGCCCACAATAAGTTTGGTTGTGACCGTGTGAAATTTGACAGTAATTCAACCAGCCGATAAGAAATGGTAAATTGTTCACAAAATATTTTGATTCTGCCGCATTGTGTGCAGGAGAGTTGGTCTAATGACCGCATATTTTATTTGGAAATTATATATAAAAAAATGCTCTAAACTTTTTGTGTAATTTAATACGGTTTTGGATAATTTTTGACAAACAGATGTGTAATTTTGTGTTTTACTGGTGACAACACTGATGAAAACTGGATGCCAGTTACGTAGTTTCTCCCTTTGTAAATAGTTTCTCTCTTTGTAATTTCTCTTTTTGTAGTTTTTCCCTCTGTGGGTCAGTGATCGTATTTGAGAATTTTCGTTTGGTGCCTAAATGATGCCAAAAAGTGCAAAAAAAAAACATTTAGCACATTTAATGTTTCAAAAAATATGTTCAGCTTTTATTTCAAATATTTATACATTTACAACCTTATTCTAAACTTTATAACAATAACAAAATTGTGACGAAACTGGGATGAATGGAAATTATTATAATTTTGATATTCTAAGAAAAATTGTCACAGCAAAACCTTGACAAAATTTTCATGTGCATTCAGAGAAGTTCTGCAGTTATTTGACATGACAGTTATTTGTGTAGTAATGCGGTTGTAGTTATTTTAACTACAGTTGCAGTTAATTTACTTCGAGCAAAATTTTTTAATGTTTTTGACAGTTATTTTTTAAACAAACTTCAAAAACTACCACATTGTAGTAACCCAACAAAATCTTTCATTACCAAATAAGTGGTTATATAATAGAAATTCATAGCTTCGCACAACTTATTTTTTGGCGTCTAAACTCATTATTTTTGTTTGGCGTGGTCGTTTTTATAAGTAGTCACGCTTACCCGCTCGCTTACGAAAAAATGAGAAATAAGTAGTTATGAGGTTTTGAATAATAAGTGGTTACACACATGCTTACAAAAAGTTGAATTATAAGTGGTTATCAGATTGCTTACTTGATTCTTAAAAATAAGGAGTTAGACAAATACTATTAGCTTAAGGAAATAAATTCAGAAAAATTTAAGTTTTAGTTCTAGGACACGTCATACAAATTTAAACATAAAACATATTTACATATAATAAATAAAATTTTTATAAAATTTAACTGTGTAAAAAGTACTTATTTAAACTATTACGAGTAAGTCATTATTTTATATTTAGAAACAATGAATACAATAGGCCCTTATTAGGAAGTCATTATTTTAAATTATAAAATAATGCAAAAGGTAATGATTCATCATTTTGGGTAATGCAGATAGTAATGAGGTGTCATTACCAATATTTTGCTGGGTGGTAATGCAGACAGCAATGAGGTGTCATTACCTATATTTTGCTGGGAACATTTATTGTATGCAGTTATTTGCAATTTTGTTACAAATACTTAAATTTTCAAGTGTGTATGAGTACGAAGTAAAGACAAATGTGTGTACGAAGCATTTGTTTAGAAATTTCTAGTGAAAGATTATGATAAGAACATGTTTTCTCTTGTCTTAGTCATAAAACAACGCTAAATAGTGAAGACGAATGTGTGTACGGAAAGGATTATATATTTTATTGAATTATTAAAATAATAAGGTAAGTTTTATAATATAAATTTATTTACGGGAATATTAGGGGGTTTCATATAAACTAGTAAATTTCTTGTAAACCTTGTATAAATACAAATCATATTTTTTATATATGGAGTTTGACATTAAACTCGTAAACATACCAGGTTTACACTGTTTAAGAGAAGAATACGAGTTTATATGGAAACTCCTATTGTATTTATCTTCTTTCAATTCTTTTATATTTTCATCCCTTACTATCTGGAGAAAAAAAGGAAGCCAAACTATATTTCATCCCTTACGGACGGACATCTAGAACAATAAAAGTGATATTAAGTGTAAATTTTGATTTCTCAATTTTAAGTTTATTATGGAATAAAATTAAGACTATTTACATAAATTTGTTTTATAAATTAATAATTTTTAAAAGAATTTTTATTTATGTTATTTTAACTACATTTGCAGTTAATTATACAGTTTTACAATAATTTGCATGTACGTTGTTTTAATTGCATTTGTAGTTGTTTTTACTACATTTGTCAGTTGATTTTTAACAGTTAAAAATAATTTCTCATTGCAGTTGATTTAAATGCAAATGTAGTCTACACCTTTTTAACTTCAAATACAGTTATTTTAACTGTCATTTGCAGTTGATTTTACCTACATAATTCCCTGAGTGTAATAAAAACCACATAACAAACAAATGTTTTCATTTGTAAACAATTTAAAATATAAAAATTTTATTTTCTTTTGAAGAATTTTATAATTTTTCTTCACAGAAATAAAATATGAAATACCTCTTTCATATTTTGAGATATTATTTTAAGATGCGTCGAACCTTCTACCGATTCTAAAATTCCTCCAAAAGATTACGTATTAACATGGGATTTTTGGGGCTAAAGTTGTTTGGAATAAGCTCAGGGCGCTTGATGCTAAAATTTAAAGGAAACTTATCAAAAAAATCGTAATTTTTCACAAATTGAACAAAACCGTTTGATTAAAAATAAAGTCGACTTTAAATTTAAAATACTTCTTTATATTAAGGGTCAATAATTTTATAAATAACGTTTTCATTAATAAATGTGAAAAGAAAAGACTAATGGTTAACGGTGGTATCTAAATTTGGTAATCCGACATCTAAATTTGGTTCACAAAAAAAAAAAAAAAAAAAAAATTGATGGTCATGCAACTTCTCTTGAAGAAAACAACAACAAGAATAACGTTTCAGCTAAAATTAGCAAAGTACCCGAGGAAAAAAGTGTAAGCTGAATAGGCATTAAAGGTTTTATGGTAGGGCAAACATTTCCTGAAATGGTATTCAAATTAGGCGCAGTCAATCCGCACCATAACTAGATCTTCGTTTATTCGAAAAAGTTTTTATAATAAAAACCTGGCATTGCAAAAAATTTAAACCGATGTAAAGAACATTATATTAAATTACTACAATCATGTAAAAGATATCATGATAAAAGAAATATCGAGCAATATTTCTAACGATAGGAGATTTACTCTAATCTTAGATGAATGGACAAGAATATTACAAAAGAGATATTTGAACATATGTATAAACGGAAATAATTCATTTTATGGGGTTGGTTTATATATCAGGAAGATGTAATGCTGATGAAATAAGAAGAATTGTAGAAATAAGACTAGAAGAGTTTTATTTGTCTTTGGAAAATAACATTGTGGACACCATATGTAATGGGCCAAGTTTGATGAAACGGTTTGTTTCCGACAGTACAGTAGTAGGTGCTTTCTGCTGGAATCATGCAATTCATTTGGCAGTGCTGCGAGTAATTTATGTGAAATCAAATGTTCAACATTCTGATATTTTTTACTTTGAATTCTCACTACACAGACTGCTTTTGTACTGAAATAGTGTTTTTTTTTTAACAAAAATTACTTATATAGGTGGTTTTCATTAACAATTTTGTTCAAAAATATTTAATATTAAATATTTAAAATATTGTTTACAACTTTATTAGTTGTTTCAAACAGCCACCTCAAGATGGCGCTAATCTAGATTTATTAGAAAATTGCAAAAAATTTAAATTTGGGAGCCTCGAAAATGATTTTTTTGATATGTCGTAGTGGAACTTTTTTTTTCCCCATGCTAAAAGCTTTCGAAAAATCGAGTACGCAATATCAAAAAATTTTTATCCATACAATTTGACCCGCCCTAATATATATAGGTCAAAACGTAACTGAATTTTATAAAAAAAGATATAGCTATCAACTTAATTTTTCTGAGTTTCTTAAGTTCTTTTATCCAAATCTAAAGATATGTAGTTTAACTTGCTTTAATTAGCTTTGCAAACAAAGTTAAAAAAAAAATACTAAAAAGCATTAACTGTATATATTTTAAAAACAAAACAATTGTTTTTGCCAACTCATATACTAAACAAAATATATTCAATTACAGCGAAATGACATTTGCAACTTTTAGTCAATGTTTTCAAGTTACCGAAGCATATAACTAGCTAAGAACATAGCAATGACAAAACAGATATTAAATTGTTGAACAGGAATATAAAACGAGTAAAAAAGTTAAAGTCCGGCATGCCGACTATATAATACCCTACACCAGTCTGGTTAAAAGCCAATTAATGTGTGGATACGAAATTCGAATGTTTCAAAATTTTCTATAAAATTATAAAATAAGAGAAAATCGGAAATATAGCCCATATGGGCGATAAGTCCAAATATGGACCGATCCTACCTAGAATCAATAGGCTTTGTCCTTGGGAGCATGTGAATGTGCGAGCCAAATTTCATTGAAAAATATTCGTCTTTGCGACCTGCTTCTGTAAAGGGGGGAACCTTTATGTGGGCACTAGCTCTAAACATGGACCGATTTTAACCCAAATCAATAGGCTTCGTCTTTGGGCCGAACATAGGTTAGTGTAGCAAAGTTCATCAAAATATCTTAATATTTGCGATCTGTAGAGTGCGGACAAGAATGTATTGACAGACAGACAGATAGACGGACGGACAGATGGACATCGTTTAATCGAAACAAAAAGTGATTCTGAGTCGATCGGTATACTAAAACTTGGATCAAGGTCCAATATTTGTTGGTGTTAGAAACATCAGCACAAACTTATTATACCCTGTCCATGTAGTGGTGTAGGGTATAAAAAAAAAGAAAAACAGAAAAATACAATTTACAATTTATTTGCAAAAACACCCAGCAAAAAAACGAGATCATAAACAGGCGATGCAAGAACCGTATTTCTGTGTAATTCCTTCAAATTTCATATAAATTTTAATTTTTTGTTTTCTAGTTCGTGTTAATTTTTGATCATTTGTATATTTGTTTGTTTTCTTTTTTTTTTTAATAGAAAATCTTTTTTTAATTTTTGATTTTGCAATAATAAAAAACTGATTTATTGTTCTTTATTCCAAGCCTTGTTTTTTTTTAATTTACATTATATTTTAAATTACATTCCTTGTCATAAGAGCAATTAAAAACTCATTACAATTTTTACTAACGGAAATTAGCCGAATTCATTTTGTAACCTCCCATCAAATTTAGCATTCAGTGGACCCGATCGACTTTTTTTTAGAAATCCCAATCGAAGTTTCCATTCTTTTAAAATTTTTTTTATTAATACATACTGGTAAAAGATCTAAATTATTATGTATCTGTCCATACCCTACGGGGAATGAGGGGTCAATTGCCCTGAAAGTACCTATCCTGTGAGTGGTTAAATCAAGACTTGTCACAGGATTGGTATAATTTACCATTGCTGTGGGTTAAGCAGTGACAATTATATTAAAGGACTAGTCCCATGACTGGTGAAACGGTGGAATACCACTTAGTCGTCCTCAAAGTACCTATCCCGTGACTGTCAAAAAGAGGACATACCACTAAATTGCCCTCAAAGTACGTATCCCGTGACTGGTTAAAAAAGGACTTGCAGCAGGACTGGTATAATTTACTATTGATGTGGGTTAAGCAGTGTCAATTATACTTAAAGGACTGGTCTCGCGACTGGTGAAATGATGACATACGCATAGAAAAACGCATACATATTTATATTTTTCATAAATTGATGTTGCCTTGGTTGGGGATCGGACCCGCAACCGCACGTGTAACACTCCAACGCGATAACCATTACACCACAGCGCCCACAATTGGTCGGTTTCTTAGTACACTGATAGAATTATCCTTCATGATGTACAATTTCATAGAATTTTTTTCGTAAGTTCAATGAAGAATTTCGTTAAATAAAATTATCAAAAAATCGTAATTTGGAAAAAATACGATTCTTTGATAATTTTAGTTCTAGATCTAAGCACTTGGAGTTTTCTTTAAATTTTAGCATCAAGAACCCTGAGCTTATTGCTAACAACTTCAGCTCCAATCTTTTGGAGGATTTTACAGGAACTTTAGAATCGGTAAAAGCTTCGACGCATATATATATCTTATATCTTAAAAGAACATCTTAAAAAAGGAATATGTATTTCATATTTTATTTCTGTGAAAAAACATACCAAAATTCTTCAAAAAAAAAAAACAAATTTTTATATTTTAATTTGTTGACAAATGAAAATATTTGTGCTTTTTATTACATAACAATTTTGTCAAGGTTTTGCTGTGAAAATTTTACTTATAATACCAAAACCATAACAATTTCCATTCACCTCATTTTTTTCACTTTTTTTATCATTTTTATAATAAGACTGGTTCTGTATCAGTTCCTTTTAGGTTAGTTGGGTGACATGTCACAAAATATACAAAGTGTGACTCATTCTTTGACGGATCCTTTTGGGTTACTTCGGTGACATGTCTCTTTAAGTCAGTTAGGCGACATGTCCTTTGGGCCTAGACCTGCGACATGTCGAAAGGTGTCTAATCTGTGGCAATACGTCATTTCCAATGACAACGCCATATTAAAGTGATATGTCTCTTTCAAAGAAAAAGACCGATCAACGACCTGTCTCTGCCCCCTTGTGATGTATTCTGCGTGTCATCTGGGACCGGTCCCTTTCCCCGTAGGGTATGTAGTGACATATAGACAGATACATAATTGCATATTATCATATATTGCACTATATGAGGTATAATATGAAAAAAGATATATATATTTATGTATTTAATATACAACGTAATACAATATTATACAATGTAACATAATTTTGTATGAATATATATTATGCAATATGTAACTCCAAGCAATTTTATAAAGTTATATAAATCTATATCAAAACTTTTTTACTTGGGTATTAAGAAAAAAGTTTAAAGTTCAGTTCAAAGTTTGAGACAATTTTCAAAAGAAGCAAAGTTCTTAGGGGTTTTCTATAGGAAAAGGTTTTTAGAATATGAAGTTTTTCTATTGGAAAAAGTCTGTAGAATCTTAAGGTTTTTTTGCAGTAAAATGTCTTCGGAAATTAATTGTTTGTTTCTATACAGGAAAAAATCCTTAAAATGTAAAGGATTTTCTACACAAAAGTTCTTTAAAACCTAAAGGTTTCTCTAAAGGAAATATTTTTGAGAATCTAAGGGTTGTAAGTTCCGAAAAGTCTTAGAATCTGCTAAGTTTTCAATAGGGAAAAGGGCTCAAAATCTTGGGGTTTTCTCTATCGAAAAGCGCCCGGAATCTGAGCGGTTTTCTGCAAAATAAATCCTCAGAATCTGAGTGCTTTTCTTTCTAAAATATCCTTCGAATTAAGGGATTTCGATTGGCGAAAAGTTAGCTGAATCTGAAGGTTTTTCTATAGAAAGCAGTCCTTATGCTGCCTTTAGGAACAAGTCGTCAATATCGGACAGGTTTTCTTAGGTAAAAGTCCTTAAAATCTGGGATTATTTAAAAGAGTAATTTCTTAAAAGCTCTATGTTTCTTATTATGTGCAAATACATGAATTTTATATTTCCGATAAGAATCTCTACACTAAGTCAAATTTCACTTGAAAACAGGACCACAGATACTTCAATAAATTCAGTTTAAATTTGCTTTTGTTTTTGACTTAAATATAAAATGAAAATAAGTTCCATTTGTACCCTCAATAAATCAAAAGGCGTAAGCATTGTTTTATTTTTTGGCAGTTCTCCAGCTGCGACAAGATATTTTTTTAACTTAGGATGGAATGATTTTAGTTCTTTCCAAATTCTTTGTATTAGAAAAATGGTGGATTCAAAGTGATGGAGTATTCTACGCTGCAAATTGTTTTCAAGAGAAACAGAGATAGAATGGTAATAAAATTATGTAAGCATGAAGGAGAAGGAAACAAAATTCACTCTGTAGAGTGGATCACTTCAGATTTGTGAATTGACCTAAACTTTCCAAAAACGAAAGATTTCAGTTATTTAGCAATTTGTTGTAAGTTTAACAAACAATATTTTCACAAATCATTATTAAAAAAGGTAAAACCGGTTATTGTAACCGGTTTTGAATTAAAAAATAAAACTGAAAACGGTGTTTTTAAAAAAGGCTCTACCTTATTAAACAATTAATGACGTACAACATGTATCATATCTTTTTCTGATGTTACGCAAAACAAAATTTGATCCGAAAAATGGTGGATCATGCTGTATTCATTTATATGCACCGTGGATATAATATGATAAAATACGATCCGAAAATGGGTTTATCTAATCATATAGAATTGGACGTGACATAATGACAATTAAAAACTAATTTTAATAGAATGGACGATTTAATGCAATATGAGCGAACTGTGAATGAAGTATTTTTGTCTAATGGTATCAAATAAAATGTAACTTTATTGTACTACATCTAATTATATATAGTAAGATAAACCCATTTTTCGGATCGTATTTCATTATATTAGATCCAAGGTGTATCTAAATTAATACAGTACGATCCACCACTTTTCGGATCAAATTGTAGTTTAGGCTATACCAAAAAAGATACGTTTGTATTTTATAACATCTAACTTTTTTTACTCGGGTAATTATATTTCCTTTGTTTTTTGGTTTAAATATTGTTGTTACAGAAATATATGTGTTGCTATAAAGATTTATATTTTATGGTCTCCCGAGTAAAAAAGTTTTGATATAATCATATATTATTTTATGTAATTGCATATAGTAACTTATAGTTACATATGGCCACATAAGCTTTTAAATTCAAGCAGATATACTTTTATATAGTCATATGTTAGATATCTTTTCCTCAAAGGTTTTAATATGGAGACATATGTGATTTTATATTATTACATATTTGCCTACATATATATGTATTTGCTATATATAAGTACATAAAGTAACATATAAAAGATATAATTACATGTGTGTTTATATATAATTTAGTATGACACTATACATAATAATATAAAACTATGTGGATCCATATAAGAAATATTTTATAATTTGTGTTAGTTATGATTATATATTGACGAATATGAACCCATATATAACTTATAACGTTCTTTATAAAATCATCTATAATTATATATCATCCCACATAGGCAATTTTGTCAAAGTGATTTTATATAAAAATATATAAGGTCCATATAAAACCGTATTGTATTATATTTGGTTCCATGTTATCAATGATTTTAAACTAGTTTTAGATTTAGTAATTACTAGGGATTAGCGCGTGACACGAAATGTTCGTGAGTCACGTTATTCACACGTGATCGTGAGTAATAATTACTATACTTAAGTGATTCGTGCGTGAGCGTGAGTAAGAATAACCCGTGCATGATTCGTGTGTGAGTTTATTTTTTGCATCATATGTTTTTAGTAATTTTTACTGTTTTGCGTGAGAATTTTCTGATTGTTGTAAGTTTTTAATATACTAATGTGTGCTGAGGAAGAAACGAAATGCTCGTGCGTGAGTAATTTGTTTTTTTTTTTGAGCATGAGTCAAAAATGGCTTACGCACCGCACCCATAACATTAACAACACTAAATCTTTAATACGAAATTCTCTATACTATAACGTACACTTGACTGATTTCTTATATCTTGGTTGTATATCATAATCCTATTAACTTTAAAATTTCAGTGTTGTTAACTTTATTTTACAATTACTAAATTAAAAGAAATTTTTTTTCATGTTTATTGCACTGTCATGATACATCTGGATAAAAGTAATGGAATATTTATCGAAATTATAAGATCTCCAGCAGGCCTGGGGTTAATCATTACATTTTGTAATTAATTACACATGCAATTACACAATTACATGTAATTGTAATTGAAAAAAAACTCATCTATAATTACATATTATTTGTAATTGCAATTCAAAAAAAAACAATTACAATTACAAGTAATTGATAATTTTTTTTTATTTAAAAAAATAATTTTTGTATGTACATATATTGTTAGATATGGTCCTATATAATATGATAAAAAGGTTAATATTTAGATATAATTGTATCAAACTATGTCCACTTTTATAACATTTTATATAATTTTATACAAAAAGATATAATTTGATGTAATTGGATGAGGACAAAATTCGGATACAATTGTATCGAATTGCATAAAATTGTATCAAATTGTACCAAATTGTATACAATTGTATACAATTCGATACAATATGATACAATAAGACGTTCTCATTTTTCGGATATAATTATATCTAATTACATAAAAGATTATATATAATTAAATATAACTTCATATGGCTCCATATCATTTTTTTTTACTTGGGCTGTCTAACTTTGAAAAAGCAAAAATGATGTTAATTGAAAATTCTTTCCTTTGAATCGTATATTAAAATTCGACAAGATGAAGTATTTAGCTTTTGTCTAAAAACTAACAACAAGCTAAATCAAATGCAACACAAAAAATCTAAGGGTGCGTTTTGCTATACCACAAAACCTCAAGTCATATCGCTAACAATTCCGCTGAAAATCCAACAACTACAGCAACTTATACAGCACATAATATTTGTTCTGGCAATACATAACAAGCACCACAAGGGTATTCACTTACACTAATGTGCAAATAATGCAGCTCAGCCTGCACAATAAATCCCATTAAAAATGAGAAAAATAAAAAAAAACTTCCAAAGATGAATTCGCGAGTTTTAACAAAACAAAAAAAAACATGTAAAAGTTTTCATTTTACAAAATTTTTTTCATTCTTAGAAACTATTTCTACTACAAAACAATGAGCAAATATAAATATCAGTCATTGTGTGTGTGAGTTAGTGTAAATTATGAAAATGAGTTTATATGCATGCAGTTATGTAACATACAGTAAAATCGAATGAAAAGTAATCACAACTGTTAAAACTCAATAAACATTCAGTCGCTAATTTTATATGAAAAACACCAGCAAGTTCAAGTCTCAATTAGAAGCGATAACACATTGTCCCGTTAAAATTTAACCAACAGTTATATTCATATTTTTTTATGGCAAACAACGCACTTAACGGAACATTGTGATAATTACTGAGTGTGCACTGCAGTTAAAATTTAGCCAACAGTTAAATTTGAATTTTGCGTCCGTTAAAGTCCCAGTTAGTAGCTAACTGAACATTCATTAATCAAGCCTTAATCATATTTAATTTTAGTTTTTCTGTGTTTAAAAAAGTCCATAATTAGAAAGTTTTACTGTTTTTCAAAGTGCGTATGTAGCTTAGAAACCAGCCATGCAATCCCATTTATTTTTTTCCGCAAAAACATACTTGAACAGTTGTAGAATAACCAAACTCATCCAAGGTTTTTCTGTTATTTACATTTTAAAGCAACGTAAGTTGTTTTTCACGTGGAAAAATTTCACTCGAACTTTAAAGGACTCAAATTCCAATTTAATTTATCAAAATGAACAATTTTTTAATTTTAGAACAAAAACATAATCACAATAAACATAAAATGTCACTTTTTCCCTAGAAAAATAATAGTCTTGTACATTAAATTTGCGTGAAAACAAACTCTACACAATTTTCACGTGAAACTCATTATCGTGAAAAATCATTTTTTTTATATGGAGTATAAGAGTTTTTTCACGTGAAATTGAAACAACTTACGGTGCTTTACTAACAAAAGTATTTCATTTAAGGTATCCCTTAAATTACGAAATGTAGATTTTCAATGACAGCACCCCAATTTTGTAGCGAGTAGTGTCTAAAATTTCGATTATTGAAATTATTCCATTCTAGTTATGTACTAGTTTAATGGAACCAGACAACTACCCAGCAGAAATTACTGCTTGCTTGGAAGCAGTTTGAGCAGTGAAGCGATTGCATTATTGATCATATCATGTCTGATTTTTGTTCGAGATAGCTCGCGTGAAAGCACTTGTTTAGAGATCCGAAAAGGCATGAATTCACCGCTTTTAATTACTGCTCCTGTTTTTCTTTTAAAATGTTGATAATTCATGCCTTCTCGGAAGTGCATAGTTGAAGCTTTTCAACTATTTAAAATCATGCTTTCTCAAAAGCACAATATTCCTGCATATTTTTCCGTGAAGAGAAAAACCTTCGTAAAACCTCTTATTTTTTTAAAATAACTTTTTTTCGCATTTTAAAAAATTTTGATAAAAGAACCGCACAAATATTTAAGCAATCAAAATGTATTGCTCATTTCATGCCTTTTTGAAAAGCACAGCAAAAAGCGATGTAAACAATTAATCAACATAGGCCTTTCATTAGTGCTATTTACGAAGCTATACATTTTTAGAAGCGGTAAAATTAGCAGTAAGGAAGCAGTAAGCGTTTTTACTGCTTCCACATTTTTGCTGGGTAATATGAGTTTTACGGAATTTAACATGGAGATGTCATTGGCATGGGGGCAATTGTCGCCAAACTCCCACTTTGGTACTGTTTGTAGAACTAGTTTGAAAATCACAATTTAAGGACGAAAACCAGGGAGAAAAACTGGTAATATGTGAAACTAGCGGAACCAGTTTCGAAGTGGCCCAATGGAAACAGTACTATACAAGTTGGTTACTACCAGATTTATGACATAATTAGGTACATTTACCAAATGAATTTTAAAATATTTTGTACTTATAAATTCTTATCACAATAAAACATTTTACAATTTATTTGCAAACTTAGAATATATTACCAAAAACAAATGAAATCAAAACTACACTCAGAATATTTTCACAGTACTACTTTTGACAGTTGTTTAAAAAACTAACTAAATATATTGAAATGTAGTACCAGTCATTTTGGGCAGTTGTTTTCTTTTTTTCAGCAAATAACTGCAAAAAATTGTTACATGTGTAGTAGAGCGTACCAACCTACAGGCAAAAAAAAAAAAAATACGCCGTATACCCTCCAATATGAAGTATTTCTGCAAGGAGGTTTCAAAAAAAAAATTTATTTTTTTTTGCCGAACGTAGGGGTCGCCATTTTACATTTTTCGTTATATCTTTGGCATTTACAGTCGGATCTTAGAGTATGATGTTTTACTCTAAGGGCATTTTCACCTTAAGTATCCCGTTCTAGTAGTTTCCCACCAGATCTCAGTTGCTACCACCCTAATGTCAGAAAATTAAAGCTCGCAAAAATCATTAAACTTTTGCTAAGGAAGTTTTTCGCTAAACCCAGTAGAAATTTTTTTATATATTGGTTGCCGAACGTAGGGGTCGCCTTTTTAATTTTTTTTAATTGGATTTTTACTATATAGCAAAACACTGGTCTCCTCGAGGCAAAAAAATTGATATATCACACTTTAAAATCCGATTTTAAATGCCAAAGCTATAACAAAAAATTAAAAATGGCGACCCCTACGTTCGGCAAAAAAAAACAAACAATTTTTTTTTAAACCTCCTTGCAAAAATACTTCATATTGGAGAGCGACTAACGCTCGGAACACACTGGATGCTAAAAAAGGAAGTGACCAACGCTCGGCACACACTCTACGCTAAAATAGGGAGGTGCCCAACGCTCGGCACACAATCTACGAACTCCAGAGAATATCCACAGGAACTCGAATGGTGGTGCTACCAACGACCTCAAGTATCTTCGCCGGACCTCTAAGAAACTTCCCAGGACCTGAATCCTCGCAGAACCTCGAAGGATGTGTGCAGGTCCTCAAAGGATGTTTGCAGGACCTCAAAGGATCTTCGCAGGATTTTCGCAGGACATCGAAGGATATTCGCAGGACCTCGAAGGATGTCAAAGGAAGTGGCCCACGCACGGCACACGTCCTTGTCAGGATTAGTCTCCAAGAGCTAGAAAGAGAAAAGGTAATTAATAATGCCTTGTGAACGCGTTGGCGGCTGGCAGCAACTGATCCATATTTCTGTGATGCTGCGCTTTAATACCCTTACGTGTATCGAGGGCCGTTTAAAAATTATCATGAAGAACTACGAGGGGTGTTGGAGAATTCCTAGAGTAAATTGCAACGTGTGTAGACAGAAACGAGCTGAGCGACTTCTGTCGTTACAACATATAATATTTGATTTCTTTAAAATTAAATGAATTGTTGTGCTTCATATTTTCATTCATTATGTCGCAAATTATACAGTTTAAACCTATGCTTACAAAAAAACTCAAAGTAATGTGTTTAAAAATAGATTTTCAAAAACTTTAGAATCATTACTTTGAGCTTATAAATCATGCAATACGTAATAAGTGATCGGTAATGAGTTATCATTACAAGGTAATGCCTGAGTTTTGCTGGGCACCTATCAAACAAATCGTTTATTAGTGAACAACTGTTTTAGTAGCGCTATTTTTGCGATTTTAAAAACAATAGATTCAAACCAACTTCGTGTGGATTTATCATTGCTTTTTAATGAGAAAAATACCGTTCAAGCCAAATATTGGTTTGATAAGTGTTACTCGGACTCTGCTCGAGATAACTGGTAGAACAGTGGTTTTTTGACTTCAAAAGTGGTCGTACAAACACGCACTGGTCACCCAAAAGAGGTGGTGATACCGGAAAACATCAAAAAAGTTCACAAATCGTTGTGGCAGACCGTAAAGTGAAGTTGCAGGAGAAAGCTGATACTTTAAAGATATCTAGGGAATTTGTCGGCTTTATTTTGTATGGAAATTTGGCTATGGGAAAGCTGTTTTCGAAATGGGTGTCGCGTTTGCTCACATCGCACCAAAAACAGCAACGTGTCGATAATTCTGAGAGTTGTTTGGAGCTGTTTCGGCGAGATAAAAAGGACTTTTGGCGTCGGTTTGTAACAATGGACGAAACTTGGATCTGCCACTTCACTCCAGAGTTGAATCTGCAGTCAGCTGAGTGGACAGCAACTGGCAAACTTCGCCCCAGGAAGCCAAAGTCGCAAAAGTCAGCTGGTAAAGTTATTGCATCAGTATTTTGAGATGCGGGTGGAACTTTGTACATTGATTACCTTGAAAAAGGCCAGACCATCAATAGCGATCGCTAAATGACAAAACTGGTGCGTTTGAAGGAGAAAATCGAAAAAAAATGGCCCCATATGGAAAAGAAAAAGTGCTCTTTAATCAAGACAATGCCCCATATCACAAGTCGTTGGCTACCATGGCCAAATTGCACAAATTACCCAACTTATTCGCCAGAATTGGCTGCAAGTGATTTTTACCTGTTTGCAGACTTAAAAAAAAAAATGATAGCTGGAAAGAAATTTGTTTCAAATAAAGAGGTAGCTGCAGAAACAGATCCTTATTTTGAGGCCAAAGATAAATCATTCTATAAAAAAGGTATCGAAATTTTAGAAAGGCGTTGGAGTGATTGTATCGCTGTTAAAGGAGACTATGTTGATGAATAAAGTCGAATTTTGCCAAAAAAAAAACATTCTTATTTTATTGGGTATCCTACGTACTTTTCAGCCGATGTGTTAATATGTGAGCAATTTATTTATCAATCTTATTTCTTATCTCCTTTTCACATGGAGTTATCACATTATGATGCACTTTATTCTCATTCAATAGTTAGATACAAAGTGTTGAAAAAGATGTCGTTGCCGCCGCTGATAATTTTACGTTGTTTCTGCGTAGTCTTTGTAACCGTCACATAGGACAATCATTATTAATATTTGAATTAATTACACTATGCGACAGTCAAAATCGGGATGGGCTGAAACCAACGGGAAATGTTATATCGGTCAAAAACAAGTTATACGTGTCACGGCGTTTCGCTGGGTCACCCCTAGGAATCGAGATATATCTTTTTTTACATAACTCGAGAACCACTAGTCCGATTTTGCTCAAACAATTTTAAAAAAATTAAAAATTACAATTCCTTTAATCTGTTCATATAACGTTTTTCTATATACTCAACAGTTATGCCGGTAAAAATAAATGTTTGTTACCGCTACCATAAAAATCAATAACCTTTTGTTTATTACAGTAGACGCTTGCAAATTAGAGCTTTCAGTAATTCGAACGTCCAGAAATTAGAATCAATGTTTGCAATACATTAAACGCTCTGAATTTCGAATTTAAAATTCTAATTTCTGAGCCTTTTTTTTTGTTTTTTGGTTATTTGAATACACAGGAAATCCCCAATTTATTTTTATTCTGTTTGAATAAAGTAAAACTAAAAAGGGGAATCACCAAATTATATATGTTTTTCCCTATTTGTTTTTTTTTGTCGCATTTATGTACATTTTTGGCTAGTTTATTTGTGAAATTTGATACGCGTGTACATATTATTTGGCAGTCTCTATTAAATAGTGAAAGTGTATCATTTAAAATGTTAAATAAACATAAAAAAAACACTTTATCATTGGAAACGAAACGAAAAAAACGTCCAGAAATTAGAATAATTCAGAAATTAGAATTGCCTCAAAAACAAAGCGGTTCTAATTTGCGAGCGTCTACTGTACTTTTTTTTAATATTTTAGGCAAAAAATATTTTTTTCTTCATACAAAAAGACCACCAAAGGTCAAATCGATATATCTCGATTCCTAGAGGTGACCCAGCGAAACGCCGGGACACGTATAACTTCTTTTTTACCGATATAACTTTCTCCAGTAGTTTGAACCCTTCCTGATCATTGACCCCTACCATTTGTCTCACGGTGTAATTTTACGTTGTTTCTGCGTAGTCTTTGTAACCGTCACATAGGACAATCATTATTAATATTTGAATTAATTATTAACGAATTTTTCAAAGCTCATTTACAGAAGTAAGAAGAAGAAAACATTTTATATTTAAAGTTTTAACGTACATATTTTCTACATAATTGGATTTTAAATTCGTATTTTCTGAATATTTTATGATCTTTATCGGATATTTTGCATAACTTATCATATATTTTAAAAATTTAAGTTAAGATCGGACAAAAAATATAAAAAGGTAAGAATTTGTAAATGACAACATAGCCCAAGGCTTCCAAAACTATGACACGCGAGCCAATAGTGGCACGCGAGAAAACTTTTGATGGAACGCAACGTTTTGTTGAATGTTGTCAAAAAAATTTAATTTATTTTGCATATTTCCGCTTCAAATATGTGTGCTGTCAACGGATAATGGTACAAATATTAATAGAGATTATTAGTGGTCTTTTTAAGGATTGAAAAATTGTTTTAAAGCTATTTTTGGTTTACACAATTATAGTTAATACCTCAAAAATCCATTCATTCGGAAGTTTTTCGCAAGGTTGGCAATCGATTCCTTTGAAATACCGTTCGTTTTTCATGCTGAATTGATAACACATACCGATACCAATACCGAAACTCTGAATTTATAAAAACTACCGGTATTCCAAAACATTTTGCTTTAAACCGCTGTCGTACCGGTATTGAATCGGTTTCAAACAAAATAATTTTTTTTTACGTTTTTAGCACATCCGAAAAAGATTTAAATTTCGTTCGTAAAGAAGAATATCGTCGCTTAGCAACCAATCCTCCAATTTACTTTCCATTACATCCTTTAAATCTTCAATAATTTTCTGCTTACTTTTTATATTTTTCCACAATTAAATTTACAGACGTGACATGAGGTATGTGTTCCTTGTACGCCCAAGGAACACATGTGCACAAACCGAATGCAGTACACAACGATTGTCTGATGAAGAACGCAAACGCTACGATTATGTAATGTGCATAGCCTTCCTCGTAGTAGGTGTTGATTTTCTTGGGTTCCCAACCCGAATACGTTTCGTTTCTTGTAGATTTGCTTCTTTGATCTTTGTTGCTAAATCATATGATCGTTGAGTTTGGTTTCGTCAAACAGCAACACCAACTGTGTTCGGCGATGTTCGGTATTCAACGCTAAAGTACGGTTCGTTGGAGTTTGTTTTCCTACTCTGCTTTTACCGGATCCTATTTTGTGCTTTGAATACAAATAGTGATTTTTATTGAACATAACTGAATATTTAAGATGAAGTTATGTATATTAGACCAACTAACGGAAAAAAGAAAAAAAGTGCCACGCTCAAAATTTTTATCAAAATTTGGTCCACAGCACCATGAAAAATGTATTAAATTTGCAAAATTCTAAATTATATCCACTCAGCGATGATTTACTTGTCAAAAGAAAAGTTTTGGTATCCATATTGCCCTATTTAGATCATATTGTTTCCACCACATTGAATTTCTGATAAAATGCAAAAAATCGAGAATTTAAAAAAAAAACTGAAACACGTGTTCACTTAAATCGGCTCTAGATTAAGATATGTAAGTTTGACATTTAAATCACAAACATCACGGTACAAAAGAGTTAAAAATTTGTTATTTTTATAGAATATCCTTAAAAATCGGACATGTCTGGATATGCTTGAACATATTATATATACCACTGGACTCATCTTAAAAAAAACTTTCATATGCTATCCATATTGAGTATGTTGTCTTCAGATAAAATGCAAAATTCTTACAAAAACTAAAAAAGGACTTTTTTTTAAAAATGGTCCAGCTTTTGAGATCTCATTGCTAGACTTTGGGAATCATCATAAAACAAACCAAGGTTTATTTTGAGGGTGCAATTTGTTTTACTTTTTTTCTGTCCATATAAGGTGAGTCGCTCTAATGTATATAGTTTTCCAAGCTACACATCCCCGCATAACAAATAATTTTACATTCATCATATTCATTTTGTAAGTTTTATCTATGAATACATATATGTTATTTTTTTCCCCAACCTTCTTATTTTGTTTTTTCTTCCTATATTTGTTGTGAGCATTGAAATGTATACTGGTTAAAGTTTTTTAAAGATTAATTACTATTTGCTTACCCTGTAAAAAATGTTAAAGTATGGTAATTAGGGTGGGTCAATTGTTTTTTTTTAAAGGCGTTTAGCAAAAACGTGACCCTGTGTTCCTCCTAGGAATTTAAAGGATTATATTTATACAGCAAAAACGTAATCTACGAAGAAGTCCAAACTTCCAAAAAAAAACTAGGGGTCTAAAATAAAAATCTACACTGAGGGAATTATCCTTCATGATATTAATGATATAATTTCATAGAATTTTTTTCGTTGAGTCAATGAAGAATTTCATTATGTATATAATATTTATAAAATTTTTAATAACTTTTCTTTCATAAAATTTCATAATTTTATTAAAAAAGTTCTCAACAATCATCCTAATTTTTGCATTAAAAATACAAAAATTGTTTTTTTGGACTTTCTATATTTTCATAATCTAAAATCTAATTCAATTATTTATTTTGTTTTGAGTTTAAAGTTAGTTGTTTTTACAAAATGCATTGGCAACAAACATACATATAAATAGTACCCAAAGGGTACTTTTATGTAATTATTGCTTTCATAAAGAGTTGATTTATAACTGGTTTTACCAAATCAGACAGTTCATATACGAAAGTATAAAATTCTCGTCCCGTTGATTTTTTGTACCTTATGTAATGTCTTGGTTTGAGAAAGAAAGTTATCATTTTCTTATTGCGGACAACTGAAGAGTAGGGTGATGCCTACGAAACAATTGTATTGTCTATCATGAAAATGATCAACCCCTTTTTGAAACAACAAATAAAATCTAATATGACAATATCATATTAGAATTTGGACTTAAGGTAGAAGAATATTCTAACTAAATATATTAAAAAAGTTCGTTGTATTTCATAAATTAGATCTTCATAAATTTAATGAAAATGTTCTTAAAATATATGAATATGTTCAATAGTATTTACTTTTTTTAATTTTTTCATAAAATATCGTCATTTCATTCATTTATAAAAATTTTATACAATTAGAATTTTATATTAAACATTTAATTTTTAAATACAATAGTTTTATGTAACCATAAGGTCGAGTTTTAGTTAATTAATTTCCATATTAAGAGAATAATCTTTTATAATTTTTATTTTTTAAATTAATTTTTTATTATTAATTTTGGACTATGAAATTTTTTTATAAATCATGTTAATTTTTTCGAAACATTAATAAGGAATTTCATTAATTGAATTAAGCTTATTATAAAAATTTATGAAAATTTTTAATTTAATGAATTCTTTCATTAGATACATTTTGTATATCCGTAAAATATGCTATAATTTTATTACACTTATTGCATTTGCTAAATTCTTTTTATTTATCCACTCCAGATTAGCAATGACAACAACCAACTATAATAAATAATAAGAAATGAAATTGCTTCGTAGATTTTATGAAGCTCTTTGTTGGCTGAATGATTTATTCATTGGAGGAGTATTCTATTCAGATTATGAAGAGTTTCATTCATTTTATGAACTTTTCATAAATATTGACTTTAATGAAACCTGTTTCAAAGATTCCAGTGACAATTTTCATTGAAACTATGAAGAAATTCATTACTAGAGTGATGATAATTCTCTCAGTATAGCTCTCGCCGAGAGACATAAAGATTTCAATTTGGCGGTATTTTAAAAAAACTGCAGAGTTGATGGAAAACAACATATTATTAAAACCACACATAATGTGTTATTAGTTCGGGTTTGTTTTAAACACAAGCTTATAGTAATTTTGAATAGATTTCGCCTAACCCTTATGTTCATATAGGAACATTATTATTGAAATTATATTACATGTAAAAGAGATTCTAAAATTATAGTTTTGACGTAATATTACATCAATTGATTGATTAATTACACCTCTAAAAAATATTAGAATACTCCAGAAGAATATTTTGTCGGATACAAAAGAAAACGTAGCCCGCTTTTTTGGGAATATTCTCAATTTTTGGGGTTATTCACGACCTCATTTAGTAAAATCATCATTAAGGCATATGATGCCAATAAAATATCTTAAAAGTAGATTTTGTAACAGTTTTTTCGCTCTCCTGAAAATCTATTAAAAAACACATGTGACATTTTGCAAGCCGGTCGACGAAATGAAATCTAATATGACCATATCGTATTATAACTAAATAATATTCTAACTAAATGTATAACAATATAGAAAGCCCGAAAAAACAAATTTCGTACTTTTAAATGCAAAACTTAAAATGACACAGTACAACAAAATAAGAAAAATTTGATGCGACACATCATCTCTAATAGAATTTGAAATGCAGATTACGAATATTGCACTAGAATTTTAAAGTTAGCTATAGTTTAAGAAATATTTGCAAAACCGTATCTGCTGAAAAATTCAATTTTGTAATAAACTTTTTGCAAAAAAATACAAAATTAAAAGTATGAACGCTATTCTTTGCAAAATTTTAATAGGATGAAACATGCCCTTTAACTTGATATATCGGACGTTTTCTATATATGCATTTGAAGTTGAAATTTTTCTTTTTCATTATTTCGTTTATAATTAATCTGCGATGAAAGGAATATCCATTTTTTTAATTTATACCATTAGTAAACATCTCACGTTACTTAATTTATCAAAAAAATTTCGCACTTTGTGTTTTAACTTTAAGTAAGAATTGGCTAAAGCTGAAAAAGATTGATTTTTTTACTACCTAAAAATTGAGGAGTCTGTGACGAATCTAAAATTAAAAACCTCAGATAAAACCATTGAAATATGTAACACACATATTTTCTGATCAATTTTTTTTTTTTTTTTTAATAATAAATACAGCATTTATTTACTTCAAATAACATAACCAAAGCCCTGGAGGCCATATACGATTATGCCGAACGTAGGGGTCGCCATTTTAAATTTTTCGTTATATCTTTGGTATTTACAGTCGGATCTTAAAGTATGATACATCGATGTTTTTATCTTGAGGAGACCAGTGTTTTACTCTAAGGACATTTTGACCTCAAGTATCCTGTTCTAGTAGTTACCCGCCAGATCTCAGTTGCTACCACCCTAATGTCAGAAAATTAAAGCTCGTAAAAAATCATTAAACTTTTGCTAAGGATGTTTTTCGCTAAATCCAGTAGAATTTTTTTTTTATATATTGGTTGCCGAACGTAGGGGACGCCTTTTTAAATTTTTTTTAATTGGATTTTTACTATATAGCAAAACACTGGTCTCCTCGAGGCAAAAAAATCGATATATCACACTTTAAAATCCGATTTTAAAAGCCAAAGCTATAACAAAAAATTAAAAAAGGCGACCCCTACGGTCGGCAAAAAAAAATTTTTTTTTTGAAATCGCCTTCCAAAAATACATCATATTGGAGGGTGTACGGCGAACTTTTTTTTTGAGGTACGGTCTAATATACATTTTTGTAAATTGGCGATAAAATTTGTGTTTCAGATTGAATTTTCAGGAAATGTTGATGCAAAAGTTGTGATTTTTTTGACAAAAATAATTTAGTGGAATATGAATTTACATCATGTGTTAGGACTTTGAAATTTGATTAAGGGATTTTATTTTATTTGCAAAATAGGAAAGTAAGTGAAGTTTTCATTTGAATTGCAATTATATCCTAGATCCTTTATCTAACAAAAATAAGTTGGTATGGTTCTAAAAGCCCAAGGTCTATACTTTTAAACCATATTAAAAATTATCGATAGTTTAGTCAGATATGTGAATAAATAAGAAATTTTAACGAAAAAACTGACTTTTTGGTGAAAGTTAAATTTGCGAATATTTCAAAAACTAGAGCTAATTTTTAAATATGGTGTTCACATTCTAATACTCATTGATATGAATTGATATGTCGCATGCCCGATGCATTTTTAGTGTTGTACTGTGTAATTATTTTTGTATTTTGAAATTTGTATACTCCTTTTTGAATCGGTTTAAATTAAACAAGACCATAGCCAATTTTAAAATAAATTGTGAATGTCGTACCCAAAAAATACACATTTTCATAAAATTTGCGCTAATTCTCTAAATGTTTGTGTTAATCGTACACACAAATTACTTTTGAAGGTAAAATTAACTAAAAATACAATTTAAAACGAATAAAATTCAGTTAAAAACCGGTCTACTCACATTTTCATTTAATTTAACAAATTTTTTTGACTACCAGAGACTGTGAAATCCCAGCAGAAATTACTGCTTGCTTGGAAGCAGTTTTGTCAGGGAAAGTTGAACAGTGAAGCGATTGCATTATTGATGATATCATGCCTGATTTTTGTTCGAGATAGCTCGCGTGAAAGCACTTGTTTAGAGATCCGAAAAGGATTCTTCTCGGAAGTGCATATTATAAAGCTATTCAACTATTTAAAATCATGCCTTCTCAAAAGCACAATATTCCTGCATATTTTTCCGTGAAGAGAAAATGCCTCTTATTTTCAGTAAAACTTTTTATTTTCATTAAAATAACTTTTTCCGCATTTTAAAAAATTTTGATAAAAGAACCGCAAAAATATTTAAGCAATCAAAATGTATTGCTCATTTCATGCCTTTTTGAAAAGCGCCGCAAAAAGCGATGTAAACAAATAAACTTAGGCCTTTCATTTGTGCTGTTGATGAAGCTACACATTTTTAGAAGCGGCAAAAGTAGCAGTAAGGAAGCAGTAAACATTTTTACTGCTTCCACATTTTTGCTGGGCTCAACTTATAGTTAATTTATTTCTACTATAAAAATAACAAGCAAAATGGTGCGAAGAACTAAATTTATATTTGATTTTACTAAAAAATTAAAAAAAAAAACAAATTGGGTAACTGTATTCTTGTTTTTTTATTTCAAACAACTTTTACTACAAAATACTTTTTTTTGGTTCATTTTTTTAGTTTTATTTTAAAACAATAAAAACTGACTAGAAAATTTGACTGTTACAAAACATCCGTATTTTTATTTAGTTAAATTTTTAAATAACTTATGAAAAAAGTTAAAAATTATTTTTCTTCTACGAACAACTGTTATTATTTTTAAAAACAACACAACGGAAAAACTTCAGAAACAACTAACAAAAAGTGACTGTATTTATATTGTGAGTGTACACTTAAAATAATACGTCAGTAGAAAAATCTGTTAAACGGGTTTCAAATCGATTTTACAAATTTTTAATAAATTTTCAGTTAAAGCACTGATTTAACTAAAGATCTTCATTTAACACTATACTAAAAATCCTCAGTAGGTACTTTAACTAATTTTGAGTGTTAATTTTCAAAACTATTTATAACTAATTTTTAAGAACCCATTCAAAAATAGCAATACTTACTGCAACTATGTGACCCTTCAGAACAAGAGGACACCATTGAACGAGAATACAAGAGAATTTATACCGATCGGTAAAACGAGAAAAAATCTGTGCTCAAAAATGTAAGTGGGGTTAGTCGAATCGACTAACATTAGTGTTCTAGGCAGGGCTGCCAGATGATTTTGATGAAAAATCGGCACTTTTTCCCAAAAAAATCGGCATTTTCGGCACTTTAATTTTAAAAAATCGACAAAAAATCGGCACTTTCAAAAATATTCATTTATGTAATATTTAGGTTACTTTACATAAAAAATATGCGAAAAACACATTTCGTGTAAAATAATATGTTTTAAGTTTAACAATTAAATAAAAGTAAGGGCTTAAGAGATAAATGAAATGATAATAAAAAAATGTTAATTGTAATTTTATGAATACTTTTATGATACATTTCAGATATTATCTTATCTGACCAATACTATGTACATAAATTAATTTTTCAGCTTTTAAAAATAGTTCTTCTCCGAACTTAAGGTGCCCTTAAAATATTATGCAAGTATTGGCCCTTTTTTTAATCACTGGATTTATTTTATTTCGTTTAAATATTCACATTTTGTTTTTTAATTTTCAAAATTTAATATAATTATCAAAATCTAATACTTATTTGATAATATAATGTGAAAGAAAATCATTAAATTTTGTAAAAATGTGAACACCGGGATTGAATTAATCTAAATCCAAAATAGATTTATAAATAAAATAAATCCGTTTTGCATTTAGCTTAATTTAATTCCAGAAATTGCGTTTTCGATAAATTAAAATTTTTTCTTTCGCATTATATTAGCGAATAAGTGTAGAATTTGGATGAAAATATTAAATTTTGAAAATAAAAAAACAAAATGTGGATTTTCTAACAAAATAAAATAAATCAAAAAATAAATCCAGTGATTAAAAAAGGCCTATTATTACTAGGGCTCATATATTCATACATTTATAATGTTTTTATGTACATAAGATGTACATATGTATGATTGAAATCGAAAAATATGCACTTAAAATTTTAAAAATATGCATTTATTATTGATTTTTCCAATGTTTTTGATATATTAATTCAGTTTTAGTATTACATATTTGTGTATTTGTCTTTAAAAGTAGTTTAAACATGGAAAATTGCCATTAATCATCGTCAGAAATTGATTTATGTTTGATATTTTTGTATTCGGGATCAAAAAACATTTTTTAAAATATTTAGAAATCAGAATAGAATATTTTTCTTCCTAAAGTGCAAATCCTAACGTGATATTTAGAAATTTTAAAAATATTTTTTTTTGTACGGTGTATAGGAAAAAACACAGTTTTCAAGTAAATACAAAAAAGTATGCTAAAAAATATTCGGTTTTAGCAAATAATGCAAAAAAATATATATTTATACCACAATATGCAACAAACTATTTTCAGCAAAATATGAAAACAACAAGTATTAACAAATCGATGCCATTTTGCTGAAAATTTGTTGATCGCAAAGCTATTTTGTTAGCATTATTTTTCAGCTAACGATAACAAACATAAATTTACATGAGCTTTCGAAATGTCAAAGATAGAATTATTTTCTTATTTATTAATGCATTGTAAATCACCAAAAATTAAAATTTCGTGTTTTTGAGTTTTAACAAAAAATCGGCATTTTTCGACCAAAAATCGGCAAATCGGCATTTTGCATATTTTGTAATAAAAAATCGGCAATGACGTTTTTAGAATTTCTAGAAATATTTGTTAAGTTAAATTACAAACTCAATGAGAATTTCTTGTGCTCGTCTAGGAGCGTTATTAAACATTTAAAATATCAAAGAAAAAACAAAAACAACAACAAAAAAATTTCATGTTTCTGTTATTGCCCGGTACATGGCGTCACCAATGTATCCGAAGTTTTAAAGATGGCGCTATTCCTTTCCCTCCCGATTATTTTAAATGGCCCGTATCTCGAAAACTAAGAGAGATGGAACAAAATTTACGAAATTTTGACTACCCCTAACCGTATAATACCCCAGCGAAAGGGTTTATCTCTATCCAAAAATGGACCATGGTGGGGTCTTGGACCCTCGGAAATTTTTAATAAAAACTTTTCACTTCATAAAATGGCCCATATCTAGAAAAATAAGCGAGATAGAGCAAAATGGGCAAAATGTCTGCTCCTTTGGAGTGATCCTTAGATGATATGTACTGGTATCGGGGAGGATCCCAAGTCCCTAAATTTGAACAAAATTTACTACTCAGTATAAATACAAATAAAACTGTGGTTTTACTAATTTCTTACTTAAATTTAGATTTGTTAAATTTAACAAAGTAATTTGTTAAAATCAACAAATTTTATTTTAAGCCAAAAAACTGGAATCAAATTTTTTAAAGTAACAAATTTTTCTGTTCAGTCAACAGACTTATTATTTTGAGTGTACATTTTAACACTTAAATATATTCATTAAACCCCATTTTAGAAATGTTCAGTTAGCAACTAACTGGGACTTTAAATGACACCTTTGTTGCTGCTTCCCATATAAAATTTTATTTTAACTGATGGCTAAATTTCAACTGGACATCCAGTAATCGGGCCTAAAGAGAGTGTGTTTAACAATCCAACAACCTCATGTTATGGTACAAATAATTATATTTTAGTAATATTTCCAAGAACTGCAAATGACAGAAACAGATGAGCAACAAATATAATTGAAGGACATGGACAAATAAACAATTTTCACAATCAGTGAACTGATTACAAACGATACATGTCATTATCATTATTTTGCAACAGTAACAAACTCACACTGTAAACTCAAGCCAACCATGCAAAACAACATAAAAAATGTTGCAACCAGCAAAACATAAACCAGTATCATTTTTCTATTATGACAAACAATGATGCTATAAAAAGAACATTTATTTACATAATTTTTTTTTTATCATTTTCTATTTATAATATAAAAAATAAAATATAAAAAATAAGATACGAGTACAAATTTCATTAAAATAAACAACAATGAGAAAAAGACAACAAAAAAATTTAACATTATAATCATTTACCATATGGAAAATGAATGAATAAAGTAGCATAAAACAATAGCTGTGTTTTCGCCCTCACTATGTTACATATACCCGTTAACTCAAAGAAAACTCATATTACATAAAAACGTATTTAAGGCGAAAACTAACACATTACTTTTCGTATGAAGGTTACCGTTCAATGTGGATAATCATCTACTTTGAAAACTCAACGTTTATACATATTCACATTTAATGTAACTTCTTCACGTTATTTCTTAAAAGGTTTCACTGACGCGCAATCGATTATACCGCAAATATTAAAAATATGAAGTGTTTAAAAATATTTTATACTTTCATTGGTTTAACGTGCATTTTCTTTAAATAGTTAACGTTGATAGGAATGAGCACAAATACAGCTAATGGTAAATATTCCCATTTTAAATTTATGCTACACCAACAAACAAACCACATGTAAGTATTTACAGTTGCAAGTTGCTATTAGCAACTATCAACACCATTGTTGTACTTACGGGCAAGATTGTATGCGGATCCTTTTTTATGGGACAATAAGGACTTAAATGTGGAACAAAATAAAACGGTGATTATTTTTATACTTTTGTGTTTATAGTCAGTTTAAAAAGAAAACAAGGTTGGCAACGAAATTTGGATCAGTTAAGTTTTGGTGGAATATATACTCCACAATTATTTTATATTTAAAATAGGAAACAAACAGACAAAAATTTAAATCTCTTCCCAAAATGTAATAAACAAGGTACAGTAAAACTTGCTTAAGGCGAACTCCGCGGGACTAGATAAATTAGTTCGTGGTAAGCGAGTTTCGTATCAGAGCTTTGAAGAATTAATTCCTTAATTCAATTTTTCAATTCTGAATTAAAAATTCGATGAATTAATTCACTAAGCACCATATATTGAATGGAATTAATTCATATTTGCTTTCATTCGATTTATTTCGTTACGAATTAATTCAATTGCAATAGTTCTTTTTATTAAATCAAATGAATTAATTCAGTGGTGAACACGTTCAATTTTATAAATCGAACGGAAAAAAGTGAATTAATTCCTTACTGAATTAATTCACTACTGAATTCGTTCAATTTCATTTTCGTTCAGTGAATTAAAAAAAATAAAATTACATTCAGTGAATTAAAAAAAAAATAATAAGTTCACTGAATTGAAAAAAAAAAAAATAAGTTCACTGAATTCAAAGCCTGTTTTCTGCCGTTCAGTAGAAGAAAACAATAATGTACAAATAAAATTTTTAAATAAGCAATTTTACAGCGTGTGCTAGTAAAAATGAACAAATTAAAAACCGGATGCTGTTTATCAACCTACTTGATTCAAAAATAAAGCCTTTTACTATTAAAAATAAAAACTTTACAGATATAGATAAATTTGGAAAAAAAAATATAACTATTAACTTTTCAAACTATTTATGTAGTAATATAGTTAACTGAGAATTCGTCTTAAACGCGTTCGTACTAACCGATGTTTTTTATATTGAAATTGTTGCCAAAACTTAGGGATTTCAAAATTAGTTCGTATTAACCGAGAGTTCGTCTTATCCGAGTTCGTATTAAATGGGTTTTACAGTATATAGTTTATATATAGTTTATTTCAAGATAATACAAGGTAATAGATTTAAAGTTATATCAAAGATGTGCCCCATTTTTGGGCCCACGAAATTGCTTTCGAATTAACAGTTAAACAATAGCTTACTAAGGACCATTAACTTATATACAGCAGCTAAATTAAACTTAACCATGGGTAACTAACCAATACTAAATATTTATCCCCAGGAAAATAATAATAATAATAATAATAATAATAATAATAATAATAATAATAATAATAATAATAATAATAACTGTAGTTGACCTTAGTATGAAATGTCAGAATGAAAATAGATAGAAAATAACAAAAAAAATTTTTTTTAAATAAAAATTTTTTGCGCCGTTTTTAGTGTATTTCTGGTCATAAGTAGGGTTTGGGGTTCGGGAAATCCCGGGAAAAGTTTGCCGGGAATTCCCGGGAAAATAATATATTTTTCCCGGGAAAACGGGAAATTTTAAAAATATTAAATTTTTTAAATTGTTTTTGTTTCGAATAGGATTTTTTAATTTTAGTCATAAAAAACATTTTAAATACCAAAACAAAAATGTCATTGTTGAAATCTTTTAAAAGGGAATACATTTATTTGACACGCAAATAAAATCTTTGCCAAGTAATTAGGAGCATTTCAACTAATAAAGATTTTTCGCATAACTTATTCAAAATTTAAGTAGTAAAACCTAAAAACTTGGTAAAATGTTTAAAAGAAATATGAAAAAAAGCTTTATTTCTTACAAATAATCGCCCTTACTATCTAAATTTTTCAAATGTATAATTTAGGTAAAGTCGACTTTAGTTAAAATATTGGGTGGCAGTATACCTTGATTTCGTTTATTTTTGAAGCGTTCTGATTGGTTAATTTATTTTCAACCAATCAAAATATTTGAAAATATAAATATTTTTGTAAGGTTTTCATACACAAAATGAACAAAACCGTTTGAGTAAAAATAAAGTCGACTTTAAATTTGAAATACTCTTTTATATTAAGGGCCAATAATTTTATAAGTAACGTTTTCATTAATAAATGTGAAAAGAAAAGACTGGTTAACGGTGGTATCTAAATTTGGTTATCCGACATCTAAATTTGGTTCACAAAAAAAAAAATTTATGGTCATGCAACTTCTCTTGAAGAAAAGAACAACAAGAATAACGTTTCAGCTAAAATTAGCAAAGTACCCGAAGAAAAAAGTGTAAGCTGAATAGGCATTAAAGGTTTTATGGTAAGGCAAACACTTCCTGAAATGGTATCCAAATTACACCTACAAAAAAAATTTGTTGTCCCAACCGAATTTGGTTCCAACCGAATCGTTCGGTTGTTGCAACTGAAAATTCGAATGTTTCAACCCTATTTCTATTGTCACAACACTATTTCGGTTGCCGCAACCCTATTTCAGTTGGAGCAACAGAAATAGGGTTGTGACAACCGAATTATCGGTTGCAGCAACCGAGCGATTCGGTTGCAACCAAATGCGGTTGGGACAACAAATTTTTTTTGTAAGTGTAGCCGCAGTCAATCCGCACCATAACTAGATCTTCGTTTATTCGAGAAAGTTTTTATAATAAAAACCTGGCATTGCAATTGCATTGTAAAGAACATTATATTAAATTACTACAACCATGTAAAAGATATCATGATAAAAGAAATATCGAGCAATATTTCTAACAATAGGAGATTTACTATAATCTTAGATGAATGGACAAGAATATCACAAAAGAGATATTTGAACATATGTATAAACGGAAATAATTCATTTTATAACCTGGGGTTGGTTTATATATCAGGAAGATGTAATGCTGATGAAATAAGAAGAATTGTAGAAATAAGACTAGAAGAGTTTTATTTGTCTTTGGAAAATAACATTGTGGACACCATATCTAATGGGCCAAGTGTGATGAAACGGTTTGTTTCCGACAGTCCAGTAGTAGGTGCTTTCTGCTGGAATCATGCAATTCATTTGGCAGTGCTGCGAGTAATTTATGTGAAATCAAATGTTCAACATTCTGATATTTTTTACTTTGAATTCTCACTACACAGACTGCATTTGTACTGAAATAGTTTTTTTTTAACAAAAATTACTTATATAGGTGCTTTTCATTAACAATTTTGTTCAAAAATATTTCCCGGGATTCCCGGGAATTAAGTTTTTTCATTCCCGTTTCCCGGGAAATAAAAAAGTCCGGGAAATCCCAAACCCTAGTCATAAGAGAAATAATATACTGGCTAAATAGTATAAATGATTGTCACTTTTTGCGTACTACACGAAGTTATTTAGTTAAATCCATTTGGTAAGTCTAAAAAATACAAGTAGATTATTTGAACTATTTATTAGTATTTCGTACTGAACCAGACAATCGAGGAATGATTCGGGCAATGCGCGTTTTATACAGGGTGGCGCAAAAATAACCTTCCGATGTTTTTTGGCTGTAATTTAAAATAAAAAATGAAAAACTTTGATTCTTCTTGTGGATTATTTTTATTTGGTCTTTTAATTTTTTTTACATCAAGTCGAGAATATGATGTCATGTAAATGGCCGCCGCCACAGTTGATTGCCATTTGAGCCCTTTTTATGGCATTTTCCAAGAAAAAAGGTCTGATGACTCCTCCAGCGAAAACAGCACACCATACAGTGACTTTGAGCGGGTGTAATGGCTCTTCGTGGGTTACACGCGGATTTTCAGTGCCCCATAAGCGTAAATTTTGCTTATTTACGTACCCGCTAAGATGGAAATGGGCCTCATCACTCATGATTGGTGATGAATGAAAAAATGGGCTCAAATGACAAGCAACTGTGGCGGCGGCCATTTACATGACATCATATTCTCGACTTGATGTAAAAAAAATTAAAAGACCAAATAAAAATAATCCACAAGAAGAATCAAAGTTTTTCATTTTTTTTTTAAATTACAGCCAAAAAACATCGGAAGATTATTTTTGCGCCACCCTGTATTTAAAAATTGAATTCAATAGTCTTTTATTTCAAGTGTACCAAAATTCTAAAAATTGTTGATAATAAACCTCAATAAGCCTTCAGCTGCTTGATAGATGATTCAGCTGTTTGATAGATGATTCATATACGTGATATACTTATCATGTAAACGTATTTCGGTTTTATTGTTTTTGCAAGTAAACGGGCAAAATCGGGCAGCCAGTTTTAATTGAACATAGTACCATGTATCTTCTGTAGCAATTCGTCAGGGTATTTCAACAGGGACGCTACAAAAGTAGAAAGACAGGGACAGCAAACGACGCCATATTTCTTGCCGCTCTTTTGACATTTCTCTTCTGTAAGGTTTGCCATTTCATGATGGAAAGATATACGAGCCAACAACGAGTCGAAATTATTAAAATTTACTACCGAAATTCGGAATCAGTGGCCTCAACGTTAAGAGCGCTACGTCCAATTTATGGTCGTCATAATCGTCCTAGCAGATCAACAATTGAGCGTCTAGTGCAAAAATTTGAATCCATAGGCACAGTACAAAATGTTCCCGTGCCAGTGAGACAAAGAAGTGCCCGTAGTGTCGAGAATATTGCTGCCGCTGAGGCTTCAGTTGAAGAAAGCCCAAATGTGTCTCTCACACGTCGTTCTCAAGCGTTGGGCATCTCTGTGACGTCGTTGTGGCGAATTTTGCCTTAAGATCTTGGCCTACATCCTTACAAGATCAAAATGACGCAAGAACTGAAGCCGCTTGACCACCAGAAGCGTCGTATGTTCGTGAATTGGGCTGAGCAACAACTTGAATATGATTCGGATTTTCATCGAAAAATCATCTTCAGCGATGAGGCTCATTTCTGGCTGAATAGCTTCGGCAATAAACAAAATATGCCTTATTGGTCAGACAGCAATCCACACGTACTCCATGAGTCATCATTGCATCCCGAAAAAATTACGGTTTGGTGCGGTTTATGGGCCGGCGGCGTCATTGGGCCGTACTTCTTCCGTGATGATCAAGACCCGCACGTTACTGTGAATGGGAATCGCTACAGTTCAATGATAACCGAATATTTTTGGCCCCAATTGGATGATATGGACTTGGAGCACATGTGGTTCCAACAGGACGGCGCCACAAGCCACACAGCGAATGTCACAATCAATTTATTGCAAACCAAGTTTGGAGAACGTGTTATCTCACGAAATGTTCCAGTCGATTTGCCGCCTCGGTCGTGCGATTTGACGCCGTTGGACTATTTCCTGTGGGGCTACGTCAAATCTATGGTCTATGCCAACAAGCCAGCGAAATCGTACGAATATCGAACGTGAAATTGCAGCAGTATCGGCCGATTTATGCTTGAAAACCGTCGAAAATTGGGTTCAGCGTCTGGACTTCTGCAAGCGTGCCCGTGGTGGCCATGCAAAAGAGATCGATTTCCATACATAATGGCATCGAACGTACGTTCACAGGAATAAAGAATTTTATTGATATCCAAAACCGTTCTTGTTTTATTTAAAAAAACTTTTGTAGCGCTCTTATTGAAAAAAAATTTGGGAAAATTGTTTCAATAAGTATTGTTTGCTGAAAAAGTAAATAACCGATTTTCATTCGTTTTACTTTGTTTCGTTCAAAATAAACATACTTTTCAAAGGACACGAAAAAAATAATGATAGGTTGTATACTTTTACTACAAGTCAACTGTGAAAAGGATATATTTTTTTTAATTTGAGTCTTTTCCACCAGACTGAAAAAATTAAAATTTTGAGCGGCTCTACCATTCGCAATTGTAATCAAATTTGAAAAAGGTTTTCGGATTCTTAATCTGTGAGGAATTCTATACCACATGTGATCATTTATTTTATCAAATGCTAATGTAAAATTTTTGATTTTTGCCACGCTTTTCGGGAAAAGGCGCCACAGTGCGACGGTAAAGGAAAAAGCTATTTTATCACTTTTATTTATTATTAAAAATTAAAAAAATATTAAATTTTTAAAAATTAAGCACAGTAAGTTGTTACTGTTTACCTATTTCATGTAAAAAAATTGTTGTACTGCATAGAAAAAAATTTATTTTTCAAGATAGTGAGTTTCACGTGAAAATTTTGTAGACTTTGTTTTCACCCAAATTTCAACCCAACCCTTTCATCAGATTGTCTTTATGGTGTAGGTTTTAGCTTTTGTATATGTGTTAACTTTCAAAGTGAAAAAACATTTGGAGAAGTAAACTCAAACATTTTTACTTATTTATTTCGTATTACAACGAAAATAACATGTTTTTAACAAAGCTATTATTTTTCTCTATGTAGCAAAGCAATGTATGTTGTGCTTTTTTAACATTCACGCTTTTAATTCTATTTATAGTGATGAGAATGAAAGCTAATAACTATCTTTTACAACGATTATTTGTTTTCTGTATTAAACCCTTTTTAAGTGTTGAAAACTAACCGACAAGTGAAGTAAAAATAACTACAAATTTAGTTAAAACAATAGTCATGAAAATTATTGTAAAACTGTACAAACAACTACAAATGAAGTTAAAACAACAGACATAAAAATTATTGTAATTCTGTAAAACTACTGTTTTTGTTAAAATTGCTGCTTAAATTACTAACACCAATTGTTAATTTAGTAAAATCCAGTTTTTCGCTTCATTTTATTCATAAATAAATTTGGAATTGAGAAATAATTTTTTTTCTGCCTGCGGGGGATGAAATATTTGTTTGGCGTCTTTTTTTCTGCAGCTAGAAAATATTAAAGAGCTGAAAGAAAAGAAATACAATGTTTTTAAATAACATATTTGCGTAAATAAACAAAATTTTCTATTATATAACTTACCTTATATTCTTTATTTAATGAAATTTCTGGCTGCGATATTTTCGTTCCATTTTTTCAGCGTCCTTTCTTTGACTAAAGACGCAAGAAAAAAAAATATTCTTCTCATATTCTTTCACCAGGAATTTGTAAACGCCATATTTTTGTATGTTTGCGCCAAATATTTTCTATGTATGGAATATGTGAATCAGAGGCAAACACGCATACACTTTAAAATAAATGTGTTTTTTAAAAATTCAAAAATAACTGCAAAAATAACTGTCATGAAAATGCAGTAGTTTTTATGGGTTGTTAAAAAAAAATAACTGTCACAAACATAAATAAAAAAAATATTAAAAAAAAAACTAATATGCAAGTGCTTGTGCAAATTTAAATGTTACTGACACTTTAGAAAACATTGTTTTCTATTGTTGTTTCTACATGAATGGATGTCACTACATTGCTAGATCTGTCAAAACAACAGAGTAGTACATTGGAAGATGACAAAGCGAATTGTGGAAAATTGTCTGTTGTTGTTTTTTCTTTGATATTTTAAATGTTTAATAACGCTCCTAGACGAGAACAAGAAATTCTCATTAAGTTTGTAATTTAACTTAACAAATATTTCCAGAAATTCTAAAAACGTCGTCCCCTGACGATTTCCTTAGGCAAGAATGAAATCCGGATAGGGACATGCCTACATCGGATTATTTTTCACAATTTGTTAAATACGTTTGGGATTTTAGCATATTTAATTCCTTTAATGCAATTAATGTATATCCCGATAAAATAAAATTAAAAAAAAAAAAAATTTTTTTTCTCAAATAAAACAATTGCAGTTAAAATAACTACTCAGTGTAGAAAATCATTACCAGATATGTGGTTATGTAACTACATACTTGGTAATGGTAACTAGTTACTTTTGTTATTACATTTCTTATTACCTTTCTATGGCGATGTCGCGAAAAATAATGAGTTATGGTTACATGAAAGCATACGAAAATTCAAAAAATATAGCGTTACCTCTGTGCTTACCAGTACTGATAAAAATAATGAGTCTAAAAATAGATTTTCAAAAAAATAAATTATATAAAAAAAAATATTTTTTATTGTATTTTTTTTTTCAAATAAAATTTGCTGGTGCGGGAATCGAACCTGGGGCTACAGATTGACAGTCAATAGCTCTACCATCTGAGCTAAATCGACATGTAATATTTAATAGATTAAAACATAATTGACCTGCTGCACACAAGTAACTTTACTCGCCAACATACAAAAAATCAATAAATATATGGTTATATATATCCTTACCAGTGTTTAAAAAAATATTGAGTCTAAAAATAGATTTCAAAAAATTTAAAAAAAAATAGAGAAAATTATTTTCTATTTCAAATAATGATAAAAATAAGTCGTTATCAGTAACTCATTATTATATGTTTTAAAATAATGCAGAAGGTAAGTGGGTATCATTACTGAAAGTCCAAAAAATAATGATATGTCATTAGCGTTTCTACACTGGGTACAACCGCATCACCACAACCAACTGCCATGAAGAAACTGCAGAACTTATCTGATTGTACTACCGGATACTTTGGAGGCAACGGAAGAAGTGACTTTTTGAAATTGTTTAGAAATAATCATAAAAAGGCAATAAAAATCAAGGTTGGTTACCGTTATCGTTATAATACCGTTATCGCTAAAATACCGTTTCAAATTAAATACCGTTACCGTTACCAATGCCTCTAAAAAGAATTCCAAATACCGTTATCGTTACCGATAGCGTTATTTTTATGAGTAGTTACCGGTATTTTACCGGTATTTATTAATTTATATAAAAATGAGAATTTTTAAACTTTTTAATTTTATAATCTTGAGTTTTTTTCCAAAAAAAATTTATAGATATTAATTTTACTTATTAAAACCACCAACATCGAATTTATAGCTTATAATAAGTGCTTTTAACACGAAAAATTAAAAATAGTCTTCACACATTTTTGTTTTTATATGTTTTTAAAGTAATTTATTATACCGGTACGTACCGGTATTACTGTTTCGATAACGGTATACCGTTACCGAAACAGTCTTAAATACCGTTACCTTTACCGTTACCGAAGCTAACAAAATACGATACCGTTACCGTTACCCTTACCGTTATTCGTTTCGGTAACCAACCTTGATAAAAATACTCTAGCTGATACTTAAAAGAAATTAAAAAAGTTGTTTATAAAGCCAATTTTTCAGCTGAAAACGATGCTTGTGCGTGAAATGTCTATATATTGTAGTGGTTGTATTGTTTTAGTTTTGCATTTTCTTATTTTGAATGTAGAGAAAACATTATGCTTATAAAAGTGGATGTTTTTGCAGGGTTGTATTGTAGGGTATTAAGTAAATTAATATTTGTTACAAAACCTATAAAACATTTGCAGTTTTATACTTACATATGTAGATTCATACATACATATTTACATGTACAAATATTATTATAGAATACGGTCATCCATTTAGACAAAATCGCTAAGTGGGTGCAAATTTTATTCACCTTTTGGTTTTACCTACATTTTAGAATATATGCAGGATAAAATATTTTGTTACGTACCTTTAATTTTTGCTATGCTGTGCTATGTTAACAATATGTATGGTAAAATTTAATGACATGTAGGAGTTTTTCTTCCTCCTACAGATAGGTACAAGGTAAGTATTACAACATAAAAAAGGAAACATGCAACAAAAACAAAAGTAAATTAAAAGGGTATCCTTCCGAGTCGTTGAACATTCGTACCTTATTCGGTTGCCTCCCTAGATGATGACAATGATGCTGTTGGTTGGTCGGTTAGTTGGATGAATGGCTGGCTGCCTGATTGTTGTTTCTGCTGCATTTAGTAACAACGTTTTACATTATTTTAATTTTGTTGTTGTTTTTTAACTGCTTTTTTGTTTGTGTCTTAATGTTCATTCTGTGGTATGTTCTAGGAACATTAGACCGTACCTCAAAAAAAAAAAAAAATAATCTAAATTATTTTAGCAACAACAACAAAATTATTTTTTTTTGCCGAACGTATAGGTTGCCATTTTACATTTTTCGTTATATCTTTGGCATTTACAGTCCGATTTTAAAGTTTGATACATCGATGTTTCTCTTTAGAGGGGACCAATGTTTTGCTCTAAGGGCCATTGACCTGAAGTATCCCGTTCTAGTATTAACCCACCAAATCTTAGTTGCTACCACCCAAATGTACAACCCTAATGTCAGAAAATTAAAGCTCGCAAAAAATCATTAAGCTTTTGCTTAGGAAATTTTTCAAGGTTGGTTACCGTTATCGTTATAGAACCGTTATCGCTAAAATACCGCTTCAAATTAAATACCGTTACCGTAACCAATACCTCTAAAAAGAATTCCAAATACCGTTTTCGTTTCCGATAGCGTTATTTTTATGAGTAGTTACCGGTATTTTACCGGTATTTATTAATTTATATAAAAATTATAATTTTTAAACTTTTTTATTTTATAATCTTGAGTTTTTTTTTTCCAAAAAAAATTTATAGATATTAATTTTACTTATTAAAACCACCAACATCGAATTTATAGCTTATAACACTGTGCGACAGTCAAACTCGGGATGGGATGAAACCAACTGGAAATGTTATATCGGTCAAAAACAAGTTATACGTGTCCTATTGTTCTATATTGTTCTATATACTCAATAGTTTTGCCGATAAAAATAAATGTTTGTTACCGCTACCATAAAAATCAATAACCTTTTGTTTATTACTTTAATTTTTAATTTTTTTAAAATTGTTTGAGCAAAATCGGACTAGTGGTTCTCGAGTTATGTCAAAAAAAGACCACCAAAGGTCAAATCGATATATCTCGATTCCTAGGGGTGACCCAGCGAAACGCCGGGACACGTATAACTTCTTTTTTACCGATATAACTTTCCCCGGTAGTTTGAACCCTTCCCGATCACTGACCCCTACAATTTGTCTCACAGTGTAATAAGTGCTTTTAACACGAAAAATTAAAAATAGTCTTCACACATTTTTGTTTTTATATGTTTTTAACGTAATTTATTATACCGGTACGTACCGGTATTACTGTTTCGATAACGGTATACCGTTACCGAAACAGTCTTAAATACCGTTACCTTTACCGTTACCGAAACTAACAAAATACGATACCGTTACCGTTACCCTTACCGTTATTCGTTTCGGTAACCAACCTTGAAATTTTTCGATAAATTCAGCAGCAATTTTTTTTATTTTTTTTTGTTGCCGAACGCAGGGGTCGCCTTTTTAAATTTTTTTTTAATTGGATTTTTCCTTTATAGCAAAACACTGGTCTCGTCGAGGCAAAAAATCAATATATCACACTTTAAAATCCGACTTTAAATGCCGATGCTATAACGAAGAATTAAAAAAGGCGAACCCTACGTTCGGCAAAAATAATTTTTTTATGGAATTGCATTGCAAAAATACTTTATATTTGAAGGTGCACTGCGCCTTTAATGTGGTACGGTCTAATGAACATGTTTGCATCTAAGCACACTCATTGTAGCGGATAGTTGTCAGGAAGTTGCAACAACACATTTGGGGCCAATAGATATGAGGAAGTTGTTGCAGGATATGTTGTTATCGCCATCATCATAATCATTGTCATCGCTTCTACTATTACATAAATTCAACATATTTCTCTTAATGTTGTTTGTGGGCTCTGGAGTATAATATCATCATTGTATATGTAAGAAAAATCCTATTATACAGAAAATGTAATTTAGCATAAAAATTTTATGTAATTAAGTTCAAATACAAATTTTCAAAAGATATTCCTATTATTTAACATCTGCACAAACATTATGTTAGAAACTTTTTCAAAGATTTATAGTTAATTTATTTAACATTCTTTATAATAGAAGGATAAACATATATAAAAAATTATGTACTTTGTTAGCCAATAACTATATTTATTACACTATAAGGTTTTTTTTATGTAGGCCCATACATTGTCAATGTTTTTGTGTACTTCGTGTACTTTACATCGTCTGTACTTACGATAATTTTGTATAAAAGTGTACATGAAATTGCAAATATTCTAAGTTTTAAAAGAATTTTGTCTCACATACCATTATACTTGAACACTAGGGTTCTCCAAAAATTGTTTTTTTAGTTTCTAATCGGGCTACCTGGTTATTTAGCTTGCCTAAAAGCTAAATAAATGCCTTAAATCGCTGTTTTCTCGAAATCCGCTTAAATAAAATCTCTGCCTAAGCCAAATTAAAAAAGGAATTCGTACAATTTTTGTAGTTTTTAATCTCTAATATGTTCTTAATAAAACCTTAAATTTCAATCGTTGATTTTTTTAAATTTCTTTAAAATAAATTTAAAATTGTAGATTTGAAAACAGTGTTTAAGAATTCTGACTGTCTGGCACTAATTTAAAACGAGTTAGCAAAACACAATCGAAAAAAATAGTTCTTATCTGAGTTCCTTGAACTTATAGAATAAAAAAATGTTTCTGTAGTAGATTATTTGAATAAATTTTAAAATTTGGACACGAATTTCTTGATTAAGTGGTCTGCGACACATCAGTTGCCTGGGGAAATTGTAATAGCTCGACGGTTTTTTAACCGATTTAAATTTTTATTGCTTTATTACAAGCAGAATTCACTCCAAATTACGATTATATAATGTTTTTAATTCGAATTAGTTTTAAAATATCAATGTTTAAAAAAAAATGCACAAAAAGTTATATTTCCCCCTTGTAATCCGTGTTCCAATCTTCAGGGCCGTTGCGGCACGTCTTCCCGATGTCTGATTATCCTAATATTTCAGCGGACGTAGTTTTACACCCAAATAAATGTTTCTAGGGGGTAGCCCGGTCAAAACTCAAAATTTATTTTCCTCCATACAAGCTTGGAACACCCTATTGTACACACAGAGAAATATATTTGAAATCAAGTAGAAAAACATTGAGTTAAAAAGAAACAGTTTTGAAACCAACCTAAGTTTGCTTTATATTTAATTTGAATATCTTTATACTTATGTTTAAAATGCGAAAACAGAATCGGAAATTTTAGCATCCCGGTGAAAAATGCTCATATACGCTCAAACATGTTCATATATGGTTTATGTATGGACACATATGAACAAATATGGATTTTTTATGAACATATATGGATTTTATATGAACATATATGGAAGTATATGTGATTCCATATATGGAAAAAATTTCATATACAGACATATATGGAAGCATCTATTACTTCATATATGGAAATGCCACTCATATATGGACAAATATGAAAGTATATGTTATTCAATTTATGCAAAAGGGACTTGTATATTAACATATTTCGAAGAATACATTTTTCCATATATGTAAAAGGAACTCATATTTGGATAAATATGGAATTATATTTAATGCAATGAATAAAAAAGGAACATATGTAGCGCCTAATTTGAACGATTTTGCTATTACTTCTTCTTTGTGTATTTATGTTATTACTGTGTATTTGTGCTCCAATATAGTTTAAGTTCTATTTTTGTCCAGAAAAAGCTTAATTAAAGGTTTTTTATGTCGATTTTCATGTCAAATGGCAATAATTACATTTTAAAAATTTAGAATCATTTTGACCCCATATGCACGTAAGGGTTAATTTCTGATTTTTGTATTACTATAACAGAATTGTTTGGACAACCTTCACCAAATCCCACAAGAAAAAACACAATATTTTGATATACTTTCAAGAAAAATCCAACATTTTCAAAAATTTCACATTTAAATTTTTATATCTAATATGGAGTAAAACATCTCACAAAATGATTAAATAATAAATATTTTTCAAAAAAATTGGGATACCCACAATTGGGTTAATGAGAGCTGTTATGAGAGAGTGATATTCTTATTCTTATTCCACGAAGAAGCCCAGACTTTTTTTCATGTAAATTTCGGTAAATTGTTTTTATCAGCTGTCATATCATCAGTTGAGTTCAACTACTTCAATTGAACTATTCACTAATTTGAATCAAAGAACTAGTTCACAACTAATAGCTCTTTTTAGTTCAATCGCTCATTTCATTCATTCAGAAAAATATGTGTATCATTTACAAAAACTAGTAAAAAAGTTTCAAAGGCTTATCGGTAATGTTACAACTCCATAAATTACCGACAATTTTTTGAAGACGCTTGTTTAAATGTGTTATAGAGATAAATATGTAAATAAATCGAAGATTTTGTTTAATATCAAAATCTTTTCCAGATTTAATAAACTATGTATTCCTTTTTGTAAATAACTAGGTTTAACTAGAAAAGCTATCTAGATTTTTACAACAAATTGATCCAGACCTAAAAAGAGAGCTCCCCAATACGAACTATAATGCACAAATCTATTGACGTTTGTTTTTTGGGGTTCAAATATGGTTTTTCGCATCCGTTTACTTTTGTGAATTTTTGTCACTTCGTGACAGAGCTTTGAAGAATTAATTCTTTTTTGAATTAATTCACTACCAATCGAATTCAATTTTCTTTAGGATTGAATGAATTCGTTTTCTTAAGTAATTCACTGAATTCATTCACCTGAATCAAATAATAAATTCAAAGTATTAATTCCATTGCAATAGATCTCTTTATTAAATCAAATGAATTAATGCACTGGTGAACGCGTTCAATTTTATAAATCAATTTTATTTTCATTCAGTGAATTAAAAAAAAATAAAATTACATTCAGTGAATTAAAAAAAATAAAATTATATTCAGTGAATTAAAAAAAATTAAATTACGTTCAGTGAATTAAAAAAGAAAAAAATACGTTCACTGAATTGAAAAAAAAAATTACGTTCACTTAATTGAAAAACAAAAATTACGTATGCTGAATTAAAAGTCTGTTTTCTGCCGTTCAGTAGAAGAAAATATTGTATTGTAAAAACGTATAAATGAAATACGTCATAGTGAAGCATCTACATTTTACTGAGAAGCATAAGTTGGAAAAATTAATAGTTACATTTTAAATTGAAAGAATACCTTAAGATCTAAAAACGACCAATTTCGTTACAAACGAAAAAAAAATGTTTTTTTTTTTTTGTGTTTTAACTTTAAGCGTAGTTTTTATATTAATTTTTGGGTGATTTTAATGCACTTTCTAGGGATTATTGCGTATTTTTTGTGGATTTTTATGCATTTTATGCGTAAAACACGTAAAACATGATTTTTTTTTAAATATATTAACACACTAATTTCAACATTTCATTTAATTTTTACGCAATTTCAATGTAAAATTACACATTATTGTGTATTCAAAACTTTAAACGGCCAGGATAACTCAAAGATTCTTCGATTGAGTTGAAATTTTTTCTGGATTCGTTTTTCTAGTAACCTCACAAAATAAGCCCCTGGGAGCGGTTTCGGAACCACTTTAAAATCGCACATAAAACGAAGGGCCGGTCTAATATACATGTATATTCCGTTCTAAAAAGATTATATTTTTTTGAATGGGGGGAATGTTTTTAGTTGATCTCTTATTTAAGTAAATGGATGTTCTTTAGTTTGACTCTAGATCATAAATTAATATCACTTTCTGTTTAAATTATTTTCAAATCAAAGAAAGATGATACAATTTTTACAAGTAAATTACAAAGAATGAAAATTTTTGAAAGAATTCGATAAGACCAGCAAGACAGAATATGTATTTTCGGCTTTCGCTACAAAGCCATCATCAGTGTCTTTCGCTTTGAGTGGGTTAATATTTGATAATCGTCTACTTATGTGGCCGTTGAAAGCAAATCGAATTTGTTATCAACAACTCAAATTAGACTAACATCAACGAAATTTAACAATGCTATTTTTATCCTTTGTTATTATTACTCTTTTTTGCCTGAAACCTTAATTCTTAAGATATCTCAGCTGATTCTATTCAACTTTGTGTAGGTATGGCAACCATAGATTTTTGAATTACAACGAACCGTTAAATTTAAATGTATGTTATTTAAATTATATTTTTGCACCGTGTCAATGTGTTTAAGATGAATGGGGGGAATGTTTTTAGTTGATCTCTTATTTAAGTAAATGTATGTTCTTTAGTTTGACTCTAGATCATAAATTAATATCACTTTCTGTATAAAAAAAACTCCGTTTAAAAATAAACTTAATTTAAATTTTTTTCCAATTTTTTTTTTTAATATTTGTGTCTGATAAGCCCTGGTTTATGTATTACGAAAATATACTAAACGAAAACAAAGTACCCGAGTAAAAAAGTATTGATATAATCATATATTATTTTATGTAATTGCATATAGTAACTTATAGTTACATATGGCCACATATGCTTTTAAATTCAAGCAGATATACATTTATATAGTCATATGTTAGATATTTTTTCCTCAAAGGTTTTAATATGGAGACATATGTTATTTTATATTATTACATATTGGCCTACATATATATGTATGTGCTATATATAAATACATAAAGTAACATATAAAAGATATAATTACATGTGCGTTTATATATAATTTAGTATGACCTATACATAATAATATAAAACTATGTGGATCCATATAAGAAATATTTTATAATTTGTGTTAGTTATGATTATATATTGACGAATATGAACCCATATATAACTAATAACGTTCTTTATAAAATCATCTATAATTACATATCATCCCACATAGGCAATTTTTTCAAAGTGATTTTATATAAAAATATATAAGGTCCATATAAAACCGTATTGTATTATATTTGGTTCCATGTTATCAATGATTTTGAACTAGTTTTAGATTTAGTAATTACTAGGGATTGGCGCGTGACACGAAATGTTCGTGAATCACGTTATTCACACGTGATCGTGAGTAATAATTACTATACTTAAGTGATTCGTGCGTGAGCGTGAGTAAGAATAACCCGTGCATGATTCGTGTGTGAGTTTATTTTTTGTATCATATGTTTTTAGCAAGGTTGGCAAACGATACCGTTATAATACCGTTATCCGTTTCAAAACCCTTTCAAATTGACAACCGATACCGATACCAATACCGAAATTCTTGATTTCAAAAAATACCGGTATTCAAAAACCTTTTCCCTTAATACCGGTGTCGTACCGGTATGGAATCGGTTTTAAAAAAATTGTTTTTTTTTCACGTTTTTAGCAAAAATACAAATTTTTTAATATAAAATTTCCAAAATTGTTAAACAATTAAACTTTATTATTCATTGCTAATAGAAAATCGTGTTATAAATTCAAAGTGCGATTATCAGCCTTTAGTTTACATTGGCAACATTGTTTTTAATTTATTTAACTTCATAAATATTCTCTAACTTGTGGCAAATTTAGTAAATATAATTTAATATATAAACTGGTTTCTTAAACCTTTAATTGAATTTACAGTTTCTTTTAGAGGATCCTTTTATTAATTTTATAAACTTATTTTTTTTATTTTATTATATGATCTCAATACAAATATAAAATATTTGTAGTGAATCAACTTGTGTTCATAATAGATTTAGAAAAAATTTTTGTGTTTAAAAAATAAAACACTTACAATTAGAAATTTTTAATAACTTAAATACTTCTCCTTTATAAAAATTTAATAAAATTGGTACCGTTACCGATACCGAAACAAATAAAAAATCGATACCAATACCGATACCTATACCGGTATTCGTTTCGGTTGCCAACCTTGGTTTTTAGTAATTTTTACTGTTTTGCGTGAGAATTTTCTGATTGTAAGTTTTTAATATACTCATGTGTGCTGAGGAAGAAACGAAATGCTCGTACGTGAGTAATTTGTTTTTGTTTAGGAGTCAAAAATGGCTTACGCTCCCATAAAATTAACAACACTGAAGCTTTAATACGAAATTCTCTATACTATAACGTACACTTGACTGATTTCTTATATCTTGGTTGTATATCATAATCTTATTAACTTTAAAATTTCAGTGTTGTTAACTTTATTTTAAAATTACTAAATTAAAAGAAATTTTTTTTCATGTTTATTGCACTGTCATGATAAATCTGGATAAAAGTAATGGAAGATTTATCGAAATTATAAGATCTCCAGCAGGCCTAGGGTTAATCATTACATTTTGTAATTAATTACATATGCAATTACACAATTACATGTAATTGTAATTGAAAAAAAACTCATCTATAATTAAATATTATTTGTAATTGCAATTCAAAAAAGAACAATTACAATTACAAGTAATTGAACATTTTTTTTTATTTAAAAAAATAATTTTTGTATGCATATTGTTAGATATGGTCCTATATAATATGATAAAAAGTATAAGGTTAATATTTAGATATAATTGTATCAAACTATGTCCACTTTTATAACATTTTATATAATTTTATACAAAAAAATATAATTTGATGTAATTGGATGAGGACAAAATTCGGATGCAATTGTATCGAATTGCATAAAATTGTATCAAATTGTACCAAATTGTATACAATTGTATACAATTCGATACAATATGATACAATAAGACGTTCTCATTTTTCGGATATAATTATATCTAATTACATAAAAGATTATATATAATTAAATATAACTTCATATGGCTCCATATCATTTTTTTTTTTACTTGGGTATTGAAACATTTTTGTAATTTTTTTACCATTTTGGATTAATCGATTACTCGTATCAAATTATTCAAAAATTTGAGAATTTTAAATATTCGAACAACTTTTGAGCAAAATTGTTCGATTATCCCTTTCACTACCGATTTTTGCTTGCGGATGTATCATTATTTTGACTTCAGATTCTTGTTAAGAGTCCTCAAATTATAAAAAATATATACAATTTTTGTATCCGCCCCCTCCTATCCGCCAAAAATGACATTTAAATATTGATTTTTTGAAAATTTTCATCCCCGTTTTACCACATTCAAATAGACTAAAATCCTTAGGTTGAGTTTCTTCTCATCATAAAACGAAGCTATATGTCAAATTTCAATTATCTATTTTAATTAGTTTATGAGAAATACCAAAACCCCTCTTTTCGGAGATTATGATATATTAAAAAAATTAGACTTCATTAACAAATATCGGTACTATATGCCATGTTTAACATTATTACATATTTTTAAATTTTACATTTATTTATTTTTTTTCATTTTGTGTACAAACATTTTCTATAGATAAATAAATAAAATAAGCTTATTTCCACAAAAAAAAAAAAAAAAAACATATTATTATTATTATAAAAGTATTGTAAAAAAAACTCTTCGGAGTAATATGTATACCCCAACGTTTATAGTGAGATTTAACTTATAAAAAAAAAAAAATCCACCAGGAATTGACATAATTCTTAATAAGTCCATTCAATTAAGTGGAATTTATTTACGAACAATGTACAGCCATGAACAAATTCGCATCTAAGCAACAACAGCCAAACTAAAATGACAGGAACAGCAACAATCCTCAAAGCATTAAAATAGAATTTAAGCTGATGTAGACAAAAAGCTCTTAAAAAAATATTGTCAGCAAAAAAAAAAAATGCTAAATTAAATAAATATTACATTTATATTTATCTAGGTATTAAAAAAAAAAAATAATAGATATATTTTTATACAAGAGATTTTTTCTAACAACAACATGGTTTATAATTTTAATAATAACTCCATTAATATTTTCATAATAACCCAGCAAAAAGTCAAAGAATTATTGAAAATATTACTCAGTATACATTCATTTTTAAATTGTGATTATTATAAACAAAATGTGTAAATGTAGGCAAATTAAATATAGGAATTAAATTCAATGCGTGTTATAGTTAGATTTCAAAATTTTTGATAAACTAATATTAAAAACTAAACCATTTGCCCTGTGGCAATCCATAATATATACGCAAGCTGCCTACACTTGACTGTAAAACTATATGCCAATTTTGAAAGATAGACAAAAAATCTAAAAACAGAATGTTTATAGTATATGTCTTTGCTGATCATTTCTGAGTAAAAAAAAACACTAACAGAAAAGCAGAATATGAAAGAGAACTACGCATTATTTACAATGGCCTTACTTGGGTGAAATTGTTAAATGCTCTCACCTTGGCGCAGTTAGTTTTGTAACGTAAGGTAGGTTGATGTTCGAATCCTACAGCCGACGCACACTGGTTTAAGAGCGGCATTAATTCATTTTTTTCATGTCTTCTGATCTACCTGATTTTTCCACAGTTTGTAATAAACAATCTAATTATCATGTACCACAAATATTAGGCTTATATCTTAATTACTTTTTTGTCCAGAGACATTCAAAGTTGACCTAAGTGCGTTTGAAATGACCGTATTATATGTGCTATCTTCTATCGCTTCATGCTTTAAAAATACTTTTGTAATGACAATATTATGATTTTTTTTAATACAATTGGATGTTATAAATAATATATTTGCAAGAAAAAAATTGTTACAAAATTAAAAAAAAAAAATTTTTTTTTACTTCCCCGCCCTAGTAAAAAAAATTATATGACTTTTGATATTATATATAATTACATCCGAAAAATGAGAACATCTAATTGTATCAAATTAGATCGTATTATGATCATATTAGATCTAATTTGATGGAATAAGATATGGTTTGATACAATTTTATCCGGATTTTGTCCTCATCCAAATGTATCAAATATAATATAATCATATCCAACTGGATATAATGGTATATAATTCGATACAATTATACATAATTATATGAGGCATATGTAACCATGTATAGGTCTACATATAATTGGATATTATAATATGTTGCACTATATATTGTGCAATATATAACAAGATATATTTATATATTTAGGATATAATTTCGTAAAATTAACATAATATTATCACAGTTTGCTTTGACATCTTCCAAATAACTATTCTGTTGTTGTGACTTATCTAGTAAAGTAGTGGTATTGTTTTTACGTACAATAAATTTTTAATTATTTTTTACGACTTTTTAAACATTGATATTAAACGAAAGCCTTAATAATTATTGTAATTAATGATCATTAGAATTATTAATTTGAATTAATGCCCAATGTAATAAAGCTTGTTTGTGAGCACTCTGAATTAATAAAATAAAGGGATGCAGGTACGGAAACGTAGAGGGAAAATCAATTCTCAACAGAATTCCTCTCTACATTTATGTTTTAATGTATTCAATGCATACGAAAGAGATACAAATTAATTAATGTACGGGGTCTTTTAACTCTGTAACTCATTGTGGTGTGGTTCTTCCCGATTTGGATAAAATTTTAATATGTGAAAGAGGGGACAGAAAAAATAAAAAGAATGACAAAATCTGATCGCAATAATTATATTTTTTTATTTTTATTCAGAAGAATTACTGAATTTATTTTTGTTCCGTTTTGTAAATAAAATTATTAAA